>JAYESA010000015.1:156986948-157586948 GCA_036927795.1 Iris macrosiphon
GATACGAAACATCAAGTTTTGGGTAAAAATTCAAAAATTTCATCGGATTATGTCACGCCCCAGAACCAGAATACTGGAAAGCATGACTGACAAGTCCATCTACGTATACTTAGAGCACTCTGGTACTCCACATATACGGTAAAGCTGTAAGACATGATGTGTCACTACTATAATCCAACAGTCAAGCCTAGGTCCAACAACCTAGTGTCTCAATCACAAAAATAACAAGTATAGTAACAAGATGTAAGATCAGCTGAAATAAAATAGTAAAGCATCACAAACTATAATATACAGATGATCATGATGCTAGTAAATACAAAATGAGTAAACCAGCCAGATTCTATATCATACATGATCAACCCTAGGATATGCCAATCATGAAAATGCCCATAGGCTAACAGATCAATCTAAACCACGAGCTAAACACGTGCTCAGTGGCTAAACGTCAATAAAAGAAGAATGTACATAGAACGGAAAAGTAAGGGAACCCACTCAAGCGGTCTGGTGCTCCGGATGGTCACCATGCTCGGGAAGATACGGAAGATCCTCTGGTGTGGCTACTGGATCTGGCCATACAAAACCAGTGGGGTCAGACCTCAAAATAGGAATTACCAAAAAGGAAGCCAATTTAGGAACTTAAACCAACAACACAAGCAATGTAAATACTAAAAGTAAATAATCTCTGGAGGAAATAAATACTGAAAACCTACAATGAGACATATCTCGAACTGATAAGCAATAAGAAATAACAAGTGCAGGAGATAAAAGTTTGATCATGTAAAGCCTAGACTAATCATCATCCATCAATCACGGCAAATTATATAAGTACGGCTTGATACTTTAACTAACTAGGGTTATCACAATCCTTAATTACTAACATTTATAATTGTCACCCTCACTTTTACAACTGGGGGTAGTTTGATAATTTGGCATGGATATTTATTTTTAGAAATATAATAGTAAATATTGTGCATGTTATGAATATTATTTATTGTATTATTTATTTATTGTTAGGTGTTATATTTTATTTTGGACTTGTGTTAGTGGACCGAACTAGTTTAGATTAGATCCATGAAACAATATTTAATTCTAGTTAGAATTGAGCCCAATAGTAAGCTCATTCATTAGAAGGATAAATTAATTAGTTAAACCAATTAGACTAGAATCTTCCCTCCTTAATTAATTTCTTCATGACAATCCCCAAGGGATATTGTGGATATTTCATAGTAGCTTGGAGGAGGGGTAAGGGCCGGCCACCTATTGGAGTGGGGAGAGACTCTTTCGCTTTATTTTTATTCCAAATCTAGATCTAGAATTTTTCCTCTTCTAAATTTGTAAACCCTCTCACCAAAAATAGATATTTTTTGTGTATTTTATATTATTATATTTATTATAGATATTAAATTTCTTTAGAATGTTCTCTTAGTTAATTAGAAAATAAATTTCTTGATATATTTACTTATATAAATATTTATTTAGAATTATTTTAGGTTATTTTAGTTTTTTGGAGATTTTTCTAGAATTTTTGGTAATTAAAACTTAGGAAACATAAATTTCTAGGACTTCTATGATTTACTATACGACTATACTTACATGTTGTTTCTACCAAATATTTATTTTAGTTTAAAATATTTAATTATATTTTTCTGTAATTTATTTAGAATTTTAAGAAATTTATTTAGATTTTTAAAATTATTTAGGATTTATTGGGATATATATAGTCTTAATATTAGATAGATGCTAATTTAGTGTTAATAGATATTAATAAGATTTTAAAAATTATTTGTTTTATCTTTAATTATATTTAAGATTATAAATTATTAAGATAAATTTGAACTCTATTTTAAATTAATTCAAATCCTGAACCTATTAGGAAAGCAACTTCATGCATATCCTATTTTTATTTAAATTCATCATAATCTTATCCAAATTAACCAATCCTAGTCGTATTTAATTAAGTATTGTCCACCATTATAAATACCTCATCCTTCAATTTTTTTTTTTTCCAAATTCCTCTCTTTTTCGTCCAAAAGTAGTCAAAATTCGTCATAAATTCAGCCTCATTTTATACTAGTTATGACGAATTAAAAAGACGATATCTCCTAGCTCCGGACTCCAAAAGCGCTCAAGTTTTTTTTTTTTTGTTATAACTATATCAAGATTAGTTTTCTGATTATATAATTTATTTTAATAATTTATGAACCTATTTTTTCAAAAAATTCTAAAAGTGACAGTTGTCCGAAATCAGACGCGTTTTGGTATTTTTGAGATTTTGGGAGATCCCGAACTCGGAATTACGAACCGTTTAAAGTTTCGGAAAGCTGACATGATGAACTTCCAGAAAATTAGGATAACCTACATGTGGACTCGAAATATAAAATTCGATCAAATGTAGACTCGACTCGGTTCGGGCTCGACTCGGCCTCGATAGACGACCAGGAAGAGGATGAGAGGAAGAATTGGTGGTACTAGGAAAACCTACACGCTAGAGTGTGAATGGAGCCGGATCAGTTTATTGAGAAGGACAAATTAGAAAGTAGTTGGAAAACGTGAAGTTTGGCTGTGGCAGACGAAAGGATTTTAGCCGACAAAATGTTTCTGTTAGCAGCTAAAAGGTCTAAAACGGTGGGGGGGGGGGGGGGGGGGGGGGGGGGGGGGGGGGGGCTAAAAAGCTGATATGTCTAAAAGCCGAAAGAGTACGTACACCCATTTAATTATGGGCCTTGCCGTGGGTGCCCTGAGCGCTACGTTATTCAAAACTCCGAATCCTTGCATTGCACCTCTCCCTCCCTCACTATCTCACTTGTGTGCTTTATCCGAATATTAGTATTTAATGTTTGAAACAATTCAGGTTGTGCACGGACATTGATACTGTTCAACGCTATTCCAATAGTCCAATTATAAAAAAAGTTATCGGATGATTCGGAGATGAATAGTAAATTCGGCCTATCAATGTCTGACATTTGGCAATAATTTTTTTTTTTAAGGACCTAACAAAAATTTATACATTTTCAAATACCAAATACATAATATATATATATATATATATATATATATATATATATATATATATATATTTTTTTTTATTCTAACCTCAGTACAAAATTTGTGTCACAACACTCTACGACCAAAAGAATACACAAAAAAAGTTTAGTTATCTGTAAATAATGTTACTATAATATTTATTACAATATTTATACAGTTGGTTTGATGTAGACTTGGTAACTGTACTGTAACAAAAATTATTATTAAATTCTGCAGTATTTATTACAACAACTTTTCAATTACAATAGTTGTTGCAAGATCCCCCCCCCCCCAGCTTTCAGTTTCAATAGGATTGAGTAAGGGTGGCATTATTCAATTTTGGACCAAAAATCGAATCGAACAAGAGATTTTGTTTGACTTGAAGAAAAAAAAAAATCGGTTCAATTTCAGGTTTTAAAATACTAAAATTCATTAATCAATTTCGGTTTTAGATTCCATTTTTGATCAAAAACTGAAAATGAATAAGACACGCAATTATTTAAATAATCTTAAATTTATGATTAAAATGTTTATATATTTTTTGTATATTTTAAAAATAATAATTATATGTATGCGTTTTTGAAATTCAATTTTGATAATTTAACAATTAGTTCAATTTTTGGTCCAATTTTGAAATACAACAAAAGTATATATATATAAAATAAAATTTTAATATAATTTAACCACAATCCAAACTTTAGGTCCGATCCATTAAATAATAATAATAAGTCCAATGGAATCAATCGAATAAATCGAGTCGATTATTGGTTCGAGTCGATTTTTATTATGGCTAATTTTGTTTTGGTTCGAATTTTTAGAAGTCGGATATATTCAATTTTAACAAATTTGTTTTGCTTGAAACCAAATAAACCGAACACTTAGGATGTGTTTAGTAGGAGAGAAAAGTGGGAGGAAGGAAAATGGAGGAGGAAAAAGTGGAGGGAATGATTCTCTTGTTTGGTATGGAAGAAAAAAGTAGAAGGAAGAAAAAGTGAGAGGGATTATTTTTTTCTCTCCTAATCTAAGAAATTGAATCATTCCAAAATTGGAAGAAAAAGTGCATGCTTATATCAATTAACAATTATACATCCATATGAATTGTATTATTTAAAAATTATTCATGAAGTCAAATGGTAAATAAATATTTCTATTCGAGGATAAAATTGGTAAAACCTTTTTTTTTTTCACTTTTTCTTCCATACCAAACAAAGAAAAGTGTATCTACTCTCCTTTTCATCATTCCTACCAAACATAAAGAAAATATTTTTCATTTCCCTATGAAAAAAAAAATATATCCTACTATTTGTCTTCATTACACTTTTCCATCATTTATACCAAACGAAACCTTAATGTTGGTGGAAACTTGATCGTTTTGAGAAGGAATATTTAGACTTTGGATCTCACATAAGTTGTAAAATTAGTGTTTAGGTCTCAAAAAAACAATAATTAGTATTCAGGTCTCAAAAATATCGTCAAAAATAATTAGTGACACTTTTTGTCTCAAAAGTGTCACCAAAAGTGTACCAAATTTTTTACTAATTATTTTTAACAACACTTTTAAGATATAAATATTAATTATTATTTTTTGGAGATCAAAATACTAATTTTATATTTATAGGAGAACTAAAGTCTAAATATCCCTTCTGGAAATCGGATCTAATTTTGAGTAGCAGATCCAATAAATAGGAGATTCATGTGGGTCCGGATCAATGGATCCAATGGCTCACTCAAGCAGCCAAGCTTCGTAGAGCATTAAAGAATTATTATACTACTAGGGGCTGTTATCCTGTAATTAACTAGGAATTTTTTCATATTAACATTACGAATATTAGCTATTAACATGTAAATATATAAAAAAAATTAATATTTATAACATTTCTACTTATTAAGAATATTAAAATAATTAACTAAGAAAATATTAAGACTTTGTTTGGTAGGAAGGATAAAAAATGGAAAAAAAAAAAAATAGTAGAATATATTTTTATTTCATATGGAAAGAAAATATCATTTCCTTACTTTGTGTTAGGTTGGAAGGAAGAGAAGAGATTCACTTTCCTTTATTTGGTATGAAAAAAAAAGTGAAAAGAAAGAAAGTAAAAAAATATAGGGTCTGTTTGGTATGAGAAAAAAGTGGGAGAAAAGAAAATGGAGGAGGAAAAAGTGGAAGAAGAATACATTTTCTCTTATTTGATATGGAAAAAAAAGTTGACGAAAGAAAAATTGGAGGGATTAGTTTTTCCTCACAACCTAAGAAAATTAATCCCTCCAAAAGTGGAAGAAAAAGTGGATGTTATCTTAATTTACAATTATATCCTATAGAAATTATATTATTTTAATGTAATTCAATAAAGTCAAATGGTAAATAAATATTGTTAGTTGAGGATATAATTGGTAAGGCCTATATTTTTATTTTTATTTTTCTTTCACTTTTTTTTCCATACCAAACAAAGAAAAGTGTATCACTTCCATTTTTCTTTTATCCTACCAAACACAAAGGAAGTAAATAGTCTTTCATTTTCATATGGATGAAAAGTATATCTTTTTATTTTTTTTGTTCCTTCAACTTTTCCATCATTCCTACCAAACTTCTACCAAACGGAGTCTAAATTTTACCAATTCTATTCTCAACTAAAAATAGTTATTTATCATTTGATTTCATGAATAAATTTTAAATAATACAATTTATATAGGGGTATAATTGTTAATTAATATAAGCATCAATTTTTTGTTCCATTTTTTCTTCTACTTTTGGAGGGATTGAATTTCTTAGGTTACGAGAAAAAAATAATCCCTCTACTTTTCATTCTTTGCACTTTTACTTCCATACAAAATAATAAAAAATAATCATTCCCTCCTCTTTTGCCTCTTCCATTTTACTTCCTCCTACTTTTCTCTCCTACCAAACACACCCTACCTCGTTTGGTTTGCGGAAAGGAAGGGAAAGGAAATCAATTCCGTGGTATTTTCTTTCCTTTGGGGAATTACTCTTCCTATTAAACTTTCTTTATGGTGTTTGGAAAGGCCAAAAAAATTGAAAGAAAAAGTGAATCCTTAGTTGGGGAAAGTGAATCCTTGATTGGGTGGGAGGAATCATTTTTCTCCCTATTTTTCTTCCATTTAGGAATCATTTTCCTTTCTTTTTCCTTTCCTCCATGCATCCAAACATAGAAAAGAAACGAGTTTCATTTTCCTAGGCCATGATTTTGTGAACTAAACTTAGCCTAAGGGTAATGTGTAAGAAAATGTTACAAGTAATATTTTTTCTAGGTATATGAAAAAGGCCCTAGGTCTCCTCTATAATAAATCTTTATGTTTACTTTATATGAACACGATGCGGTTCACACTTCTAGGTAGCTTCGTCAAAACCCTATTTTGACGATTAGAGAGCAAACGAGGATACATGTTCACCTGTCATATTCCTATTTTTTCTACATATTTTATTTTCCTGGAGCTTGATTTGGCATTGGTTGTTGAGACCTGATTTTTATTTTGCTGTTGCTATTTTTTTGATTATTGTTAATTCGTTATTATAATTTGTATTTGTGATAATATTAACATCTTGATTTTATTGATTTTTATTGTTATTGCTATTATTAATTTATTTTATTATTATTATTATTATTATCCCAACCCCTAATCTAATCCCAAACCCTAACCCATAACCCAAACCCGAACCCTAAACCTACCCCTTCAACCGCCCCCCATTTTCAATTTTCTCTCTCTCTCTCACCCCCTCTCCCCCGATCACTCCCCCTCGACACTCACTACAAAAAAATGATTTTTTAGTAGCAAAAATTTTCGTTGCTAAAAGTACCAAAATTGTTGCTAAAATTTTTAGCAACGAAAAATTGTCTTTGCTGGACCCATTGTTTAAAGTGCGTCACCTAAAGTATCGACAACAAAATTCTGAAGTTGTTGAATCCTTACTTTTAGCAACACAGCTTATTTTTTGTTGCTGCTTTCGTAGACAAATTTTTCATTGCTAAAAGTAGAAGTATTTAGCAACGCGTGTTTGTCGATGCTATATACTACATTTAGCAACGATAATACATCATTACAAAATGTACAATTCTTTGTTAACGCATAACTCGTTGTTGTATGCTGTAATTAGCAACATCATTAATTGCCAAAAAAATCCAAAATTTATCACAATATTTGATAACGATTCATTGTTGTTGCTAAACAAAAGTAAATATATATTTCTTTTGCAACACAAACTATGCCTTCATAAAATATTGTTAGCATGCACCATGTCTACATGAAGGTCACTAACTACGTGTCATCTTGGACTAGAGTTGGTTAGACGACTCCCCTCCCTGTTGAGTAGTGAACCCACTTGGAGGTTTTTGAATCACCGTGCCACTAACATATGCTCTTATTCCCCCAGGTTGAAACGGGTCTGTAGCCCCAGATTGTCGGTCGAGGAACCATACCTTGTGTATATATTATCCATGACAATGCATACATATGCAACATAGCTATAAATACACATATTACACATGATGATGAAAACTTATTTGAATATCACACAGTTCTCATATATCTTTTATTATCCAATTTCGACTAGGTCATTCTAGCCGTTAACCCACACCGCGCTCAACAATGGGATCAGGGCAATACACTTCTTGCCCAATTCTCGGGACCCAATTTCCGGGACCCAATTTCCGGGACTTACCATAATTGACGATGTACTTGTCCCAAATCTCAGTATAACATTATAGTATAATCCAACATTCTACCATCATAAGTTAATAGAAATATGATTATTATCTTTCATTATCTTTTGTAGATTCTTGCTAGGTGACTTTAAGCCGCAACTTACAAAAACAAGAATATAATTATTTTGTTAAGCGTGAAGATAAATAATTGAAGAACTAACACCACTCATAGGTATCTAAAGTGACTTCTCGTCACGATCTCATAACCTCCTGAATGATCCCATCAGCATAACTCAAAGTCTAACAGGCTTCTTAGAGCTAACCCAACCATCATAATGCACCGTGCGGAGTGGGACATTATACTTGGGAGTGTGATTATTGATTTGATTGTGGTTAGTGATTGACCTTGGCATGGGCATGGACATGAGAATTATTATGAGCATGAATAGTGGCATGATTTAACAGTAAGAGTATTCGTGATCATGATACATACATAATACATGTGTGTTATATCTCGTCTTGATTATACACAAGTACATGATGAGTTGTGACATGAGGCAGAGGGCAACATGTGCGTCTCTTCCCTATTCATGTTGAGTTATGTTTGCATGTTGTGGTGGGGGTATGGGAGACATGGAGTGTCATATATGAGCTTCTCTGTGGGAACTAGTATTATTAGATGGCTCGTGTTACATCATTTCCCGAGGTATATGAGATAAATGATATTACATGAGATACATAAGATACATGAGATAATAATTACTTGTAGTACCCTCGAATGCTATATTAAAGTCGGAGATGATGGGTGCGGAGAGACAACCTAGAGGACATGTTACTATTGAGCTCGACTATATGACACAGGTTCTAGTACCTATAGTTGGTATGCGGGGGTCGGATGGCTTCTCGTACTCATGGGTTTCTATACTAATTCCCATTACGGTGAGGTGTATCATGATATGAGTTCCACAAAGATATAGGTATATGATTATATGATTTGATTAGTTTCTCACTTTACGAATAGGCTATACTAACGGGTTGATATATGAGATATGCATGAGTTTACTTTCATATGTAGTTATAACGGAATGACTACATGTGCTTGTTTATATATCTTAGAGCTAATGAGAGAGAGAGTATGGGACAATGTGACAATAGTCATCTTAGATGGAGTCTTGACCTCATATTGATTGTCTTGACCTCACATTGATTGTCTGTCATGACAGTGTTGTCAACATCTGTTGCCATCGAGTCCTATTATCATGCATTTCGACATTATTGTGGTGTAGATTTACTTTATGCTCTTTTCATATATTTTATTATTTCTGTTTCATATATATATATATATATATATATATATATATATATATATATATATGTGTGTGTGTGTGTGTGTGTGTGTGTGTGTACTAGTAGAGTACCATGCTTTCTATATTATACAATACTAGTTATCCCCGTAATTCGCGCACTCCATATTAAATTGATTTATAAATTTTTCCTCATTTATATTATTTAATAATATCTTAAATATTTTTTTTTAGTTCTAAGAGTTCTTTTATTGACATTTATGCATGTCATATTCCTAGCCATTTGATATACTTCATTGTTTTTAACCGTGACTCTTCTTTTATCCTCATATTTTGTCGTTGTATTATTATATACTAGTTATTCTCGTGTCATAGGCACTCCTTAATAATTCGGTTTTTAAAATTGCTTCGCGTTTATAATATTTTTTTTTATTAGTTTTAAGTTTTTTTTTCTAATTAACATACATGTATCATACTCGTAGATATACCTATTATCTTTTAATCGTGACCATTTTTATTCTAATAGATTTTTAAGAAAAATACCACTTCGTGTTATATATATATATATATATATATATATATATATATATATATATATATACTCAAGCACCCTAGTGGTCGATGAGGGGAGGTATAATTCAGAGGGGCGGCGGGTGGTCCCAAGAGTGGTGTATGGACATAATGATCAGATTAAGCAGATAAGGCTGTGGAGAGACATTATTGTCACTAGTACGCAGGAAGGGGATATATGACCTATTGTTTTTGTGGGAGACTTTAATGTTATTTATGCTAACGAGAAGACATGTGGTCGGCTGGTGCAACAAGCGATTTTTTCGGAGTTTCAACGATGTCTCTTGTCCTCGGGACTTAGGTGTATGACTAAGTCCGGACACATATGGACTTGGAACAACCGAATGTCCTCAATCACATAGTGACTGCACTCTTTGTAATAGAAGGTGGCTGGATACTCTCCAACTGTGCAGGACAGAATGCTTACCTCCCGGTACCCATGAACACTCGTCTATTGTCATCAATTGATAGATCTGTCGGTTATTAAAGAAATATCTTTCAGATTCAACAATGCTTGGATTCATATGAAGGCTGAATCCAAGCCCTGTCGGTTTTATTTGGTTGGATATCGGTTTCGGATAGTTAAGCAAGATTTGTGGCTTTTTTATTTCTTCAATGAACATAATTTAGGGAGAGAGAGAGAATGGCTGCAGTGAAACCCACAGTTGGTATTAGTGCCGCCGCCGCTATTTCCATCGCCGTGATCTCCTACTACCTCCTCTCGAACCACTCCTCAAAGCTCCGATTGAAGCAGAAGAATAAGAGCAGCGCCAACCAAATTCTCAATTCGAAGAAGAAGAAGAAGAAAGGACTAATCTCGGCCATCGGGAGCACTCCGCTCGTCAGGATCAACAGCCTCTCCGACGCAACCGGCTGCGAAGTAAGCACTCGTCTTTCGATCTTGGTTGAATATGGCTAGGGTTTCAGATGGGTGATGCTAGTTTCGTGTGTGTTTGGTGCAGATTCTCGGGAAAGCCGAGTTCTTGAACCCCGGTGGAAGCGTCAAGGACCGCGTCGCCGTTAAAATTATCGAAGAGGTGACAAATAGAAATCCTTGATATTCCTTTTTCTGAAATTAGGATTCGAAGAATCTCAGTTTCAGAATTTTGTTGCTGTTTGAGTGGTAGGTTTTAGGATTATTTAGTTTTAGGGTTAGCATAAAATTGGACATTTGTGTTTGGGTCTCCATATTGTCCGATACATGTTTTGGGTCTCAACCTAACTGCTGACCGTTCAAAATTGAGACCTGAACACAAATTTTAAATATTGTACGATACCATAAAACTAAACGGAAATATGTGAGACCAATCGAGAATGAGAGCTGTGACTATTGTTTGCTTCAAAATTTGCATTTGGGTTTCCATTTTGGACGGTCAGCCAAGTCGGTTGTTATGTTCACACCAAAATCCTCTTTTAGACAATATGGAGATCCAAACACAAATTTCTAATTTTATACATGACCCTAAAACTAAATAACCCTAATTTTTGTGACCGATCGTCGACCTCACATCAACCTTATGTGTTGGTGCCAAATCCTTGGCTAGGCTAGCTACAAACATGAGAGGGTAATGCCGTAAAACCTAGACAACTAATTGACTGGTGGGCAGACCTACATTTTGGATGATGCAGTGTAAGCTCATGCAACCAAGGAGCATTCTTCAAATTCTCCTAGACTCTTTCCTAGATGTAGACTATAGAGAATCTAGATGAATAGGTAGATTATACAATTTGCAATAGAAATTGTATTCATTTCTTTGACACATTAAACTAAAGAGAAGGAATGACCATCCCAAAATGTCCGTGAAATCTATATTTTCTTTAATTAAGGATAAAATATGTCTCTTATGTTTTTGTTAGTGTTGGCTAATATTTTCTTGGCACATCACTGTCAGGTTTCTGAAAATGGGAAAGTGTCTCGCATCTGTTTAATTGGTTCTTCCTTTTGAGGGAGAGAGTGGATTGAAAGCCAAGTATATGCTTCTGTAATTGGCTAGAGAAAATATTTATGTTGTGATAGTTAATTTAGCAACTCCTTAAATTATGGGATAAAGGCTCTGTTGTGGATGTTGCTATTGTTGATATTACCATAAAGGTTAGATGGTGATATATTTGAGGAATGTGAGTTTTGTTTTCTTTGAGTTAGCCACGAAGCCTTAGTTGGCCTAAGCTACACTCAGATGATCTGTGTGCACTCTTGGCTCTAGGAAAGGCAATGCATAGAAAATAATCTTGTACTCACTTAAGTTACCATCTACCAAAATAATATTCTAAGTAACACTTACTCCAAGGAATGAATGGTGTTGATGCCACATATTGTTAGTAATAAGATGCCACATATTGTAATTCACAAGGATTTGTTTCTAGCAAAAAAGTTGTTTTAGTTTGTATCATATTAATGCAACCTACCTCCGGTGTTCAGACATGGGACTAGAACTTTAGTAGATATGGCACCGCACATAAATACCAATCTTGTTAAAGTAGCATGATGCAGTAAGGTGGCAGAGAAAAAGGTCTAGGTGGGAGTCTCATTGATGAAACTGGGAATCCCCAGGACCGCTGATTGGTGTGCATATCGATCGATAAAATATTAACAGGTTTAATACGTGATCTAATCCTTCAAAGACGGAAAATAGGGTTCACGAATTATACCTGAAGTGATAAGAAGTAGAAGACGATCTCCAGAAAACTCAATCAACTAGCGACCTCAAGATCTTCTGTACTTATTTCTTTCTCGTTTTGGATGTCGTGTGGGTGACTATCTTCCAGCCTTTTCTTCTCCTTGGCCGACCACGTTTCTCTTCTTACGTGAATGACGAATTTAGAGAAAGCTACTCGCTTCTGATATATTATGACGGTCAGATAATAGAGGATATATATAGGCTACGACATGGACCATGAGAAGAAATTAGGGTTAGGTCTCCTAACGGATATGGGTATCCCATGTTCAGCTCGAACACACAACCCAGGTCTGTTGACAATAGCTCGGTCCACTAAAGAGCTATTGTTGCACTACCTTCCTAATCCCAAATTACGTTTATGGGCTCCTTCTTATTATATGCATGTTCGTCTCCCCATGTTAAGATATCGAATGTCTGTCGATCAAATTAAGTTACTAACAACTTTATTGATCGACAACTTTTATCCTTAAGTAGTACCACTCAACTTTATTTGTCATGTCAGATATAATCCACCTGCACGGTTTACATGACAATTCTATGAGTTCCTTAAGGGGACATCATCAACCCGACGTATCGGGACATAGATTTCTTTTATAATCAACAGTCCATCATACACACAATGCGATTACCCAATTCATAGAGGTTATTGATCCATAATGAATCTCACTATTTTATGAGTCAAAGTAATACACACTGCATATATATGTCTGTTATTATATCTTGATTAAGAGCACAAGCATCCATAATAACAGAGGTGTTTGTTCTCTTATGTAGTCAGTACAAAGAAAACAACCGTAAGTGGTCATGTTTAATAGATATAAAGTGTACTACTGTAAACCTATAGTCAAGATAGACTAATATCATATTACACTACAACCTTACCAATGGTTTGTCCAAATTCATCTAGGTTGTGAACTATTTATATATTCCACATGGAACTGATAATATGATCTTCTGTGTGACACCACACACCTATTATCTACAATATAGAATATCAGACACTTGCGTTAATATTATAACAAATACAATATGCAAACATTTGCCCATATGATTCTCATTCAAAAATAAAGAAATACAGTTAATACAAAGTGAGTTAATACAAAGTGATGGTTTTAGTATACAACTCTAAGTCTCAGTAATAAAATTAGTAAGTGTTCTAGTAGGAAAGTTGAGGCAAGTTTGTGGTATATGACACGACTTTAATTTAAATATAAAATATATGAAGGGGATAATAATGGGAAATAACCTAGATGAGAAGATCTGAAAAGTAAAATACCATGTCTGAGTGTCCAAAGTCAAATACCATCTTAGGGATAGTTGGGCCCTGCCAGGTGAGGGAGAGTTTGTTATACAATGTGCCCAAATTATTAGTCTAATCTAATTTTGAAGTATTCATGATAATGGATTTTCGATATATTGAATTGCGGTTTGGATACATTCATTAATAATTTAGGTGTGGGTTCTGGAGTGGAATTGGGATACTGTGATCCTATAGCCATTAAAATAAAAACCAACTTTGTAATCCCCCCAAAACAAAAAAGAAAAGAAAAGCTTTATTAGCCGTGGATGACCAGCCATAACTTGTCAGTCATAGCCATTTGTAAGCTCTCTATTGTGGAGGGAAGTTATAAAGGGAAATAGCTCACTTGGCCTCTTTATGTATAAAACCACACATTTCTCCTCATGCACCATTCTAGAGTATTTACTTCTGTCATTGCAAGGGTTGAGGGGTATTTCATGAAGGAATGGTCCAAATCAAAATCTTGGCGGCACCGGATTTTTAACCTTGTTCGATGAGTGGTTTGACCTTCCTTTTCCATGCCTAGTGTCAGGAAGATTTGTAAGGCTTCCTTGACATGTTAGGACAGTCATTCTATTACAAGTATTATGATTTCGGTGGAAAATGTTCCTTGAAGTATAAAATCTTTGTAGTTGAATTAGTATAAATTTGAGTAGTTTTTTATAAATGATGTACCAAACAATATATTGATCAAAATAACATGAAATTTTGTGAGCAGATAGTTAACTCGTAGATAAGAAACTTCCATGTTCAAAGTTTTATTAGAATCACCTTCTACGATAAAGAAAACTTAGAAAAATGTATGCCGAGTTATAATCCATTCTGGACAAATTTGCTAAACCAAATTTTTTCTTTTATGTTGTCTTATTTTTGTTATATAGAATAAAATATACCTGCAAATATGATGAAATAATATAGTTTCAGATAAGTTTGAAAATGTTCTATATCTTTCATTCAGAATGTTTTTTTATTATGAATTTTGTCGTTTTTATGACTGACCGTCGACCTAAGGTCAGCCCTCAATTTTGGTGCCAAATCCCTAGCTAGTGTAGCTATGAGCATGGGAGGGTCATGCATAAAACCTAGACGGCCAGTTGGCATGTTGGTATGCCTACAATTTGGATGGTACAGTGTAAGCTCATGCAACCAAGGAGCACTCTCCTCCCCTAGACTCTATCCTAGACTATAGGGTATAAAAGAGTCTAGGACTCTAGATGAATAGGTAGGATCATACAATTCGCTTTAGAAATTGCATTCATCTTTATGACAGACACAAAAAGCTAAAGAGAAGGAATGACAATCCCAAAATGTCCGTGAAACCTAGATTTTTTTTAATTAAAGATAAAATATGTCTCTTATGTTTTAGTTACTGTTGGCTACATTTTCTTGCCACACCATTGTCAGATTTATGAAAATGGGTACGTGGCTCGCATGCATTTAATTGTTTCTTCCTTTTGAGGAAGTGAGTGGAATGATAGCCAAGTATATGCTTTCTGTAATTGGGTAGAGGAAATCTTTCATGTTGTGAAATTTAATTTAGCCGACTCCAAAATATTCCAAAGTTTTTGGGATGAAGGCTTTGTTTTTTATGTTATAGTTGATATAACCATAAAGGTTAGATGGTGATATATACGAGGAATGCGTGTTTTATTTTCTTTTGAGTTAGTTACAAAGTGTTAATTGGCCTAAGCACACTGAGATACCTGTCTGCACTAGGAAAACAATGACAAGAAAATAATCTTGCACTCACTTAAGTTATC
Organism: Iris macrosiphon; assembly: GCA_036927795.1. Classification (NCBI taxonomy): domain Eukaryota; kingdom Viridiplantae; phylum Streptophyta; class Magnoliopsida; order Asparagales; family Iridaceae; genus Iris; species Iris macrosiphon. The sequence continues at coordinate 157,002,243 of JAYESA010000015.1, forward strand.
ATTTACCAATATAATATTGTAAGTAACACTTCATCTAAAAGCTACACTTACTCCACTGAAGGAATGTTGTTGATGCCACATATTGTAAGTAATAAGATGCCACAAATTGTAATGTAAGGATTTTGTTTCTCGCAAAAAGTTGTTTCGTCATACTGTTCAGACATGGGACTAGAAGTTTAGTAGATATGGCACTCCACACAAGTACCAATCTTGTTAAAGCAGCATTAGGCAGTGAGGTGGGAACCAAAAGGTCTAGGCGGAAGTCCCAAGAATAAAACTAGGAGTGTTATAGTAGGGAAGTTGAGGCAAGCTTGTTGTATATGACACGACTTTAATTTAAAATATTAAAAAGATGAGGGGGAAATAATTACCCTATTGTCCGAGTGTCAGAAGTCAACTACCATCGTAGGGATAGTTGGCCCCTGCCAAGTAAGGGAGTTATTGTTATATCATGTGCCCAAATTATTATTTTAATCTAATTTTGAATTAGATTTATTCATGGTAAGGAGATACCTTTAAAGTTGAAAGCAAATTCTATAAGACAACTATAACACCAACCATGCTTTATGGATGAGGGTATTGGACAACTAAGAAATAACATGTCCATAAATTTAGTGTAGCATAAATGAGAATGCTAAGATGAATGTGTGCCAATATATTGAAAGATAGGATAATAAATGAGAGTACGAGTGATAAGTTAGAGGTGGCGCAAATTGATGATAAGATGAGAGAAACATCTTAGGTGGTTTGGACGTGCAACTTGGACCAATAGATGCGTCAGTGAGGAGAGATAAGATAGTAGTTAAAAGAGCCGTTAAGACTAGAGGTAGGCCAAAAGGCCCAAAACGAACTTGGATAGATGTTTTCAAAAAGGATATGCCTTTTGTTAGCATTATAGAGGACATGCCTCTTAACAGAGCTAATGGAAGAAAAAGATCCAAACAACCGACCCCAAAATATGGGATAAAGGTTGTGTTATTGTATCAATAATTTTGGTTTAGGTTTGGTTAGCTACTGGGTTTGGGGAATGGATTTTTATATTATGATTCTATACCCAATTGTTCATTGCCTATTAAGCCAAAAATCCAACTTTGTATTCCCCAAGGCTTGAGCCATAACTTGTCATTCATCTCATTCATGGCCATTTGTAAGATCTCCATTATAGAGGGAAGTTATAGAGGGAAATAATCCCCCCCCGGTCTCTTTATGTATGAGACCGTACATTTCTCTTCTCACACATCAAGAAAACATGGTCAACAACTGTAAAACTCTTAAGGGTTGCATGCAACATAACTCTTCTACTGACTCTCAGCTATGCAAAGTCGTTCCAGAATCCTCCGGATCTTTCACACAACTGGTTATACTAAATATGGTTCCAAAACTTGAGTTCTCCCCAATGTTACCTAGACTCGCCACTTTAAGGAGAAGTACCCGTGTCGACCCGATAGGACATGGGTATGGGTATGAGATCCGTATCTGATCCTCCATGGTGACAATCGGGAGACTGGTAGTGAAGTTGATAGTTTATTTTAATGTGGTAGTGAAGTAAATAGTTTATTTTAATATAGTAGACTGATAGTAAAGTAGTAGGGGAGCTGAAAGGATGGTCCCTTAGGGACTTATTCAACTAGTTCAGTAAAATTTACTACTAGTTTATAATCAAAAGTCGTCTTTTTATAAAATCTTAGTCATATCTTTGTACCCGTATTCAAAATTTGGATCATTTTTAGCCGAATCTGTTCGTCCTTCAATTATGGGTTTGAAGGACCCGACTCTTGGATATATACCCGTACTCGACACCCGTACCCGAGTCCAGGTAACATAGGTTCTCCCACAACACCTCATCCTAGGAAGAATAGATACTCCAAAAATGTGTTATGTTGTGTTGTGTTGTGTCAGACATGTACTAGGCACTCCCCGAACACTCCAAAATACACTAAAACACACCAAAATGTACTAGGCACTCTCTGAACACTCCAAAATACTCTAGGATATTCCAAAATATGTGTTGTGTTCATGCCGTCGTGTCCTTACCGTGTGTCGTATCCATGTTCATGGAACCTATGTTTAGGATATCGGTGATATCGGCCAATAGACTAGTCGATATACCATTTTCGGAGGGTTTCAAATATGATATGACTCACCTGTATAGAAAAATTCATTGAGTACCTATATCGGTAATTTTTAGGCTAAATCGGCTGTTATATCGGCTTTTTTTTCCTAACTCGGTATGGGTTCTATCATTCGAGTTGAACCCAATTATAGAAAAACTAGTTTATAATATGTATATTTTCTTAGTGTGGATAATCAGAGATGAACTCTTGTGTGATACTCTGATTTCGAACTCAACGTGGGTTTTGAGATTAGAGAGCATACTTCCTGGAAAATTTTGCACAAATCTCTATTACTAGCCCTTGTTCCGGCAAGTTCTATCCATCGTGCATTTCTCATGCCGCATCAGTTTGGGGGTGTACAGATAGATGGAGAAAGTTGTGATCGCATGTAGGCACATGACACTTTTTTGAGTTGTGTTTGACCTCGTCCCTGTGTGAAATTGTGGAGATGAAAACACCTGTGACTAGTCAGGAGTTGAAAATGATACTGGAGAGGGTGGCCAGGATGTTTCAGGCCAAATTAGAGGAGACCTCATCCAGTAGGGCAGTCGTGCCCACACCAAAACCGTCGCAGGTGATAAAGAAGATAGAGTAGAATATGCATACGTGGATAGAGCCTTATAAACTATACTAACGACTGATTATATTATATTTCTATTGATAGTTTGAAACTTTGTCATACATGTCATATACGAAGTATGTTATCCCTAGACCAAAGTAATGCCTATCTCCATATATGTCCAATATGTTGCCCGTATCATGCTTTCGATACGACGACCCCTAACTGATATGGGGCCGATATATGATATTAGTAACCTTGCGTACAACGTAAGTCCCAATATAATGGAGATATGCATCTTCGCCCATACAACGTTTCGTAAAAAGCCATCTTTTGTTGTAAGAGAATTTTGCAAGAGGTAAGTGGACATACCAACTTCCTTGAAGTCCAGGGCATATAATTGAAACATATCTTCGAGGATATGGTCACTCTCTGTCTCACTGTCCATCTTAGGATGACAGGTCAAACTAAAACTTAATTGGGTTCTTAATGGTGCTTGAAGACTGCTAGAATGGTTTGAGAATCGAACATCTGAATCAGGAACAGTTGATACTGACTCCATACAACTATGCGATCTCATCCACGTAGAGTTGCTAATCGGTTTACATTCCATGTTACCATGAAAAGTAAGAATGAGCTAACTTGTCAAGCCATCCACGATTATCCATATAACATCGGTACCTCTCTGAGTCTTCAGCAAAACAACTACTACTATATCCATGGTTATATGCTCTTATTTTCACTTTGCTATAGCCAAGATTTGGAGCTCGCCGCCTGGGCGTTGATGCTCCACCTTTACTTGTTGAGGAGCCATGCATCGAGATACCAAAGGAAGTCACCTCTCTTTTCATCTCACTCACTTAGAAAATCGAGTGAAGATCCTTGTACGTTTTGGTGCTGGCGGAATGAAGTGTATATCTTGAATAATGAGCTTTCGATAGGATCTCCTTCTTCAGCTGGAACACACATTCTGCCTCGAAGGCTCAAGGGTCCATCCTCGTGCGCTACAAACTTTGAAGTTTCTCCAAATGCTAATCTGTCTTGAATCTTCTGTAGGAATGCATCATTCTTCTGAGCTGCCTTGATTCTCTCCAATAAGCTTGACTGCATTTGCAATTTTTCCAGTCGTACTTCCTCGCAGAATCTCTATTCCCATTGTCTCTAAGTCTCTCATAATCTCATTATATGGGGTTGAGTATTGAATCCTCCCAAATATATGGTGAAATCCCAATATAGTCTCACATCAGTTATATTGGAGTTCTTAGGTCTCATGTGTAAATTTGGGTTAACCAATTTTGGCAACTTTGTTCAAGTGATGTTCACATATAGTCCATGCACTGGTCATATAATGGTTGGCACGTGGGTCGTAGCATAACAAATGCTATAAGAGCTACCTATTATCATGTTCCACTGGGGCGAGGCTGCCATTTGGACGAGTTGTGACGATTGAGTGGTGGAGATTATGAAATCCCGATATTTGGTCCCACATTGGATAGGTGATAGAGTTTGTTTGGTTTCCATAGAGTGATCCAAGGTAACCATTTTGGCAAGTTAGACCAAGTGATGTGCACATGTGGCCCATGCACAGGTCGTGTCCTGTTGGGCCCGTAGGCCAGAGTATGATAGATATATACACAAAATTGATTACTTCCTGGTGGTTGGTAGTGGATATTGGAGTTGGGGATGAGATTTGGTGGGTTAGGACAACACACCAAAGAAGGGAATTGAAAGGGAAAGGGGCAAACGCTATTCTTCCTTCCCTTGCATTATTAATAATATATACAACTCTTAAGTTATTAGGTCTGGACCGATCACATTTAAGTCAAGACGGATCGAGGCACCCCCTAAGATGATGAGGTTCTAGAGCATCTGAAACACCTAGGCAACAACCTCATAAAGTATTCAGGTATGCACAATGTTGGAGAAGTTTAGAAAGTGCAGAGAAAATTTGATTCTAGTTTATCTGTAAAATGTCTTTAAGTAACCGTTGTTTTAAATAGCGTTCTACAAGTGCGTGGATAATGCCGCAGTATAAACCTTAGCAGTCGAGTGTAGCTGGCAGGGCTTATAGGAGACATTAAGCTACTATAGGCCATAATGGACCTTATCAGCCACTATAACAATTCCACCCAATATGTCATCCTTGAATCTACCGATGATTACTTATTTACAATTTGTATGCTTTATCCAATACGGTTTCCCTAATCTGTTTGAAAACAGGTAATTGAACTACTCTGGCCGATATACTGGGCATATGGATTATATATCGTGTTGGTCCAGCAGGCTATAAACCTGTTAAGACCATATCTCCATATATTCTTTTTTCTCTCGATAGGAATTGGCGAGAATAACGGCACTCACTTTCTCTCGTCTTCTTTCCTCCTTTGTTGAAACAATAGACTTTTGACTTTTTAAGTTCAGTTATTAGAGTTGTTAACTTGTTATGGATACTTATTCCATTATATTGATGTTTTGATTCTTGTCATACATGTTATGTATGAACTGAACTACCTATAATGTCATGGGTCCTATATCTAGATATTATCTTGGTATGTTGCCTGCTAGGAAGCATGAACACTCCAAAAATCTTGGACGTGTCGTGTCGCATATCGGGCACGCCACGGACACTCCAAAATACACTGGACACACCAAAATAGGTGCAGTGTTCTTGTCGTTGTGTCATTATCATGTCGTATCTGTGCCCGTGCAACATAGATTGCCAGGTATGCGGTTTCCAATATGGCGACGCTCCAACCGGCATGGGACTGGTATCCAGATAATAGGAACCTTTTTTGTTAGTTATTTGCTTCATACCTCCACCTGCCACCCCACCCACCAACTCACCCATCCCATTCGCTTTTGAGACTTGACCTATATGAAGTATCTTTACTACAAGTCTTCTGACTACTAGGCCAACCTATTTGCCTTCAGCAGACCGATACATATACTTGAAGTAGGACTACAGACTGCTAAGTGGCTAGTGCATACATTCTTTAGTGTGCGTTATTGTCAAATGTTACTCGAGAGAATCCACTAATAACTATGAGAAGCATTAGAAGGAACAATATTCCGGGACGATTGTGTTGCATAAGTCAAGCTGGGAAGTTTTTAACATTTTGTCTGATGATTTTTCCTACATGGTAATATTGATTTTATTTTCAAACTGTCCTTACTCCAACTAAACGAAAAATATTTACTTTTATAGTTTATACTGAACTTCTTACCCACAAAATGTTCACTATGACATCATAGAATAAGTTGTTTTGTGAGTTTAACCAAGTAATACACGAGAGAGCACCACTTGTTGACTAGAAATTTAAATTTAATGAGAGAGCATCTTGTCTGCATGATCTCCCAACTCCTTTCTTTCACAATGTGTACCTTCTATATGATCTTCTATTATAATGCATAATTGGTAACCTAGCAGGTAAAGGCTGTCAGGTTGGTGAATATCATTATTGATACACATGGAAAATAATCTTGTAAATAAAAACTGCAAATTGTTTCCTAGATGAATGTTCCAGATATAGGAATATACTCGATAAGACTCCTCTTTTGTGCTGTAGCTGATTTGTTGTACTGTAGTCATTAAGTCACATGGTTTAGTAGGTTCAAATCAGTAAGATTTTATTATTTCCATGAGTATGCTTTTGTATTTCTTCTCATATATGTCTCTGTTTTCTTGCATATATGGATATTGCAGCAACATCTTCCTTTGTGCTATATTTAGCTCATAGCAGTCTTCACATGTACTTTATGTAGGCTCTAGCTTCTGGACAGCTCGTTCAAGGAGGTGTAGTGACTGAAGGAAGTGCTGGAAGTACTGCTGTTAGTCTGGCTACTGTTGCACCAGCATTTGGATGCAAATGTCATGTTGTTATTCCAGATGATGCTGCCATTGAGAAAGTATGCAAAATTATTTCCTATTTCTGATGCCTGTGTTTTTCCTTCTATTATACTTTTTTTTCTTCTTGGTTAGCGATCTCCTATGTGATCATTTTCATGTTTGGCTATCTAATGTTTACCTTTTAGCACTCACGAGGAAGATCATTTTTATTTCAGCCACTTAGCTATTCAGTTACGAGTCCATTTTTGTTCACACACCAATACCATGGTGTTTGTTCACCCCCCAATCTGGAGGAGCCATGTGGCAAATCTTGAGTGAAAACTATTTTGGGAGTGCACAAAACCACTCCCAAAGTGGTTTTAGTTGCCACATGGCTCCTCCCGATTGGGGGGTGAACAAACACCATGGTATTGGTGTGTGAACAAAAATGGACTCATTCAGTTACATGTACTGCTTACTATGTCTGACGTTCATCTCTTGCTTACCTGATTTTAATTACTTTATGTGATGTCATCCTTTGCAAATTCTGGATATAGTTCTTTAGCTAGGTGAGGTACATTCCTTTGTATTTAGTTACCAGTTGATAAGTGTTAGATTTGGTGCATTTGGACATTGTTTCTTCTATCTAATCATGTAATACTTAATATATGTGATCAGAGAGTTAAAAATGCTTGTTTTTATGTTTAAGATATCTGATGTTAGGAGAAAACCAGTATTTTGCAATAAAATACATGTCTGTCGATTCGGTGGAGTATTGTGTCTGAAAACTTGAAGGGGTAATATCAAGCAATAGAAATCCTGATTACCAAAGTTGAAAAGATATCAAGGTCATCAAATTTTGTATTTTAATCTTAAGAGAGAGTTCTTCACGGGTAATTGAACTTACAATAGTTCTTCGAGTGCAACTGAACTTACAATGGTTCCTCATGTGCAATTGAACTTGCAATTAAGACACGCGAGTTCCTTCTCTTGGGAGCTAGCCCACCACTATCACAAAACACAACCATGATTTGAAGCAAGCAACTTTACAGGAACAAAATTTTTCTATTATGTTTAGATTGAGCATACTAGCATGTTGTGAGAATTCTGTAGTGGCTAGGGTGCAAAGTTATAATTTTGAGTTCATATTCTGGTCAAAAGAGCGTCTTTTAAGTACCCATTATGGGTAATTTTTTTTCTCTTGGCATCCCAGTAATGTGTACTTATACTATTAACCCTATTATTTCAGTCTCAAATTCTTGAGGCACTTGGAGCTACTGTGGAAAGAGTGAGACCAGTTTCTATTACACACAGGGACCACTTTGTTAATATTGCTAGGAGAAGGGCGTCAGAGGCCACTAAATTAGCTGCGAAACAGAGAGAAGCTAGTGATATGGAAGCCAATGACTTAGCAGAAGTCAATCATGATATATCATGGCAAGAGGAATGTTTGCACTCCTTGTCGACTGATTGTAAAGGTGGTTTCTTCGCTGATCAGTTTGAAAACCTGGCAAACTTCCGGGCCCACTACGAGGGTACCGGGCCTGAGATATGGGACCAAACTGGAGGGAAGTTGCATGCCTTCATTGCCGCTGCAGGTACTGGTGGCACCCTTGCTGGAGTTTCACATTTTCTTAAGGTTTTTTATCCTCCATTGACAGCCTCTTTTACACTCTTCGGTACAGTTTAAGTCATTCCAGACTTGATCTTCATTGTGCATATTTTTTCAGGAGAAGGATCCAACTGTTAAATGCTATCTTATTGATCCTCCTGGATCTGGCCTATTCAATAAGGTCACAAGAGGGGTGATGTACACACGGGAAGAGGCCGAGGGGAAAAGGCTGAAGAATCCTTTTGATACTATCACAGAAGGAATTGGGATAAATAGGCTGACAAAGAATTTTATGATGGCACAGCTGGAAGGAGCTTACCGAGGCACAGACAAGGAAGCTGTTGAAATGTCCAGGTCCGAATTTTAATCCGTCAAGATTTAACCCCCCCCCCCCCCCCCCCCCCCCCCCGGCACACAAACACACACACAAATTTCTGGTCTGCCCCTGAGCTTGCTCCTTTTTCGGAAACATCAGTTATCACCTTATTAGTCTAACAAGCATATATTGCTTATTTTACATGTTTAAGGAAGATGAAGATTCATGACATTATTTCTCCTAAAATCCTGAACTCAGGTTTCTTCTAAGAAACGATGGACTATTTGTTGGGAGTTCTTCAGCGATGAACTGTGTTGGAGCAGCGAAGCTGGCGCAGGCTTTGGGTCCAGGGCACACGATCGTAACTATCTTATGTGATAGTGGAATTAGACATCTGAGTAAGTTTTACAATCCACAGTATCTCGCTGAATATGGCCTCACTCCCTGTGCAACTGGACTAGAGTTCCTTGATCCTCATTGAGGTCCCTGCCGAAGATGGTCCTTGGTTAATGGGGATTTATTTTGGGAGATGGTAAATCATTGGAGTCATGAAGGACTGCAGAAGCTGTGAATTATGATTATTAGGTCTTGTGCGAGAAGCTTACACCTAGACTAATTCACGACTTAAGAGGATGATAGATAGCACTGCAATCGAGCCTTAACTTGATCATTCTTTCCATCCTGGTCATAAGTAAAGCCCTTGATTATCTTATTTGTATCGCTTAAATATTCATTACAATCACATATTACATTCTGAATTATTGATATTTCTCTTCTCAATTATTGGCCATTTTGCAACTTACTGGTACAGTCATTGCATTGATCATTATTCATCGACACCGTGGGAACGTGAGGATCATTCATTCATCGGTAAATCCTGGCTCCTCTTCTGGTCGTCTGTGTATCTTGTTGGGTTCAAGGTAACGTGTTAAAATTTGATATACTATTTATCTTAAATTGAGATTTTTCATAATTTCTTGCATAGTTTGAAATTATAGAATGTGTGATCCAAATAATTGCCAAGCTTCAACAGTTGTGATGTAGGAAAAATAATATAGGTATTTTCCTACAAATTATAGTTTGGTGGAACGGATTTTTCGATGTGTTCAAAATTTGCCAATGGAAGGTGGTACGATGTCGAAGGGATACAAAAATAATCAATGCCGTTATCGAAATGACATTATATTGAGGTGTGTAACTCCATAAATAGTCTAGAGTCCATCAGAAAACAAAAAAGAACAAATCTAATGAAAGTAGTAATATTATTGGACAGTGGGATAGTCAGAATTTTAATCCATAGAATACAATATTTACTATTATAATAATAATAATAAATTATAATAATATATTTATAATTTTAAAAATATTATATATTCATATCAAATGTCATAAACGATTACAATTATTAAATAACCATTTTTTGACAAAAAAAAAATCCTTCAAAATTTTATATTATGAAAATAGTGAATGATACATTCTTTGTCAACGGCATCCAATACGTCTCTTTTCATATATGCCACCAAAAAATTATTCATTATCATATCTCCCAATCGATTACGTAATAAAAAATTTCATAATTTTTATTGCAGAAAAACTCTACATTTACGGTTGTAACGGGTAATAACAATGCTAACTTCAAGACCAAATACACCAACATATATGCACGATGCTTCTTTAACTGGATCATCTTTCTAGCAAGCTCGTTAACCTTTGCAATCTTAGAAAAATGGTCATCAGAGCGCACATCAAAAATGTAATCAAGTTGACGATCAAGGTGCATTAACTCTATGCTAGAAAAATCTAATGGATAAAATTCAGAAAAGCGAATCAATTCTCTCTTATCATAAGCAGAGAATGAATACCTTGATCAAAATACGCCATACGCAACAACAATTATGTATTCACCTCATTAAAACGATTGTTCTACTATTGAAGTTGCAAATCATTCACTTCATAAAATAATTCAGCGCAATAATGATGAAAATTTATTTTTTTCCTTCAAAGTTATGACGGGATCTTCTATGTTGTACAAATAATTCGTCCATCTGTAGGATTACTATCATGTGCTTAACACAAAATGAAAAAAAAATCTCTTCCAACAATGATTTCAATTCACCATCTTTCATGTTTTGCAAGTGTTGCTTGGTTATTCTTACAAAAGTCTTGGCGTTTATTATATCTTAATCTTTTCTCTGTAAAGCTTGTAACATTTGTGATTACCAAGATATTCTTCATCAAATGTAAATGAATTGCAAATTCAAATGTGAAATTATTCTCAAAATACTTTCTGCATGCTCCCTTACCATGTGATCTTTTGCATCATCCTCAACAATCACAACAACATCAACCACCGACGAGTACACATAAATCAAACTCATTAGTGTACCATAATGAGAATCCCACAGGGTACTTCTTGCTCATTTCAATATCATTTCTGGATTCTTACCTTGCCCAGTCAAAACATTACCATTATAAATTCCTTCAACAACTTATTCTAATTATTTTTCACGAAGAATGTCTACATTTGCATGGTGCTCTAACAATATTTGATAAAAATGTAACAATGTCAAAGTATACAGAAATCTTTTCGTGACCTTCTACAACAGCTACAAGTATTAATTGAACTTGGTGGGCAAAGCAGTGAACATAATAAGCCGACCCATTCTCCATAATAGTCAAGATTTTCAATTCATTGAATTTTTTTCCACATGTTGCTAGCTCCATCCTATCCTTGTTCCCGAATACTCGATATACTTAATCCATGTTAGGACAACAAAGACTTAATAGCTACCTTAGGTGATCACCAAGATGAACATTGCGAATAAAACGTCCATAATTTGCTCCCTTCCATCCAAAAAACGTAAAACAACAGTTGTGTTGTTCTTTCACGGATATATCACGCGCCTCATCAACCAAAATAGTGAACAATTTATCATCAAGATCTCTAATAATAGCATTTGTAGTTACCTTTGCAATGGAAGTAATAATCTCTTGTTGGATTTGAGGAAATGTCAATTTAAGATTTTCAGGAGCCTTGTTCAATGCAACTATATCGATATTCTCATTCTGGTCACAAAAAATAGTAAGAGTCCATTTTTTAAAATCTTATTTAGTGATTTTTTCGGATTCATCATGACCACGAAAAGCCAATCCTTGACGTAAAAGAAATTTAATGCAATCAATTGTACGGAGACGATAGTCGGCTTGAGTTTGAAGACACTGAGTAGCTAAATAATGTTCATTGTGTTCTGGTTGCTTTAAAAGATCACAGCGAGCCCTTCACACATTTGTTATGCGTACTAGTGTGGTCTCCAACATGCCCATCCAACTTTTTTTCCTCCAAATTTTTAATTCCCTCTCCAACAAAGGAATCACCACCGTTCTGGCCACCATAATCGACTTAAAAAAGATAACAAGATAAACAATAAACGACATATGTTATAATGCTATATTCTAGCCAATTAGATTGTTCTTTGGGAGTGAGGAGTCTGCTGTTGGAGTCTGTAGGCTGTAAGCATGTTGCTGTCAAGCAACTGCGTAATGCTAAGTTTACTACCAAATGTTTACAACATTCTTACAACCGGTCCCACCTCCCCTCTAAAACCCCCCCCCTACATATGGGTCCCACCCGGCCACACCTCCCCTCTAACTCCCCCTGCTATATGGGTCTCATTCGGCCCAACCTTTTTCCTCTCTTCCCCAATGGAGGTCGGCCACGTGGCGGTTGTAGGGGGAGAGTATGCATCTGGCTGTAGGCATATCATTTCCCCTTATCTAATTAGCTTGTCAGACTTGTGTCGAATTGTCCTTATTACTGTTGATTGTCTATGCACAAAATAAGAAATGCACACACTTATCTATGTACTACAGGCAACTAAGCCTACTGCCTACGCCTAGGGCTGCAAATGAGCCAAACCGTTCGCAAGCTGCTTGAAGCTCGGCTTGATAAAAGCTCGTTTGAGCTCGGTTCGTTTAGTAAACAAGCCAAGCTCAAGCTTCATTTTCGATTTCGTTTAATAAACGGCCAAGCTCAAGCTTAGAAGTACTCGGCTCGTTTGAGCTCGCGAGCTGGTTCGTTTAGAAGCTTGTGAGCTGACTCGTGAGCTGGCTCGTTTAGAAGCTCGTTTAGGAGCTCGTTGTTGGCAGTCTACAAATTTATTTTATTATTTAAATTTTAATTTGTTCTTTGTTGAATTCTAATTGTATGCATGTTTGTATAACAATATGGTTGTGTGCATTGTATATAATTATATGTCCTTAATAATTGATATTAAGAAACTTTTTAAATTAAATTTTTATAAATAAATTGTTAACATTGTAGGTACTTGAATTCAAGCCTAACTAGCTTGAAATCAAGTTCGTTAAGCTCGAAATCAAGCTTAATGAGCTTGAAATAAAGCTGAACAAGCTCAAAATCAAGCTTAACGAGCTTGAGTTTGAGCTTAAACAAGCTTGAATCAAGCTTGCTTATCAAGCCAAGCTCGAGCTCAAACCAAGCCAAGCTCAAGCTTAATATAAACGAGCTTGAGCCTAGCTCAAGCTCTAAAATAAAAATTTTATCAAGCTCGAGCTCGGTTAATTCTAATCAAGCCAAGCTCAAGCTTATAAAAGCTTGGCTCGGCTTGGCTCGTTTGCACCCCTACTCTACGCTACGCCCCAACCTCAATGCATGTACAGTTGTACAAACAGTCCACGTCCTTACAAACCCTATACAAGTAGACTATAGGAGATCGTCTGCATTAAAAAAAAAAAGGTTTGAAATTCCAGAGGGCTCAACCGCACCCCCTCGGCACCATGTGCTACGCTCCTATTATTAGAGTTGATTAAAAATAGTACATCAAGGAAATTATATAAGCTTTAAAAACTAAGAGAGAGAAAAAGAGCTACTCATAATCCTAAGAAGAATCCTAATGAAAATAATCCTAAACAGGTCAAGGAAAATCTTAGTTAAATAATAGTCATTACTTAACTAGATTTATTATATTAATAAATGACCAAAAACAAAATATGATTGACCCCAAAAAGGATTTATAAAACCGACATCCAATTTTGTTAATACGCATCTTTCTTGAAATAGATTGGACCAGTCAACCAATTGGAAGTTGATCGGTTATGCTTATGCATCTCCCCTTTATGGATTGAATTTGTTGCCAAATTCTCTAAAAATTAAGCTAGACCCATCCAAATGAATAGATACTTTGAAACATGAGTCATCAATATCCCTTGTTTAGTGTAGATCGATTGTACTTGTCCATACAAATAAATATTTATAATATATACGGGCCTTTGAGATACAACGTTTACTCTTAAATATCCAAATCTGTAAATTAACTACTTCTTATCATGCAAACGGGAGGTAAGAATCATGATCAAGAAGCATTTGTAGTATAATCGACCAAATAATGACTCCAATAATGATACAAGCGATCCATAATAAACACGACAAGAAACACATGGAAGTGTATAATCGCCAAGCAAGTATGGATCCACGTGCTCGCCAAGTAGCTTCTTCCAAAAAGGCTCTAGCAACAACTCTTGCCTTGCTAGGAGCGACAATAAGATCTTTGGGATCTTGAAAAAAAAAAAATACACAAATAAAGTTAAGTTGGACGTAGACGCGTGCTTGAAGAAGCCTTCATCAGCTTTTGAAATCACGGTGGATCAAAAGAACCCCGAAGGAAATGGTCACACGTGCTATAATCAGGGAGCATAAATGACTGAACATGGGACACTATTGTCACATCTCAAATCCAGAATATTAAACATATTACATTCCTTCTTGATGAAAAATGTAAAGTAGCACAAGAGCAAGGCGATTAAAATAAATAGATGTAAGATAACAGTAGAATGGCCAGAACACTGAATGAGCAAAATGCTCGGCAATACATATATGCACTGTCCGAAGACAACAAGAGCAATAGTAAATATCCAACATCTATAGTTTCAAGTAACACAAGGCCTATATAATACTTGTTCCACTGACTATATTGTTTCAACTTCTACTCTGGTAGGAAAAACACTTTAGTTGGAATACCTCTCGAACTGGGACTCGTGACAGTGAGGGTCAAGCCAGTCTCGTGCGGAGGCCTTCGGCATCATGGTGTTTGCGGCTGTACTGGTAACTTTACTGCCGACGAGCTCCCGGAGGTTTTCAAGCTTATTCTCCCGTCCCCCACTCCCAGAAGACTTGCGATCGGCTTCCTTCAGTTTGTGCTTGAACTGCTGCTTACGGCCAGATGAATTCAGAGAAGGGGGAGCACCGTGAGGCCCCAAGTAGATTTTCTCTTCTTTTAGTTCCTGTATGAAAAAGACATAAATAAAGAAACAGCCACATGAAAACATATGGAATGTTGCATCAAGAAAACTTTACATACGCCTCAAACTTATCATAACCATCATGTAAGTAATTCTTTTCAGTAATAGAACCTTCAACTCAAGAAGGTTCCACCAGAGGATTTTAATCAGGTAACTGCAAATACATGAAAAGCATCCGGTACCTGGACAACTAAATTTCAGGCTTCATCATGAATACTCGGAGACAGATGTTTAGCGATACTTCCATGAACAAGAGACATCAAGTCATGATTTATGATATCGAAGCAGCATGGACACTTAGTCAGAGCCGTTCCGTTGTACACGTACCAGACACAACAAACATTACAAAATACACTTGGACACCAAATTAAATGTGGTGTCCATGTTGTCCTGTCCTTACCGTGACGTATCCGTGTCTATGCACCATTAGCTTGATTATTCATTGGACACATGTATCATGGTACGTCGTCCTTCCCTGAAATGGAACTTGAATACGTCTTCTCGCTCCAACATTCAAGTCGATCTATTACGACCAACGTGGTTGGTCGTATTTCATTTTCTTCTCACTACAATTTGTTTTTTCAATTGGAACTGGTGAATATTGTTTGTTTGTTTGGGCACGTCTGTCAGCGTTGCACCTCTATTGAGTAATGCTTGAGTCGCAGCATCAAGGTCTGATCCAAATTGAGCAAGGGCGCACTTCTCGATTCACATGTTCGCATTAACAATTAAAGAAAATATGGATCCCATGTCGGGCTTCCTGAAGATTTCTACGTCACATTTGGAGAGCCGAGACACTCCACAACCGTTTTTCATGTGTCAGTTATCCACTGTTTAATTGCTGATAAGTTTTGTAGCTTCTTTGTAAATGCCACAAGAATTAAGACATGAGACGGGATTTGCATGTCAT
Organism: Iris macrosiphon; assembly: GCA_036927795.1. Classification (NCBI taxonomy): domain Eukaryota; kingdom Viridiplantae; phylum Streptophyta; class Magnoliopsida; order Asparagales; family Iridaceae; genus Iris; species Iris macrosiphon. The sequence goes on from JAYESA010000015.1 coordinate 157,017,895, forward strand.
CAGTTTCAAATAGATAGATAATAGTTGCTAAAATTTTAAACTAAATTTATCAGACCTTCACACAATGTCATCAAAAAGAGGAATACAATTACATAGCATTAAGCTTTCAGCCACTAATCCAACATCACAGTTAAGTAAGAAGCATACCTTTGGAGGAGGCTCAGCAGTATTTGGCTTTGGCAGATCCTGATTGCCTAGATCTGTGTCTTCAACACTCAAGCTTGGGATCACGAAGCCATCAGTATCTGAAATAGAAAACTAACTCCATGAAAATATCATATATTTGCCTTTATGTATTTAACAGCAGAAATTAATCTACAATTAAAAATATCGTATAAGTGATATGAGCTAGCCCAGTGGTTGAGAACTGTATACTGTAGGTTATGAGGGTGTTGCCTGGCGTGAAAGTATGCCTTGCCAGGTTCGAGTCATGGAAACCACCTCTCCTTAACATTGAAGTAAGTTTGTGACCCTCACACAGGGTAAGAGGGACCCTCGAGGCAATGAGATGCCATTTAGTATAGGTGAATTGCATGAAACATCAGCACAAACCGGCACAGCACACAAAGCAAAACAGCAGCAAAAGTCAACAGTGCCTCAGGTTCATTACCATATAGCTCGGCAAAGAAAAAGCAGAAAAGCACCACACAAAAATTAAAAAATTCATGAGAATACGTAGTCATGAATATAAATCTTGTAAAGCTATCAGAGACTAAAGCATGAACAGAAAATTAACGCTTAGTCAAATGTATAAGAATAATCAATTTTCAATACCATGACCAACCATTGCAACGATGACAACCACCCCCAAATTGTTGGGGTTGACCGTTCAAATCCTTTTCTTCCATATAGTTCTATTAAGGGCCACATCCTCTGTAGCACTAACAAAAACTATATCTTTTTAGAACCGATTAGCCTACTCCAAGTCCTAGCGGCTCCTTTACCTCTGCTCCTTACCAGTGTATACAACTTACACTATCGCTATGCATTTAACAACATGTTCAAACCACCTAAGACGAATCTTTCTCATCTTGTCCCAAATTAGTGTTACATTAAACGATATGATAGAAATAAGTGTCAATGTGGTAAGTTAGAGGCGATACCTATTAAGAACAAGATAAGAGAAAATCGTCTTAGGTCGTTTGGACATGTGCAATGCAAACTAGTAGATGCTCCCATAAGGAAAATCAATAATATAGTAGTTAATGGAGCCGCTAGGACTAGAGGGAGGCAAAGACGAACATGCTTTGAAGTCAAAAAATAGAAGATATGGTTTTTGTTATGGAGGACACCTTTAACATAGCCAAATGGATGAAGGGGATTCAAATAGCCGACCCAAATATTTAATATTTGGGATAAAAGCTTTATCGTTGTTGTTGTTGTTGTTGCTGTCGTCGTCCTCTCCTCCAATCAGTCTTACCTCCAACTTTGCAAAATACACTCATTTTATATCATCTCTTAGGAGGTTAGTCGATCTCGATTTAGATACACAGTGTGTGTGATTTCAGCATCATAATCGCAGCAACTTTAGACAAAACAGTGATTACGGAATGTCCACGACTATGTGATTGTGATTTTGAAACCACGCCCACACCATGTTTCTACAAAATCGCTATCTACAAAACTTTCATGTTTGTTTGATATTGATATGTCAATTAATATACATTAAACTTTTTTTTGTTTGATATAGATATGTTAATATATATATCAAACTGTCACATGGACACATATTCGATATGACACGTTTCAGACACGACTATACGAATTTGGCACATATCTTGGTGTGTCCTAGTATATTTCGTAGGGTTCATGGCGTGTCCGATACATGTGTCCTATATGACAAGGACATGACATGAATTTTGGAGCTTCCGTGACATTAAATTTGATAACAATATATTTTAAAATTAACATGTTTACTATATGATTATGTTTAAGATAATAATATCTTGATAATGGACAAAACAAGTGAGCAATGTAAACTTCCATCAAACATCTATATCTATTATGAAACGGCCTCACACTTTTTGTCATCATTTTTGCTAAATCTTGATAAACCACGAATTATGTCCTTTGGAAGTTGTACTATTATGTCATGCTAAAAAATTTGGTATTGATTACACGGAAAGAAAAACAGTAAAGCTTTTTAAATAAATAACAATATCAAATGTTGTACGCATATTACAACAGCAAGAGATCAACATGTACATATTTAAATTCATTACAATTAATTTAATATAAAATTATTCCAAGAAAGCAAACGAAACAAATTTAGTCTCCAATTCAATGTCACAATTAATAAAAAATTTACTGATGTTGAAACATAACATCTGTCAGCAAAAGAGAAACATAAACATTAGCAATGTTGAAAACATAAACGTAAGAATAAAATTTTACTATTATACAATTTTTAGTTTATTTTTTAGAAATTTAGTAACATTGGTAAGTAAAAGAGAGAAGATGGATTTCAATCAAAGAAAATTATAGAGCCAAACTAAAACTATGCCCGTAGTAAACAATAAAAATTGCTTAGATTCCAACAGTGGTAAGTTTTCTCTCTCTACTAGTATGAAACATAAAATTCATGTCAATCAAGTAATAAAAAAATTTACATCTAAGCAAAAAATCATGATTACTAAGGATTACCTTCCGATTGAAAGAAAAAAATATATATATATCAGTTCAACTTTTCATATACAAAAGTGCACATAGAAACTCATGTCTTTAGGCAACATATAGAAATAACTTCATCTAGGAACTACCTATCCATGATGCCAATTATTAAAGTCCTAAAAATCCACTCATAAAGAACAAAAAAATTAACAAATATGCAAGCGATGAGAAATTTTGGTTTAGATAAAGGATATGGAATGGAAGTGTTCTCTTCTAAATCTGACAAGGATATAGAAAGATTTGAAAGTTGGAGCAAATTTCTTTGACGAAAGATTCCGAAAATTAGGTTGGCCAGTATTTGTTCATTATGAAATTGGCTCTTTTCTTTCTATTGAATGACAGAACACCCTTATAATTTGATAAAATTATGTCAGGGTGGGCTTTGATATTATTTTAATGTGTGAAATAAAAATAGGTCTTTGTTAAAATAAAAATAAAAAATATATCTTACTTTTCTTCTTTCCACTTCTCGTACATAAGTAGATGTGAATATGTGAAGACACAATTTTCTTCAAAAATAAACATCAACTTTTTCTCTACTATAAGTATAAATTAACAACAGCAATAGCCAATGGACAATAAAAATAAAACACACACACACACACAATTTTTGGACTTCAATATTAGAATTAGGGTAAAAATAAAATAAAAAATGGTACTAGAATTATTGGATGTAAATTCTTCATAAGCACTTGATCACCAAACTATAAAACACCAATTTAGATTATAATAAAAAAATTAGGGTTTGGAGCCCTAATTAGGACTTTTTTTCTTTTTCTAAAAAGTCTTTAGTAAAGAAATCTAAGGTACCATATTATCAGTTAGATAATTGTTTAAAAATATTAAAGCAAAATTAGATACATGGAATATCACATCTCGTATGATCCAAAATTCTAACAAAAAGATGATTTATAGAAAATAAAAATACAAATCTTATGGGTTACACAAGGATTGAAGAAGAGGAAGAAGAAAAAAAAGGAGAAAAGAGCCATACCTACTTCAGATGCAAAGAAAAAAAAATGATGAATTAATTTTTTTTGATCCTTCAACTCCAAAAGACAACTTAAGCTGATAACTGATCTCCAAACAATGTCACAATCACCGGATTTCTTCTACTATAACAAGAAAGTGGTTTCCAGGAGGAAGATAAGAAGTCCAATATTCATCAGAAGAAAGAAGTGATACTAGAGAGAAAGTATGGGAATAAAATGTAAAAGTTTCACATAACCAAATGATTCTATGCGATTTGGAAATTGCATGGTTGGGGGTTGCGACTCCATCGAAAAAAATCTATGGGATGCGGCTAGGTGTGATTTCAAATAATTAAAACTTGTGATCTAACACCTGATTCTAAAAGCACATCCCAAAATTGCAATTAACTAACACTTGATTCCAAAATTGCCCCGTGTGATTCCAAAATCAGATTCAACGGAACAAGTTAGAGATGGTACCAATTGAGTACAAGATAAGAGAAAATTGTCTTAGCTGGTTTGGATATGAGCAACGCAACCAACATATGCTCCCGTAAGAAACAACATCAATATAGTAGGTAATGGGGCCTCTAGGACTAGAGGGAGGCGTAGACGAACATGCTTTGAAGTTTTAAAAAAGATATAATTTTTATTAGAGTTACAGAGGACATGACCCTTAACAGAGCCAGATGAAAAAAGAGTATTTAAACAACCAACCCGAATATTTGAGATAAAGGCTTTGTTGTTGTTGTTGTTATTGTTGTTGTCATCATCATCATCTTCTCCAATTGGTCTTTATCTCCAACTTTGCACATAAACTCAATTTATATTCCATCTCTTAATGTATTGTCATTCATCCATCTTAACATTCTCATTTCAGCTATGCTAATTTTCTCGACATGTTTCTCAGCACAACACTCGAGTCCATAAAGCATAGCGCATGGTTGATTTATATATTTTTTCTTTTAACTACAATGATATCCTACTATCAAAGTACTCAAGAAACACTCGTCCATTAAAGCATTATGTTTTCATTTTATGCACAACAATGTTATCAATCTCTTTGTCTCAATGAATGATTGATTTAAATAATGAAAATTATCACTCGCTATATATGTCAATCTATATGTACTCTATAATTTATCTTTAGGTTCTGGTTGAAGTGCATCATATAGACTCTATTTTCATCCTACGAATTTTTAAGCCCTTAGATTTTAAAGTTTCTACTCACACTTCTATTTTATCATCCAACCCTTCTATACTCATCAACAAGCACAATAAACTAGCAAACATCATGACCAGAGAACACCCTCCTAAAATATGTTTATAAAATTTCATCCAAAGCTACCAAAAAAAAGGATTTAATGTTGATGCTTAATGTAATCCAACAATGATAGAAAATGGTTGATTCCCCTCCAAAGGTTTGAATGATCATACAACTCAATCGTGCATGTCCCTAGTGATCACAATATAGCTATTACAAACATATTTCTTCTCCAACACGAACTTCAGTATCCACCTAGGAACTAATGTATAAGTTTTCTTTAAGTCAATAAAAATCACAATTAGAAACCTTTTCTCTAACTACAATTTTCCATTAACTTACTATAAATAAGATGTCTTCCTAGTAGATCTACCCGGAATAAACCAAAGTCATTCTCCTAAATTCTATATTCTTTTGTTCATCTTTGATAAATAACTCGCTTCCACAATTTTATGGTATGGCTCATAAGCTTAATTGCCTAATAATGTGTACAACTTTGTCTAAATCCCTTGTTTTTCTTCCATATAATATTATAGTACTACTCCATTTATCAGGTGTTTTTCCTAGTCCTTTGGATTTGGGTGAATAAATAGTAAAGCACGTGAATTCATTCTCAGCTAGACAATTTCAAACCTTAATAGGAATATCATCAAAACCCTACCGTTTCTCACATTTTATATTCTCTTGAAACCATTCCTTAGCTTCAGATTTCATAATTTTATGATAAAAGTAATATGGCCTATCATAATCTTAGTACATCGGTATATGCCAATCACATAATAGGAAACATAAAAATTTAATACATTAACTCAATTAGCCAATTAGGATTTTAATAGAACTAGGAATTAGGTTTATATTTGCTACATCCTCCCTTAAACTAATTCTCCACCAAGTTCCACGAATGTTTCTTGCTTCAATGACTTTGTTAACTAATCGACAATTCAATACTTTTGCAATAGTAACATGGTTTCGGATATACTCGATTTTTTCTCCATCTTGAACACCAGCGATAATTTTGTCATACCACTTTGGATATGCCCACGCTCTTCAAGTAATCTTAAGAGACACGAATATGTCCACGCTCTTCAAGTAATCTTCCGAGTCACAGAGCTAAGAGCGAAGCATACCAGTACAACTATCAACTCCGCTTTAGTAGTAGATAAAAACAAGGCTTTACTCCACTTTAGTAATAGATAAGAACAAGATTAAAACCTAGTTACTGTAGAAGCATGAAAAATCTCTACCATGCGCCAACAGTAATCAAGAGCCATTCGCCGTAGTGATCAAGACCCATGCGCCAAAGTGATCTAGGGCCATGTGCCAACCGCTTCATAAGTAGTCCCATGTGCCAGCAGTAACATGCGCTACTACTACTCCAGTGTTCCATGTGCCAGCAGTGCCATACGCCACTACTTCTCTAGTGTTCCCATGCGCCAGTAGTGCCATGCGCCACTACTATCCCTCAGTGATCTCCATGCGCCAAGCGACAGTGTTCCCAAGGTTTCACGAGTATTATGGACATCAGCAACCTCAGATCTCGACTTTGGCAGCCTTAACACAGCATGCGCTTGCAGGAGAACATGCTTCGACATACAATCCGCGCACGTATGCGCCTACATAAATCCTTCTCAAGGCTATAAATAGTGGACGTTTTTCACATGCAAAAAAGGATCAGAAGACCATCACCACGACCAAAAAGAGAGGAGAAAAAGACATAAGTGCCGTCCAAAGCCTCGTCAACCTCCTTGGCCCCCGATCGTCGACAAAGTAAAGGAGCCGCTACAGTGCTCGATCTTCACCGTCACACTTACCCAGATTCTTTTTTATCGTACTTAGACTCTACGTATTAGAGTCTTTTGTACTATTTGTCAATTATCAATCAATACAAAAGTTCGTTCAACTTTTCAAAAAAATATTTTTTGTGCAATGTTGACAAAAATGACTCTGTTGGGGAAAAGCTTCTCCTCCAACGTAAAGCTGGTGACGCAATCCGACGTAACCATGTTGGGTTCGACTCAAAGGATGTTGGTCGTTCGCTTCGACCAACAGGCATTCGAAGACATGTCGGACAAGTCGAGCTCTCTAATGAGGCCCGTACGATCTCAAAAGACTCGCAAGATTCGGGCCACAAAGGCCACTGCGCCGCACCTGAGATCGGTGACCGATGCATTGTCAACCCCCGCCGCAGATGCACATACAGTTGACATGTATCCCGCCAACAAGTCGAGTTCTTCAATGAGGCCCACATGACCACACAAAGCTCGTAAGTGTGGATTGTCAAAGCCGTTGCGCCAAACCCGAACTATATTCCAGAAGTACCGCCAACCTTCGCTGCAGATGCACATGAAGTTGGCACGCATCCTGTCTCCATCTCTACTCTTAAGAAAGACGGCGCCAAGTCCCAAGGAGTACGCCCATTACGTGGTTCGAACAAGAAAAGACGAGCGATACCTGAACAAAGGCGCATGAAGCTCCCTATGGACAATGTTGCCTCACATAAGGACTCTTATGGTCCTGACTTGGACTCCCTGTACTATGCGCCTAAAGATGCTGGAAACCCAAACTATCCCGAGCCATGCGCGCTCGAGGGGCTGCGCCGTCAGCTCTCCAAAAGCATGCGTCGTCGGTCATCGCGTGCTTTGCTGATGGAAGACTATATAGGGCTGACCCAGGCACTCATGCGCCGGAAGTGGGTCAACCCTAAAGTCTTCCCAAACTCACTTTGACGCCGCAGTCACACATGAACCAAGTCGAGGTACAAACATCGTGATGACAGACCCATGCGCCCAGCCTGGCTGCGTGCATGAAGTGGGTCAGTCTCACGTTAAGTCTTCCACCAATGATCCAGTTGCAGTTTCTGTGGAAGAACTGGATCAGGGAGCAAACATTCCACTTTCACCTCCATGCATAAGGGTTGTCCGAACGCATGAAATAGAGGTGAAAGTGAAGCTTCCATCGTCTGATTTACGTAACGTGATCAGTCATAAGTGTAAGACGAGAGAAGTAATCCTCACACGTGTTCCCTCAAAGACACTTGTGTCAACATCATCATCAATTGTTGTTGCACTAAAGCACCAGTTCCTCCAACCAGACGGTGTTCCAGCGGCTACAACCCGCAGCGCCAACCCGACACCATTCCAGGGAACAGCTACACGACGAGGAGGAATTGCCCGTCGCTTCATGTTGCTTCACACAGAGGTCTCCTCCTATGAAGAAGAACTCGAAGAAAAGCTCACATAACCTGAGGGTGTCGGTCTGCACATCGCAAAGCCATCCGCGGGGCGGCAAACAGGTACCTATTGTGGGGGGTATTCCACGACGCGCGCTCGAGAACAAAGACTCGAGGTAGCCATGCCCTCCCAACCGAGGTTGCAATTGGAGCTGGGGGTGGTAGTCCTCCGGTATTCTATGACAATCTGTCATATCAAGAGGACAGTGAATCTCTGCACATGGATGACAGCTTAGCTGGAGGTAGCCATATCTTCCAGGATGAACCCGCTACCGAGACTGGGGGTAACGATCATTCAAATAACGAGAGTGACATAACACTGCCTACTCTCCCCGAGGACAATGAGACTCGACATCTGAGGTGGAAAGTGAAGCATCTACCTTCCCGTCCACCTCTTCCCACGTAATGCCAGTATACATGGCAGGAGATGAACATGACGCAGGATCCAGTAACCAGCAACGCCTTGAGGCCCTCGAAACCATGATACAGACGCTGAGCACCTCAATGCAGACTCTGACTCACACAATGTTGAAACTCAAAGAAAACTTAGTCCTGACACAGCAACGGACCCCGGGACAAACAAACCTGGAACAGAGAACTAACGACGAATCCGACATGCCTGGTCCGGCTCCTCATGTCGCAAGAAGCCAGACCGCACCTCGACCCTCTGCCGCTCTTCCGCCTGACGATATCCAGAAGACTCTTAGGAACTTGTGTGCCCGTGTTGATGCTCGGAATAATCAAGACAGTCTCCAGAAGCTTAGAATCCGGCAGCCCTATCCTTCCGAGTAAGATAATGTGGTATACCCTCCCAAATACAAGCCACTATCTCTGACTACATTTGACAGAAAAATCCGTCAATACATGAGATACTTTTAATCCACGACGGGTCACTTACCTCGGGATGACGCCTTACTCATCAACTTGTTCATCGGAGCACTATCCTTGATCGCTTTTGAGTGATTTTGTAGTCTCCCAGATAAGTGCATTTCGTCCTTCGAGGACCTGAAGTCCCTCTTCCACACCTGATTCTATGAAGGAGGGATGGATATGACTGTCCTCTCTGATGGACATTATCCAAGGGGACAAGAAACTTGCACGAAATTACATCGAACGTTTTCTGCGGACGGCATTGCAATTGCCTCTCGGCATCCCCGAATCTTCGCTGATGGACACGTGTCGAAAGAACATCCTACCAGCAGTAAGATTCTGAACGGCATCTAGCCCCTTCAGTTATTGGACGAAATTTATCATAAGTGTCGCTGCTGCAGAAAAGAGCGCGAAAGACGCCCGCTTATTGGGATTCCAAGCTCCCAGCATTAAAGACAAGGAAAAGCGTCATTTCACCGCTAACACCAGTCGTGACAGTAAAGGGAAGCAGGCCATGACGATTAACTTGTCCAAAAGTTCGACCTTACCTATTACCAAGCCAACAGAGCCACCAAAAGTACAGGAGACTTATTCCTTTGATGACGATGATGTCATGAAAATATTCGAAGTATTGATGAAGGGCAATAAACTTCAGCTACCTGACGTTAAGCGCCCCAATAAAACAGACAAGGTTGACAATCCCAAGTATTGCCACTACCATCGATATGTCCATCACGCAATGCGAGATTGTTACATATTAAAAATGCACATACAACGGTTAATCGACTCCAAAGCTCCCATTTTGGACTTCGAAGACAAGACGGTCACTGCAAACATGGTGTACCTCTAATTCGGTACCTTCCAGACAACAGAGGCCCAAGATTGTGTCGTCCCCATACCTAGGACAACCATTGAGGTCTTTAACATCCCTCCAGCCCGAGCGGACGAGTTGGTTTCCCTCACTACTCCAAGAGGCGAAGTCATGTGGATTCATCCAGACCTCGTCCCGGATGTGACACAGCCGGCAATGCCTCCTGCTCCCAAGTCCAAGGAAAAGAAGACCAAGCCCTGTCGCACGGTCTCTCCATCGACAAATGAAGCTCTTGCTGGCGTAACCAGGTCGGGCCTACCTATCAGCGCGACTACAATGCTCCTGATGACGCTACACCTCCGATTGCCACACCCGCGCCACTGCCACATCTGATCTAGGTCCATCCCAGCTTCCCACAGCGGACAAGCAAAAGCAGGAGACTCGTTATGATAAACCTCTGCGGAAAGACAACACAAGAGCTGGTCTGCCCAAGAAACAACTTATGCTTGAGTTTCTGCCAATGTCAAATATTGGAGACTCCCATTTATGAACTATGTTGTTTACGGAAACCTTCCAGACGACCCCAAGAAGGCCACTTCCGTTAGAAGATGCTCCCTACGTTTCTACTATGATATAGCCACTAAGATGTACCGTCGTTCCTATGACGGACTTCTGCTACGATGCCTATCAGACGCAAAAGTAAAGCAAGCTCTCCGTGAGCTCACGACGGTGTTCGTGGTACTCACCAACCTGATCCAAAGCTTCAAGACCACATCCGACGCATGGGCTATTATTGGCCAACGATGGTGGCGGATGCCGTTAATTATACGAGGAAGTGCAGGATGTGTCAAATTCATACCGACTTCATTCGCAAACCCTCAAAGTTTCTACATCCGACCGTTGTGTCTTGGTCATTCGAGGCCTGGGGTATGGACATCATAGGACCGATCAGTCCACCTTCGTCTAAGGGGACAGGTTCATCTTAGCTATCACAGACTACTTCTCTAAATAGGCAAAAGCTGTTCCACTCGCAGAAGTGAAAACATCCAACATGATCAGTTTCCTTAACATTACGTCATCTACCGCTTCTGCTTGCCTCGCAGGATCATTCATGACAACGGTCCATAGTTTGCAAGCCACACTTTTTTCCAGTTTTGTGATAGAAATCGAATCCAAAATATAGCTTCAATCGCCTACAATCCAGCAGCAAATGGATTGGTCGAAGCATTCAACAAGACAATCATCAAACTCCTCAAAAAGTTTGTTTCCACCAACAAACGTAACTGGAATGAGAAGCTGGGCCTATCGCATAACAGTCCAAACCCCGACTGGCAGCAAGCCGTTCTCCTTGGTCTGCTGAAGTGAAGCTGCACTTCCTTTGGAGACCCAAATTTCTTCTCTCCGGGTAGCCCTTACCTATCAGCTAACCGCCGAAGACAACCATTGTCGACGTCTACAAGAGTTTGAGGCACTTGACGAAAAATACCTCTTGGCTCAACAACACATTAAGCTATATCAAGGACGACTATCCGGGACCTTTAACAAAAAGATGAAGGAAATGACATTCCAGGTCGACAATCTCGTCCTAACCGTGAGAAGACCGATGATCATGACCCACAAAAAGGCAAAAAAAATTTAACCCAAATGGGAGGGTCCCTTTGTAGTGGAGACGGTCTACTCCAGCGGCACATACTGGCTCATTAAGCCTAATGGTGACTTGCTCATGATGTCAATCAACGACAAGTTCCTAAAGAAATACTATGCTTGAGTTAGGCCCGGAAAAAAAAGAAAAAGAAAGTGTGTCATTTCTATCCCTAGCAAAGGGGCATAAAAGTGTAATGTTCACGCTTGATATCTTTTCCAGCCAATCTGTAGTACGCGGACAATCTGTTATCCGTACTCGAGAGTCCCGAGTACGCAATGGATAACGGATCCACAAAACTTTTCTAAGGCAAACGGTTCATGTCCACACCATCTCTGAACTATAAGCCATCTTTCCCATCAAAAGAAGGCAATCACGTCCATACTACCTCTGACTCGTCCCTTTTGTTGTTATCTCCACAAAACGTCTACAAAGCAAATAGTTCACGTCCATACCACCTCTGAACTATGAGTTACCCATGTTTCCCGGTAAAAGAAAGCAGTCATGTCCATAATACATCTGGCTCGTTGTCTTTTCTCTCCACAAAATACTTCATCATGGTCATACTCAGCTACAAATACACTTGCTTGACTATTGGTTCCACACCAAAGTATCTTTACCATCATAGATGATGTCTCCACCAAAATTTCTTAATGGAACTACAGCAACAACACTTGCTTCTTTTCTCTCCACAAAAAAAGGCATCCCATCCGGGCAGCCAATCTTGTGTTCGTGTCGCATTGTATCGGACGCACTAGGACAACTGCAACAACACTTCCCCGAGTCCGCATAATTTCCATCGAATCATCTACACAAACGATTCTATGACAATATACCGATGGAAACAGATCATCTGCCTATTCCTATTCAATCAACAAACAGATCAAGAACATCGAAACAACAATAACATCCTCACGTGCTCGATCGAGGAACACATAAATTATTGATTATAATGAAGACCCATTGATCAAGATTTCAATTATGATTGCGGGATCATACCCCAGTCGTCGTCTTTTTCTTCCGCTGGTGGGCTGCTGGATTGAGTCAGACACGACGGATCCATCGGTAGCAAAGGAACATGGATTTCTGAAGCCGGAGGGCGATCAAGCCCAGAAATCTTTCCTAGAAATTCAATAGGGAAAAAATCAACAAATTTAAAAGAAAAAAAAAAATTTGAGGAAAAAGAAAGGAATCTAAAAATAAAATAAAAAATCTTACAGTGGTCGAGGAATACTGAGAAGAAGCTAGGAAGAGCTTTCTTTCCGGTGATTTATGATGAAGTTGTATGCCGAATAATGCCCCCGAATATTTTGGGAATTACATGGAGTGAAGAATGGGGAGAATAACTTTTGAAGGGCAATTGCGTCTTTTAAGAATCCGTAGGGCGGTTCCGCTTCAGGCCTTTGGGCTGGTGGGCCTGGAGCCTGTAGAGCCATACTTTCTACATACTACATATGGTAAGTCGTGGAATCCATCACTATGTCTTAGTATGTGTTGTAATTCTTATGTGACATGGAACACAAGAAAATATCTTTCATAGGTGACGAGATTGTATTCACAAATGATAATCAGATAAAAAAAAGTCTCCTCCAATACAAAAGTATTTATAAGACAATAAAAAAAAAATCAACTTTCAAGACTTTTTCTCCTCTTTTTCCTTTTTTTTATAAATATTTTTATTCATAATTGATGATGGAGATATAGTCATTGTCAAGTGCATTGTCCAGAACTAGATAATCATTTTCACAATATCTTTGTCATCTTATGACGTGTCATGTCATGTTATCATCATAATTTATTTGATATTTGTATTGGAGAATGACTTTTTAAATGTAAACTTGGCATTCTTATGTGGCAACAACTTTTTTTTCCAAACTCAAAATAGGGTTGGAGATGCTCTAACGTATATAAAACTTTAACTTCAAGTGGGAAACTTCAAGTGGGATCCATACGGTGAGTTCTAACCAATTTAATGAGTTATTTTGGTTATTGGGGTTCAAATCATCAAAGAAATCCTTTATGTCTCGTTTGGTTCTCGTTTGGTTCGCGAAAAGATAAGAAAATTAAAGAAAATCAATTCTTTATTCTTTTTTTTGTTGAAAAATTTCAATTCCATTCGATTTTCGTTTCCGGAGTTTGAAAATGCAAAAAAGGAAAATAAATATTTAAACGCGTGAAAGTGAATTCTTGATTGTATGGAGGAAACCATTACTCCCCCTCCTAATTTTATTTTTATTGGCAATCACTTTTCTTTTATCCTCAATTTCTTTGGCACCCAAAATTAGGAAGGTAATGACTTTCCTTTTTCAACCCCGTGATTCCTTGAACCAAACGAGGCCTTAGATTTTGGTTATTGGGATTCAAATCACCAAAAAGTCCCTTAGAGCATCTCCAACCCTACTGTCTTTAAATGGAAAATTATTGTATGTGCCAGATGCAATGCACCATTCACATGCCAACTGTTACCCATACAATCTAATAATTAGGGAGGGGTCGGGTGCACTGCATCCATCCCATACAAAACAATATTTTTTTCTATGTAGTCACAAAACAATATTTTTTTCTAGATGGCAAGACTATATTCACAAAAAAATAATAATGTAGAGAAGTCTTCTCTAATACAAAAGTATTAAGATATTTTTTTTTCTAACTTTCAAGACAACTTCTCATCTTCTTCTTTTTTCTAAATATTTTTTATTCACAATTGATGACATGAAAGTGAAGTAATTGTCAATTACACTGTCTAGTACTAAACAATCAACTTCACAATATTTTTTTGTAACTTTTACTATAATTCATAATTTATTTGACAATTGTGTTAGAGAATAATTTTTAAATAAAAATTTGTCATTCCAAGCCGGCTAACAACCTTTTTTCCTTAGCATGAGTCCATTTTTGTTCACACACCAGTACCATGGTGTTTGTTCACCCCCAAATCGGAAGGAGCCATGTGGCAACTAAAACCACTTTGGAAGTAGTTTTGTGCACTTCCAAAATGGTTTTCACTCAAGATTTGCCACATGGCTCTTCCCGATTGGGGGGTGAACAAACACCATGGTACAAAATTATTCTCTAACCCAATTGGTTGAGGTGTTTTTTTTTTTTTTTTTTTTGGCTCTGGAGTTATCAGACTTGAAAACATGTTTCGAGTCTTAACATTTTCTTTTCATCCTAACAATGTTTGTATCTTGATCACCAATATGATTCACACAGTTGTTCCTTCTCACGTTACTGGTCAGATGAGTCACAACAAAATAAGCATATGAAGAATTCATTGCTTAAATAAGCATATGAAGAATTCATTGCTTTTGTTGAAAAAGTGGGAGAGAGAGAAAAATTGAAGCCAAATCAAAAATCATCTTTTCTTGTTGATAATATATATAAAAGGGACTAGGACATGGGTGTTGGATATGTTGGGAACGAAAGTGCGAAAACCGTTTCCCAAACCAGAAAGTACATACAAGAGAATCGAGCAAAACACACAAACCAAAAATGCCAAACACAAATCGCAGACACAGAGATTTTTGACGTGAAAAATTCTTGTGAAAAAACCACGAGATGATCGGAGTCCAATCTTGAAAAGCCTCCACTAATGGAATAAGAAATATATCGAGTCCTTACAAACTTCTCACCGATCCAAACGGATCACCACAACTCTTTTGGAATAGAAAATAGATTATAACCATGAAAAAGAAAGACAACGAGAAATACCAGAAACTGATCTCCTTCTTCGAAACGGCCTCCAATCCTTCTTTATCCTCTCCAATGTTGCAATGGCACTCTTGCCTCCTTTTCTTTCCTTGTTGCTATATTTTTTTTGTTTTTTGTTTTTTTAGAGAGAGATATATTTTAGAGCCAGGAGACACCTATATATAGCCTTAAACCCACAACTAGCATTCCTATTATAGATATGAATATCTAATCCAAATCCATTGAGATATTCCTATTATATTTAAGAATATCAAATCCAAATAAATTTAGGTATTCCTATTATATGTAGAAATACTCAATCTTACTCCGGGGTATTTTCCACATAGGTTGGGAACCCCACCCACTCCAACAAATCTCCCTATTCACAACTATGTGGAGGGGGTCGTCATCCCGACGATTCGCCTGCAGTACTCAAACTTTTTTCTTGGTAGAACCTTTGTGAACATATCTGCTCCGTTGTCATATGTATGAACCTTCTCAAGCGCCGCTTCCTTCTTGTCAACCATATCCAGTATCCAATGATACCGGGTATCAATGTGCTTGGACCGGCTATGAAATATTTTGTTCTTCACAAGGTGAATAACACTCTGACTATCGCAAATCAAAGGATACTGCTCCTGCTTTAGCCCAATTTTTTGCAGCAGCTTCTTCATCCACAACAACTCCTTGCAAGCCTCCGTCGCCGCAATGTATTATGCCTCTGTCGTCGACAAGACAACAAACTTCTGTAAACACGACTGCCACGATACTGCTCTACTAGCAAACATCATCACATAGTCCAAAGTCGATCGTCTCGTCTCTACATCTTCAGCCATATCAACGTCGGAATATCCAACCAGCTTCGGCTCGTCACCACCAAATGAAAGTCTCAAATCGACAGTACCCTGAAGATATCGTAGAATCCACTTGACCCTACTTCAATGTACCCTTCCAGGATTGGAAGTGTACCTGCTAACTGTGCTGACTGTGTGAGAAATGTCTGGCCTCATACATACCATAGCATACATAAGACTCTCCATAGCTGAGGCATATGGAACTCGCTCTATATCTTCCTTTTCGTCCTCGGTAGATGGACACTGCTCCTCAGTGAACTTAAAGTGAGCCGCAAGGGGGTTACTCACTTTCTTCGACCCGTCCATCCCGAAACGCTGAAGTACCTGGTGAATGTACTTTTTTTGGGACAAGTGTAGCAGCTTGGACTCTCTCTCTCTCTCTCTCTCTCTCTCTCTCTCTCTCTCTCTCTCTCTCTCGGTTGATCTCCATCCCAAGAATAGTCTTCGTTGTGTCCAAATCCTTCATAGAGAAGGCCGCAACCAGTTGGCGCTTCAACTCTGCTATCCTGGTGGCATTCCGATCCACCAACAGCATTTCATCAACATAAAGCAACAAAATGATAAAATCATCCTCGGCGAAGTACCTCACAAAAATACAATGATCCGACGTCGTCTGTGCATAGCCATGCCCCCCATAAACGACTCGAACTTCCTGTACCACTGCCTCGGAGCCTGTTTCAGACCATACAAGCTCTTCCTCAACCGACAGACCAAATGTGACTTGTCCTTCTCACAGAATCCCTCTTGCTGCTTCATGTACAACTCCTCCTCAAGATCACCGTGGAGGAATACCGTCTTCACGTCCATTTTCTCGACCTTCAAGTTGAAACTGGTTGCCAATGCTAGCACCACCCGTATAGACGACTACTTGATGACTAACGAAAAGATCTCATCATAGTCTATGCCTTTTCGCTGACCGTAGCCTTTAACTACCAGCCTCGCTTTGTATCGAGGGCGAGTAGCATCATCTGTCTGCTTCACTCTGAACACCCATCGATTCTTCAAAGCCTTCTTGTCCATTGGCAACCGCACCAGATCATAAGTAGAGTTGGCCTCCAAGGAACTCATCTCCTCCTGCATGGCCTCCATCCACTCATGTCTGTGTTCGTCTTCCATAGCCTCTGCAAAACTTTCGGGTCTCTCCCGTCAGTCAGTAGCACATAGTCACCTGGTGAGTATCTCGTAGATGGTCGATGCTCTCTATCGCTCCTCCTCAACGGAACCACTGATGCTGGCTGTATATCTACAGCCTCCTCCCCTCCAGGAACTGCCTCCTCGGCATGCGCATTCTTCTGAGGGTCACCCTGACCACCATCAGCAGGCTGATGATAAAGGTTGGGAGCAACTCCATGTACTGGCTCCCCCATAACTAGATCCTCTGCGATGTCCTATGGAAACTGCTCGAAGCAAAATGACTCTAACTCAGGCAATTCCTCAGCCTCAGAAGGCATCTCAGAATCCCGAGTGTTGGTCATGGTCTGATCCTCGACGAATACCACGTCCCTGCTTCTGTAGAGCTTTTTTCCCACTGGATCGTATAGTCTATAGCCAAACTCATCCAGACCGTAGCCGACAAAGACGCACCACCTCATCTTTGGCTCAAGTTTGGATCTCTCGTCCTTCGGTACATGCACGAAGGCCTTACAACCAATCACTCACAGGTGATTTTATGACGGTTCTTTGTCATACTATATTTTGTCAGGCACATCACCCTACAAAGAAACACTAGAAGATAAATTAATAACATAAGCAGCTGTGTAAAGTGCCTCACCCCAATAGCTGCCTGACAAGTTTGCTTCTGACAGCAAACATCGCACCCTCTCCATTAGCGTCATGTTCATCCGCTCTACTACACCGTTGAGCTGTGGTGTCTTTGGTGGAGTCTTCTAGTGTCGTATCCCTTATTTTTAGAATTAGCTAACAGGTTGCGCGTAAAATGGTCGTGAACTTAGGAGTTCGGGACTAATTCTAAATTTTCAGAAATTGGGATTTATTTTCCTATTTTTGCGTCGTGGTTTACGACCGACACAGGACGCGATACCCCAAACTATTTGCACGGGTTTCAAGAGGGTCACGCAGTCTATGCATCGCAACAGAATGTTCGAACATCGGCACGACGAGGAGAGAGAAATCCTCACCTGAACAGGACGTCGGATTTGACTGTTCTTCGCGTATACGCGACGGCACGGCGGTGCTCGACCGGCAGGTGACACTGTGGTGGCGGCTGCTGGTCTTCAGGGCTGTCGGAGATGTCGCCGGGAAGCTCGGGTCACGACGAGGGTTGCCTGGGGCTTGTCGTCGTCGCTGGAGTGGCAGAAGCGGCGAAGGCGGTGGCCGGGAAGCTCGGGTGGAGTGGTGGTGGCTGTGGGGTTGATGGGTCGGCTGGGGTTCTCGCCGGGGAGGAAGAGGGATACGGAGGATGGCGTTGATGGTGGTGATCGGTGGTCGTAGCAGCGGGGCGGCCAGAGGAGTTTGGAGTTGCTGTCGGTTGGCGTGTCGGAGTCGGGTGGGGCGATTGCTGGTGGTGGGTATTGGGGGTAGGTTTTATAGGAGGTTGGCCGGCCGTTTCATGGAGGGGAGAGGTCAGGACGACGGTGGGGAAAAGAAGGGGTAGGGCGTCTGATCGGGGAGATGTGCGGGCGGGGAGGCGAAGCGGCGGCTGCGGGCGGCGGTTTAGGAAAGTCGGAGCGACGGAGAAAATCGGGGGTGATGGGTTACTGTTGACAGCGGGTTATTGGGTCGGGGTCGGGTCGGGTTTGGATGCGGGTCCAAATCCGACCCACTACGGTTTAGGTTGGGTTCAGGGTTGGTCCGGTTCGATTTATTTAGGGTGGTTTAAACCGATTTAATCTGGTTTATTTTAAAACGTTGTTTTTAGGTCTTTAAAAATAGTTCTGTGGTCCAATAAATTCTAAAAAATTGCAGTAAGTCTAATTATTTATTTTATACCAAAAATTATTATTTTTATAATATTTTAATATTTAATAAAATCACACAATTAATTTAATACCATAAATTATTTATTTTAATTAGTTAAAAATCATAGAAAATTCCCGAAAATTTATTTTTAAAATTCTGAAAAATCTGGGAGTTTACATGGCACGCTTTTATTGTTTCAAGTGAGAGAGGGCTTGAGCGACTTATAATCTCGGCCTAGCGTCGTTTGTAACACTTGTTTAATATCAATAAAGAGCTTGTTTTACTTCTATACTTGTGTTATTCAATGCTTCCGCTATTGACGACTCTGTTAACTTGTTACCAATCGCCTGTTCGTTTCTTATTTTTGTTGCACTGAGACTATCTTCGAGACAATAAGTTGTTCGTGAAGCTAAGAAAGTGCGAGTTCTGGTTGGACAACATATCTTTCCAAGGAACGATACACAGTTCAAAAATAAGGGATTTAATCCTCGAAGAAATAATGCCCAAATTCTCAATCCAACTGCTCCAACTGATATTTACAAACGTTGTGGAAGAGTTGGCCATTGGATGCGAAATTGTTGCTCCTCACAAAAGAAAGTGGACGAGTATGAAGCCTCAAAAGGTGTGGAGACTAATATCATGGAGGGTGCAACACACATGGAATTTAATAATTTTTTCCAAGATAAGGATGGAAACGCAATTTCGAAAGACCAGTTCAACGACATAATAGGCGAAGTCAATGAATAGTTATTGTATGCTTATCTAAGTTTATTTACTTTCCACTTTGAATAAATTGGTTATTATATGATCAATAGTCTAGGTAGTTTACTTTCTTTGAAGCAGTTTCATTTAGATTTAGATCAAGTTATAATAATTGACAATATGCCAAGTTTAACCATTTAGTAGCATATTAATTTTTATTTTTGAAAGGTATGGACAATGATGATGGCATATGCTTGATAGATAGTGCAACAACTCACATTATATTAAAAACTAAGAAGTTTTCCATAACATATGCCTCAAACACTGCCCAGGTGACCACCATTGCTGGACCCGTGTAGATTATAGAAGGTTATGGTAAGGCCGATGTTGTGTTGCCAAATGAAACACACTTAGTCATTCAAAATGCATTATTCTCTAGTAGATCTAATAGAAATCTACTCGACTTTAGATATATTTGAATGAATGAATTTTATGTTGAAACCATGAACGATGATAGTAAAGAGTATCTTTATATCACCTCTAATGTTGGAAGCAATAAGGTCACATTAGAAAAGTGTAAGTTAATCTCCTCGGGGCTATATAAAACTACTTTGAAGGTAGTAGAATCTCACCACATCACTAGAAAAAGGTTAAAGGATCCAAAGAATCTAATCCTTTGGCATGACAGATTGGGTCATCCAGGATCGACTATGTTGAGAAAGGTCATCAACAGTACCAATGGGCATAATTTATCATACCAAAGTCTTTCCTTTCCTACTGAACATTTGTGTGTAGCTTGTTCACATGGTAAACTCATTATAAGACATTGAATTCTCAAAATAGCTTCTGAATCACCAACATTACTTCACAGAATACAAGGTAATATTTGCGGACCAATTGATCCTGCTAGTGGACCTTTTAGGTATTTTATGGTTCTAATAGATGCTTCTAGTCGATGGTCAAATATTTTCTTACTCTCATCTAAAAATTTTGCCTTCTCCAAGATACTTTCTCAGTTGATTAAGCTTAAGACTCATTTTTCTGACCAACATGTTAGAACGATTCGACTTGATAATGCAGCTGAGTTCACTTCCCGTAGTTTTGATAATTATTGTGCTTCTGTAGGAATAAAAATTAAATATTTTGTCCCTCGTGTTCATACCCAAAATGGTTTAGCAAAGTCCTTGATTAAGCGTTTTCGGCACATAGCAAGGCCTTTACTCATGCAATCAAATTTACCAGTTTCAGCTTTGGGACATGCCATATAACATGCTGCTAAATTGATTATTGTTAAACCAACTACATATCATGAATTTTCACCATCGCAACTTATGACAGACCATCAACCTAACATTACCCATTTGCGTAAGTTTGGTTGTGCTGTTTATGTTCCTATTCTCCCTCCTCAGCGCTCTAAAATGGTACGTCGGTGCCGTTTAGGAATTTATATTGGTTTTGATTCGCCCTCATTCATTAGATATTTGAAACCTTTAACTGGTGATATTTTTACTACTAGATTCGCAGACTGCCATTTCGATGAGACTAAATTCTCGTCGTTAGGGGGAGATAAGAAAGAAAAGAATATTCTTATAGAACCATTTGTCACAAATAAATGACATGAATTATCGTGGGATAATCCCACTCTGTCTCATATAGATCCTCGTAATAATCAATGTAAAACTAAGGTACTGGAGATTATAAATCAAATGCCAGATGCATTTACTAATGCAGCTAAAGTGATTAAATCTCATGTGCCCGCTGCAAATATGCCAGCCCGAATTGATATCCCCGTAAAGCAGAGCGGCTAATGAATCTACTGCACGCCAGAAGCGTGGTAGACCCATAGGTTCGAAGGACTTATGTAAAATCCCTAATCCTAAAAATCGTATTTACCTTTTTAATAATTAATAATTGAATTGTAGTAATTATGAGCTAATTAGAGAAAATAGATTTTATTTTATTTTTATTTTATGTGTTTGTGCATTTAAGGGATTTATGGAGCCATTATAAATTTTTTCTAATTAATTCCATGTAAGAGACCTATTGGACAGTTGGTAGATTAATTGTATGCTCTAAAATATATTCTAGAATTTTTCTATGTATGTATATGTGTGTGTGTGTGTGTGTGTGTGTGTGTGTATATATATATATATATATATATATATATATATATATATATATATATACCTATATAGTTTATTTAGAAATAAAAAGAAATTTGAAATAGTAAATAGAAAAGAAAATATAAAAGGAAATAAGAATTCTTATTGGGTCTAAACTCAAACCCTAAACCGTAGTCAACCCTACCCGCTTGCACCGGCCCGTTAAGAATCGAAAACAGCAGCAGCGGCAGCCAAGCTAGCCGCGACCCGCAAGCAGACGCCCCCTATTGACCTCTCTCTCCCTCTATATATATATATGTCAACAGTAAACCCTAACTCTAAACCTAGATCTCACCTTCCCCACGAGACCGCCGCCATCCCGACGTCAACCACCACCGTCGCCGGAGTTCCCCGCAAGCAGCCGCCCGCTCGCCGTGACCGCGCGACCGTGCACGAGTCTGAGAACACAACAACTTACCTGTGTTCAAGCCCTGTTTTCCGTGCCCCCGCTCGACCAAACTCGACCCTGTCTTCACCGGTATGTTCATCACTTAACTCCATTCAATATCTGTATGATAGTTGACCTTTAACAGCGCGTAACCCTAGGTGAAAATAACGCCCAAGTTGGTGAAAAACGACAACTTTTGGGTATCGCAGAAAACTACGGTAACAACCTATGTTCACGGATTCGTATCTCCCACCACAGAGATCCGAATTCGATTTTTATTTTTGATATGCGGAGACCACTTGACCTAGTTTAATTTATGTTATTTACATTAATTTATTAACTGTTGTATGTAGAATTAAACTAGTTAGAAAATCCCGAAAACTTACTTTTTCAGATATCCAAAAATTGCGATACGGAGCGTGCCCCGCCAAACGGGACCGCCCCGTCGTGTACCAAGTATACCAAAAGGTGAAAACAGTGTACCCGAACGTATGGGTTTTTGCAGAAACTGGTTTGGACACGTGTGCGCATCAAAATCAGCCCGTATCTGCAGAAAATCCCCCGTGTCGCAACTTTTGCAAAAGTCCTGCGCATTTAGTGCACACTCGTTAGATTGCGACAAAACTTGTGCCACTGGACTCGTGGTATCGTGCTGGTCCTGTGACCCAATTTTTACGCAATTCTGAGACGGTTGACCAAGTCGCCAATTGGCGGGCCCCACGGTTGACTTTTTGGGCGAATTTGTGCTCGGTTCATCGGAATTCACATTTGGACATACCATTGAGTTCGTACTAACTTTTAGAGTTCGTTTGACTTATAATTTGTCCCATTTAGAGACTGTTATCCTTGGCATGCTTTTCGGTGCAAAGTGGGCCACACGTGGACCCCACTTTGACCTAAAATTACCGTTTTGCCCCTGTGTCCAAATTGGACGAAAGGGTAGTGATTTCTAGCTATTTCGCTGATTCCAAAAATGTTGGTGATGTCTATTTCAGCATTCGAAGACGTTTGTTCGGAGGCATTAGTTTCTGATTCCGTGTCCTTGACATTCGGACGCTTACATTATACAGATTCTTGCCAGGCAAGTATACCTTACCATTGTACTGTATTTACATTCCATATGATGCATGCATGTTTATTTCTGTTTATTTTAGTTCATATATTTTAACTGCTATATAAATTGCGCGTCCAAGAAAACTTGGGTGCAACGACGGTGTCGTCGTATTATATTTTTATTTATGTACATGCATTGGACCTACTTATGAGACCACCCCATTTTCATGAGACATTTTATGTTTCATTGGCCATGACACTATTCTTACACGAGCGTGAGTCACATGTAGGACACGGACTTGCGTACTCGGCTGGCCACTGGTACGTATAGTCGTGCGACGGATAGGGATAACTGCCGATAGAAACTTTGCATGCTAGTAGACCTGGCAGTTATTAGAGGTATTATCGTGTCATTAATGTGACATGCTTAGAGCATGGGGTGGGGAGAACAACAAGTAAGGCATTTGGGCTCCTTTGCACGTTTTCTCCTGTGCACCCGGATTCTCCGCCGGAGAAACGGGTGGTGATGACCACTATATATTATCAGGCGACCTCTGGCGTTCAAAAGACGACATGCTTTGTAGGCCCCTGATTCTCCGAGAGAATCATGTCAATCCCATTTTAGCCAGATAGCCCACTTGGTGGAAAGTTGTTCTCAAACTGCATTCACTTAGACGGTTAGGCGACCCATTGGATGTTTATATTTCAGTACTTTATTGGCATGTTTATATGTATCTTGTTACGTCCCTCTGAGGACCTGGTACCTTTCCAGATATAAATGAGCAGGAGTATCCGCAGGAGTATGGACCTGGACCTGACGCTACTTATCAGACTGAGGAGGTCTTACCTTCGGATTATTTGTGATTCATTGCAGCTGTTTAGAGATTCTAGCTGCTATTCTTTTAGAGACATTCATTCTTATATTAGAGTTTAATTCTCTTCTCTCCTTAGTAGTTTTAGTATAGTCGATTTGTAGTGGATTTATTTTCATCCGACTATCATACTTTGAGACTGCTTATTTGATATTCAGTTATTATTCAGCCATTTATTTTCTACATTTCTTTACTTGTGCTGTGGATGAGATATAGATTGCGTGTGACTTGTTGAGATAGTATATTACCACATGTGGATTGGATATTCATGTACAGCGTATGTGTGTATATGGTTTCCATATATTGGAGTTTGTATACATACGGCTGGCGTATTACGTATTCCTAGTCCTGCGTATTTTGGGACTGGGATGTGACAACTTAGTCCCTAGAAAGAGAAAATGTCCAAGTAACGCTCTTAAGGAGGTTACACATAACGCTCAAGAAGAGGTTATGAGTGACAGATCCATACTCTCTGAAAATTCAGAAGAGGTTATTGTCTTAGAAAAGACACAAGCCCAAGAGGAGGCTCAGGTACCTGAAAGCAAAGAGATCTCTATATTTTATACATATACAAGAGATGTATGGGATAGCAAAGATATAACAATAGATGAGATATTCTCAGTAGCTACTGGAATATCTAAGGGCATTGATGACAATGAACTATGTAGCAGCGATAAATGTCGATAAAGAAAAGATTGACCAAAATGGAAGGATGTTATTCAAGCAGAACTGGATTCCCTTAATAAACGTGGAGTGTTCGGACCTATAGTACAAAAACCAAAAGACGTCAGACCGGTAGGTTACAAGTGGGTGTTTGTAAGAAAGCGAAATAAAAAGAAAAAAATTGCTCGATTTAAGGCACGATTAGTTGCACAAGGATTTTCTCAGAGACCCGAAATTGATTACGAAGAGACGTATTCTCCCGTAATGGATGCAACAACGTTCCGTTATTTGATAAGTCTGACAGTTGAGAAAAGACTGGACATAAGACTTATGGACGTTGTAATAGCCTATCTATATAGTAATTTAGATAACAATATCTATATGAAAATTTCAGATGGATTTAACCTACCCAGCTCAAAAGCTAAGAACATGCATTCCATAAAGCTAAGACGTTCATTGTGTGGTCTGAAATAATCCGTAAGGATGTGGTACAACTGTCTTAGTGAATATATGAAAATGGAGGAATATGAGAATAATCATATATGCCCATGTGTCTTCATAAAGAAATCTAATGAGGGTTTCGCTATAGTTGCAGTATATGTCGATGACATAAACTTGATTGAGACAAGATATAAAATCAATGAGACTGTAAACTATCTGAAAAAGGAGTTTAAGATAAAAGATCTTGAAGACACAAAATATTGTCTCGGATTACAAATTGAGCATTGCACTAATAGAATTTTAATGCACCAATCCAAATACACAGAAAATATATTAAAACAGTTCAATATGAATAAAGGTCATCCCCTTAGCACTCCAATGGTTGTTCGATCTTTAGATATCAATAAAGATCCATATCGTCCTAAGAACGACAATGAAATAATGCTATGACCCGAAGTACCGTACCTTAGTGTCATTGGGGCATTAATATATCTATCACAATGTACAAGACCAGGCATATCATTCTCTGTCAATCTGTTGGCTAGATATAGCTCGGCGCCAACTCGCAGACATTGGAATGGCATAAAACATGTGATAAGATATCTTCGTGGAACTACCGACATGGGATTATTTTATACTTGTGGTTTATATGACATCGCGAATCTAGTTAGCTTTGCAGATTCAGGTTATTTATCGGATTCCCATAAAGGTCGTTCACAAACTGGATATGTGTTTATTAATAGCAATGCAGCTATTTCTTGGCGTTCAACAAAACAGACAATGGTTGATATCTCCTCAAATCACTCAGAAATATTGGCTCTGCATGAAGCAAGTAGAGAATGTATTTGGCTAAGATCGTTGATTCAACACATTCGTAGCTCTTGTCACCTTTCCCCTACCACAAATACTCCAATTATTATTCATGAGGATAATGCAGCATGTATTGCACAAATTCAAGGTGGATTCATTAAAGGAGACAGGACCAAGCACATCTCATCGAAGTTTTTCTATACTCATGAGCTTCAGAAGAACTTTGATATTGACATCCAATAAGTTCGCTAAAGTGATAATCTTGCAGACTTGTTCACCAAATCGTTGCCAAAGTCAACTTTTCATAAACTAGTTTATGGAATTGGAATGCGACGTCTTCATTAGCTGACTGTTCAGGATCAACATCATCAGAAAAAGTGATTATTTTCAGGGGGAGATACATTTTGTATGTACTATAACGCGTTGTACTCTTTTTTCTTAGTCATGGATTTTTTTATTGTATTTTTCCTGACAAGATTTTAATGAGGCAACATTAAGCGTGTCCAACACCTATCTAAGTCATCCTAAAGATTATACTCTTTTCTTTCGCACAGGTTTTGTCCTAATGGATTTTTCTGACAAAGTTTTAAAGAGGCAATAGGCTTAGAGATGGTGGTCATCCAAAGGGGGGGTGTTATAACGTGGGTTACTAAAGGGTTGGATTTCCACTTTGTTTTTAGTCCCGCATTAGTTAGAGATTAGTATTACACCTTCATTGGGTTGTATAAATAAGACATTTTCCTCCCACTATGTGATTACACTAATAAGAGATATTCTCTTCTATTTTCTTCTTTCTTTTTCTGCGTTTATTATATATATATATATATATATATATATATATATATATATATATACGCGCACACACACTCTCTCTCTCTCTCTCTCTCTCTCTCTCTCTCTCTCTCTCTTAATGAGACTTCAAAACGGCTTAGAAGTGAGCTGTCTACGCCGTTTGTAAATACTCAACCATTTATTTAAAAATTAATATATTGTTGCAAAAAAATTAAATTTGTTATAAATAACGTCGTGGAAAATTGAACTTGACCAACCAAGAAAAAATGCCTCTCACCTTAACCACATAAGCTAGAAGAGATGTTTGGTTATAGTTATAAAATATTATTAGTTAAATAATTAGTTAAATTTTATTTTTTAAATTTTTTAATTACGTAAAAATATACGTACATCTTAGACGGCTAGGCTTTTTAAGATTTTTTTTATAAAAAGTAGAATTATATATTCATAACAACTTTAAAATATTTAAACTATTTGACAATAATATTAGAATTTTTCTTTACGTGCAACGCACGTGCATTCACTAGTATATATATAACTAAAAGAAGACTCTCATTTCATATCGTTTCTTTCTCCGAGTCTCTCTCAACCATGTCTCTCTCTCTCTCTCTCTCTCTCTCCCTCTCTCCTGTGTCTCATCTCTATCCATCATTCATCATGAAACACCTCTAAATATATTTAATTTTTGTCCTAATTTTTTTTAAATGATTCATGTCCTAATTGATTTTGTCCTTATTTGTTCTTAGATGACAAGATTTAATTTGATCTTAGATGGAATAAAATTGTTTGCTAGTATAATATTATTCGACTAAGAAAATATTAAAAATATGAAGTCAAAGTAAATTAGTGGTTGAAAATAAAATATTTTTAATCTTGTTTTCTCTTGAAAAAGAAAATAATATTTAATCATCATAAGACCCTAGGATGACAAGGTTCATAATTAAAATTGTAGGATTCAAGTATGGACTTAAGATACACTGAATATTTTCGATCAAATGGTCAAAATAGATCAACAAAAGCCTCGTATGACCAGACTGGAATGATACTAAAGTTTAAGGTTTTGAATATATTAGGTTAAAAATGTGTACTTTAATGTCAATGATATTTTGAACTGAATGAAAAAAAATGAGCATCTACAATAGAAAAACTAGAATAGACGATCAACGTTAGGTATAAAAAAAAATTAGAATTTTGTGACTAATTTATGCAAAAAAAAATTTATATTTTTTTGGATTAAAAATTTACTAGTCAATTTTGATCCCACTGTATCCAAATTCTGATTACGCCATTGGAACTCGGACACGACCATGTATGGATTTTTGGGAGTGTACCTGCTAGAAGTAACACATTACAATTGTGTAGATATGGGCTATCAGCTACTTTGAATCCTCAGAAGATGAATTTTGTTGAATTGAATATTGGTTGTCCAAGATAAAGATAGGACTATTTGATATTACCCCCCTCTTAGATTAGGTATATTGATATTACCACATGTTAGATTAAAAGTTGAGAATATCCTATGAAAGTGTCGTTAAAAACTCTTTAACGACACTTTCAAAACTTATTAACGATATTTTCAGATTTTTAACGACACTTTCAGGGTGGTATTCTCAATTTTTAATCTAACAGGAGGGTAATATCAATATACCTAATCTAAGAGGGGGGCAATATCAAATAGCCCGATAAAGATATGATGATTGACTCAGACGAGACTTTAGCTATATTGGACCGAAGCATCTCCGGACGATAGGCTTTTCATGGTCAACAACAACAACAAGAAATTGAGCTCATTAGGAGAATTAGTGCGAACTAAGGTGACGTTTGGTTCAAGATTTGGAGGCTTGAAAATGGATTTTAATTTTTGTTCTCTTATTTGATATGTCTAGAATTGAAAATTAGAAGAAAATATGAGAGACTTCATATTTACATTATTGTGAAAAAGTAATTTTCAATGTCCTCCTTGGAGTTAGGTTTGCTTTTCTAGAAATGTTATTTAATATTTTGTTTGGACAATAATACCCTCATTCTACTTTCAAAAATTTAACTTATATCCAAAACATGTAAATTTAGGTAATAAAAAAATAAAGTTGTATTTATGGAAAACTAAATAAACAAAGATTTTTTTTCCATATTTTAAATCTAGCCTAACTAAACATGGGTATGAGAATGTTGAATTCTTTTCCCATGAGAAATAAATGAAAAAAAATTGAGTTGCACCCTATTTTATTTATCCGTATTCAAGGTGCATCACATACAATTACCATAATGTATGACATCTCCACTTTTGATGGAAACTGTCTCCAACTAACGGTCAACTCATTTGACCAAAAAATTTCGACAAAATACACTTTTTCGTACACGGCAGAGGAGGTGAGATGCTGGGAAGTGGGAAAGTGATATTTCGGTAAAAAATTAACAGTCAAAGCAGTTGAATGTTAGTTTTCGTTAAAAGTGGGATGTGTCATACATTATGTTAATCATATGGGGTGTACCTTGAATATGGATAAATAAAGTGGGATGCAACTCAAATTTTCTTAAAATGGATTCCTAGAAATACAAAATCATCTTCCAAACGACCCCAATAGCAGTTAGCCTGTCAAAACTTGATAAATCTTGTAAAAAAAACTTATTTCAATACTTTATAGAACAAAGTCTTCGGCTTTTTTGTAAAAAAAAAAAAACTTAGGTACTTATCTATTAGAAATTAAGCATTCTTTAATTTTAAGCTTAAACTACAATGGAAATCAAGCATTCTAGATTCTATACTTAAACGACATATTAGAAGAGAATTTATTTGATGGCCATCATAAAGAAAACAAATCTAGAGTTGCAGTTTTACTCTAATGGAATTGTAAAGATGCATTATTGATTATATAGATGAATAATTTGCATTTAAATACTCTCAACTTTCAAGAACGAATAGATTGTTATTCTAAAGTATTTTTATTAGTAGTTTGATACTCCAGATTTTTTTGCTAAGATAGTCGGCAGAAAGTCTAAAATTACGATTCTGTCACCCAATTTAAATTTGATAATAATATTATTATTTTTACAAGAAAATTATTAATTGAAAAAAAAAGAGTTGAGGGAGGAGAGGATTTGATTGGTATTTGTTTTTAGTCCATTTTTGTTCATCCAACAAATCTATAGTGGATGTTTACCTTTCCAGCCAAAGGTTGACCGGTGTCATTTTTCATCTAAACCTACAATTACTTTGGAGATGGTTTAGTGAACATTAACATTAGTTTTTTTTAATCTAATTCAAATTTGTCCCAGTGCTTTGCACATAACACTTGAAACTAACAAATTGTTAAGGTATATTGAAGTGCAATTTTTTTTTTTTTTTAAAGTACTTAGCATGTGCTAAAAAAATAGTTCAAGTTATTAATCTACACAAACTTGAAAGTTGAGGGTATTTACATACAAATTAGCCTATATCTCTACTATTACAATGCGGTTTGGAAACGCTCAAAAATGAACCGCCAAATCGTATGTATATCATCAACCATTTTATTAAAACTAAATTACGGTAAAAAAACTAAGTTTCTCTCCTCTCTCCCGTGCGCGCGCGCGCGCGCGCACACACACACATATATATATATATATATATATATATATATATATATATATATATATATATATATATATATATATTAAAATTGTTTAAAAACTAAATTTAAAAATTAATTTAAAGAAAAAATATCACAAATATTTGAATTATTTAACAAATTTTAATTTAAATATATTTAAATATTTGAAATATTTTTCAACAATGTCATAAAAGTATTTATATTACGTGGAATGTACGTAAATTTACTAGTATCGATAAACACACTAATCATATTCTTTTAATAGATGGTCGTCGTAAATATTAGAGCACCAGCGATTTTGAAACCGAGAAAGAGATTTTCTATGATTATTGTAAGCGTTTAGATAAACTAATCGATTGGAACTATAAATTCGAGAATCCTTCTTTAGGATTAAGAATAGTTCAAGTAGAATTCAAAGAGTATATTTGGAAAGACAAGATACTGGTACGGCATCCACTTTCAGAGTTTCTGTGGCTAGGTAACCAACCACATGCATTACATGAACCCATTTTTTAGCCTTTTGAGGCACTCTCTTGGTGTTTTATTTTTTATTTTTGTTTTTTTACCGGATTAGAAATTTTTTTTTTTTTTTTTTTTAAAAACTCACTCCCATAAGAATCTTTTATCGTAACCAACACATCACGACCGACTTGTCTTTTCACATACTAATCTTTAAAGAATGTCAGTTTCGCTTCAGTTACATTAAAACTGAGCATATATATATATATATATATATATATATATATATATATATATATATATATATATATATAACCGTTGCCTCTAACAACTGATCACCTACTCGAGCATTCCCTTCAAATTATTTTTGCATTTGGTGCACATTCCATGACTCCCTTTAATAACTCCTCTCCTCCCCTTCCCTTCTTTTAACAGTTTGCATACGCTCCCCCATTTAATAGACCATTCATCCTTGGCTGCAAACTCTTAACAAACAGCCATGGCCTACTTCATCTTGAGCATGTTCATGTCAATTTGCATGGTTGGTACTTGCCTAGGATCACAATTCATTACTTGGGATGACTTTGGCATCGACCGCTGGTCGAGGAACTCGGTCGGCGAGAGCGGTCGCGTTATTGTAGTATCAAAGGATGGGACGGGGAGTTCAAGAACGGTGCAAGGAGCCGTCGACATGGTTACTGATGGGAATAATGCGAGAGTGAAGATCTTCATAGCTCCAGGAACTTACAGGTACATACATACATTAGGATTTTTTTTGTATAAGGGTACCAAGTTTAACATCTAATTAGACTTTGGGTACTCGGTTGACTTTAAATACTGAAAAACATTTAGTGACGAATTAGACTTTCGGTGACGAAATAGGTCTTTTAATGACGAATATTAGTGACGAAAATGTGTCGCTAAAACATTTTGAATAACTATAACCTAAAACTGACAAACCGAGTACCCAAAGTCTAATATAGACCTAAACTTGGTACCCTTATACAAAATAATCCTATATATTAAGCAAGTTACTTGTGTATATATATTACTTTAACGGCACAATTTGGTGTGATCTCTTTGAGAAACTTTTGCCCAGGGAGAGGGTCGTCGTTCCGGTCACCAAGCCTTACGTCTCGTTCATCGGCAACGGAAGCTCTGCAACCGTGCTGTCCTGGAATTTGAGTGCATCCGACCGCACCAGCGACAACCACGCCGTCGGCACCATGAACTCCGCCTCTGTCGCGGTGGAAGCCGACTACTTCTGCGCGCGCGGAATCACTTTCGAAGTAAGTTGGGACTCTCAAAGAAATTTTTCGACTATTTTTGCCTATATCATGGAAATCCAATAGTTCTACGTAGGATTGACATACATTTCCATATTTAGAACTATAATCGTATCTGTGCTACGAGTAAAAATGGTCATGGGCCTATTTTAGTCCGCAATTTTCCTTCAATTCTAATTGTGCGTCTGCGCAGAACACAGCTCCTGCGGCGCAGCCAGGAGCTACGGGGATGCAGGCGGTGGCGCTGAGACTCTCGGGCGACAAAGCCATGCTGCACAAATGCAGGGTTATCGGTTCTCAAGACACACTGTTTGATCACAGAGGGAGGCACTATTTCCTCAAATGCTACATTCAAGGATCCATCGATTTCGTATTCGGACACGCAAAATCCTTGTACCAAGTAAAAAAAAAAAAAAAATTCTGAATCCATTCAAATGCTTTATTTTTTGACAGTTTAAGATTAATGTGATCGATGTCTTGAAGTAGGGATGCAGACTTCATGCGGTTGCGGCGAGCTACGGAGCGGTTGCGGCGTCGCAGAGGGATTCGGCTTCGGAGGATTCGGGGTTCTCCTTCCACAAGTGCAAGCTGACCGGCACAGGGATGCTCTACTTGGGGAGAGCCTGGGGGAGGTACGCAAGGGTGGTCTACTCCTACTGCCACCTTGAAGGTGTCATCATTCCTCAGGGCTGGAGTGATTGGGGTGACCCATCAAGGACAAGGTAAAAGTAAAAAATCACATACCCTCCCCTAAATATTTGGCAATAACACAGAGGATTAACCTCATGTTGATTGCAAAACCCAGGATGATTGACTATGATGTAATCCATAAATCACCCACTTCATTGCAAGGTTTGCAGTATCGATATCGAAATCGGTATCGGATGCTCCTATGAGCATCGGAATAGATGGTATTGACGGTTTCAGTATATATATATATATATATATATATAATTTTAAATATTTTTTGTATTATTTTTTAGTAGAGTTTTTAAATTGTATAAAATATTGGTCATCCTTGCCAATTGATTTATCTGCGATAAATAAGTTCTCATCTTTTACATGCTTTTACGATCTTACTATACTTTTATACCCTTTGTTGTTTGTCGTCTTTTTCGATCATTTTTCTTTGCCAAATTGTGAGCAAAGAGACCTCCGATATTGATATCCGGCATTATCGAATCAGCACATGCCAAACGGTATCGGCCGTATCGGATCGGTATCAGCCGATACCGCAAACTATGTTCATTGATGAGCAACGTTTTATCTACCTGAAGACTTTTCTTTTTTTTTCTTCTTTTCTTTTTCTCTTTTTTGAATTCATCTACCTGAAAGACTTGTGAACCAAAAATGAATTAACAAATATGAAGCAAAAATAATAGAAAAGAAGTCATCTTTTGTCACCAGTTTAGCATAAAGAAAAAGATAAATTGGATAAATAACTTACAAACCGAGGGTATGAAGCACTAATGCCAAATCTTTATATATATATATATATATATATATATATATATATATATATGGCATATTGACAATCTGCATTTTGTGTGCGCTGCTACCAAATTTCTGGCACAGAGAAATATGGCCAGTTAATTGACTTCCCATGGGCCGTGACATGTGGATGATGGCAGGGCAGCCCAACTTTTTGATCAATGTCGTATAATTGAGACAATGTCAAAGTGTAGAGAAGCCAAATCTATCAAGTATTAATTTGGTTTCGACATATTGAAGATTGATTTTAACTTTTTATCACAGGACGGTGCTCTTCGGAGAATTCAACTGCAGCGGCGGCGGAGCAGAGACGAAGGGGAGGGTACCATGGGTGAGGTCGCTCACGTACGAGGAGGTGAGGCCTTACCTCGACCGGTATTACATCGATGGCGATCAATGGCTCCGACTTTAGTCAGCATACATATATGGATCGATCCCTTTGTACTTGATGATGTAAGGACCACACGCCTAGCTATGAGTGAACCATGCCACACTCATTCTTCATCATTGGTTGGTTATACATTCCAATCAGAGTTGCAGAGTTGGAAGATTGAGGCAGCAGCATATTATGTATACTGTGACTTCAAGAAAGTTGTCCGTTTGGATATAAGTAGCTCTTTAAAAGTGGAAAAGTGACACTTGCTACATGTTGAGATACACTTGCAGCAAGTGTCATTTTCTAAAATGTGTTTAGATTTGATATTTTTTGTCTCAGCAAGTAAGGAGCATAACTTTCAGTGTTTAGATATAAGTAATTCATTTCTACTGTTAACCTCCTGAAATAAATAAATAAATAAATAAATAAACTCACGAGGGTTCCTCTCCACTCCAGTGTTTACCCACGTGTCCGTCCTCCTCTCTTGCAAATGAAAGGGATCAAAAAAATTCCTTTCTCTTCAAAAAAATTCCATTATGTTCTTACTAAACCTCTCATTCCCTACTTCCAAAAATTTCCAAACGAAGGGGTGGCTGGATCTCGCCGTGGTCGTCATGGCCGCATGGCTCGTCGTGGCCAAGCTCGGCATGGTAGTGGTGGGGCTCGTCATGGCCAAGCTCATCGTGGCGAACTCGGCATGGTCGTCGTGTGCCTCGTCGTGTTCCCACTTGCAGCCCACTCCCCTCACTTTTCTGACGCAGGTGAGGGGAGGAAATTGAAGGAGACAGCAACTCTGGAACTGTCACAGTTCTGCACTTACATCCCAATTTCAGCTGCCAACCAAACGCAGCAACTGCGTTCACTTTCAGTGAACAGTTGCAGAAGATGGCCACTTGCTGCACTTTCACTCCCATTTGCTGCCTACCAAACAGGCCCTAACTGATGGGTGAACTCTGCACCCAGACAGCAAGAATAGCATTTCCTTTCTACTCTCGTTGCATTTTTCATGAAGATGAGATGATACCGATAACATCAAAATTATACAATTGTCCCGAACAATAATTTGTAACACATCAAACTCATTCAAATACTATCCAGACATTATCCTTGTCCACAGTAACCTGTCCCTACAGAATCACAAAGCTATGAGGACCAAAAGCAACACATAATGGGGGACTTAGAAATTAATATCATATGCAAAATTAACATTGATTGTTCACTCGCTTGCCGTGGGTGAACCACAAAAGCCACAGACACTAGGCAAAAGCAGGGTAAGGGCCAATCTCCTACCAGATCCCTTTACTTAATTACATCTGTCGATGGATACAAAACCTAAAGCTGAAGCTATTGATCACGAATGCTTCAATTCTCTGCACCTCCAAGGTTTCTTATCCAAATTGCAGTTAGTTGGCCCTGCCCGAATCTCGTAATTGTCTCTATACTAACTATACTGCATCCGTTAACGTACTTCTATATACAGAGATACCTGACAGCCAGCTGAGTTGGAACTTAGATCGTAGGCTTCAACTTGTCATTATAATCAATACCGACTTCATCATTACTATATCCCTCAGCATCTTCGTCTCTTTGCCTCTTTCTTGGACTCAACTGCTTGGTGTTTTCTGGTGAACCACCTTTTTCGCCAAGATCACCTTCAACTTGCATTTCTTCGTTTGAGTGTGTTTGTACAGCAACAGCTTCTCGATCTGACATTGCAGAACTACCGGATTCTGCACCTTTCACAAGAATTGAGCATGCAGTTAACTTTTCTCCCAGGCTAATGGAAGATATTACTGACAGAATATCTGGCTTTGCTTTGATATCAACCCATTGGTTCCCTAACCAATCTCTAGAAATTCTTAAGCTCCTCTTCCCGCATGTTAGGGATATGTTTTCACCTGAGACACATTATAAAAATGTTGTTCTTTTCTACTCGAAGCATTGAAACAAATACTAAAAAGACCAAATTTAAGCAAATAGTGAAGCTTTCAGAGACATTTATATACGTAAAAGATACAATCAACAAATGAACCATTTGATGACAAGCCCATGAAGCTTTGTCGCGTTCTAAACTTGCTGGATCTTCCAAGTTGCTAAAACTATAAATTCTGAAATAAAAATTGGTAAAGCATCTTTTTGATGGCCCAAGTGCAGATTTCCTAGTTGATGAAAACAGGGATACATAGAAGTCTGTAGTAAATAGTTCCTACCAATTTATAATATAGTTCTAAATCGTCAAGTGTGAACTAATTGTATGTTAACCACTGCTACAGTAAGGCCAACCTTGCATGCATATTTATGCGCTATCTTACTTGTCCCAGCCACATAAATAATTGTCATAAGATTTGTAGTACCGTCATTTAAGCACCCTAAAAATGTTGTATGTTCTTGCTTTCAATACTAGCAACCTAGATATTTTAAGATACATAGGTTGCATTTTGTAAGTAAACTAATTTGAGCCAAATAGGAGTTGTTTCCAGAAACAGAATCGCCCAATACTTGGATACATTAGATACGCGGATTTACTATTTCAGATGCAAGCAATCACTAGCTTCTAACATGCATCTATTGATCTAGGTACTGCTCCAGATTGAATATAACAAGTAGTGGTTTTATACAAACATCTTCAACAGAACCTATGTCAAATATGCCTCAAAAGGAAATAATATATTCCAACTTAAGAGAAAAGAAAGCTATACCAGGAAAATACACTTGCAGGCTATCATCTGTGCAGCTGTCCCCTCCAATTACAACCCCTTCCCACCAACCATCACTCCACCATGCATCCACAGCAGTCCCAACAGATAAAGCAACATTTTTAGGTAGATGATGGCTCGAAGGGCATGGTCGAGTTGTAAGACGACCTTTGCATCTCATGTCCAACTTATCAGGAGCTGCTGTTCTGAAGGCAGGAATCCATTCCTACACCAAAATCATTGCAACCATTCAGCTAGAAAGAAAACACGCAAGTGATGGTTATAAAACTTTTCCTTTTCTAATGTAGAAAAACCAAAACCATGGCCGGACATTCAAACAATCATAAATTTTACACAATGGACTATTAATATTGTAACTTCTCACTTTAAAATGGTACGGTTTAAGAAACTTAAAGAATAAAACGAATGTCATTCGTAGCAATTGATCAATCGTAACAACTAATGACTTCTTTAGAATAGATTCCCATTTTCATATACAGATGTTTCTCCATTACATTTGTACTTTGTACACAGATGAACAATATGTAACAAAATCATATTACACATACAAATATGGATAACTAAGGTATTAACAGAGAGAAATGCTTTGTGTCTTTATAACATTATTTCAAGGGAAGTTTCTCTCATGTGCGTGTGTATAATTGCATTCATGCATGCATGTGTTTGTATGTTTATGTACTAGTCAATCACTGTGCATCCGGCATTCCTTGATAATTCGATTTTTGAAATTGTTTCTCATTTTTATCATTTAATAATTTTTTGTTTTAAGGTTTTTGTATTGACCATTTGATATACCTCCTATCTTTTAATCGTGACCCTTATTTATCCTTTTATGTTTTGGCGGGAAATACCACTTCGTTTTATTATACAGATGTGTGTTGATAGAAAAATAGATACAGAGATAATGAATGAGAGGAGAGAGAAATAAATCTCGCACCAAATACTCAATACACAATGGAAATGGAAATATTTACCTCCAAATTTCCACAACCATCCTCGCTCTGTATATCATCATATTGAATCTTTAACCTTTTATGAGACACTTGTAAAACTGTACATTTGAACCAGCAACCTCTAATCCCACTATCTTGACAAAGCAGCTCTATCCTCTCATCAATCTTGAAAGGTGGTGTAAACCAACTACGAGGTCCTATAAATTTTACTGAGAAAGTTCTTCTTGCAGTTGAATCGCACCTCAAGTTCTTATAAGATGGCCTACAGTTAGTTATATGACCTGCATGTCCTGGTAACCTTGAACCCAAATGGTCGGTCAAAAACTTTTGTTGGCCTTTGACAGACCTTATTCTCTTGGATCCTCCACCGTTTACTCTACTACCATGGCCTAACTCTCCTTCCTCCCCAGACACAGTGCAGATATCTAAGCAAGAAAGAACTGCCTGATTAAAATATCCACGCAGAGTACTTACGTCAAACAGTTTAAATTTACTTTTACTGTATTGCCGAAAGCACAAACGAATTCCCACAGAAGAGGAATATGGGAGCATAGCCAAGCATTTTTCATAGTGATCAGGAGTTAAAACAGTTGCAACATCATCCACACACTCTGCACTGATGACCTGAGAAATACGTGTGATGAAAATTTCACTAGGTTGTGGGGTGGGCGGAGGAATTTTACAAGCAAATTCCTGACTCTGATGAAACCACCGCACTTTAACCTTTTTCTGTCCCTTCTTATCCTCGTACATATCTTCTAGGTAAGCAAGATAGCAATTTTCTTCCTCAGACATGACAAGGACAAATGAATGGATCTGCATAATACAGAATTATGATCAACATTAAAACACGAATTAGGAGGTAAGACTTGAAGATTGGAGGATAATTACAGCAATGGTGATCCCATTACGGCAGAACGCCCGGTAGTGAAGGAGCTGCTTCCCACAAGTCCAGGAAACACCAGACCACATAATGTCAGAGTTGGGGCCATTCAGGGTCCTAACAGGGTTCTGAGATATAAAATAGCAATAAGTAAATTATTGAAGTCTGGATGAGAAAGATGCATCTTCTTGACGATTAATTACCATCGGCTTGCGCAAATAATTCCCTGAAACACTGAATCCATTGATTTTCATCTCAGAACCCAAAGCGTGTGCCTGTTCATAGCATGGCGATTCTGCCCAAAAAAAGGTATATGTTGATGGATATTATGTTTATAATGAGAAGCAGTCATAGCTATTACTGATCAATCAATAAAGGAGTAACTATCATATACGCAAAACTAGTAGAAAATTATACTTCTAAGATCGGCTGCATGCCAGAGAATACATGATAAAAACCTCAGATACAATGACAAAGAAATCTAAGGACAAATAATATATCTTGAAAGACTAAATAAATCTAGCTATCATGTTAAGAGATAATTTTGAAAGAAAGAATGGTATAAGCAATAGTATAAAAAGAGAGAAACCCTGGAATTCTTTCAATCTAATCTTGCAATTCCTATATACAAAATACCACCTTCCCAGGACACTTTCTGAGTCCACCTCTCAAGACTCCAGTGTCTATATTTGCCACCTCAACCAGCACCTCTTAAACATACAAAATGAATCATCAATTTGTCCTGAGCATTCATTCTACTAGGAATGTCATAAAGGGTCAAAGCATATGCTTCTTATCTAGTGAAGACCACTGCCCAGTTGAGGTCTAGGTTTCTTCTATAATCTAGCTCTACCTTTTCAATGTAGAAAATATTTTTATTGCAACATATATTAAAAAAATGTCCATCGATTTGCCCATACTCCAAATATCAAGGACAATCCTGTGAACAAGGCCATATTGGATAAGGTTTGAACAGAAGCAAGTTGAAACTGCATAATGAAGTTGGTATCAGCAGAATACCTCCATTTTACTTGGCAACATTGTTTTGTTACGGTGACAGAACTGCCCAAACTGAGACTTCCCAAAGTAGGCCAAAATTTTGAGGAAACTAGTTGAGGACTCCTGGAAACTGACCAAAAGTTTTGAGGAAACTGACAAAACTAGCAAATGTGTATTTGATTTGGTTTTACTTCCATTTTCACACTTGAAAAGAAAAGGTTCAAGCCCACACACAGAAAGTTGCCAACTGCAATTATCATGGCTAATATTTTCTTATGTGCCATGCAATTAAGCAACTGCTCACCGACACCAACATAAACCTACATAAATGAATTATAAAATGATGATTAAACTTTAACATTTCATTCCTTATATATAATACAATTATCAAAATGTTTTAAAACTTCTACAGTGTAAAAACTCAATCGTCAATACCATCTACAATCTGAAACAACCAAAACTACCAATATGGTGAGATAATGATACCTCAATTTGAACTTACTATATTAGTCAGTATGCTTTAGTAAAGTTGATGCCATAATGATACAGCATTTTGAACCTCGCTAAGACTGGAAGCAGTAGGCTTTATAAAAGTTTTGAGGTCCTCTATTTCTTTCAGTTGTTTGTATGTTGCTGATTGAGGCCACTTTTCCTAACATGTGGATATTCATTAAGGTAAATTATGTTCCATTTCCTTCTCTTCGACAACTAAAAAAGTGAGGTCTCACCTCTCAAATCACGGTCCTAAATACACTATTTATCTCTATCCTCCTCATGCTCCACCAAAGTCAAAATATAGGAGCTAATTGTGTGCTAATTGGCGAAATATCTTGTTCTACGAATTGTATATGTATCTACATTAACTGTAATTATATAGATATAATATTTATTATCATACATAAGCAATTAGTTTTTTCCAATCCATGGGGAACAAATTATATCCTTAGACATCATAAATAGGCAATCTGATAACTATATAGTCAACAGTAAATGTATATGGCTTACTAGCTATGTCCAAGTTTGAAAAACACAAACACTATGAAAGGTAGTACAAGTAGTATGGGGGCAGGTAGGCTCCAGACCTCAAAAGTGGAGTCAGTCCTCAAATTCGGTAGGATTCAGGTCCACATGGATTATATCCAACCCAAAGCTTTTATAGGAAGAGTGTGGATCCAGAACCCGAATCCATAGGCATGGAATAATAGGTCTAGGGCTGGGGCTAGCACTATGGAGATCCGGACCAACCGGATGCCAGCCCCTTTGCATGCCTTTTTATGGGGTTTGATGCTATCGGGTTTGACCCATATACTGCTAGGTTGTGTTCTGCCAAAATATGTACGAGGTAAGAGACGCACACAATCTTATCCCCAATATGTAGAGAGGCTGTTTCTACCACTCAAACCTGCACACTTAGGGTGCAAGCGCCAAGCCATGTTTTGTTGCCGGTCAAGTAACACCTTCTAGACCTGCCTTGCCTTGCCCTAGTGTAGATGATATAAGCTAATTCTGCCTACTAACTAAGGCGAATGGGTCGATAAGCTAGTCCTAACCCATGTCCAAATTTTGCCATGCCAATCGATCTATGTCCAACGAAAGTTCAATGTAGTCTAAGGATACAAATTTCTTGCAACCAATATCTCGTGCAACCCGATGCATCCGGAGGGTTCTGTATGAGATATTTACAATGTTTTGCAACCAATATCTCCTGTAAACCCCTATTTATATGGACTACATCGAACAACACAAGATTCTGGCTGAAGAGAATCTAATTCCGCACACTGGAGTATGAAAAGTTGTACACTATGTTGAGATCTATGGACAAGACAGTAGCCGTTTTTGGCCAATAATGAAGATAGTGCTAGCTCAGGGGAACTTGGAGACTGTGCTCTTTGGTTGCATAAGCTTAAAGTGCATAATCAAAAGATAAGTTTACCTACCAACAAATTGGCCACCTAGGTTTTATGGCACGACCCCTAATGCAACCAAGGAGCACACTCCTCCAAGTTCCAGTCTAGACAAAGAGGTAAGATTATACAATTTTATATAATTACTATAGGTGATTAAAATAAAAATTATTATACAAACTGCGAGCATCTTTACACTTAGTGAAATTACAAATGCTTGCAGAAAAGTGTACGGCATCTTAATAAATAATCGACTAAATACTTAGTAGCCATTCTCATAATAGCAATGGATCCACATCAGATAGTCTCGTCTCGTATTCGCCCACCTGGTGTTGTTTCCTCTGTTCACAAAATTATCTACCTTACAAGAAAATGCTTCAAGAACATATAGAAGCTACTGGATGATATAATTGTTGTTATGCATCATAATAAATTAATTTTGGGAATGCCATTCCTTTTTCCTCTTTGCCTTTGTGTGTCACATACATGAATGTAACTCCCTATAGCAAACTATATCATCTTACCTCTTCATTTAGACACTTCAATTGCATAGATGTACCTGCCAATTAGTCATCTAGGCTTCATGAAGAGGGTTGAATGTCAGATCTTTAGAAGCCAGAAGCGAAAGCGGGGACGGGAGCGGGAGCGGAGAAGCACGACTACTTAGAAGAGTCTAAAGTTGGGCGAGTGATGGGAGCGTGCGCTAATAAAAAAATTATGTTCATTAATTATTGTTATCAAAATTTATAGATATCTTAATATTTATTAGAATTTATAAAGTTCAGTTCAAAGTTACATAGAGATCATTTGTATAGTGATTTTTATGATGTCAAGGTAAGTAATTCTTAGTTTCTTGTTATTTGATGAACGTGTAATAGAAATTCTCCAACTTTCTTCCCAAAACGTGTGTCCTCTTTTAAAATTATGGTCATGTTATCGGAAACGAGCGCCCCTCGTCAGAGAAACGAGCTCCCGTCGTCGAGGAAACGAGCTCCCAAGTAAGAACCGCCGAATCGAGGTTCTTACTGACATTCGTTGACCTCCTAGGAGTTTTTGGTTTCTAAGTGTCAGGTCGACAGCCGTTCATAAAGAGCTTTAGCCCACCCCGTTCTGACGGGAGAAGGCTTGGGTGAAGATGATGATGCTGCTTGTGATGACATAAAATAAATTCATTCACTACACATAAGAATCAGCTACATGTGAACACAAAAATTACTTGAGCTCATCTTCTTCCGGGGAAGGAACGAGGAGAGCCACTTGACGACCTCCCTCCGCGCCCTCCACTTGAGCGCCGCCGGGAGGAGAACGTCGTCTGAGCCGCCGCTTCCGCCGCCGGCACCGCCGCCGAGGAGGCGGCAGAAGTCGTCGTCGATGACGTAGAGCATGTGCCTGAGGCTCCTCTCGGTTCCGACGACGGCGAGGTGGGACCCCCCCGAGGAGTCCTCCAGGTAGTAGTGCACGAGCCGGCTGCCTCGCTGCGGGTTCACGAACTCCTCCCTCCACTCCACGAACTCCGGGAGGAGGAGGAGGGGGGAGTTTCTGGACATCATCATGCCGCCGCCGCCGCCGCCGCCGTCAGGTTTTCGGAAACTCGGCGGAAGGGTTTCCAAAACCCCTCCCAAAAAAATAAAATAAAATAAGGAAAAAAAAAGTGTGGTTTAGAAAAGGGGGGAGCTGTGTGAGAAGCGGGTTTTTGTTGGAAAATCACTACAGGGATATCTATGGAGTAGAAAGTTGCATTAGTATAGAGAGAAGAAGAGGAAGAAGCAGCAGCTGTGTGCGCTATGGTAGGTTCTTGGTGGTGATGGTGACGATGAGAGAGAGAGAGAGAGAGAGAGAGATGGGGGGTGGGGAGGTGGATGTATAAATTTTTTAATCTATATTACTGAAAAATAATTTAAATTATAGTTTA
Organism: Iris macrosiphon; assembly: GCA_036927795.1. NCBI lineage: Eukaryota > Viridiplantae > Streptophyta > Magnoliopsida > Asparagales > Iridaceae > Iris > Iris macrosiphon. The sequence goes on from JAYESA010000015.1 coordinate 157,061,268, forward strand.
TTATAAATATATTTTAATTAAAATTTATTATATTTTAATTAGAAATATTTACGTTAATCATCTCTATAATTTTTTTGTTTATTACATGGGTTACTGTTACTTTGAAAATAATTACACGGACTACCCCTCTCCTTCAGAAAAATAAATTAAATGGTAGTTAGAGTTATAATTTTCTATAGAAAATATAAAATATAGGGGTGAACCGTATAATTAATTTTGAAGTAGGAGTACCCCGTATAATAAATATAAAATATAAGAGTAGTTAACGTAAATAACACTTTTAATTATGATTAATTATATATATGTTTATATTTTAATTAGGATCTGTTGTACATATACTTGCGTAAGTTAGATAATATCAATTAAGTTATTAGTTAGGATTTATTAATTTTTAATTACTTGAAGATATGCATAAGGCTTAGACAATCCATTTTGAACCGTTTTTAAGCTTCTTTATAATAGTAGAGATGGAAGTCTTTTTTTCATATAGTTAAATATTTTTTTAGTCAAAGTATGCGGGTGGGTGATAGAGGGAAAACAATTTTCCTATCCTTCCCTTTAGATAGGGCTTTTGATAAGGGCACTACAAACTTTACTAAGGGTTAGCCCAAGATTGGGGCTAGCCCATTAATGAACAAAGTTTACTCATAGTAGCCCAATAGTTTACTCATACTAGCCCAAACTTTAAACCCTCCTCCCAAACCCTCCAAATCCCACCGGAGCCCTCCCCCCCTCCCCCCTCCCCGCCGGAGCCGTTCTCCTCCACTTCCTCCTCCTCCTCCTTGTCGATGGCTCCCAAAGTCTCGAAAGAATTAAGGTACAATTCTTCCTTCTCCTTGTTCTATTGCATTTACAAAATTTTCCAAAAAATTTAAAAATTTCTATTGCATTTCAAAAATTTTAAGTGATTTTCTTTCCATTCTTCAAATGAGGGCATACAAGTCCTGAATGTAGTTTATGATGTAGTTTAGACGTTTATCTGGATGTTTGTACCCGATTTTAGGGCATACAATGTCGACAATCGTCGAAAGTATCAAGCAGTATCGAGCGGAACTGTAAAAATTTCTACAGTCCCATATAGATTTAGAACTGTAAAAAATTCTACAGTCCTATATACATTAAGGACTGTAGAAATTTCTACAGTCCTAAATCTATAAAGGACTGTAGAAATTTCAACAGTCCTAAAAAAATTAGGACTGTGGAAATTTCTACAGTCCTGTATATACGTATAGGACTGTAAAAATTTCTACAGTCCTGAATGTTAAATTAATTTAGGATGTTAAATTAAATTTTTTTTTATAGTCATGACCCTCGGAAGGGCATTGTGGATGAAGATGTCATCAGAAGACGCCATACTGCGTTGATACGTAAGGAACACAATGTTTCGCGTACTATTGAACCAGGTGTCACTATCCGCGACCCCGAGGCACGCCCTGAAGTTAGGAAACGTCGATTGACGAAGAAGACTGTCACTCGTTCGAAGAGACGTGCTCCTCCTAGTTTTTCTGGTTCTTCTTCCTCCTCCGATGAAGACATGCCAAATATCCCAAATCGGCCAACTGATGGTTCAGGACCTTCTCAGCATGCAGATAGTCCTGTCGAGAGTCTCCCACAAACCCTCGAAAATGGGGCTACTGATGGTTCAGGACCTTATGAGCAGCCAGATAGTCCAGTCGAGACTCGTCCAAACGGTTGCTCTATGTTACCGTCGATCGAGAACCATATTGCATACCAAATATGGAACAATCCGGTAAGTACATTACGTTATGATAATTTTATATATAGTTGTAAGTTCATCCAATTATTTATAGATAAGTACATTTTATATAGAGGTATAACTTCATCCAATTATTTACTTTTTAGGATAGTTCTCGTTTGTTAACGGTGATAAACCACGAAAAAAAATACAATACATGGAGGTTTGAATTATTGGGAGACGATGTGAAGGCAAAAATTATTCCCACCGATTGACAATATTTGGGTAACTACTCATATACGACGGTGGATAATGCACTGATATCAACATTTATAGAACGGTGGCATACAGAAACCAACACTTTCCATCTACCAAATGGGGAGTTGACGATTACCCTTGATGACGTCCATTATATATTGGGACTTAGGGTTGATGGTCGAGTCATGATGAATCAAACTTTTGATGAGTCGAGCATCAACTTTTACGACCATATCGTGGATTATGTATCAGGGTGTCTGGGAGTTGATGCCACTAGTTTTACCACTCTTCGAGAATTCAAGAAGTCCTACGGACTTCCTTTAAAATATTTGGAGGAGATATTCGCTGATCCGGACCCCGAAATAGATAATAGCGATAATGTGGCCCGTGGATATATGCAGTTCATCTTAGGGGCTGTCGGCATTACGGATAAGTCTGGAACGTCCATACATGCCAAATATCTCCTGAATTTGGACAACATTGACACGATGGAAGAAATATCTTGTGGAAGCGGTATACTAGCATACCTTTACCGCGAGCTTGGTGCGGCATCCCGCGTGGGTTCGAAGACATTATCCGGATGCCAGACTCTACTCCATGTAAAGATATATCTTTGTCAACTTGTATACATAATTAGAAATTTTGTTGTTATTTTTTGGACTAATATTTTTTTAACTTGGTTACGTGAAGGCATAGATATACGAGCACTTTCCAACCCTGCAGCGGGCTAAACTGAACCGAGGGTATGACGAGCACTTTCCTAGAATGTGCCGATGGAAGCCAACTAAGAAAGATGCCAAACGTCCACACACATTGGCCGCCCTACGGAATGCCTTCGAAGATATGACGACAGAAGAGATGAATTGAGACCTAAATTTTTAATGTTTGGTAATAATTGACTAAATTACGTTATGCTAAATGACGTTATGCTAAATTGTATGCATTACAGATTGTTTGGGATCCATATCGTGATTTGCGACAGACTAGTCGTCCATTGCAACCAGTCGCTTTATATCACGGTCTTATAAGTTGTCATAAAATCGAGGAGGCTTATATGCCGGATAGAGTGCTCCGTCAGTTTGGCTACGTACAAACTGTCCCAAAGCACACTTTGAAAATGATAACACCTCCGCGAGGTACAAAACCGTTAAACTATATTCTTGCGGCGTTCATCTGGGTCTCGGACTTCTTCACCGAGTGGCAATGCCACGTTAGTAGAGAAACCGAACGACAAGCAACAGTAAATATGACGGAATATAGCGACGACTACCTCGCCTACTACGCTGGTGTCAGACTACCTACCTTGTTTCAACGCGGAGGCGATATTGTACGTGTACCTTCAGATCTTCCTGCCAAATCGATCTTGTATACTGCATTGGTCAAGATGGTGAGCCAACTTCTTCACTTTCAGTTTGATATATGTAAATGTATATAACTTAACAAAAAATTTTAATTCTCATGAATAGGCTAGGAAAGTGAAAAAGTTGGTAAGAAGTCCCGTAAGTTGCCAGGGTACGAATTATATGGCAATCAATGACGAGCTCCAACAAATCGACAACGCTGAAGATTTTTCTTTCTTGAAAAATAGAGAGCAACGTACAAAGAGGAGGCATAAAGTTTAGACCCCATTTGAAGACTTGTAAAACTTTCAATGAAATTGTGTTTTGAGACATGTAAAAGTTTTAAGTTTGAATTTGACTTGTACAACTTTGAATGAATTTGCTACAATTGGTTATTTTAAAAGTTTCCTACATATAGTTGCTACATACAGTTTGGTATAATCTGCTACAATTTGCTACAATCTACATACAGAAATTGCCTTTTGTCTTGTGCAGAGATAGTTTAACATATAATTTCCACAACTTTTACAGTTCAATATTTACACAGTATCACAACATACAGTCAAAATTGATTAGTATCAATGCACAACATACAGTCCTAGGGTTTAGATAACTTCTTTCATTTCACAACATACAGTTCAATATATAGTTAAACATACATGGCTCATTGCACAACATACAGTTCAATATACAGTATCAATCGATTAGAAGATCAAAGTAGTCATTCGGCATGATTTTTGGATCCTCCATCTTCATCATCTTCTTATAGGCAGCCATTGCATCCGTGTAGGGTGTCGTCCATGTAATCATTTCCTCTGGTGTGTGTTTATACCAAAGCGTAGAAGGTGACGGAATAGGAGAATGACCGATCAACCTTGGGATGACGAAGTATTGTCCGACAAGACCTATCGAACATAGATTGGATACTCCGTGTTCGGCCGAGGGAGCACACATTGGAAAGAAAGTATTGTTAATGCCTTGTGAGATAATTATAATATGTATCTTATACCTATTAGAGAATACGTAAGCAGCAGACGGGACATCCATGTAATGGTCTGGTCCGGTAACTGTTTCCGTACAAGGTATGCTTGCCAACAAATCTCCAACAATTTTTTCGTCGAGTATCTGTCTATAGAAGGGTAGTCGAGACTCCAACTCCTCGTACAACTCTTCCCTAACCTGTCTCCATCATGCTTCAACTGAATAGCCGAGTTGTCTTGCTAGTGCATGTAAAACCCCTAATCCTAAAAACCGTATTAACCTTTTTATTAATTATTTAATTAAATTATAGTAATTATGAGCTAATTAGAGAAAATAGAATTTATTTAATTTTTATTTTAGGTGTTTGTGCATTTAGAGAATTTATGGAGCCATTATAAATTTTTTCTAATTTATTCCATGTAGGAGACCCGGTGGACAGTTGCTAGCTTAATGGTATGCACTAATATAAATTCTAGAATTTTCTAGGTATATATATATATATATATATATATATATATATATATATATATATATATATATATATATATATATATATATAGTTTATTAGAAAAGAAAAAGAAATGAAATAGGAATTAGAAAAAGAAAAGAAAAGAAAATGGGTTTAAACCTTAATGGGTTCAAACCTACCCAATATCAACCAAACCCGAACCCTCAATCCTAACCCCACTCGCGTACAAATACAGCAGCAGCGAGCAGTTCGGTTCCCTCCCCCGCGCGCCGAGAAGACCCCCCCCCCCCCACTCGTTATATATATATATATATATATATATATATATATATATATATATATATATATATATATATATATATATATATATATATATATATATATATATATATATATATATATATATATATATATATATATATAATAATAATAATAATAATGGAGCCACAAAACCCTAACCCTAATCCTCCCTCTCCCCGCCGTCGACCTAGCCGCCTGGACCGCCGCACGGCCGACAGCGACCCCGCGCGTCCACGTCGCCATTCAAGCCGCGCGCGAGACAGCAGGAAATTTCAGCGACTTAGCCATGTTCACGCGTCGATTCCCGTCACCTCGCTCAACCAAATTCGATCCCGTCTTTGCCGGTATGATCTCCACCTATCCCCCTTCCAATCCTGTAGATTAGTTTTCATCGTACAATGCGTTAACCTAGGCAAAAATTGACGCCAAGTCGATAAAAATCCACGATTTTTTAATTCCAGAAATTCTATTGCGTTGACCTATGTTCACGAACTCGTATCTCCCACCACAGAGATCCGAATTCGGTTTTTCTTTTTGGTATGCGAAGACCACTTAACCTAGTTTAATTTTTGTAATTTACAATAATTTATTAGTTGCTGTTTGTAGAATTAAATCAGATAGAAAAACCCAAAAATATACTTTTTGGCAAATTCCAGAAATTGCGATACTGAGCGCGCCCCGTCAAACGGGACCGCCCCGTCGTGTACCAAAAGGTGCGCACAGTATACCCGGACGTGTGAGATTTCGCGGAAACTGATTTGGACGCGTGTGCGCATCGAAATCAGCTCGTATCCGCAGCAAATCTCCCGTATCACAACTTTTGCAAAAGCCCTGCGCATTTTGTGCACGCTCGTCAGAATACGACGAAACTTACGCCACTGGACTCGTGGTATCGTGTTGGTCCTGTGACCCAATTTTCACGCAAATTGTGCCACAGTTGACCAAGTCACCAATTGGCGGGCCCCACGGTTGACTTTTTGGGCAAAATTGTGTTCGGCTCATCATAATCCACATTTGGACATACCGTTGAGTTCGTGCTGACATTTAGAATTTGTTTGACCTATAATTTGTCTCATTTAGAGACCGTTATCCCTGGCACGCTTTTCGGTGCAAAGTGGCCCACATGCGGAGCCCGCTTTGACCCTAAATTACCGTTTTGCCCCTGTATTCAAATTGGACGAAAGGGAAGTGCTTTCTAGCTATTTCGCTTATTCTGGGAACGTTGGTGATGTCTATTTTAGCATTCGGAGATATTTGTTCTGAGGCCATAACTTCTGATCCTATGTGTTGGATATCTAGACGTTACATTTTGTAACTTCTTGCCAGGCAAGTATACCTTGCTATTGTACTGTTATTTATATTCCATATGTTGCATGTATCTTTATTTTCTGTTTTTAGTTCATATATTTTAACTGCTATATAAAATGCGCATCTAAGGAAACTTGGGTGCAACGACGATGTCGTCGTGATTGTTTTTATTATGTATATGCATTGACCTTGTTTATGAGACTGCCATATTATCATGAAGCATCATTAGGTTCATTGGCCGTGAAACAGTTGTTACCCGAGTGTGAGTCTCATATAGATCACGGACTACGTGACAGGTCTGGCCTCATGTACGTATGGGCCATACGTTAGGAATGACTGCTGATAGAAACTTTATATGCTAGAAGACCTAGCAGTTATTAGAGGTCCATGGACATAGCCTATTGTAGTACGGTGGTCCAATCCTTGTTCTTGTTTGGTTGCAGGATTGGGCTAGGGTACTAAAGATAGGCTATGAACCAAATCGTGTCATGGATGTGACATACTTAGAGCATGGGACGGGAAGAACAACAAGTACCGCATTTGGGCTCCTTTGTACTTTTTTTATTGTGCGCCTGGATTCTCTGCCGGAGATACGGGTGGTGATGACCACTATATATTATATATAATCAGGCGGCCTCTGGCGTTCAAAAGACGACATGCTTTGTAGGCCCCTGAATCTCCAAGAGAACCATGTCAATCCCAGTTTTCAGCCAGATAGTCCACTTGTGGGAAAGTTGTTCTTAAACTGCATTCACTTAGACGGTTAGGCGACCCATTGGATATTTATTTCAGTACTTTATTGGCATGCTTTTATGTATCTTGTTATGTCCCTCTGAGGACCTGGCCCCTTCCAGGTGTAGTTGTTCTTGAGTATTCGCAGGAGCGCAGATTCGAATGGTTACATATATTTCGAGGAGGTCTTCTCTTTGAGCCCGTGATTGTTAGCTGGTATTCTTATATTGTGTTTGTTGTGTTGTACTTTTACATTCGAGTTGGTAGTGGATTTGTTTCCATCCAACTATCATCTTTAGATACTTTGTATTGAGATCTAGTTGCATAGATATTGGTTATTTATTTATATTTGATTTTCGTGGATGAGATTTAGATTATACCTTATGACTTGTGATAGATTTATACCACTTATGGATTTGATATTCATATTACAGCGTACGTATGGGTTTTGGTTTCCATATATTGGAGTTGCCATATCCATGCGACTGGCATGCTTACGTGTCCTAGTCCTAAATATTTTTGGGACTGGGGCGTGACATATTTTAGTGGTGGCCCATGCAGGTCGAGAGCATATTGTCTCGGTTACGTTATTGTACCGAGCAAGCCTGCACCTAAGATTAGAGTGTAGGATCTCATCCACAATTGACTATAATTCACTTTCCTTCCAATCTGTTCTATTTGAATAATTGTATCTTATTTGATTCCTGTACTTCCCTAATAGTTCCTTGAGTATAGCCTTCTCCTAGAGTATAGGAATCCATGTTACTAGGATGATAATTAGGGTAATGATCCTACCAAGAATATAACTAGAGTATTGACACATCATTGAGTTTAGAATACCTAATGAACCCTAGCTTTCCTTATCTATAGATTGGTTTACCATTACCCCTTGATGAATGTATGAATACTTGAGAGTAGTATAAATACTACTAGAGTTAGTTAGAGATTTACCATAATGTTTGACCCTAGTATTGAGGAACCAATAGAGATCCAAGATTTAACAAATTGGATTAAACCTAACTTTTATAGTGAGATAATATTAGAACTATAAACTTAGATCATTGTCTTGTTATTAGTAGACATCACCTTAGGAAGCCTAGAGGAATGTAATCAACACTTTTTTCTTGATCATACCTCGAACATAGCAACTAGCATACCACCCCCCTTAGAAAACCATGATGCTATCTAGAGCCCTCTATTTTAATTTCATATATTGTTCCTCTGCGACCTTAGCGCTCGCTATTGTGCGACGACTAATTACGTGTTCTTTTCTTCATCTTTCAACTCGTGCCACTTGACACCTCTGATTATAGACCAAGTGGTTTTATTCTATGTTAGTATATATAGCCTGCTAGGATTATAGTTGTTAATATTAAATTTTGAATTTCTGTGCTTGGTAGTTAGAACTTGATAGTTGAGTATTCCTTTAGATTATAATTTTATGGTTATACCGTAGTTTTAAATCATGTAACATGTACCCCACCTCAATATAGGTTATATCCTCTTTCCCTTTGATGGCCAGTAACTTTTCCATTCTTAGTATTAACACTTGTTTTATAAGCACTATGATTAAGACTTGAGACGACCATTACCTATATAATGCAATAGGATATCCTAATAAATACCAAGATCTTTTTCTCGTGTACCCTAACAAGAGTTCTACTTATTTACAAGGACCTGGTTATTCTGAAGAATCCCCTCAAGGCAATTACATTATTAGTTTATTATTTTAAGATGGGTAGTATACCTCACAACATAATATCACATAGCCTTTTGACTTATTATTGAAGTATAACTGATGACATTACATGTATGCTAGCATAAGACGACAGTGTTTATTCAGACTGTAGAATTTAGAGGCCCATACCCTATTTGGTCGACTAGCGACTTCGACAAGGAGTTAGTATGACAACTGTAGAGACTAGATGAGTCTTATCTTTTTGTAAAATTGAATTATTTTGTAATTTCTCTCATCATAATCTAGCGTACTTATATTTGTTGTACTATCTTGACGTATGCTGCTATTATAGCCTACTTTGGAAGCTTATTCTTTATCAAGCTTGTTCATGACATATGTATTATTGGAGCGCTACAATAATACATTTCAGAATCAGTGTATTAAGGTCTAGCTAGCCTTAGTGCTCTTGGTTCGCCCTTCGCAATACTACTTTACGTGGATTGAGACATATAGTTGACCAGTAGACAAATATACTTGCCCTCTAGATATGTCTGACCGAATTGTATCGGTTACATAACTGTACTGATACGAACATGTGAATAGGAATTACCAAAATAGGATTTCAATCCACAACTGCCTTGACAATTCCCATTAAAATTTTTTTTAAACGCCTTGATCCCCATACTTCTATTCTATTACCTCTCCCTTGAACTCTTTATTATTGATCTCCGTCTTCCCTTATTTTGGAAAGACGAAACATCGTGCTTGATATAAGTTTGATATACAGATAGTACTAGATATACCCATAGGCCAATCGCATTATTTGGTGACTATCTTTTATAATTGATTAAGGGCATATCATATATGATATAATTGGTGTTAAAATTTTGAGGAATTGAATAACATGATTAAATAAGTTGAGGAATATTTTCTTAAGTGTATAGCCTTATATGATATATGGGTAAATTCTAAGTTGGGTAAAAATCGCATTGTTAATTGAGGTAAAATTCTTTTAGATTGTGATCGAGTAGGATTAGATGGAGAGATTAAGTCATTTTAAATGTGGAGAATTCTAGAAGAAGGAGTTAGATGATGAGTATTTAATGAATTTTAAAATCTTGATATGTCGGACCAAATATTTATACTTTAAGTACATGATTTAAATTATGAATATTGAAGGTAAATCATCAATTTGAATTTTGAGGATAAATATAGAATTTCAGACTTGAACATTTGTGGATTAAATTTAAAATTTTTACAATGATTTGAATCAAGAGTTAAAAATTTGATTGTTGGATTACCTATTTGAAATATTGAGGACGTGAATTGAAATTAAAATTTGAAGAGTACAATATATATATATATATATATATATATATATATATATATATATATATATAGGAATAATATTTGATTAGAAATATTTTCTAAATGAGATTATGATAGCTGGAGCTCGTGATATAAAATTGATATGGGTTATTTAAATCTTGAAGATGTTATATGGATTTAATTTAAATTTGGATGTTGATGATTTAAAAATCGAAAAGAGATTACAATATGTTAAATTTTGATTAAATAGAGGCTACCTTAATTTGGAATGTGATTGCGATGGATTAGAATATATATTTTTTAATCTTGGAAGAGATTGTGATTGACTTGCCTTATATGCGAATGTGAAGGAGTTAACAAATTATGCATTATTTAATTTCGAGGATAAAATTATTTTAAGTAGGCTGGATTGTAAATCCTCTCACCAAAAATTAGACCTACTTGGCTTAGAAAGAGAAAGTAGGGCTAGTTTGTATCCAATTGGATACAGGACACGATATTTTATTTAATTTTGTAATGTGTATATCACTTAGCACACCTTACCGTTGCTTCGATAATTGGGCACTACACTAGCCATTGCCTACCTACAAATTTTATACTCTTGCCCTAGACATACCCGTCTTCTATTCTGAGCTTGTGTAACTTATAATTATGCTCTCTTGTGCTATATTTTAGTCGCACAATATTCGTCGCGGACGTTATTATTTAATCCTAAATAATTCTAACTTTGTATCCTTGTGCGTTCCAATCGAAATTGGAGACACAATCTTGATCCATTTTGTGCAACCCAATTTTTAACAATATTCTACTCTAAGCCCTCTATGCCGTGACACTTGTGCCCCACCTAATGCTATCCTCATGTACTACTAATTAATTCAAGAACACCTTGTGCATTAATTTTAAATAATTTAATCCAATTTTCATCTTTGTGCAAGTTTTCAATTGTTGGGTGCTTCTATGCAAAAGTGCATTGAGGTGTCCACACCATTGGACATGACACATGAAGAAACCTAATACTCCTCCATGTAAATTTTTTCCAAAATTTTCGGAATGTGCAAACGTGCAACATCGTCCCCTTATATAAATCTTGCCTTGCATTTTAAACTATGCAAAGTATAGCCCTCCAAACATCCCCATGACAATTGGACTTAGTTTTAATTTCGAGGACAAAATTTTTGTAAGTTGGGTAGAATGTAAAACCCCTATTCCTAAAAACCGTATGAACCTTTTTATTAATTATTTAATTAAATTATAGTAATTATGAGCTAATTAGAGAAAATAGAATTTATTTAATTTTTATTTTAGATGTTTGTGCATTTAGGGGATTTATGGAGCCATTATAAATTTTTCCTAATTTATTCTATATAAGAGACCCGGTGGACAGTTGCTAGCTTAATGGTATGCACTAATATAAATTCTAGAATTTTCTAGGTATATATATATATATATATATATATATATATATATATATATATATATATATATATATATATATATATATATATATATATATATATATATATATATAGTTTATTAGAAAAGAAAAAGAAATAAAATAGGAATTAGAAAAAGAAAAGAAAAGAAAATGGGTTTAAACCTTAATGGGTTCAAACCCTACCCAATATCAACCAAACCCTAACCCTCAATCCTAACCCCACCCGCGTACAAATACAGCAGCAACGAGCAGTTCGTTTCCCTCCCCCGCGCGCAGAGAAGACCCCCCCCCCCCCACTCGTTATATATATATATATATATATATATATATATATATATATATATATAATAATAATAATAATAATAATAATAATAATAATAATAATAATGGAGCCACAAAACCCTAAACTTAATCCTCCCTCTCCCCGCCGTCGACCTAGTGGCCACCTCCGGCCACCTGGACCGCCGCACGGCCAACAGCGACCCCGCGCGTCCACGTCGCCATTCAAGCCGCGCACGAGACAACAGGAAATTTCAGCGACTTAGCCATGTTCACGCGTCGATTCCCGTCACCTCGCTCAACCAAATTCGACCCCGTCTTCGCCGGTATGATCCCCACCTATCCCCCTTCCAATCTTGTAGATTCATTTTCATCGTACAATGCGTTAACCTAGGCGAAAATCGACGCCAAGTCGATGAAAACCCACGACTTTTTAATTTCAGAAATTCTGTTGCGTTGACCTATGTTCACAAACTCGTATCTCCCACCACAGATATCTGAATTCGGTTTTTATTTTTGGTATGCGAAGACCACCTAACCTAGTTTAATTTATGTTATTTATAATAATTTATTAGTTGATGTTTGTAGAATTAAATCAGATAGATAAACCCGAAAATATACTTTTTGGCAGATTCCAGAAATTGCGATATGGAGCGTGCCCCGTCAAACGGGACCGTCCCGTCGTGTACCAAAAGGTGCGCACAGTATACCCGGACGTGTGAGATTTTGCGAAAACTGATTTGGACGCGTGTGCGCGTCGGAATCAGCCCGTATCTGCAGCAAATCCCCCGTGTCGCAACTTTTGCAAAAGTCCTGCGCATTTTGTGCACGCTCGTCAGAATGCGACGAAACTTGTGCCACTGGACTCGTGGTATCGCGTTGGTCCTGTGTCCCAATTTTCATGCAATTCTGAGATAGTTGACCAAGTCGCCAATTGGCGGGCCCCACGGTTGACTTTTTGGGCAAAATTGTGTTCGGCTCATCGAAATCCATATTTGGACATACCGTTAAGTTCGTGCTTACATTTAGAATTTGTTTGACCTATAATTTGTCTCATTTAGAGACCGTTATCCCTGGCACGCTTTTCGGTGCAAAGTGGCCCACATGCGGAGCCCGCTTTGACCCTAAATTACCGTTTTGCCCCTGTATTCAAATTGGACGAAATGGAAGTACTTTCTAGCTATTTCGCTTATTCTGGGAACGTTGGTGATGTCTATTTTAGCATTCGGAGATATTTGTTCTGAGGCCATAACTTCTGATCCTGTGTGTTGGACATCTAGACGTTACATTTTGCAACTTCTTGCCAGGCAAGTATACCTTGCTATTGTACTGTTATTTATATTCCATATATTGCATGTATCTTTATTTTCTGTCTTTAGTTCATATATTTTAACTGCTATATAAAATGCGCATCTAAGGAAACTTGGGTGCAACGACGATGTCGTCGTGATTGTTTTTATTATGTATATGCATTGACCTTGTTTATGAGACTGCCCCATTATCATGAAGCATCATTAGGTTCATTGGCCGTGACACAGTTGCTACACGAGTGTGAGTCTCATATAGATCACGGACTACGTGACAGGTCTGGCCTCCTGTACGTATGGGCCGTGCGTTAGGGATGACTGCTGATAGAAACTTTGTATGCTAGAAGACCTAGTAGTTATTAGAGGTCCATGGACATAGCCTATTGCAGTACGGTGGTCCAATCCTTGTTCTTGTTTGGTTGCAGGATTGGGCTAGGGTACTAAAGATAGGCTATGAACCAAATCGTGTCATGGATGTGACATGCTTAGAGCATGGGGTGGAGAGAACAACAAGTACCGTATTTTGGCTCCTTTGCACTTTTTCTATTGTGTGCCCGGATTCTCCACCGGAGATACGGGTGGTGATGACAACTATATATTATATATTATTATGTGGCCTCTGGCGTTCAAAAGACGACATGCTTTGTAGGCCCCTGGATCTCCAAGAGAACCATGCCAATCCCAGTTTTCAGCCAGATAGCCCACTTGTGGGGAAAGTTGTTCTTAAACTGCATTCACTTAGACGGTTAGGCAACCCATTGGATATTTATTTCAGTACTTTATTGGCATGCTTTTATGTATCTTGTTATGTCCCTCTGAGGACCTGGCCCCTTCCAGGTGTAGTTGTTCTTGAGTATTCGCAGGAGCGCAGATTCGGATGATTACATATGTTTCGAGGAGGTCTTCTCTTTGAGCCCGTGATTGTTAGCTGGTATTCTTATATTGTGTTTGTTGTGTTGTACTTTTATATTCGAGTTGGTAGTGGATTTGTTACCATCCAACTATCATCTTTAGATACTTTGTATTGAGATATGGTTGCATAGATATTGGTTATTTATTTATATTTGATTTTCGTGGATGCGATTTAGATTATACCCTGTGACTTGTGATAGATTTATACCACTTGTGGATTTGATATTCATATTACAGCGTACATATGGGTTTTGGTTTCCATATATTGGAGTTGTCATATCCATGCGGCTGGCATGCTTACGTGTCTTAGTCCTAAGTATTTTTAGGACTGGGGCGTGATAGTGCATGATATCCACAATGGCCATCCTTAGGAACATCAACAATAGACCAAATAAAATCCCATATCTCAGGTAGAAAATTTTGAATGTATAGACTATATGAATCAGAGAAGTTATCTAAATCCTCCATCGTGACTGCATCATTCATTTTCTGTTTCTTCCCCCTTCGAATAGTAAGCTTACTCTTTTTTTGCGGATATACCACACTTTCGATTATGGACTTTGCCTCCAAATTGCGTTCAATATGTTCAAACAAGGATGGATATCTTTTAGTTGACTCCTCCTTCTTTTTTGCTCTACTCTTTCTTGAGTGTGGTCTTCCCTTAGGAGTTCGAACAACAGATGGCTCTTGCAATCGAGTTATTGTCGGGACTGCAATTTCTTGGATTTTAACCTCAATGGATCTTTTCTCCGGTTCTGATGCGACACACCACCTTGCGTGCAGGAGTTTCACTTGTGGCAAAGAAAAGAAATCATCTTGAACTTCCACCGTCGGCATTATCGACAGCTGTCTCCAACGTTGATCAACAACATTTATTGGAATAGGTATAGATTTATGATGATATTTGTTAATCTCATGTGCACAAGGAAGTCCGAGTGAATGTCGATATGAACAACCGTAAACCTCGGGATCATAACCAACCGACTTTGACCTACCAATCTCCTCAAACAATAAGCCCAAGGCCTTGTGAGATACTACATAGATTAAACCATCCAAGAGGTGTTCATGCTTGTATTCATGCTTTGCAATATTGAGGCTCATCTCAAATGATGCTACAATCTCGTTCACCGTGGAAATAATCATCAAATGAATCGATTGCCAAACGGAGACAAAATTATCGACTGATGACCGTAGATATCTTTTTAAACTTGAGTGTGATCCTTCGACCCGGTTCATAGTGATTGTGCCATAATGCTTCACCATGTTCGTCCATGCTAAGACAAATTGCTCTTTATGTGGTTCTAGCAAAGTATCTTTAATATAAGATATGCATGTCGGGTTACTTGTCTCGTACTTTTGTTGGAACATGTACCATGTTGTGTCGTAGTTGTCTGTAGTACTTGCTCGCCATACAAGACTCCAATCACTATAGAATTCTTTGAAGCGAAGCATGTAGATTTTACCGTCCACATTTTTAAATTTTCTCTTGCATTGAGCTTGGATATTTCGATTTATATGCCAGGTGCATAGTAGTTTATGCACATGAGAAAATACAATATCTATAGCATTTATCAGCACATATTCTCTATCGATAACAAAAATAGAGGGCTCTTTGTATCCTGTGTAAAGGGATTGTAGTTTCCTCAACGCCCACTGTCTCACTCTTCATAAAACAAAAAGTGACTGAAAATATTTTTCCCGTAGACGTAAACCCAACAACGTGAAAAAGAGGCATCTTAAACTTGTTGGTCTTATATGTACAATCAATGATCAACACGTCTGCGAAGGACCGAGCCAAGTGTGTGCAATCAGGATGATCCTAAAACAACGAAAGGAGTTCATCAGTCTGTGGATGTCTTCTATGGTACTCCACGTAGTGATGCTCCCCAAGCAACTTCAATACTTGCTACATCGCCATTCTTCCTTTCATACTATTACATTTCGCTCTGGCCAAACTATTATAGATCGTCCTCATGGTAGACTTGTTCCCATCTTCTTTTTGTCGTACGGCAAAATAAATTTATTTCGGTGCAACTCCGGAAAGGAACAATTCTTCAACCAACTTTCTCTCATCCTCCTTCAACCGTGACACGTAGGCATGACCCGTAAGTTTTCCTGGAATAGGATGATTGTGTCTTCCATTCTTAACTTCGATTATCCACTTCACATCTTCTACTTTTACAATCAACACCTTAAATGGACAACCACATTTTCTCGTCCCAATATTTTTCTTAGGGATTTTTTTTTTCAACAACACCCTTTTTTTTATGATGCTTCCTGAACACACCTCCTCTTTCGCAGCCCAGCTCTACATATTTTCGGCCCGGCCGAGATCTGATGGATCTTGCAATGACAATTACTATGTTATGTCGTCTTCCAACTTCTCTGCACCAATCTAATGCTTCTTCTTGGGTTGCAAATTGAATATCCGTTGAGAATATATCACCCACATCAACCCCAATAGCAGGATGTACCACAACATCTGTACAAGGTTGGTCCTATAACCAATATAAAATAATATAAAAATTAATAACTTTATATAATTGGCAGTTCAAATAATTTAGTCTTTAAGATTCAGGACTATCACTATTTTGACAGTCTTCTTAGTATATAGGACTGTCAAAATTATGACAGTCCTACTTTAAAATAGGACTGTCAAAATTCTGACAGTCCTGTATTTATATAGGACTGTCGAATTATTGACAGTCCTATATTTATATAGGACTGTCTAATTTTATACAGTCCTTACACGACTTTTGCGGAGAAAAAGAAAATTTTGAAGAAAAAAAGTGGAGGAGAGAAATGAAAATAAAGTTTTTTTTTCTTGTTTGGATGAACAAGAAGTAGGAAAATAAAATTATAAAAATAACTTCTTATTTGTTTATGAATGGAGATATAATTACTCATTAGTTTTTGGTTTTCTCAAATCATAATTTATGCTTATCTTACTTAGGGAGGGATAAAATCCTGAGATCGTGCTTAACTAGCTACCCTCAATCATTATATGGGGAGTGAAGGTTGGCTCCCTTGGATATTGTTTAAATTCTCATTAGTGGATGTCAATATCGATCCGACTATTATATTGTACTATGTATTCTATGCGATCTTAGCACAATGGACTTACGAAGGACTGGTGCATACTACTATGTGTTACGCGGTGATTCATGGCTCGGCTAGCCCCTGCTAGAATATGGCCCAAACTGAGGATTACTATTATATGCAAACTATTTTTGGGATCACCCAGACTCCACCTATTAAGTCGTGCAAGTGATTGACCGATTATGTAACTGAACTTGATTGTGCATTGTACCTTCTATTAAATAGTTTTGGGACATGGACTATCATGGTGCGATGGTCTAACTCTTGTCCTTGTTTGGTTGTAGGGTTAGATTGTTGTATCACGATAGGCCATGAACCAAAACTATGAGACATGACTATATATATATATATATGTTTATTCTTCTTGGTTTTGTTTATTCATTCGTGCTTCCTTTGTGGTACTTGCTATTTGGGTAACCCCACTAGTTTTGTATGGCAGGTTTAGAGCCAGCACCCGAGGATCAAGCGTACTTCCCCCTGAACAATGGCACCCACCAAACAGATGGCCGCTGAGGAAAACGAGTGGGTTTCTTCTTTCCTGCTCGCTATCGCATATTTTACTCTTTTGGGCATTTAGCCATCGACACTTGTCACGACCCGCACCCGAAAATCGGGCATGAGTCATGGGTACGTCCAGCCTACGCCGCAGAATCGACGGTAGAACGCTGTAAGGTCCGTTCTAGGTCAACTATCTATCTATATATCTCACAAAAATCTGACAATAACCTCTCCAAAAGGAGGGCAACCACGCAATATATATATGAATAATCCTCTCCAAAAGGAGGGCAACAACGCAATATATATAATCTCTCAATCACAATAACTAGGGGAAGAGTAAAGCACGATATGATATCAACAAAGAAACAGAACAAAAAAGAGCAAGACAATATCCAAATATACAGTCCAAGTCTAAAATATCTACAACATCTCACAGCATCAAAAGAATAAGTACAATCATCCAAAAACAACTGGGAACAACCCAGGAAGCCTACCTAGCTAACTAGGGCGCTAACGGCGTCTCCTCGCAGGGCTCCTCCTCAGTCTCGGGGTCACAACACTCGTCAACACCCGGCCCGTAGAACGTCGGGCAATAATCCTCAAGATCCTCTGAAAAAATATGCCCAGTCAGGACTGGAGCGAAGCACATAACTCTGAAAGCAACTCCAAATACATGGTAAGGTGTATATGACGAGCAATAGAAAAGTATACAAGATGCACAGGAAATAAATATATGCTGGAGCACAATAAGTGGCTGCAATGTAAACTGGAGAATAATACAAGTAGAGAAGTAACTACATGTGAGAAAACATGAATACTAGCTAAGTGCCTTGAGCACAAGTTCGTTATGTGATCGACTTAGGTTGCACATGAAAATTACTACGATAACTCCGTTATGCGTGAGTTGCATAACCGACATACACATGAATACTGTTTGGCTTTGATCACATAACCAACTCCTACTCCCCTCCTCCACTAATACTCTTGGATCCAACCACAACACGCTACGTACATGATAATAGCTCGCGCACACGAAGGCGAGAGTACAAGAAGCACATGAGAATCAATACCCGAAGCACATGATGAAATACACGTGATAGAGTACCCGTTGAACACGGTAAGGGGGATAGCATCTCATGACGGGATCCATTAGTACCAGCTTATGTAACAATGTGTCAGAATCAAGTATTACAGTTCTAGAACAGGTGATATGAACGCTATCATGAAATGGAAACTATCAGAGGTAGGTACTCGCCTGATGTCCTGAGCAACTGATGATGATCGAGATCTGGACCGGTGTCGCAAGAACCTATTACGAAAAGCAGAATTAAACAGGGTTCTAAGGAGTTAAACTGATATAAAATAATTAAAAACAGGCTTCTAGGGCTATTCTAGGTCGAACGGGTCAAACCGGTGAAATTCGGGTCAAAAAGTCAACCTGGGGTCCAAAAAGTTAACTCTAAGTCAAAACTAGGTCAAACGTTGACTTTTACGGTCAACGAGGACAATTATGGTCAAAGCTAGGTCAAACTAGGGTGCCCCTAAAATTCTAGGTCAAACCGAGCTCATTAAGCTAGTTAACACTCAAACTCGCCTCCTCGAGATACCGGGATACCCTCGGTATCCGATACCTCGCCCTAGGCCACGCACCCCGTCTAAACCCGCTAAAACCTATGCTAGCACACGTAATTATATATACATATACATATAAAAATCACTCCAATACTATTCCTAGGCTATTGCTCAAATACCCCGCTCGAAACTTAATACCTCGGTATCTCAAGGTATTGAGATACCGCTCTCATACCCCTCTAACTAGCTATTTAGTTAGCAATCTAAGCACCTAGATATATTCCTAGTTAATAATCTAGGCTAAAATATCTATATCTAACATATATATACACATACCTAAGTATTTATATATATATACCTATTCACACATACACACATATACGCATATATATATACCCAACTCATAAATATATATATATGTATATATCTATATCTAGATATCTATAGATATATATTGCTATAGGTATATATATATCTATACCTTAGATAGATAACTACCTATCTATCCATAGATATATCAATCTATCTATCCATCGACCTACCTATCTATCTATCTATCTATCTATCTATCTATCTATCTATCTACTATCTATCTATCTATCTATCTATCTATCTACTATCTATCTATCTATCTATCTAATCTATCTACGTAACTATCTATTTAACTATCTATCTATCTTATATCTAATCTATTTATCTATATCTATCTATCCATCTATCTAGCTATCTATTTATAAATCTATCTATCTATCTCTCTATTACCTATCCCTCGCTACTAGCTGCGCACGCGAATGCTGCTACTGCCCTTGCTTGTACTGCTGCTGCTGCTCCCTGGCATTGCTGCTGCTGCTAGCTTGGCATTGCTGCAGCAAGCTGCTGCTGCACCTGCTGTGCAGTGCGCAGCGCACTGCACGCTGGCTCTGGTTGCCTCTCGCTGCACACACACACGAGCACGCACACACATAGACACATACACAGACACACATATACATACATATATATATATACACTACTATATATATATATATATACACACCTACTAATATCTATATACTAACACACACACACACTTAAACACACACACTAACATATATAAATACACACACACACACTTATGCATAAATACGCACATAGCTATATATATATATATATAAACACACCTATTTATATATATATGCACACACACACACACACACACACACACACACACATATATATATATATATATATATATATATATATATATATATATATATATATATATATATATACACACACACACACACACGCACACTTATACATATACATATACATATACATATATATATATATATATATATATATATATATATATATATATATATATATATATATATATATATATATATATATACATAAACACCTAGACATATACACATAGATATATATAAATACACACACAAATATAGATACACAAACACATAAACATATATATAAATATATATACATATATAGACACACACATAAACACAACACTACACACAACCACGCACACAACACTCTCCAACGCACGCCCAACGGTCCCGACACTCACAAATACCTATAAATATATAAAATATAATCCGAGAACTCTAGCACACACTCCCCGAAGCTAACCCAACGCGCGCACAAGCCCGAAACTAGGAAACCAAGTCAAAATGGCCGTTCGGTCATTTCGATGAACACGCGGTGTGCGGTTCGGAAAACCTCCTGAAACACACACCAAACCAACTCAAAATTGGCCCAAAATTTATCCACGGGTTCTAAACGATATCTAGATCCTAGAAAAATGCTATTCCGTCGATTCTAGGCCCGTGGTAAAAATGCACACGCACTTAGAACCGGCGACGACGAAAATCCTAAATTCGCCCGAAACGCCCATTTCTCCACGACACGACTTTTCGTGTCAGAACGAAGACATGCACTCACCCTCAAGACACCCGACAATGTCTACCTAGGTCCGTCTAACCTAGGGCATCACCCAAAATTGGGCCAAATTCGGATTCCACCCGAAATTAACACAAAATCTAGTGTCAAAGTCTCTAAACTCAACCAAACTAGTTCCAACTTTCTCCCACGGGTAGGCTTAGGGTCTAGAAAGGTTCTAAACCACTAATTACACTACATAAGAGTAATTAGTAAGAGAAAAGTTAGGGTTTACCTCTTGGGAGTTGAATCCCAAGGCCAAAGTCTCCAATCCACTTGAAATCACCTCCCTCAAGCTCCAAGCCTCCAAATCTAGCCTCCACACCAAGTCTAGGCTCTACCCACCTAGGTTAGGGAAAAAGTAAGGTTAGGATTCATATAAAGAAGAAGGAATAGAAGAAGGAAGGAAGAAAAATGAAGGAAAACTTACTTGGAAAAAGGAAGGAAAAAGAAAAAAGTAGTGGGGAAGAAGAAGAAGTGAAGAAGAAGTAGAAAATGGAACAAGGGGGAGGGGGCTGCTGTGTTATGCATGGGTAGGGGCTGGTTTGGTCGGCCATGGTGAAATATAAGGGTTTCACTAATTCTCCAATGCCCAAAATGCCCCCCTCTCACTTAGTTTTGGGTTTCGGGTTCCAAAAGCACTCAAACTAACTCCAAATCTCTCCAACCAATCCACTAAAAATATAACAAATATTCTAAACCCAAAACACAAGGGTGTGGGTTGGGTCGAACATGGGTCCACTAGGGTCTGACATGGGTCCAGGCTAGCCAAAACCCTTAAATAATCAATTAAAAATAATACAATCACTATTTAAATATAAATATAATTAATTAAATATAATACATAATTTACCAAATAAAAAATAAAAAATAAACCCTATTTTCTAGAATTGGGTAGTGATAAGTCTACCCTCCTTAAAATAATTTTGTCCTCGAAATTAAAAGATGAAACTAGAACAGGAATGCAAGAAAAGAACCATACCTCAGGGCTCGAAAAGATAGGGGTATCGCTCGCGCATTTTATCCTCCCTCTCCCAGGTCGACTCACATGGAGAGTGATGTCTCCACGCGACGCGAACCAAGGGAATAGTCTGGTTCCTCAACACCTTCTTTCGCCGATCCAGAATCTCCACCGGCTGCTCTGGATAGCTAAGAGTAGAGCCCACCACGATCTCTGAGTGATCCAATACGTGACTGGGATCCGCCACGTACCGTCTCAACTGCGACATGTGGAACATATCATGAACTCCCTCCAGCGTAGGCGACAACTCAAGCCTATATGCCACGGCGCCGACCCTCTCAAGAATGCGGAAGGGTCCGACGAAACGTGGGCTAAGCTTCCCGCCTCCACCGAAGCGAATAGTGCCCCGCGTCGAAGAAATCCTCAGGAACACCAGATCTCCAACCTAGCACAAACAAGGTCTCTGTACTTAGTCTAAAACAAGCAATCACAAGAAAACACAAGAATAAAATCTAGATTCTAAGCTATACCTCGAACTCCAAGGGTCTCCGATGGCTATCGGCCCAATGTCGCTGCCTGTCCTGTGCCACCCGAAGTCTATATCTAATGAGCTTGACCTTCTCCGCTGCATCAACCACCATGTTCGGGCCAAGCAAAGCTCTCTCGCCTACATCATCCCATGATAACGGAGTGCGACACCTCCGTCCATACAATGCCTCGAAAGGTGACATCTCGATACTGGCTTGGTAGCTGTTGTTGTAAGCAAACTCTACTAAGTGCAAGTGATCCTCCCAAGAGACTCTGAAATCCAGAACACAAGTGCGAAGCATGTCCTCAAGTGTCTGAATGGTCCTCTCTGACTGACCATCTGTCTGTGGGTGATATGCACTACTAAACTTGAGCTGGGTGCCCAAGCTAGCCTGCAGACTCCTCCAGAAATGCGAAGTAAAGCGACTGTCCCGATCTGATACTATGCTCACAGGAACTCCATGCAGTCTGACTATCTAGCGCACATACATCTCTGCTAGTCTCTCTGTAGACGTACCCACTTTGAATGGTAGAAAGTGGGCCAATTTGGTCAACCTGTCCACGATGACCCAAATCGCATCCTTCCCGCCTGGAGAACGGGAAAGTCCAGAAACAAAATCCATGGTCATATGCTCCCATTTCCACTCCGGAATGGGTAACGGCTGGAGCAAACCTCCTGGCCTCTGCCTCTCCCTCTTCGCCTTCACCTGCTGGCACACTAAGCATTGGTATACGAAGCGTGCTACCTCCCGCTTCATCCCGTACCACCATACATTCTCTCTCAGATCTCTATACATCTTGTTGGCACCTGGATGCATAGAGTACTGGGATCGATGCGCCTCCTGAAGAACCTCTCCGCGCAACGACCCACTCGGCACACACAACCTGGTACCGTGCCGCAAAGAACCATCATCAGCAATGGTGAAGTCATCTGATAATTCCATCTGAACCTGCGCCCTGATGCTCCTCAGGGACTCATCCTCAAACTGTGTAGCCCTGATCTGGTCTACCAACTCTGACTGAATCTGCAGTCCCCACATCTGTATCTCAACTCCAGGCACTATCACCTCAATGCCCAAGCTCTTTAGATCTGCCAGAAGATAACGATCTGTAGTCAGGCACATATCTACCGGATACTTGCTCAACGCATCCGCAACTACGTTTGCCTTCCCTGGATGGTACTGCATCAATATGTCGAAGTATTTCATCAACTCCAACCATCTCCTCTGCCTCATATTTAGCTCTTTTTGGGTAAACACATACTTCAAGCTCTTGTGGTCTGTGAAGATCTCCACACGCTCTTCGTATAAATAGTGTTTCCACAACTTCAGAGCAAAGATGACCGCTGCCAACTCCAAATTGTGGGTAGGGTAGTTTTTCTCATGAGGACGTAATTGCCTAGAAGCATAGGCAATCACCCTCCCATTCTGCTGTAACACACAACCCAGTCCCTTCCCCGATGTATCACTATAGATAGTGAATCCTCCAGAACCTGATGACAACGTCAATACTGGAGCTGTCGTCAACCTCCTCTTCAGCTCATCAAAGGCGATCTGGCACTCCTCTGACCAAACAAACTCTACGTCCTTCGGGTCAGCCTGGACAACGGCTCTGTAATTCGGGAAAAATCCTGAACAAATCTCCTGTAGTAACCTGCAAGTCCCAGGAAACTCCTGACCTCTGCTACTGAACTCGCAACACTCCATGCCTCAACTGCCATGATCTTTCTCGGATCCACCGAGATACCCTCTCCAGTCACCACATGACCAAGGAATTCAACCTTGTCAAGGAAGAACTCGCACTTCGAAAGCTTTCCATAAAGCTTCTCTTTCCTGAGAGTCTCTAACACTATCCTCAGATGCTCCTCATGCTCCTCTAGGGTCTTCGAATACACCAAGATGTTATCTATAAACACCACCACAAACCTGTCCAGATGCTGATGGAACACCTTGTTCATCAGATTCATGAATACTGTGGGGCATTAGTCAACCCAAACGGCATCACCATGAACTCATATTGTCTATATCTGGTCTGAAAAGCTATCTTCGGAATATCCTCCTTCCTGACCTTCACCTGGTGGTAGCCTGTCCTCAGATCAATCCTGGAAAATACTCTCGCTCTGCTCAACTGGTCAAAAAGATCATCAATACGCGGCAGCGGATACTTGTTCTTGATTGTGAGGTTGTTCAGAGCCCTGTAGTCGATACACATCTGTATCGACCCATCCTTCTTCGGCACAAAAAGTACCGGAGCACCCCATGGAGAAGAACTAGATCTGATAAATCTCTTGTCCTGAAGCTCATCCACCTGCTTCTTCAACTCTATCAGCTCACTGTTGCTGACTCTATAGACGTGCTGGGATATCGGCTCCGCGTCTGGCACCAAGTCTATAGAGAACTCCACATCTCTGTCCGGAGGTAACCCTGGCAACTCCTCTGGAAAGACATCCATGTACTCCTCTATCAGTGGATGTAGCAACCTCGGCTCTACTACCAGGGCTCCGCAGAAGACTCCCTCGCTCTGCTCCGCTGCTCCTCTGGCAAACTGAAACTCTGGCTCACCCGGCGGACTAAACAACACTCTGCCTCCACGATAATCTATACTAGCACAATGCATACTCAACCAATCCATCCCGAGTACAATGTCATAACTCGAAAGTGGCATTACGAGTAGGCACACACTCAACTCCCGGTCTCCCAAGGTAACTCTCCGGTCTCTGCAGACATCACTGACTAGGATGATACCACCCCCGGTCGTGATCTTGCAGAGTCTAGCTAAAGGTTCAGCAACACGATGGTGTCTAACAGCAAAAGATACAGACACAAAGCTATGGGAAGCACCGGAATCAAATAAAGCAAGTGCTGGAATGGAATTAAGAAGAACACAGATCAAAAGAAGTTAATACGGTGCAAGATACGATATCATCAAAGAAGGACAGAAATATTGCAAAAAAGGAAACAATTTCAGGAAAATTGAAGATAATAAAAGAAATCAAGAAGGGTCCTAGTTGTGATTGAGCACACTCTCTCTCAGCCTATATCCTATATCCTATTGCAGGTAAACCTAAAAACTAGACCTGCATGGGCCACCATCAAAAACGTGTCACGACTCGCACCCAAAAATGGGACATGAGTCATGGGTATGTCCAGCCTACGCCGCAGAATCGGCGGTAGAACGCTGTAAGATCTGTTCTAGGTCAACCATCTATCTATATATCTCACAAAAATCTGACAATAACCTCTCCAAAAGGAGGGCAACCACGCAATATATATATGAATAATTCTTTCCAAAAGGAGGGCAACCACGCAATATATATAATGTCTCAATCACAATAACTAGGGGAAGAGTAAAGCACGATATGATATCAACAAAGAAACAGAACCAAAGAGAGCAAGACAATACCCAAATATACAGTCCAAGTCTATAATATCTACAATATCTCACAGCATCAAAAGAATAAGTACAATCATCCAAAAACAACTGGAAACAACCCAGGAAACCCACCTAGCTAACTAGGGCGCTAACGACGTCTCCTTGCAGGGCTCCTCCTCAGTCTCGGGGTCACAGCACTCGTCAATGTAGAAGCATGAAAAATACGCTGGGAAGAGCTACGCAGCCTCTTAATATAGAGTAGCGTAAGCAGAGGCCTTCAGAGCAATCAGGCGTACAACAGAGTTTTCTCCGCTAAAATACAGCATGAAGAATAAAGCTCAAAGGACCATCCGCGTAAGTGCAGTGCGTCCAGGCCTCTCCAGCGTGAACAGAGTTCTTCATCGCCTCTATGGCGTAAAACTCATCCTCTCTCAAAGCAGCGTTATAGCGTACGAGGAACGCTTCATCTTCCCCGAAATGAACCTGTCAAGTCACGCAGTGAATCTGACCTCTGACTTCTGACAAAAGGTGATGCACGGCTACCCAGACGACGGCTGGAAACGATGGCAGACCCCTCGGGACGTGCCCCACAGTATGATGGCGGATCTCTGTATTTAATGCAGAGAATTTGGTAAAGCATCATCGAACCGTCGTTTACTGGAGTCCCCTTAGCATAAACCGCTCTTTTGCGTACAAGGGAATACGCCGCTCTATTTTACACAGGCAAACATGAGCTGTTTTACGCTCCGCAGCAGACAAACCGCCTGCCACGTCAAAAGCTGCACTTCGTACGGGATTCGAGGCACGTCTCCACGTCTAATTGCACAGAGCGGTGACAGTTTCTCTCAAGACACGTCTCTGCGACGGGTGCACAGAAGGCCTGCAGACCTTCGAAACACGCCTCCGCATTTAATGCATAAGATGATGGCAAATCTCAGTAAGAGATTTGGTTATATCTTCAAAAGCCGTAATTCCGGCTAAGGCGTCCACATCAGTACGATATGCAGCAGCTTCTACGCCCATTCAGGATCTGTGCTCAAGCGGCTTCTACGCCCATTCTGGCATGATATGCAGCGGCTTCTACGCCCATTCAGGATCTGTGCTCATGCGGATTCCACGCCCACTCAGTCTCTACGACTACTCGGCTTCCACGCCTACTCGGCTTCTATGCCTGTTCGGCTTCTGTGCCTGTTCGACTTCCACGCCTACTCGGCTTCTATGCATGTTCGGCTTCTATACCTACTTGGCTTCTATGCCATGGTGACGGACATTTGGCTTCTACGCCAACCTCTTCTACACAATGGATACCTACCTACGTGGCTTTTACGCCGTGATCTTAGTAGCAACCGTACGTGTTGTGTCCCCTTAGTTGGACCCACGTCACCCGCTCAGTCAAAAGATCATCTATACGTAGGCATTGGTTACTTTAACCGTTGTGTAAAAGGGTGCTGTACTTTCCACTCCTCGGTTACTACACCAACGGAGTGGTCACTGTCACCAAAGACTCTATAAATAGAGTCCCCTGTCAATGGGGAACAAGATCGAAAAATTTGGTCAAGAATACCAATATCAGATCCAAGGTCGACAATCGGAGAAGATCGAACAAGGAGGAGTAGAGAGAGAGAGAGAGAGAGAGAGAGAGAGAGAGAGAGAGAGAGAGAGCCCGGAGCTCAGGCAAAGAGCGGGGATCGACGACTTCGGCATCGTGCATCCACCCTCTCCTACAACCTTCGAAGCTGCTACCTGTCTTCCACAGCACTTCTTCAATATCGCGTGGTCCAAGGGCTAAAGTGATCGACCGCAGATCAGACACCTATAGCAATTTATACCCAGATTAAATAAATTATACTCCCACATCCTCGTATAGGATTATATTGTACAAGTTTGTTTGTAAACCAAAGGGCGCGGGTTTCGCACAAACCCCGTCATTGAAATACACTTTCATTCTTTCGTTTAAATACCACAAACAAGATGGCGACTCTGCTGGGGACATCTTTCTCTTCTGACGAGGAAGTAATTGCTCAACGCGATACGGTATCTATAGGAACCATGAAAAAGACGCTGGTCGTTCATTTCGACCAGTCTGCTTACGAAGACATGCTTCGAACCGGGGGTAGCTCTCACTCTCTCTCCGTCCAAGACAACAGGAAACTGCGCAAAGTGTGGATGCCCAAGACATCCTCAACCATTCCTGTGGACTCTCTGATCTTTTCGATCTCTCCGACCAATGAGGTGGTAGCATCACTCCCTCCGTGCCCTGCACGTAAAATTCAGTCTCCCGCTACGCGCGGTACAGACAAAACTTCGGACAAAGCCTCAGCGCTGACCCAGAAGTATCCACTGCGCTCTACGCGTAGGAACCAGTCTCCCGCTACGCGCGGTACAGACAAAACTTCGGGCAAGGCCTCTGAGCTAACCCAGAAGTATCCACTGCGCTCTACGCGTAGGAATCAGTCTCCCGCTACGCGCGGTGCAGACAAAACTTTCGATGGTGCCTCAATGCCAAATCGGAAGAGCAGATCACGCTCCACGCGCGAAACAACATCTGACTTCTACGGTAAAATAGATGAGCGCGGTGATCTCCGCAAGGGGAAGCAAGCAGGCGAATATTCAGCCTCTCGGCCTTTATGCCAGCAAGAGAACAATCTGCCTACCCTCCGGATTACGCGAGAAGCCGATGGCCGACTGAGGACCTCTTCAGCTTTACGCCAGTCTGAGCGAATCTCCAAATTATGCCAGGCAAAGTCCTACGGCGTAAAGCAAGCTCAAGTTGCTACTCCTGACCTACACGAATGCCTAATCCAGAAGCGTAAGGAGAGGGGACCTTCCAACATGTCTATTACGCCCCCTAGAGAGCAATGTTGTAATAGTCATAAGATTGTGATTGACTGCTGCTGTTCTAAAGCAAAACGGTCGGTCTTCGACCGATTGAGCTACTCTCAGTCTTTTCCGAAAGAAGAGCACGCGTATGCGTCCGTGAACATGGCTTCACGCATACCCAGAAGAAGGTCGAGCTTAAGACATCATCCCTCTGGGCCTCCGAGCCGAAGAAGATTCGAAGACCTCCTCTGGAGCACTGAAGCTGGGGTGTTCCAAAACACCCGGGCAAGGTCACAGCAACCAGCTCCGTACTCGTCTAATTCCGACGCTGGGGGTCACTAATCTCCCAGATCAGATGCTGAGAGTGTAGAGTCAACTTCTGCGGCGACCTATACTAATCCTTCGATGGCACCCAGGGAAGTGGGAGCTTACGCCATTGAAGACGAACGCGAGGAGGCTTCAGGAAATGCGGAATAATGCATCACTGTGCTAGAGACGTCTCTGAAGCAAATGCAATCCGTAATGGAGAACATGCACCAGATGATGCTAACTCAGCACGCGACTGCCATGGCTCAAGCGTCGGTCCCGCCAACTCAGATACGTGTGGGGGTGGACTTACCACCATCCAACCCAAGCCAAGAACCTGCTCTAGATCAAGAGTCAGTAGTCCCTCCGCTTCCAACTGAGAATCCGATGCAGGCAGTGCGGGAGTTGAAAGCCCAGTTTGATGCCTTGAAGCACAAAGATCAGCTCAAGAAACTGGGAATCAACCAGCCTTACCCGGCTATCTGGGAAGAAGTCCCTTTTCCTCCGAAGTACAAACCTCAGACTATGGCTCTGTTCGAAGGAAAAACATCACCAAGTCAATACATGAACTATTTCAGTATGATAACGGTGTTGCTACAAGGGAACGACGCCCTCCTCACTCGGGTGTTCAAGGGCTGCCTCTCAGGAGTAGCCTATCAGTGGTACCGTAGCTTGGCGGACAACTGCATTACTTCCTTCGAGGACTTCAAAGCGCTATACTTCACACGATTCTACGAGGGTGGAATGGACATGTCTATGTCCTCCCTCATTGAAGTCAAGCAAAGGGAAAAGGAAGACGTTCGCACCTTCGTCGAACGTTTTCGTCAGGCCACCTTGCAAATGCCTCCAGGAGTTCCAGACTCGGCGTTAGTAGATATTTGCAGGAAGAACCTCCTTCCTATAGTCTCGGTGTTCACAGGACTATATCAGTTCCATGAGTGGCCCTCGTTCATCGTCTCGGCAGTGGCCGCCGAAGACAACAGTCGCAAGGCGCACGACAATGGCATCATGATCTCCGCCTCCGATAGAGGCAAAAGGTCATCTTCCAGCGGCGACCATCCTCGCAGCTCCAAGGGAAAAGAAGCTCTGACGGTCAATACGTCCAGACAAAAGACGGCAGCGACCACGCAGACAAAGCCCGGGACTTCCAGGCCCGTCGAGGTCTACTCTTTCGACAACGATGATATCCCTAGTATATTTGAGTGTCTCGTCAAAAGTGGCAAGATCACCCTGCCGGAGCTAAGACGGCCCCAAAAGGTCGGCAGTACCGACGACCCCAAATACTGCATCTTCTACAGATACATACACCACCCAATAAAGGTGTGTTACGTACTGAAAAGGAAGATCCAGGGGTTGATCGATGCTAAGGCCATCACCCTGCACAACACCGAGAAAACGGTCACAGCCAACATGATCTCTTTGTGGTTCGGCGATCTGCCTCCCCAAGAAGTCATGGACGGTATCACACCCATTTCCCGAGCCACAATGGACATCGTCAATCTCCCTTCGGCTAGGGATCAAAATCATGACCTGGTACCCCTGACCACCCGTCAGGGCGAGATTATGTGGGTTCATCCAGATTTGGTGTCAGAGCTCGAGGAAGAGACTAAAGCTACTAAAGCTGCGTCTAGGAGGAGCTCAAAGTACAAACCATGCCATATGGTCGCAAATTCTTCGCCATCAGACGAAGACGAGGTACTTGCTGCAACCCGGTCAGGGAGAGCCTACCTCAACGACTACGGAGCAAGTCAGAAGGATATACCGGCAGACGTTTCAGCTGCCAAACCTGCAGGGCCAAGCCCCGTCATACCGGAAACCAACCCTTCAAAATCGATGCCGGCGGACAAAGGAAAACACAGAGAAGTGCGCTTCGATAAACCTGTAAAAAATATTCCGAACAAAGGTTTTGAGAAGCCGTATAACTTCGACATCCTAGCCCAACTGGCTAATACACCGGCCAGGCTCTCCATCTTCGAGCTACTCAGGCTCTCCCAAGACACTCGTCTAGCCTTGAGTGAAGCACTGATGCAGGCGGAGGCATGCTTGACCCAGCTCAAGTCTCCCGACGAAGAACCAGTGGCGTGCCCTCAATGCCACAGTATGATGGAGGTGGTCCCAAATATCACCTTCACCCAAGACGACATGCTGTTAAAATATAACAGGCATGACAGGCCCCTCTATTACACCGGGTACGTCGGTTCCATGGAGGTTGATCGGATTCACATAGATCCGGGATCATCAATCAGCATCATCCCGCACAGTCTGCTCAGACCATTGAGGATTCCTACCAGCGAACTGGCTTACACCTCCACTACAATCGTGGGATTCAACGCCGGAAGAAGTAAGCCGTTGGGGAAGATTCGCCTGAGGATCCAGATTGGCAACCTCAGATCGGTGGCCACATATTACGTGATCGATTCAGAGGTATCCTACAACATCTTGCTGGGAAGACCGTGGATCCACGATCACAACATCGTTCCTTCAACTCTACATCAATGTCTTAAATATGTAGACCCCCAAGGAATGATACAAACGGAGGTGGCCGACCTAAACCCGTTTAAAGGAGTAGAGTCCTACTATTCCGACGCCGTGTTGTACTCGCAGGACCACACGGAAGAAGTGGCGGGCAAGACAGAGAAGGAATCCCACAGGGAGCCAGGAGAACCCTCTGCCGCACTACCGCTGTCGATCAGAGTGAAAGGACGAACCACTCGTCCAAAAGCCATAGAGCCCATGGCTATTCACCTGAACAGATCCAGCTCAGGGAAAAGAAGCAATTCTCCAGTGGTTACTCTGAACCAGAAGCCTCCACCTTTGGTCATCAACCTTCGGCACGACGAGCAGCCGACCGATGTAAACACGACCAGGAACGGAGTTCCAGATGGCAATAAACATCCTCTTTTCCAGTACATTAATGCTCAGATTCCAAATCAGGAACCCACTCCCCGTGACGAGGTAGAACCCATAGCACAAAAGTTCTTGGAAGCTATGGACTCCTACCATCCGCATATCTGGGAGGCAGCATCATCATCCAACGTCATCACAACGTATGGACCGCATGAAGATTCTATCTTCATAATCCCGCCTACCTGCAGCAGTCAGCGTCCAATAGTATTCGGCCGCATGCGCAATCAACCAGCCATCCAGGAAGATCCTTTCGATGACGATACTGGGAAGATGTAGGTTCACCGATACAGCCCTCAAGCGCTGAAGATCATGCAAAACATGGGCTACGACTTGAAGCAAAAGCCGAGCCTCAACTACGGAAGAGGCAGACGAACGCCGCCACGCGGCGACCCCCACTACCAACAAACTCGTTTCGGGTTAGGGTATGCCACCTCCCTTACGGCTTCCACGTCGGATGAGGACATCTTTTCCTCCTCCTGGGATGGCTCGTCACCCCCCGACTCACCTAGTGCTCCCGAACAAGCACTATCAGCAAATATGGTGATGACAGATCCCTCAGAAGCAGAGGAACGAGATTCTGAGCCGTTTGAGAATGACTCTTGGGCTCAACAAATGGATACACAGTGGGAATTCTGCTTCAAACAGAGGGAACCTCCAACCAAAGACGAAGTTATCCAAATCGATGTTGGGGGTGAGCTTTCGCCAAAGCCGATATTTATCAGTGACAATCTTCCACCAGCCGAAAGGGAAGAAATCATACAGCTGATAAAGGAATATGTCGACGTCTTTGCATGGGATTATGGAGACATGCCGGGCCTAGACCCGAAGGTGGCTACTCACAAACTCAACATATTGGCTGACTCAAAGCCTGTGAAGCAGTACCAACGCCAGTTCCGACCGGACATGATGGACGCTATTGAAGCTGAAGTCAAAAAGCTGATAGCCTGTGGGTTCATCCGGGAAGAACAACATCTCGACTGGATCGCTAACATTGTCCCAGTCATGAAGAAAAATGGGAAGGTACGTATCTGCATCGATTATCGAGATCTGAATGCGGCCTGCCCCAAGGATGAATTTCCTCTTCCCATCACGGACATCATGACCGACAACACCTGCGATTTTGAACGCATGTCTTTCATGGACGGGTTCTCAGGATACAATCAGATCAAGATGCATCCTGAAGACGAGAAGCACACTGCCTTCCGCACCCCATTGGGAGTGTATTGCTATACGGTCATGCCCTTCGGATTGAAGAACGTCGGGGCTACGTACCAACGGGCTATAAGCGACATATTCTATGAACATTTACGCAAAATAGTAGAGTGTTACGTAGATGACATAGCCGTCAAGAGCCGCCTCAAGGATGATCACATTCAGGACCTAAGGACGGTATTCGAGTTAATGCGCCGACATCAACTCAAGATGAACCCTACGAAGTCCTTCCTGGACGTATCTAGTGGCAAATTCCTGGGATTTGTTATCACCGCCAAAGGCATCCAGGTGGACCCTGACAAAGTCCAGGCCATCGTAGAAATGCGACCGCCCCACAATCTGAGGGAACTCCGGGGATTTCAAGGCCGTCTGGCTTATATCCGGAGGTTCATATCCAATCTCTCAGGAAGATGCCAGCCTTTTTCGTACCTCATGAAGAAAGGTGTATCCTTCGTATGGGACGAAACCTGTCAGCAAGCATTCGGGGAGATCAAACACTATCTCACCAGTCCGCCAGTTCTGGTGCCTCCATCATGGGGAAACCATTCTTGCTGTACGTCCGAGCAATGGATCATTCGCTAGGAGCTCTTCTAGCACAGAAGAACGATGTGGGGCATGAGCAGGCTATCTACTACCTCAGCAGGATGATGGTCGGAGCCGAACACCGGTATAACCCAGTGGAGAAAGAATGTCTGGCTCTGATGTTCGCTATCCAAAAGACGCGGCACTACGTCACCGGCCAGACTATTCATATTATCTCCAGGATCAACCCTCTTCGAGTACTGATGAGCAAGCCGAGTATTCTTAATTTCCGACTCGCAACCTGGGCGATGCTGTTAACACCATATGACATGGTGTACATCCCGCAGAAGTCCATCAAAGGCCAAGCGCTGGCCGACTTCCTGGCTGCTCATCCGATCCCGGAGGCCTCCAAGTTGTACGAAGACATTTCCGACGAAGTTGCAGAGTGTAATTCCGCAATGGAAAGTGACACATGGCAACTGTTCTTTGACGGCGCCTCCAGGACTGGCCCCCAGGGAAACGTGGTTTCAGGAGTAGGAATCGTCCTGGTCACTCCTGATAAACTCGTCATCTACCGGCCATACTCTCTTAATGAACCATGCTCCAACAAATGTGGCGGAATACAATGCCCTGTTGATCGGGCTCCAAGTCGCTGAAGAGCTGGGGGTCGAATCCCTGGAAGCTTTTGGTGATTCTCTGCTTATCGTCAATCAAGTCAGAGGAATATACGAAGTCCGGAATCCAGACCTCATCCCCTATCACCGAGCGACAATCGAGATAGCCATAACGTTCAAAGGGTTCTTCCTAGAGCATGTACCTCGATCTCAGAATCTGGAAGCTGATGCCCTGGCCAGTCTAGCTGCGGACTTAGCTACCCCTATAAGAAGGCAAGATTCGGTGATCCTTCTTAACAGAGATTTATTCTGCGTGAAGAACAACCTTCATATAGAACGCAGCCACGCTGTGAACACAGATCCCCCCGGAAGAGACTGGAGAAGTCCCTTCATAGATTTCGTCGCATACGGAATCTTGCCAGAGGACCCCAAAGAAGCAGTATCGGTCAAGAGACGATCATTACGCTTCTATTTCGATGCATCTTCACACTGCCTATATTATCGAACCTACGACGGACTGCTATTAAGATGTCTCTCAGACGACGAAGCACAGCAAATTATCCGAGAAGCTCACGATGGCGTATGCGGAGCGCATCAGCCCGGTCCTAAGCTACAGGATCGTATCAGGAGAATGGGCTACTACTGACCCACTATGATCACAGACGCGATCAGCTATGCAAGAAAATACAGAGCCTGTCAGGTTCATGCAGACTTCATACACCAACCGTCTGAATATCTACATCCTACGGTCACATCCTGGCCCTTCGAAGCATGCGGTATGGATATCGTCGGTCCCATTCACCCGTCTTCCTCCAGAGGCCACCGGTTCATACTGACCATCACGGATTACTTCTCCAAATGGGCAGAGGCGATCCCTCTGGCTGAGGTAAAAGCGTCTGACATGATCAGCTTCATCAAGCACCACATCATTTATCGCTTTGGGATTCCTCGAAGGATAATCCATGACAATGGGCCTCAGTTCATCAGCCAAGCGTTTCATCGATTTTGCGATAAAAGTCGAATACATAATATTGCCTCTACGGTATATTATCCAGCTGCTAATGGTTTGGCGGAAGCTTTCAACAAAACCATTATCAAACTCCTGAAGAAGTTCGTCTCTTCAAACAAAAGAGACTGGAACGAGAAGCTGGGCGAATGTCTCTGGGCATACCGCACAACTGTACGGACATCTACAGGTTGTACCCCCTTTTCACTGGTCTACGGGAGCGAGGCAGTTCTTCCCATCGAAATCCAGATCCCGTCGCTCAGGATAGCAGTGACTAGTGAGTTGACTCGAGAAAAGAATGACCTGTTAAGGCTCCA
Organism: Iris macrosiphon; assembly: GCA_036927795.1. NCBI lineage: Eukaryota > Viridiplantae > Streptophyta > Magnoliopsida > Asparagales > Iridaceae > Iris > Iris macrosiphon. The sequence goes on from JAYESA010000015.1 coordinate 157,096,970, forward strand.
AGAGCTTGAAGGATTAGACGAGAAATGCCTACAAGCTCAACAGCGCATCGCGCTCTACCAAGCATGCATTTCCAAAACTTTTAATCATAAAGTGAAGGAAAGAGTGTTCAAGGTCGGCGAGCTAGTTCTAGCCGTAAGAAGGCCGATGATTCTTACCCACAAAAGTAAAGGCAAATTCCAGCCCAAGTGGGAAGGCCCTTATGTGATCGAGACAACGTTCTCGAACGGCGCCTACAGGATAGCCCAGCCTAATGGAGACCTGTTAATGGCTCCTATCAACGGCAAATTCCTGAAAAGGTACTATGCTTAATCTCCCCTGCTCGGGTGGGACATAGCAAGGATCTCGATTCTGACAAAACTACTTCCAAAACGCAATTGGTAGGGTTACGCTCTATCATGTCCGTATGACCTCTGAATAGATGTGTCCTGCTAAGAAGTTTATCGGGAGTCTATCATGTCCATACTACCTCTGATATCACTCTCACCAAAACCTGTCATTTACATTCCGAAATGATGGGTCCACAAAAGTCAGAAAAGAGTCACCTTTATTTATTCCCGAGAGGGAGGCAGAATTACATCTGGGCAAGCAAAAAGGGGAAAGGATACATCATGATGGCGGGTGAGTCAGATTGTGAATCAGCCGCTCCAGCACAGCTATCCTCTCATTCCTAAGAACCAAGGGGTCGGTACGAGCCTGCTCCAGTCGTGCCTCGGGAGTGTCCGTGAGGGTCAGATCAGCCTTTGCCCGAAGATAGCCCGCGCTAGCAGCTTCTGCACGGTCCAACTCCCGTCGTGCTGTGCTCAGTCGGCCAAACGCTACCTCCAGACCCGCCAACGATTGGGAAGCCCACTCCTCTGCCCGAGCGAGTTCTTCCTTCAACATGGAGACCCTCGCTGTATTCCCTTCATGCTCAGAACGACACTGCATCTCAACAGCAAGAGCCTCTTCCACGACAACTTTTCTCCTATCCACCTCCAGCTTATGCTTCTGGATAGAGTTGTCTAGGCTTTCCAGCTTCATAGCAAGCCGCGCAGTCATGAGGTCAAACCGAGCCTGAACATCAGCATCGAGGCCCCGAGTCAGCCGTAAATGTTCGTTAATAGGTTGCTCTAACCCATTAACCACCGCCTCCAGGGCGTCAACTATCCCGGGATCACCGAGCTCCCTGATGACCCCGATCAAAGCGAGAGAAGTTTTCCTCAGGCGCTCAAAATCCAGACTCTTGGCTAACACCATTGATACCATCGTTCTCAAACCGGTGTAGAAAAGGCTGGTATGTTGCTCGGTCAACGCAACTAGATCCGACTGAACGTCGGGAGCGCCCGCAATGTCAGCAAGTCCCTCTCCAGGGATGATTGCAGACGAGGTGGCCACAGCCGTCGCATCGACATATGGCGCAATCGAAGAAGGTGCGGTAGCGGCGGTCGAAGTCGTCGCCACACTCACAAGAGGCAAGGTCACGACGACGTGTTCATCCTCCTCTCGAGGTGACGAAGCTACTCCAGGCGTACTGGCCCCCGAAGCCACTTCCTCATCAAAGTCGAACGCCTCCTCGTCAGAAGCCCGAGCGGAACCAGAATGCGCTTCAATGCTATACTCCCCGTGGGCGCTATCCCCTGAGAAGAAGACGAGAAAATTAATATCAGTATGATGACAATCTTTCTGAAGGGAGGCATAAAGACGACATTTACCCGGAGCCAACGGCATATACGACGCATCTGCAGTCGATATAGCTAAACCACGCCTTAATGACGCAATGCGAATCGTCATGCCTGGAGAAGGAGGTGGGCCGACCGACATCGCCGAGAGTTTTGTCAGGCCTCCACCAAGATGTGGTCGAGGTTCATCGGTCAGAATCTCGCCAGACGCGCTCACTGACGCAGCAGGAGTCATGCCCGCTGCTGGCCTTGGGAAAGATTCTTCCATCTGCCTCGGCCACACAAGCAATCTCGCTCCGCTACCTGGAGCAGTAGCCGCCACAGCCACCTCTAACGAGGATTCTCCGGCATCGACGACCGGAACTGTAGGAGGTCCCTCTCTAGAAGGCGAGGAACCTCCAGCCAAAGAATCATCCCCGATGTAGGGAGAGGCAGGCTCACTCCCAGGAGCCTCAATACCAGGAATGCGGAGAGGACGAGCAACCGTCTCCTTCCTCCTCTTGCGAAGAGAAACTTCCTTCAGAGCAGAAGCCCATCGCTTCCCAGAAGGGACTACCAAAGCCCCCGCAGGCAGAGGCACTTCGTACCTCGGCACCGACACCAGAGGCTCGTCCGGAGTACCAGACTCCTCACCTTCGTCCGAAGAAACCGAAGGGACGTCAACTCTTCCCCCAGGCTTGGAAGAAGGCACCCGGAAGCTTCCACGCATGTCAAAATCACGATGGAAGGTGTTAATCGCCACGTAAAACTGGGCGTAAGAATGGAGAATACGAAGCTCCGTGGAGGTTGTAACGACCGGCACAATGAAGGTTGCCCTCGTACAACCCATGAGGAAATATCGCCACCCTCTAGCTCCATCAATGAGTCCGCCCCTGGACTTAAATCTGGTAACGGCATTGCCCACATGCAGCTGATCGTACCCAAACTGCCTGGCAAACCGACTAGGCAAGTAGGGCTCGAAGAAGCAGTGATCTTCGCTCCTGTACAGCAGATGGAAGGGTCTAATACAGACCAACCAGTTAAAAGCTTCCGGGGAAAGGTCGATCTTCTCTCCACCTGAATCCTCAAGCCGCACCCCTGATTGATTGCGATGCACGGGGGGAGCAGTACATAGGAGCTTCCAACCGTGGCTGAGGTTCAACACCGGCCGGCAGTCTAAAACTGTGCTCATATTCCAGGAAGAATCCTTGTAATTCAGCAAGAATATACCTCCCGAGCTGCTATCGGACCCAGGAGACATCACCCGGGGATTGTGGAGAATCAGCCATCCCATCAAGTATAGGTATGGTAATTCCACCCTGGGAAAACTCTCACGTCGAGCTTCGTCGACGAGCAACCCGTCAGTTATGGCTCTCAAGCCAGCCTGTATACAGCACACCATGGCAGAAAGCAAGCCCAGTCTTGCCCCAAACACCAGGCGCACTGTCGGCCACAGGATGTTCTGGTGAATGCGGTCCGCGGACGCGGTACCTGGCACCACTACTCGGCGCAGCCATATGGAGAGGAAACCAGCCAGCTGGGCTTCCTTAGACAAAGGCCTGCGACAGCGCCTCAAGTAACTACAGGCCTTAGTGCCTTCCGGGTACTTTCCTACCCCCTCGACAAGAATCTGATCCGGAGCTTCAGCCTCCTCCATAAGAGTCTCCACAACCTGGGCACTAAGTACGCCCAAACAGTTCACGGGCTCATTCTTGTCACCCGAGGCTTTCTCCGACCTGGCGGCCCTGGCTAGGTGGAAGAAGAGGTAGGACATCCACTTGGTGGTGTGAGCCAAATCAGAAGGCTCGTTATAAAAGGCGGTACACGCGAAGTATTGACACATCAGCTCCTGATATACTTCCGCCACCCGAGGGTCCAAATCCCCCAACTCCCGGTTGGTGGGAACATACTCTTCATATGGAGTATCCCCCATCGGCAGTCTCGAGACGACTGCCATCTCGTGGAGCGCCAATCCCAACTCCCCTAGTGGAGTGGCAAAGGTCCCGGTGAGCGGAATGTACCGCTCCATCAGCGCCAGGAACAAATTAGGGTTCGGAGGCAACCCGACGCTCGTCGCACTCATAGCGGCATATAGTCCAATGCCCTCCAACTCTCTCTGGAAGTGCTTCAAGGCCCAGTCAACTAGGCATCTCCATCGGGAGTTCGTTGGGGCGATCCACCCATTGCACCAAGGATTCTTCTTGGGATATTGTCACGCCCCAGTCCCAAAATGACGAGGGACTGAGTACGTGAGCAATGGCCAGCAGCACACACCGATGGACAACCCAATTTAATAGATCCATCAGGGCATGCTTAAGCTGTAGTCTAACAGTAAGATGTTACAAGTCTCAGGTATTTCTAATCTCATCCATAGAATAAACACAGATTAATGCCAGAAATATTGTAATGGAAATAAATACGCAATATTAAATAAGGTTATCTCGGGAAACAAATTCGAGAATTATTCTGTTACATTTAAGAAGAAAGACAGGAAATAAAATACTGAAAGGGAAATACTGTGTATATGAAGCCGGTGCTCAGGAGAAGTCTTTTGCAACTATCTCGTCCTCAGTTCTGGGTTCTGCTCCAAGGAGTACTCCTGTACCGTACACCTCGGGGTAGTTCTCCTCGGCTATACCTGGGGACATAGTCCATTCCAGGTCCTCAGGGGACATAACAAGGTACAGAAAATACAAGCCAAAACATATGCAGTGCAGCAATAATGAAACAGCAGGGTAAATATGTAAACCAGCTAGTGATATGCAAGTGAGAGTTTTAGTCATACTCAGGCTGACTACTACAGGATCAGTGTCGAAGAAACCATAGCAGTATTTTCTCGAGGAGCCAGTAAGGAATCAAAGCTCTATATCAGAGTCTAAGGCACCGCCAGATATAAGTATTTATATTATATTATACTCAGCCTTGATATGACAATACTCTCCCCACCCCATGTAATCTCACGTCACAGTTCCAGAATGTCACAGGTACAAGTCACGCAAGATTGAACTAATACAATGAGTCAGGATAGAATCTAAGCATGTAAACTGTAATGACATAAAAATGTAACCTATACGGAATCACCAGGTATTTCTCCGGCAATTCCGTCACATGAATAGTGTTAGGTGTCCTGGGTTAAGCAGTTAAACAAGTTTACTTAGGCATCTACAAGAAATCCAGTAAATACTATAACCAAAAATATCTGAGAAGTGGCAAGCTTTGCTTGCCCACTGATGTATAAACAAGTCCAGAAAATAACTAACAAGCTGCAGGGTTTGGCAAGGTACACTTGCCTGAGGTTCCTGTTCGATTTACAGTTCTGACTTCGGCGGGAATTACAGGCGGTACTCCGGTTGCTGAAACAAACATCACCATCAGATCCAGAAAATATCAATCAGCTAGAAACGCCTATTCTTGAGTCCAATTTGGAGACAAGGGCAGAAACGATAATTTTGGGTCAAAACGGGGTCCACATGCGGGCCCGCTTTGCACCAAAAAATGTGTCAGGGTCAACGGTCTCCAAATTCACCAAACTTAGTGTCAACAGGTCAGGAACGATGATACGAACCCAAAGGAACTTCCAGAATTGGATTCCGATGAGCCGATCACAAAATCGCCCGTCGAGCGGGCCTGTGGAGCCCACGACACGCGATTTCGTCAACGTTCTCAGAATCAAACCAAACTTGACCCACAGGACCAGCGTATCGCTACGAGTCCGATGGCGCAAGTTTTGTCTCGATCCGACGTGTGTACACAAAGTTAGGTCAAATTGCAGAAAAGGCGGATACGGGACGATGTCCGCGGATACGCGTTGATTCCGGTGTGCACGCACACTCGAATCAGCTTCCGCAAAATTCCACACGTCCGTATCGACGATGCGCACGTATCTGTGAAGACCGCGCACGACCGAGTCATCCCGTTTGGCGGGGCGTACTCAGTTCTAGGGTAAAACAGGGTCTGGTTTTTCCTATTTTTGGATCGCGGTGTGCGATCACCACAGGACGCGATGCCCTGAACAGTTTGTCCGGGCACCGAGAGGGTCATACAGGCTTCGCAACGCAATTTACGGAATCGAAAATGGAGCTACGAGCAAAAAGTTACACGTACCTGAAAGGGACCCGAAAAACAGGGTCGAGTCGTGTCCGACTCGTGTCGGACACGCGGATTTAGGAATTAGGGTTAGGGTTTCGAATCTGGCCGGAGATCCGGCGGCGCTGCGGCAGGGGAGGCCGGCCGGAGGAGGCTGGGGCGGCGCCGGCGTTGCTGGCGGAGGCGGCGGCCCGGGCACGGCGGCCGGAGGGCGTCGGGGTGCTGGGAAGAGAGAGGGTAAGCCGAGGGAGGAGGCGGAGGAGGGAGCCGCGGGCGGGCTGCGGCGCGGGGTGACGTCGGCGGCGAGGCGGCGCTCGGGCGGAGGCGGCGGCGTGCGGCAGAGGGGGAGCGAGGTGGCGGTGGCGGTAAGGCCGAGAGGGGGAAACGGGAGGTTTTATAGGGGCTGGGGGGGAGGTGGTCAGCCGTGGGAGGCGGAGGAGGGGCAGGTCGTGGCGGTGAGGGGCCGGCCGGAGCGGGCGGCGCGCCGGGCGGGGCGGCGCACAACGCGGGGAGGGCTGAGTCGTGGGTGAAGGCGGGTCGGCGGGTGCGGCGGGTCGGGTTCGGGCAGACCCGACCCGACCCGGTAGGGCTGGGTTTGGGCTCGGCCCAATGGGTCGGGCCGCGGGCTGTGGGCCAGGCTAGGCTAGATTTAAAAATATAATAATAATAATACTAATAATAATAATAATAATAATTAGATAATTAATTTAAATAAATAGATAAAATACTTTTTAGGTGTTTAAAAATAGGTCTGAGGCCCAATAAATTCCAGAAAAATTGCCCTAAGTCCAGTTTTTTATTTTACATCCAAAAATATTATTTTCATAATATTTTAATATCATTTAATATCAATTAAAAATCATTTAATAATTAAAACCCTGTTTTTAAATTACAAAAAATTTCCAGAAAATTCCAGAAAATTGTGAAAAATCCAGTTTTTAAAATTTTGAAAATTCAGGGGGTTTACAGATATACCCCACCTCGACCCATAAAGTCGTTGCAGAAGGTCGGCAATTGGACCGGCTGGATCACCAAGCTATCTTCACTTGGAACACTGCCCAGGCACAGTCCTCTGAACAACGTCACAACGCCGGAGGGGCGACTGACGAATGACCCCTGGTCAGCTCCTTTCAGATGAAAAATCTTCCCCGGCTTGCCGTGAAGATCAGGAGTCAGCGTCCATGACATCTTTCTAGGATGCGTCACGTGGAAGAAGGACGAGATGGGATAATCCCTCGGCATCGTTGGCAGGTACAAAACCAAATTCCCGGCTGGGAAGACCCAGGGCTCCCTCTTAGGCTTCGTCTGGGACTGTTTGTCGATCATGTCCCCAAAAAGGAAAGCCGACTTTACGTACGGCTCCCCGTCTACATAAGTCAGAGGCTCCCCGTTGATCATGCTCAGCAGCATTCGCTCGCCCTGAGCCGATATTAAGATCCTCCTTCCTTCAGAGTACTGCGGTCCGGAGATAGGGAATGCCACGTGGGACAGATCCTCCAGGTAGTTCGAGTGCAGCATCCCAGCAGCGGAGCCCATCACCTCGGCCAGTGGAGACTCACCCAAGTCAACTACAAAAGTGCAAGGAAAATACGTCATCACAAGTCTTGCACGAACATACGGACCAAAAAAAACAACAGTCTGTGCTCTACGCAGGATTGTGCAAATCTGGCAATTTTACGCCGGAGGTCCCCCCACAAGCGTAAAATACAAATTTTACGATATACCCCAATTTTCGGTAGCCAGAGCTATTACGCTCAGAACTACGAAAATATGGAGTCTTTACGCTGACACATTAGAAATGTGGGCATAAAAGATGAAAATGCCTCCGTGCATCATCTTCCTCAAGAAGAGGCTATCAGCACAGAAGACGACCTAGCGCGGTCACGTTCAACGTGTGCGAAGGATTTTTCGTCGTTTTTGTCACCCCGAAGGCTTTACCTCTAAGACCGGGTGCACTGCTCGTTGGCAGGACACTTCGCTCAGAAGGAAGTTCGCCTTGGCCGACCAAAGACTCCCTCGCTGGGGCGGAAGAATGAGAAGAGGAACCTACACCCTTTCCCTTGGCGGAGGAGGTCTGTTTCGACGCCATTTTTTGAAGACTCGAGATGCTCGGAGAGAGAACGAAGAAAAACTCGAACAGTCGAAAGCTCTCTTTCGCAGAAGACGGATAAAAAGTTTCTCTCTCAGAAAACTTGGGATATATATAGAGTTTGGGCCGACTCCTCGAATCCTCAGACGGACTCATCGAGACCCTAACCAAATCTCGCAAAATTAAATAATGGGTTATGATTGGATGCCACGTCAGCCCACTAACCTTGAAAGACGGACAGTCAGCAAATTTGAAAAGTTTTTCGTGCAAAGACGGTTCAGCAGGTCCTACGCTGAAGGAGCTTTCTACGCTCGACAGTAACAGATCTACGGTTTTACGCTCGCAAGCTATAAGTCTATGATTTTACGCCCGGATGCCTTTGTGCTCAGTAGCTTTTACGCTCGAGAGGCCACAAATCTACGACTTTACGCTCAGCAGATACCAAATCGATGATCTCACGCTCGGTGGCGCTCAGTTTACACTCAGAAGCAACAGATCCGCAAGACTTCACGCTCGAAAAATTTTTCTTTTCAGGAGCTACAGATAAACAGTTCTACGCTAAAGGAGCTTCCTACGCTCGACGGCTACGAATCTACAACTTTACGTTCGACAGCTACAAGTCAGGTTTTTGGCCCGGATGCCTTTGTGCTCAGTAGCTTTTATGCTCGAGAGGCCACAAACCCATGACTTCACGCACAGGAACTACAAGTCTACGATTTCACGCTCGATGGTATTTTGCGCCCGGAGGCTACAGACTGATAATTTCTCGCTCCACGACTTTCCGTATATTCGAACAGTCCCCAAGACGGTCAATTACAGGAGTTCACACAGAAGATACTCCTCCTTGGCCTCAACATATCCCAAGTACCCGAAACATACAAGAGTTCAAACATTGAGAAATTACTCTTCTCGGGTCAATTGGAGGTTCATCCAGACTCCAGTCTGAATATCTCGTCTATCAAAGATGGCAACTCAGTTTTGACAGCCATTCCTCGACCTTGTTCCAAGGGATTCTCAAGAAGTCACCCTTGAAGACGAAGACTGAACAAAAAATTCGGTTCACCAGAAGTTCAGAGCTCTACGCGATTCCTCGGTCCTAGCAACAGGACAGTTCTAAAAATGTTCAAAATGCTCTACAGCGTTCTATGGACTATCCGCTATACGTAAAGGACAGGACCTAGCACTCTTTCTACAGAGTCAGCGTACAGATTCAGACGTGTTGAAGCTGCACATATTCAGACTTCACAGCAACGTATGGCAAGATGATCATATGGAGAAGAAAGGCAATTTTATTAAAAAATCAAAATCATGATTACATATGAGGGAAATCCAATCTACAAGGGTTTTCTTTTCATTTTCATGATTACATCTGAGGAAAACTCCGTCTACAAAGGAGATACCCCCTCGTCATCTGAAGATCGCCCAGAAGCTGTTCTGACAGGTTCTCCCTGGGCTCCAATTCTTCATCCATCTTCTCCGGCAGTCAGTCAGCTCCAGCAAACTGACCGACATGGCAATGATCACCGACGGGCATGACAGAGTTGGGGCTTGCATAGATTTTGCAGATCCCATGCACCGCGCGCCGCTCAGGCCAGGACAGAACGAGTCTGTCTGACTCTCGTCACCGGAGGGCATCGAGAGAAGGCGCGGCATGCCAGCCGCCGTGGTCAAATACGACCCTTCCTCTCTCCTGGGGCAACGCCATACAAAGTTGCTGATTATCCCGAGCAAGGGAGGCTAAGATATCCTTCCATGATCCATCGTTGCAGTGGACACTTGCTCGAAGACGCCGTATTTTTCGGCTCCTTACACGCTGGAAGAACATGATCTCCTTCTTCCTCAAATTGACCCGACGAACTCCGGTGATCATCTCTGCGTGGTGATGAAGATGTAGGAAGAATAGGCTAACTCTCCCAGCCTTTTATAGGCAAAAGAGATCACAGCGGTCCCCCATAAATCCGCCATAAAGTCTGCATCGACCGTTTCAACGCTCCATTCAGAAACGTTTCGAGTTACGAGGGGCAGTTCATGCTTCGTTCAAAGCGTTTCAAATTCCAAGGAATTTAAAAGCTCTGAAGGGGGTCTTGTAGAAGCATAAAAAATACGCTGGGAAGAGCTACGCAGCCTCTTAATACAGAGCAGCGTAAGCAAAGGCCTTCAGAGCCATCAGACGTACAACAGAGTTTTCTCCGCTAAAATACAGCGTGAAGAATAAAGCTCAAAGGACCATCCGCGTAAGTGCAGTGCGTCCAGGCCGCTCCAGCGTGAACAGAGTTCTTCATCGCCTCCATGGCGTAAAACTCATCCGCTCTCAAAGCAGCGTTATAGCGTACGAGGAACGCTTCATCTTCCCCGAAATGAATCTGTCAAGTCACGCAGTGAATCTGACCTCTGACTCCTGACAAAAGGTGATGCACGGCTACCCAGACGACGGCTGGAAACGATGGCAGACCCCTCGGGATGTGCCCCACAGTATGATGGCGGATCTCTGTATTTAATGCAGAGGATTTGGTAAAGCATCACCGAACCGTCATTTACTGGAGTCCCCTCAGCATAAACCGCTCTTTTGCGTACAAGGGAATACGCCGCCCTGTTTTACACAGGCAAACATGAGCTGTTTTACGCTCCGCAGCAGACAAACCGCCTGCCACGTCAAAAGCTGTACTTCGTACGGGATTCGAGGCACGTCTCCACGTCTAATTGCACATAGCGGTGACAGTTTCTCTCAAGACACGTCTCTGCGACGGGTGCACAGAAGGCCTGCAGACCTTCGAAACACGCCTCCGCATTTAATGCATAAGATGATGGCAAATCTCTGCATGAGATTTGGTTATATCTTCAAAAGCCGTAATTCCGGCTAAGGCGTCCACATCAGCACGGTATGCAGCGGCTTCTACGTCCATTCAGGATCTGTGCTCAAGCGGCTTCTACGCCCATTCTGGCACGATATGCAGCGGCTTCTACGCCCATTTAGGATCTGTGCTCATGCGGCTTCCACGCCCACTCAGTCTCTACAACTACTCGACTTCCACGCCTACTCGGCTTCTATGCCTGTTCGGCTTCTGTGCCTGTTCGACTTTCACGCCTGTTCGGCTTCTATGCCTGTTCGGCTTCTATGCCTACTTGGCTTCTATGCCATGGTGACGTACATTTGGCTTCTACGCCAACCTCTTCTACATAATGGATACCTACCTACGTGGCTTTTACGCCGTGATCTTAGTAGCAACCGTACGTGTTATGTTCCCTTAGTTGGACCCACGTCACCCGCTCAGTCAAAAGATCATCTATACGTAGGCATTGGTTACTTTAACCGTTGTGTAAAAGGGTGCTGTACTTTCCACTCCTCGGTTGCTACACCAACGGAGTGGTCACTGTCACCAAAGACTCTATAAATAGAGGCCCCTGTCAATGGGGAACAAGGTCAGAAAATTTGGTCAAGAATACCAATATCAGATCCAAGGTCGACAATCGGAGAAGATCGAACAAGGAGGAGTAGAGAGAGAGAGAGAGAGAGAGAGAGAGAGAGAGCCCGGAGCTCAGGCAAAGAGCGGGGATCGACGACTTCGGCATCGTGCATCAACCCTCTCCTACAACCTTCGAAGCTGCTACCTGTCTTCCACGGTACTTCTTCAACATCGCGTGGTCCAAGGGCTAAAGTGATCGACCGCAGATCAGACATCTATAGCAATTTATACCCAGATTAAATAAATTGTACTCCCACATCCTCGTATAGGATTATATTGTACAAGTTTGTTTGTAAACCAAAGGGCGCGGGTTTCGCACAAATTTCGTCATTGAAATACACTTTCATTCTTTCGTTTAAATACCACAAACAGTCAACACCCGGCCCATAGAACGTCGGGCAATAATCCTCAGGATCCTCTGGAAAAAATATGCCCAGTCAGGACTGGAGCGAAGTACATAACTCTGAAAGCAACTCCAAATACATGGTAAGGTGTATATGACGAGCAATAGAAAAGTATACAAGATGCACAGAAAATAAATATATGCTTGTCACTACCCAATTCTAGAAAATAGGGTATATTTTTTTTTATTTGATAAATAGTGTATTGTATTTAATTATTTATATTTATAATTAATTAGTGCTTGTCTTATTTTTTATTTTGATTGTTTTAGGGTTTTGGCTAGCCTGGACCCATGTCAGACCCTAGTGGACCCATGTCCGACTCAGCCCACACCCTTGTGAGAATTATTTTGGGGCTTAGATTTATTATTTTATTTTTAGGAGGTTAGTTGGAGAGATTTGGAGCTAGTTTGAGCGCATTTGGAACCCGGAACCCAAAACCAAGTGAGTAGGGGCGTTTTGGGAATTTGCAACTTAGGAAATCCCCTTTAATTCACTTGGCCGGCCCTATTTTCCACACCCACCCTTGAGCATCCAGCAAGGAGCAGCCCCCCTCCTCTTCTTTCCACTTCTTCCACTTCTTCTTCTTCTTCATTTCTTCTTCTCCACTTCTTCTTCTTCTCCTTCTTCCTCCAAAGTAAGTTTTCTTCCACTTTTCTTCTTTCTTTCTTTCATTCCTTCTTCCTTAAGCTAACCCTCACCTTGCATTTTCTCTAACCTAGGTGTGAGGAGCTTAGATCTAGTGTGAGAGCTAGAATTGGTGGCTTGGAGCTTGAGGGAGGTGAATTCTAGGGATTGTGAGACTTTGGCCTTGGGATTCCAACTCCCAAGAGGTAAAACCTAACTTTCCCCTTGCTAATTATTTTGTGTAGTGTAATTAGTGTTGTAGAACCTTCCTAGACCCTAACCCTACCCGTAGGAGGAAGTTGGAACTAGTTTGGGTGAGTTTAGAGACTTTGACATTAGGTTTTGTGTCGAATTCGGGTGGAATCCGAATTTGGCCCAATTTTGGGTGATGCCCTAGGTTAGATGGACCTAGGTAGACATTGTCGGGTGTCTAGAGGGTAAGTGCGTGTCTACGTTCGGACACGGGAAGCCGTGTCGCGGAGAAACGGGCGTTTCGGGCGAAATTGGGGCTTTTCGTCGTCACCGATTCTAAGTGTGTGTGCATTTCCGCCACGGGCCTAGAATCGATGTGGGAGCACATTTTCTAGGATCTAGACATCGTGTAGAGTACGTGGGTAAATTTTGGGCCGATTCCGAGTTCGTTTGGTGTGCGTTTCAGGAGGTTTTCCGAGCCGCGCACCACGTGTTCGTCGAAATGACCGAACGGCCATTTCGATTTGGTTTCCTCGTTTCGGCTTCGTGCGCGCGTTGGGTTAGTATCGGGGAGTGTGTGCTAGAGTTTTCGAGTTATATTTTATATATTTTAGGGTATTGGTGAGTGTCGGGGTCGTTGGGCGTGAGTGGGGCGTGTGGTTTGAGTGTTGTGTAGGTGTGTTTGTGTCTTTATATATATATTTATAAGTGTGTCTATATATATATATGTATATATTTATATGTATGTGTGTTTATGTATATATATTTATATATATATGTGTGTATTTATATTTATGTACTTATATATGTATATGTCTATGTGTATATATATATGTATATGTATAAGTGTGCTTGTGTGTATATGTATATATATAGATGTGTATATATATATATATATCTTAGAGTGTGTGTGTGTAGTGATATGTATATATATATATAATTGTATGTGTGTATATATATATTAATATAGGTATTTATATATATATATAGCTATGTATATTTGTGCGTGAGTGTGTGTATTAGTGTGTTTGTGAGTGTGTAGGTGTGTGTGTTAGTATATAGATATATAGGTGTGTATATATATGTATCTAGTTATATATATATAGTTATATATGTGTATGTATATATATATATATAGGGGGTGATATATATATATATGTGTATATGGGAGTGTGTGTGTGTGTATGTGAGAGGAAGGGGGGGCCAGCCACTGGCAGCAGGGAGCAACTGCTCCAGCAGCAGCAAGCTGCTGCACCAGCTGCAGCAGCAGCAAACCAGCAGCAATAGCAGCAACATTATGCAGCAGCAGCAGCAGCAAAGGCACAGCAGGTAGCAGCAGCAGCTAGCAGCTTCGGTTTGCGTCGCGTGGCTCTAGTGGCTAGGTAGCTCAGTAGAAGTGATAGATAGATAGCTAGACTAATAGATAGATAGAGTGTTAGATAGATTAGATACTTAGATAGGTAGATGGATAATTAGATAGATGGATAGGTAATTGATAGGTAGATAGTTAGGTTTATAGATACTAGATAGGTAGGTAGCTAGATACTTAGATATATCTACCTAAGATATAGATAACTATATACCTATACTTATATATATATATATATATATAGATATCTTGATAGGTAATATATATATATATATATATATATATATATATATATATGTTATGTTGGGTAAGGTAATGGGTATTGGGTATGTGTGTGTGGATATGTATATGTATATAGGTAGATACCTACTTAGATGTATTAATAGATAGTAGATATCTATATTACCTAGCCTAGATTAATAACTAGGTGCATAATTAATAGCTAGATAGCTAGTTAGAGGGCCTTAGGGCAAAACCTCAATACCTTGAGATACCGAGGTATCTCGATACCTTGAGATATTCAAGGTATTGAGTTTCGAGCGGGGTATTTGAGCATTAGCCTAGGAAATGCTTGGGAGTGATTTTTATATGTTTATATATATATAATTACGCGTGCTAGCATAGGTTTTAGCGGGTTTAGGCGGGGTGCGTGGCCTAGGGCGAGGTATCGGATACCGAGGGTATCCCGGTATCTCGATTATGCGAGTTTGTGAGTTTAGTGGCTTAATGAGCTCGGTTTGACCTAGAATTTCAGGGGCACCTAGTTTGACCTAGCTTTGACCATAATTGTCCCCGTTGACCGTAAAAGTCAACGTTTGACCTAGTTTTGACCTAGAGTTGACTTTTTGGACCCCGGGTTGACTTTTTGACCCGATTTTCACCGGTTTGACCCGTTCGACCTAGAATAGCCCTAGAAGCCTGTTTTTAATTATTTTATATCAGTTTAAATGCTTAGAACCCTATTTAATTCTGCTTTTCGCATTAGGTCCTTGCGTCACCGGTCCGGATCTCGATCCTCATCAGTTGCTCAGGACATCAGGCGAGTACCTACCTCTGATAGTTTCCATTTTATGATAGCGTTTATATCACCTGTTCTAGAACTGTAATACTTGATTCTGACACTTTATTACACGAGCTGGTACTAGTGGATCCCGTCATGAGGTGCTATCCCCCTTACCGTGTTCAGCGGGTACTCTATCACGTGTATTTCATCATGTGCTTCGGGTATTGATTATCATGTGCTATCATGTGCTTCTTGTGCTCTCGCCTTCGTGTGCGCGAGCTATTATCATGTACGTAGCGTGTTGTGGTTGGATCCAATGGTATTAGTGGGGGAGGGGAGTAGGAGTTGGTTATATGATCAAAGCCAAAACAGTATTCATGTGTATGTCGGTTATGCAACTCACGCATAACGGAGTTATCGTACTGTTCTTCATGTGCAACCTAAGCCGATCATATAACAAACTTGTGCTCAAGGCACTTAGCTAGTATTCATGTTTCTCACCTGCAGTTACTTTTCCACTACTTGTATTGTTCTCCAGTTTATATTACAGCTATTTATTGTGCTCCAGCATATATTTATTTTCTGTGCATCTTGATTACTTTTCTATTGCTCGTCATATACACCTTACCATGCATTTGGAGTTGCTTTCAGAGTTATGTACTTCGCTCCAGTCCTGACTGGGCATATTTTTTCCAGAGGATCCTGAGGACTATTGCCCTACGTTCTACGGGCCTGGTATTGACGACTGTTGTGACCCCGAGGAGGAGTGCGCCGAGGAGACGCCGATAGCACCCTAGTTAGCTAGGTGGGTTTCCTGGGTTATTTCCAGTGGTTTGTATTTTGGATGACTGTACTTATTCTTTTGTGCTTCTGTGAGATGTTGTAGCTTTTAGACCTGGACTGTATTATTTTGGATTGTCTTGCTCTCTTGGTTCTGGTTTTCTTTGTTTATATCATATCGTGCTTATTTCTTCCCCTAGATTTTGTGATTGAGATTCATATATATATTGCGTGGTTGCCCTCCTTCGGGAGAAGATTATTTTGATATATACATTGCGTGGTTTTGCCCTCCTTTTGGATAGGTTATGCCGGATTTTTCAGTGAGATATAGATAGATATGGTTGACCTAGAACGGACCTTTACAGCGTTCTACCGCCGATTCTGCGGCGTAGGCTGGACGTACCCACGGCTCATGCCCAATTTTCGGGTGCGGGTCGTGACACGTTTTTGGTGGTGGCCCATGCAGGTCTCTGCTTTTAGGGTTACCTGCAATAGGATATAGGAGATAGGCTGAGAGAGAGTGTGCTCAATCACAACTAGGACCCTTCCTACTTCCTTTTGCTATCTTTAATTTTTCTGAAATTGTTTTCTTTTACAATATTATTGTCCTTCATTGATGTTATCGTTTCTTGCACTATATTGACTTCTTTTGATCTGTGTTCAGGATGCCTCCGAAGACCAGATCTCAGCGCACCGCCCCAGCAGCTGCCACCGAGAGGTCTGCCACCTCTCGACCTGCTCGACGTCCGGCAGCCGCTACCGCTCCACTCGCCACTCCTGCGGTTGAGGGAGCTTCAGTTTCTCTCGGAGATCCCCTTACTCCCATTGATCCGAGAGCCACCCCAGTTGTCCCGGTGGTACCTCCTCCACCACCGCCTGCGCCAGTAGATGCCACACAGCTGTTCACGTTCTTCCGAGAGATGATGGATGCGCAGCACCGCCAGGCAGATATTATGAGGATGGGCATTGAGAATGCTCATCAGGTGGCTTTGACAGCTGTCGACAGAGTGGCTCAGATCCAGCCACAACCAGAGCAGGCCCAGTATCCTAGGCCAGGTACTATTATCGATTTTCAGAGGATGCGGCCTAAGGAGTTTCGCGGCACAGAGGGGATCCTGTACGCCGACGACTGGATCGAGCATATAGAGGGCATCTTTCGGCTGGCGATGATCCCAGCCAGCATGCAGATCGAGGCAGCGGGCAGCCAGATGTTCGACCTTGCCCTCACTTGGTTCCGCACGGATACGCGGATAGCAGCTCCGGGATTGACTTGGGAGGCTTTCAAGAAGCTTTTCAAGGAGAAGTTCTTCCCGGACGTGGCTCTCAGTGCCTTAGAGAGTCAGTTCGAGGCGCTCGTCCAGGGGAGTATGCTAGTGGATGAGTATGCAGCGGAGTTCTGCCGTCTGGGCAGATTTGTTGAGGGGTTGTCAGAGGCAGCGAAGGCGCGGAAGTTCCGCAAGGGCTTAGTCATGGCGGTCAAGTCCTTGACTAGGAGCGACCGCGAGGCGACCTTCGAGCAGATTGTCAGCGATGCTCAGAGGCCTGAGGATGATTTGGAGCTGAAGACGAAGAGGGGCAGAGACACTTCCGGAGCAGGCAGCAGTGCAGGCCCGGCCAAGAGGCCATTCCAGCAGACCCAGCAGCACCAGGGTCAGGGTCGGGCGCCCTTCCGGCAGGCGCCTCAGCAGCAGAGGCAGGGTCAGCAGCAGGGCCAGAGGCAGCCCATCGTTTGCCCTTTCTGTAAGAAGCCAGGGCACGGATGGGACATATGCAGAAAGAGGCTGGGCAGATGTTTATTATGTGGCACCGCAGACCACCAGCTGAAGGATTATCCTTCAGCGCTTGCCCGTACAGCTCAGGGCGGAGGAGCCGCTCAGAGGGCACCAGCCAGAGCACCTGCAGCGCAGCAGAGAGGTCAGCCTTTGCAGACTCAGCAGCAGAGGTTCGCCCAACACCAGCAGCAGCACCGAGGAGGACAGCAGGGGCGAGCTTTTGCCCTGACAGTGGACGAGGCCGAGCCAGTTGGTGATGTTATCTCAGGTTCTGTTCTCCTTGATTCCATTCCAGCACTTACTTTATTTGATTTCGGTGCTTCCCATAGCTTTGTGTCTGTATCTTTTGCTGTTAGACACCATCTTGTTGCTGAACCTTTAGCTAGACTCTGCAAGATCACGACCGGGGGTGGTATCATCCTAGTCCATGATGTTTGCAGAGACCGGAGAGTTACCTTGGGAGGCCGGGAGTTGAGTGTGTGCCTACTCGTAATGCCACTTCCGAGCTACGATATTGTACTAGGGATGGATTGGTTGAGTACGCATTGTGCTAGTATAGATTGTCGTGGAGGCAGAGTTTTGTTTAGTCCGCCGGGTGAGCCAGAGTTTCAGTTTGCCAGAGGAGCAGCGGAGCAGACCGAGGGAGTCTTCTGCGGAGCCCTGGTGGTAGAGCCGAGGTCGCTACATCCACTGATAGAGGAGTATATGGATGTCTTTCCGGAGGAGTTGCCAGGGTTACCTCCGGACAGAGACGTGGAGTTCTCTATAGACTTGGTGCCAGGCGCGGAGCCGATATCCCAGCACGTCTATAGAGTCAGCAACAGTGAGCTGATAGAGTTAAAGAAGCAGGTGGATGAGCTTCAGGACAAGGGATTTATCAGATCTAGTTCTTCTCCGTGGGGTGCTCCGGTACTTTTTGTGCCGAAGAAGGATGGGTCGATACGGATGTGTATCGACTACAGGGCTCTGAACAGCCTCACAATCAAGAACAAGTATCCGCTGCCGCGTATTGATGATCTATTTGACCAGTTGAGCGGAGCGAGGGTGTTTTCCAGGATTGATCTGAGGACAGGCTACCACCAGGTGAAAGTCAGGAAGGAGGATATTCCGAAGACAGCTTTTCGGACCAGATATGGACAGTATGAGTTCTTGGTGATGCCGTTTGGGTTGACTAATGCCCCGGCAGTGTTCATGAATCTGATGAACAAGGTGTTCCATCAGCATCTGGACAGGTTTGTGGTGGTGTTTATAGATGACATCTTGGTGTATTCGAAGACCCCAGAGGAGCACGAGGAGCATCTGAGGATAGTGCTGGAGACTCTCAGGAAGGAGGAGCTTTATGGAAAGCTTTCAAAGTGTGAGTTCTTCCTTGACAAGGTTGAATTCTTTGGTCATGTGGTGACTGGAGAGGGTATCTCGGTGGATCCGAGAAAGATCGTGGCAGTTGAGGCATGGAGTGCTCCGAGTTCAGTAGCCGAGGTCAGGAGTTTCTTGGGACTGGCAGGCTACTACAGGAGATTTGTTCAGGATTTTTCCCGAATTGCAGAGCCGTTGTCCAGGCTGACCCGGAAGGACGTGGAGTTTGTTTGGTCAGAGGAGTGCCAGATCGCCTTTGATGAGCTGAAGAGGAGGTTGACGACAGCTCCAGTGTTGACGTTGCCATCAGGTTCTGGAGGATTCACTATCTATAGTGATGTATCGGGGAAGGGACTCGGTTGTGTGTTGCAGCAGAATAGGAGGGTGATTGCCTATGCTTCCAGGCAATTACGTCCTCATGAGAAGAATTACCCTACCCACGATTTGGAGTTGGCAGCGGTCATTTTTGCTCTGAAGTTGTGAAAACACTATTTATACGGAGAGCGTGTGGAGATCTTCACAGACCACAAGAGCTTGAAGTATGTGTTTACCCAAAAAGAGCTGAACATGAGGCAGAGGAGATGGTTGGAGTTGATGAAAGACTTCGACATATCATTGCAGTATCAACCAGGGAAGGCGAACGTAGTTGCGGATGCATTGAGCAGGTATCCGGTAGCTATGTGCCTGACTACAGATCGTTATCTTCTGGCAGATCTAGAGAGCTTGGGCATTGAGGTGATAGTGCCTGGAGTTGAGATACAGATGTGGGGACTGCAGATTCAGTCAGAGTTGGTAGACCGGATCAGGGCTACACAGTTTGAGGATGAGTCCCTGAGGAGCATCAGGGAGCAGGTTCAGATGGGATTAGCAGATGACTTCACCATTGCTGATGATGGTTCTTTGCGGCACGGTACCAGGTTGTGTGTGCCGAGAGGGTCATTGCGCGAGGAGGTTCTCCAGGAGGCGCATCGATCCCAGTAATCTATGCATCCCGGTGCCAACAAGATGTATAGAGATCTGAGACAGCATGTATGGTGGTACGGGATGAAGCGGGAGGTAGCACGCTTCGTATCCCGATGCTTAGTGTGCCAGCAGGTGAAGGCGAAGAGGCAGAGGCCAGGAGGTTTACTCCAGCCGTTACCCATTCCGGAGTGGAAATGGGAGCATGTGACCATGGATTTTGTTTCTGGGCTTCCCCGTTCTCCAGGCGGGAAAGATGCGATTTGGGTCATCGTGGACAGGTTGACCAAATCGGCCCACTTTCTACCATTCAAAGTGGGTACTTCTACAGAGAGACTAGCAGAGATGTATGTGCGCCAGATAGTCAGACTGCATGGAGTTCCAGTGAGCATAGTATCAGATCGGGACAGTCGCTTTACTTCGTATTTCTGGAGGAGTCTGCAGGCTAGCTTGGGCACCCAGCTCAAGTTTAGTAGTGCGTATCACCCACAGACAGATGGTCAGTCAGAGAGGACCATTCAGACACTTGAGGACATGCTTCGCACTTGTGTTTTGGATTTTAGAGGCTCTTGGGAGGATCACTTGCACTTGGTAGAGTTTGCTTACAACAACAGCTACCAAGCCAGTATCGAGATATCACCTTTTGAGGCGTTGTATGGACGGAGGTGTCGCACTCCGTTATCATGGGATGATGTAGGTGAGAGAGCTTTGCTTGGCCCGGAGATGGTGGTTGATGCAGCGGAGAAGGTCAAGCTCATTAGAGATAGACTTCGGGTGGCGCAGGACAGGCAGCGGCATTGGGCCGATAGCCACCGGAGACCTTTGGAGTTCGAGGTATAGCTTAGAATCTAGATTTTGTTCTTGTGTTTGCTTGTGATTGCTTGTTTTAGACTAAGTGCAGAGACCTTGTTTATGCTAGGTTGGAGATCTGGTGTTCCTGAGGATTTCTCCGACGCGGGGCACTATTCGCTTCGGTGGAGGCGGGAAGCTTAGCCCACGTTTCGTCGGACCCTTCCGTGTTCTTGAGAGGGTCGACGCCGTGGCGTATAGGCTTGAGTTGCCGCCTACGCTGGAGGGAGTTCATGATGTGTTCCACGTGTCGCAGTTGAGACGGTATGTGGCGGATCCCAGTCACGTATTGGATCACTCGGAGATCGCAGTGGGCCCTACTCTTAGCTATCCAGAGCAGCCGGTGGAGATTCTGGATCGGCGGGAGAAGGTGTTGAGGAACCAGACTATTCCCTTGGTTCGCGTCGCGTGGAGGCATCACTCTCCAGGAGAGTCGACCTGGGAGAGGGAGGATGAAATGCGCGAGCGATACCCTTATCTCTTCGAGCCCTGAGGTATGGTTCTTTCTTTGCATTCCTGTCCTAGTTTCGTCTTTTAATTTCGAGGACGAAATTATTTTAAGGAGGGTAGGCTTGTCACTACCCAATTCTAGAAAATAGGGTATATTTTTTTTTATTTGATAAATAGTGTATTGTATTTAATTATTTATATTTATAATTAATTAGTGCTTGTCTTATTTTTTATTTTGATTGTTTTAGGGTTTTGGCTAGCCTGGACCCATGTCAGACCCTAGTGGACCCATGTTCGACTCAGCCCACACCCTTGTGAGAATTATTTTGGGGCTTAGATTTATTATTTTATTTTTAGGAGGTTAGTTGGAGAGATTTGGAGCTAGTTTGAGCGCATTTGGAACCCGGAACCCAAAACCAAGTGAGTAGGGGCGTTTTGGGAATTTGCAACTTAGGAAATCCCCTTTAATTCACTTGGCCGACCCTATTTTCCACACCCACCCGTGAGCATCCAGGAAGGAGCAGCCCCCCTCCTCTTCTTTCCACTTCTTCCACTTCTTCTTCTTCATTTCTTCTTCTCCACTTCTTCTTCTTCTCCTTCTTCCTCCAAAGTAAGTTTTCTTCCACTTTTCTTCTTTCTTTCTTTCATTCCTTCTTCCTTAAGCTAACCCTCACCTTGCATTTTCTCTAACCTAGGTGTGAGGAGCTTAGATCTAGTGTGAGAGCTAGAATTGGTGGCTTGGAGCTTGAGGGAGGTGAATTCTAGGGATTGTGAGACTTTGGCCTTGGGATTCCAACTTCCAAGAGGTAAAACCTAACTTTCCCCTTGCTAATTATTTTGTGTAGTGTAATTAGTGTTGTAGAACCTTCCTAGACCCTAACCCTACCCGTAGGAGGAAGTTGGAACTAGTTTGGGTGAGTTTAGAGACTTTGACATTAGGTTTTGTGTCAAATTCGGGTGGAATCCGAATTTGGCCCAATTTTGGGTGATGCCCTAGGTTAGATGGACCTAGGTAGACGTTGTCGGGTGTCTAGAGGGTGAGTGCGTGTCTCCGTTCGGACACGGGAAGCCGTGTCGCGGAGAAACGGGCGTTTCGGGCGAAATTAGGGCTTTTCGTCGTCGCCGATTCTAAGTGCGTGTGCGTTTCCGCCACGGGCCTAGAATCGATGTGGGAGCACATTTTCTAGGATCTAGACATCGTGTAGAGCACGTGGGTAAATTTTGGGCCGATTCCGAGTTCGTTTGGTGTGCGTTTCAGGAGGTTTTCTGAGCCGCGCACCACGTGTTCGTCGAAATGACCGAACGGCCATTTCGACTTGGTTTCCTCGTTTCGGCTTTGTGCGCGCGTTGGGTTAGTATCGGGGAGTGTGTGCTAGAGTTTTTGAGTTATATTTTATATATTTTAGGGTATTGGTGAGTGTCGGGGTCGTTGGGCGTGAGTGGGGCGTGTGGTTTGAGTGTTGTGTAGGTGTGTTTGTGTCTTTATATATATATTTATAAGTGTGTCTATATATATATATGTATATATTTATATGTATGTGTGTTTATGTATATATATTTATATATATATGTGTGTATTTATATTTATGTACTTGTATATGTATATGTCTATGTGTATATATATATATGTATATGTATAAGTGTGCTTGTGTGTATATGTATATATATAGATGTGTATATATATATATATATATCTTAGAGTGTGTGTGTGTAGTGATATGTATATATATATATAATTGTATGTGTCTATATATATATTAATATAGGTGTTTATATATATATATAGCTATGTATATTTGTGCGTGAGTGTGTGTATTAGTGTGTTTGTGAGTGTGTAGGTGTGTGTGTTAGTATATAGATATATAGGTGTGTATATATATGTATCTAGTTATATATATATAGTTATATATGTGTATGTATATATATATATATAGGGGGTGATATATATATATATATATATATATGTGTATATGGGAGTGTGTGTGTGTATGTGAGAGGAAGGGGGGGGGGGCAGCCACTGGCAGCAGGGAGCAGCTGCTCCAGCAGCAGCAAGCTGCTGCACCAGTTGCAGCAGCAGCAAACCAGCAGCAATAGCAGCAACATTATGCAGCAGCAGCAGCAGCAGCAAAGGCACAGCAGGTAGCAGCAGCAGCTAGCAGCTTCGGTTCGCGTCACGTGGCTCTAGTGGCTAGGTAGCTTAGTAGAAGTGATAGATAGATAGCTAGATTAATAGATAGATAGAGTGTTAGATAGATTAGATACTTAGATAGGTAGATGGATAATTAGATAGATGGATAGGTAATTGATAGGTAGATAGTTAGGTTTCTAGATACTAGATAGGTAGGTAGCTAGATACTTAGATATATCTACCTAAGATATAGATAACTATATACCTATACTTATATATATATATATATATAGATATCTTGATAGGTAATATATATATATATATATATATGTTATGTTGGGTAAGGTAATGGGTATTGGGTATGTGTGTGTGGATATGTATATGTATATAGGTAGATACCTACTTAGATGTATTAATAGATAGTAGATATCTATATTACCTAGCCTAGATTAATAACTAGGTGCATAATTAATAGCTAGATAGCTAGTTAGAGGGCCTTAGGGCGAAACCTCAATACCTTGAGATACCGAGGTATCTCGATACCTTGAGATATTCAAGGTATTGAGTTTCGAGCGGGGTATTTGAGCATTAGCCTAGGAAATGCTTGGGAGTGATTTTTATATGTTTATATATATATAATTACGCGTGCTAGCATAGGTTTTAGCGGGTTTAGGCGGGGTGCGTGGCCTAGGGCGAGGTATCGGATACCGAGGGTATCCCGGTATCTCGATTAGGCGAGTTTGTGAGTTTAGTGGCTTAATGAGCTCGGTTTGACCTAGAATTTCAGGGGCACCTAGTTTGACCTAGCTTTGACCATAATTGTCTCCGTTGACCGTAAAAGTCAACGTTTGACCTAGTTTTGACCTAGAGTTGACTTTTTGGACCCCGGGTTGACTTTTTGACCCGATTTTCACCGGTTTGACCCGTTCGACCTAGAATAGCCCTAGAAGCCTGTTTTTAATTATTTTATATCAGTTTAAATGCTTAGAACCCTGTTTAATTCTGCTTTTCGCATTAGGTCCTTGCGTCACCGGTCCGGATCTCGATCCTCATCAGTTGCTCAGGACATCAGGCGAGTACCTACCTCTGATAGTTTCTATTTCATGATAGCGTTTATATCACCTGTTCTAGAACTGTAATACTTGATTCTGACACTTTATTACACGAGCTGGTACTAGTGGATCCCGTCATGAGGTGCTATCCCCCTTACCGTGTTCAGCGGGTACTCTATCACGTGTATTTCATCATGTGCTTCGGGTATTGATTATCATGTGCTATCATGTGCTTCTTGTGCTCTCGCCTTCGTGTGCGCGAGCTATTATCATGTACGTAGCGTGTTGTGGTTGGATCCAATGGTATTAGTGGGGGAGGGGAGTAGGAGTTGGTTATATGATCAAAGCCAAAACAGTATTTATGTGTATGTCGGTTATGCAACTCACGCATAACGGAGTTATCGTAGTGTTCTTCATGTGCAACCTAAGCCGATCATATAACGAACTTGTGCTCAAGGCACTTAGCTAGTATTCATGTTTCTCACCTGCAGTTACTTTTTCACTACTTGTATTGTTCTCCAGTTTATATTACAGCTATTTATTGTGCTCCAGCATATATTTATTTCCTGTGCATCTTGATTACTTTTCTATTGCTCGTCATATACACCTTACCATGCATTTGGAGTTGCTTTCAGAGTTATGTACTTCGCTCCAGTCCTGACTGGGCATATTTTTTCCAGAGGATCCTGAGGACTATTGCCCTACGTTCTACGGGCCTGGTATTGACGACTGTTGTGACCCCGAGGAGGAGTGCGCCGAGGAGACGCCGATAGCACCCTAGTTAGCTAGGTGGGTTTCCTGGGTTATTTCCAGTGGTTTGTATTTTGGATGACTGTACTTATTCTTTTGTGCTTCTGTGAGATGTTGTAGCTTTTAGACCTGGACTGTATTATTTTGGATTGTCTTGCTCTCTTGGTTCTGGTTTTCTTTGTTTATATCATATCGTGCTTATTTCTTCTCCTAGATTTTGTGATTGAGATTCATATATATATTGCGTGGTTGCCCTCCTTCGGGAGAAGATTATTTTGATATATATATTGCGTGGTTTTGCCCTCCTTTTGGAGAGGTCATGCCGGATTTTTCAGTGAGATATAGATAGATATGGTTGACCTAGAACGGACCTTTACAGCGTTCTACCGCCGATTCTGCGGCGTAGGCTGGACGTACCCACGACTCATGCCCGATTTTCGGGTGCGGGTCGTGACAATGCTGGAGCACAATAAGTGGCTGCAATGTAAACTGGAGAACAATACAAATAGAGAAGTAACTGCATGTGAGAAAATATGAATACTAGCTAAGTGCCTTGAGCACAAGTTCGTTATGTGATCGGCTTAGGTTGCACATGAAAATTACTACGATAACTCCGTTATGTGTGAGTTGTATAACCGACATACACATGAATACTGTTTGTCTTTGATCACATAACCAACTCCTACTCCCCTCCCCCACTAATACTCTTGGATCCAACCACAACACGCTACGTACATGATAATAGCTCGCGCACACGAAGGCGAGAGCACAAAAAGCACATGATAGCACATGAGAATCAATACCCGAAGCACATGATGAAATACACGTAATAGAGTACCCGCTGAACACGATAAGGGGGATAGCATCTCATGACGGGATCCACTAGTACCAGCTCGTGTAACAATATATCAGAATCAAGTATTACAGTCCTAGAACAGGTGATATAAACGCTATCATGAAATGGAAACTATCAGAGGTAGGTACTCGCCTGATGTCCTGAGCAACTGATGAGAATCGAGATCCGGACCGGTGTCGCAAGAACCTATTGCAAAAAGCAGAATTAAACAGGGTTCTAAGGAGTTAAACTGATATAAAATAATTAAAAACAGGCTTCTAGGGCTATTCTAGGTCGAACGGGTCAAACCGATAAAATTCGGATCAAAAAGTCAACCCGGGGTCCACAAAGTCAACTCTAGGTCAAAACTAGGTCAAACGTTGACTTTTATGGTCAACGAGGACAATTATGGTCAAAGCTAGGTCAAACTAGGGTGCCCCTGAAATTCTAGGTCAAACCGAGCTCATTAAGCTAGTTAACTCTCAAACTCGCCTCCTCGAGATACCGGGATACCCTCGGTATCCGATACCTCGCCCTAGGCCACGCACCTCGCCTAAACCCGCTAAAACCTATGCTGGCACGCGTAATTATATATACATATACATATAAAAATTACTCCAATACTATTCCTAGGCTATTGCTCAAATACCCCGCTCGAAACTCAATACCTTGGATATCTCAAGGTATTGAGATACCGCTCTCATACCCCTCTAACTATCTATTTAGTTAGCTATCTAAGCACCTAGATATATTCCTAGTTAATAATCTAGGCTAAAATATCTATATCTAACATATATATACACATACCTACGTATTTATATATATATATACCTATTCACACATATACCCATATATATATACCCAACTCATATATATATATATATATATATATATATATATATATATATATATATATATATATATATAGATAGATATATATTGCTATAGGTATATATATATATCTATACCTTAGATAGATAACTACCTATCTATCCATAGATATATCTATCTATCTATCTATCCATCTACCTATCTATCTATCTATCTATCTATCTAATCTATCTACGTAACTATCTATTTAACTATCTATCTATCTATCTTATATCTAATCTATTTATCTATATCTATCTATCTATCCATCTATCTAGCTATCTATTTATAAATCTATCTATCTATCTCTCTATTACCTATCCCTCGCTACTAGCTGCACACGCGAATGCTGCTGCTGCCCTTGCTTGTACTGCTGTTGCTGCTCCCTGGCATTGCTGCTGCTTCTAGCTTGGCATTACTGCAGCAAGCTGCTGCTGAGCTGCTGCTGCACCTGCTGTGCAGTGCGCAGCGCACTGCACGCTGGCTCTGGTTGCCTCTCGCTGCACACACACACGAGCACGCACACACATAGACACATACACAGACACACATATATATACATATATATATACACTACTATATATATATATATATACATATATATATATATATATATATATATATATATATACACACATACTAATATCTATATACTAACACACACACACACTTAAACACACACACTAACATATATAAATACACACACACACTTATGCATAAATACGCACATAGCTATATATATATATATATATATATATATATATATATATATATATATATATATATATATATATATATATATATAAACACACATATTTATATATATATGCACACACACACACACACACACACACACACACACACACACACACATATATATATATATATATATATACACACACACTCAAATATATATATACACATACACATAAATATATATATATACATATACACACACACGCACACTTATATATATATATATATATATATATATATATATATATATATATATATATATATATATATATATATATATATATATATATATATATACATACATAAACACCTAGACATATACACATAAATATATATAAATACACACACAAATATAGATACACAAACACATAAACATATATATAAATATATATACATACACACATAAACACAATACTACACACAACCACGCACACAACACTCTCCAACGCATGCCCAAAGGCCCCGACACTCACAAATACCTATAAATATATATAATATAACCCGAGAACTCTAGCACACACTCTCCGAAGCTAACCCAACGCGCGCACAAGCCCGAAACTAGAAAACCAAGTCGAAATGGCCGTTCGGTCATTTCGACGAACATGCGGTGTGCGGTTCGAAAAACCTCCTGAAACGCATACCAAACCAACTCAAAATCGGCCCAAAATTTACCCACGGGTTCTAAACGATGTCTAGATCCTAAAAAAAATACTACTCCATTGATTCTAGGCCCGTGGCAAAAATACGCACGCACTTAGAACCGACGACGACAAAAATTCCAAATTCGCCCGAAATGCCCGTTTCTCCGTGACACGACTTCCCGTGGCCGAACGGAGACACGCACTCACCCTCAAGACACCCAACAACATCTATCTAGGTTCGTCTAACCTAGGATATCACCCAAAATTGGGCCAAATTCGGATTCTACCCGAAATTGACACAAAACCTAGTGTCAAAGTCTCCAAACTCAACCAAACTAGTTCCAACTTTCTCCCACGGGTAGGCTTAGGGTCTAGGAAGGTTCTAAACCACTAATTACACTACATAAGAGTAATTAACAAGAGAAAAGTTAGGTTTTATCTCTTGGGAGTTGGAATCCCAAGGCCAAAGTCTTCAATCCACTTGAAATCACCTCCCTCAAGCTCCAAGCCTCCAAATCTAGCCTCCACACCAAGTCTAGGCTCTACCCACCTAGTTTAGAGAAAAAGTAAGGTTAGGGTTCATATAAAAAAGAAGGAATGGAAGAAGGAAGGAAGAAAAATGAAGGAGAACTTACTTGGAAGAAGGAAGGAAGAAGAAAGAAGTAGTGGGGAAGAAGAAAAAGTGAAGAAGAAGTAAAAAATAAAACAAGAGGGAGGGGGCTGCGGTGTTATGCACGGGTAGGGGCTGGTTTGGTCAGCCATGGTGAAATATAAGGGTTTCACTAATTCTCCAATGCCCAAAATGTCCCCCTCTCACTTGGTTTTGGATTTCGGGTTCCAAAAGCACTCAAACTAACTCCAAATCTCTCCAACTAACCCACTAAAAATATAATAAATATTCTAAACCCAAAAATAGGTCTCACAAGGGTATGGGTTGGGTCAGATATGGGTCCACTAGGGTCTGACATGGGTCCAGGCTAGCCAAAACCCTAAAACAATCAATTAAAAATAATACAATCACTATTTAAATGTAAATATAATTAATTAAATACAATGCACAATTTACCCAAAAAAAAACCTATTTTCTAGAATTGGGTAGTTACAACACTTGTTAGCCATAAAAATGGACATTTAGTTTTCTTACATGATTGTAATTAATCAGACTGCAGATGATCGTGGTCATATACTTTTGCTACTCTACCAGCTTTCTTATTTTGCACAGCTAAATTCTAGAATATTGTGGCAGGACATTTGGGACGTCTTACTTTCTTGTCATACATGTTCTATATTTACTATCCTTACTTGACTGATTGAGACAATAGATGTGTTGTGTGGCCCTAAGTGACTTGCTTGTAGTATGCACTGTAGTGCCTCAAATCCTGATCCGACCGGGACGAGCACTATGTAATTGGGCATGTGGCTAGTCCGTCTGGGTCGTAACTTAGATCTCGGCATCTTCTTGCCATGGACAAAATACGATGATCCTTTCCAACTCATGGAAAGGCCTCTATTGAAACGAGTCCAATAGTTTTCGTGTTTTGGTTGCTTGGTTTTCTTAATTGCCGTTTTGAGGTTTTGGATTTGTTGTTGCTTTCGATTTGCTTGGTTTTCGCTGCTGGTTTTATCGTTTGGAACTTGAGGTTCTGGGGAGTTCGGCAAGGAAGGATAGGCAAGATTTCTAACTCGGTGCTTGTGCTATTTCAGGTCCGCGTAACTGACGTCTGATCGTCGCTAGCGGGATTCCTAGTTTTAGCCTTTTTCCTTAACCAGTGAGTGGTTTGGTCCCTTCTTTCCTACTTCTTCATGCCAACATCTCTAAGTTTCAATCGTTCACTCGATGATGTCCGGTTGGACGCTTAGGAAATCCTTAGCCACAGGCATGCCAACCACTAAGAAAGGAATATGGGATTTGTAGACTAATTTATCATATGCTTGCACACCTTATAATTTGAGCTTGTTTATAAGGAAGAGTTGGTTGTTGGTGGCGGCCTGGTGCCTTGGATAGAGTTTTGGACTTATAGGATAACTGAATAGGAATACCGCTTGAGAAAATATGAACTGTTGCATGAGATATATATATGTTGCTGCTTAACTTCTTCTGTTTAATTCGATGCATTGTATGTAATATGAATTATTTCATGCATTTGCATGGTCTGGGACAACTTGTGCACAGAGTTTGGCATTTCCTCGAAACGGCTTTCCGGGGCACTGGAACCGTATCAATCCGGAGGGAAATATTTGATTCGTGCTCGTCACGATGCCTAGCGGGACCTCCAGCAGGGCTTGCTACCCGGGCTGATAGGGCGCGCCGCTAAGCTTGAAATATGTCCCTAAGGTGTTGATCACACCAATGACCGCATAGAATAGAACGCATGCTAACTTATTGTCTTGTGCAGATGGTAAGTATACTTGTGTTTTCGTTTCAGGGAAGGCGTGCATCGATTGAGTAAGCAATCGGTGTACTGGTTGGATTCAATGCTATATATTCATTCCTATCAAAACATGCAACTGATATGAATTGATTTCACTTGCTTCCTTATAAAAGCTATCTTAATGCATGCTCGCCCCTAACAAGCTAGTGTCGATTTAGTCGAGTGAGATTCATCCCGCTCACCAGTACAAGTTGAGTACTGACCCACGTTGTGGGCAACTATTTCAGGCAATCAGACGGTGCAACGCTAGTGCGTTAGCGAGGAGGCGTTAGGAGCACCTCTATTTTGAAGTATAGCTGGAGTCAGTTCATTTTGGAGGCAGAGACTTTAATCTATACAAGGGCATAATGTGCAAACGACGTGGACTATCTGACGGAGCGCGCCCTGCATTTTGAGTTATCTTTTGTAATGTAATTCAATAGCCGAGAAGGCGCATCAATGTAAACTCTATGTAAATTACTCTGAATATTCAATGAAAAAGCATGTTTCTTCCGTATTTGTGTTCAAATCTCTGTGAATGTGTTTTATAATTTATGTTTCGAAAATGGGTTCCTAAAACTGCAAGTTCTTGCCTTGTGCGAGCGCAACCCCAGGCTCGTACGGCATCACGCCCCTAGCGAGGACGAATCGATTCCGTAAAGGATCCGACGAGGACGATTGATCCTTTCGGGATCGGGGCGTGACATATTGGTATCAGAGCACGGCTGTACTTCCTTGGGATTTCAAAAGAATATAAAGGAGTTTGATGCGCCTCTCAATTGAGTTGCGTTCGGCGTCCGCTGTATCAGATGAGTCGCCTATACAATGAGCCCGTAGATATAAAATCTATCGATTTTGGAGTGTTAACAAGCTACTCTCTTTTGTAGCGATGGCTAAGAAAAACACTGCCGCTGCAAGCAGTGCTCAGCCTATCCAGAGCGATCCGACAAGTTCTGGAGAATCCGGGGGAGCGGGTTCAACCGGTATGACGGAACGGCTTATGCATCTCATGGAGGTGCAGCAATAACAAGCCGTCACGCAACAGGCACAATTTGTTTCTCAGCAGAAGCAAATGGATACCATGATACAACTGATTGCATCCTTGGTACCAAGCAACGGGACTGCCACTGTGACTCCTTCCCCACCGCCGGCCGTGGCGGTAGAGGATGAGTCGGAAGAGACGCAGCCTTCAGCTAGAAACACCTGCCGAGCAGCAGAGTTTACAAAAATGCATCCACCAACGTTCAACGGACGAGCGAAACCGGACGTGGTGTTGGGATGGATTGCTAAGCTGGAGGGGCTCTTCAACCTGGTTGGCATCCGGGGATCCAAGCGAGTTGCCTGTGCATCGGTTCAGCTGGAACTGCGTGCGCATGATTGGTGGAAGGCAACGAAGCAAGGGATTTACGATGCCAATCCCAACTGCAAAATAACTTAGAAAATGTTCAAATTAGCCTTCATTGAACAATACATTCCCAGGACCGTGCGTCAACAAAAGGAAGACGACTTCAGCAATCTGGTCCAAGGAAGTTTGTCTGTGGACGATTATGATTCTGTGTTCGCTAAGCTGGCCAAGTTTGCGGGGCACTTCCTGCCCAACCAACAGGCATGGTGCTATTGCTTTCAAAAAGGTTTGAATGATGAGTTGCGTAGGGACGTCATCAATCAGAAATGTCAAACCTACAGGGAATGCTATGAAGCAGCCCTGGACAGCGAGCGGATCTTTGGGTGTTGTCCCCCAAAGGCAGAAGTGCAAACCTCCCGTACCAATAACAATAAACGACCTCAGGAAACGGGAGGGTCTGGAGCACATAAGCGTCAGCACACGTCGGATAACAGGGGTCAGACTCAGGCACCGAACTGTACCAGGTGTGGCAAAGCAGGGCATCGAGTAAACGAGTATCGGGTTACTGGATGTTTCAAATGTGGTCGTCTGGGCCATAAACAGTTTAACTGCCGGGAGGGTAAGCCGAATCAGAACAACGGGAATAATCAGAATAAAGGGCCTCCAGCAAGTGATGCAAATGTTGTGCCAGTAAACCCACAACGTCAGGGTGCTCAAGGCCGAGTCTATGCATTGACTTGGGATGAGGCATCTGTTTCTGAAACGGTCGTGACAGGTACTTTACTTTTCAGAGAATTGCCCGCTAGAGTCTTATTTGATTCAGGTGCTACGCATAGTTTCATATCTGCTGATTTTACTGTTGAGCATAAATTAGCTTCTACTCCCTTAACTATGAATCTTTGTGTAAGCACACCTTCGGGAGTCGACATGCCCGCCCATGCGATCTGTAGGGATGGTTATATTTGCATCGTAGGGAGGAAGCTTTCCTTAGATGTCATTATACTAGACATTAAGGATTACGATATTATTCTCGGGATGGACTGGTTGGGTGCTTGCCATGCAACAATCGAGTGCGCGGAGAAGCGAGTCGTATTTCGTCTACCCGGCGAGGCAGAGTTCTACTATTCGTGCAGCGCTGCACCGAAGACGGCAATGGTGATATCAGCAATTTCAGCTAGGC
Organism: Iris macrosiphon; assembly: GCA_036927795.1. Lineage (NCBI taxonomy): Eukaryota > Viridiplantae > Streptophyta > Magnoliopsida > Asparagales > Iridaceae > Iris > Iris macrosiphon. Next base: position 157,129,974 of record JAYESA010000015.1, read on the forward strand.
GTATGCTGTATTCGGGTTGTGAAGGGTACTTAGCTTCAGTTCGAGACACCCAGCAGGAAAGTGCAAATGTAGCTCAGGCTGATGTTATAGCAGATTTCCTCGACGTATTCCCGGACGAGCTACCTGGAATGCCTCCTGATCGTGAGATCGAATTCAGCATCGACACATTTTCGGATGCGCGACCGATATCGAAGGCACCTTATCGTATGGCCCCAGCAGAGCTAAAAGAACTTAAGGTTCAGTTGCAAGACCTGTTGGACCGAGGATACATACGTCCAAGCGTTTCTCCGTGGGGTGCTCCAGTACTGTTCGTGAAAAAGAAAGATGGATCCATGCGGCTGTGTATTGACTACCGAGAATTAAATAAGGTGACCGTTCGAAATCAGTACCCTTTGCCAAGGATAGATGACTTATTTGATCAACTGCAAGGTGCAACAGTTTTCTCTAAAGTTGATCTCAGGTCAGGGTATCACCAGTTGAAAATCAGACCAGAAGACATTCAAAAATCTGCGTTCAGAACCCGTTACGGACACTATGAGTTTTTCGTGATGTCGTTCGGCTTAACGAACGCCCCTGCAGCTTTCATGGATCTGATGAACCGCGTGTTTCGGCCGTACGTAGACAAGTTTGTCGTCGTATTCATCGACGACATTCTGATATATTCCAAGAATGAGGTGGAACACAAGAAACACCTGAAGATCGTGTTGTAGACATTATGAGAACATAAGTTGTTCGCTAAGCTCAGTAAGTGCGAGTTCTGGTTGAATAGCGTGGCGTTCCTTGGACATATCATCTCGGCAGAAGGCGTCGTCGTAGACCCGAAGAAAATAGAGGCGGTGATGGACTGGAAACAACCTACGTCAGCCAGCGAAATTCGAAGCTTTCTCGGCCTAGCAGGATACTACCGTAGATTCATGAAAGATTTCTCTAAACTGGCCTCGCCTTTGACTCGCCTTACTCAGAAAGGGATTGTATACAACTGGAGTGAAGAATATGAAGCCAGCTTTAGTGAATTGAAGCAGCGTCTTATTTCAGCTCCGATTCTTGCACTTCCTGATGGGGTAGAAGAGTTTCAGATATACAGTGACGCTTCAGGACTCAGATTGGGATGTGTACTCATACAATGGGACAAGGTAATATCGTACGCCTCCAGGCAGCTGAAGTCGCACGAGAAAAACTACCCGACACACGATTTGGAATTGGCGGCGATTGTATTTGCATTGAAGTTGTGGAGGCATTATCTTTATGGTGTTGCTTGCAAAATCTTCACAGATCACAAGAGCCTCAAGTATCTTTTCACCCAACGGGAATTGAACCTCCGGCAGCGGCGTTGGCTAGAACTTATTAAGGACTATGATCTAACGATCGCGTATACTCCGGGCAAGGGAAACGTCGTTGCTGATGCTCTGAGTCGAAAGCACGTGGGCTCATTATCTATAGACAATCGTTTACTTCGAGATCTTGAGGCGATGGGCATCGAGTTCCGAGTTCGGCATCAAGGCGTGCAGCTGGCACCACTCCATCTTGAACCGAGTTTACGGGATAGAATCAAGTCAGCTCAGGAGGGCGATCAGTTCCTAGCGAAAGTACGCGGATTGATCTTGGCGGGAAAGACGTCTGACTTTGTGGCAGGCGAAGATGGGGCCTTACAAATGAAAGGAAGGCTATGCGTCCCGAGCGACCCTGAACTCCGAAGGGAAATTATGGCGGAAGCGCACTACGCGAAGTATTCTTTGCATCCGGGGAGCACTAAGATGTACAAGGACTTACGCGGTACCTTATGGTAGCAAGGTATGAAGTGGGATGTGGCGACCTTTGTGTCACAGTGCATGGCCTGCCAACAGGTGAAAGCTGAACATCAGAGGCCCGGCGGGGAGATACAGAACCTCGCTATTCCCAAGTAAAAATGGGACAACATCACTATGGATTTCATTGTGGGATTTCCGAAGACGCCACGGGGGCATGATGCAATTTGGGTCATAGTTGATCGTTTGACCAAATCAGCCCACTTTCTTCCCATAAAAGTTGCGTGGAGCGTCGATCGGTTAGCACAGATCTACATAGACGAGATTGTTCGATTACACGGAGTGCCTGCTTCTATCGTCTCTGACCGTGACGCACGTTTCTTATCTCATTTTTGGACTAGCCTACAGTCTGCTTTAGGAACCAAGCTATAGTTCAGTACCGCATACCACCCCCAGACTGATGGCCAAACAGAGAGGACAAATCAAATACTTGAAGATATGTTACGGCTGTGTACGATCGATTTAAAGACTAGTTGGGACACGCACCTTCCGTTGGCGGAGTTTGCGTATAACAACAGCTACCAATCGAGCATCCAGATGGCACCGTACGAAGCACTCTATGGGCGCAAGTGTCGATCTCCAATATGTTGGGACAAAGTCGGCGAGCGGCAGGTACTCGGGCCAGAGCTGGTGGAGCAGGCAGTCGAGAAAGTTCACTTGATTCGGGAAAGACTCCGCACTGCGCAGAGCCGACAGAAAAGCTATGCCGATACTCATCGTAGGCCCTTGGAGTTCATGGTCGGGGATCATGTCTTCTTGAAAGTGACGCCGATGCGTGGAGTGATGCATTTCGGCGTAAAAGGCAAACTGAGTCCTAGGTTTGTCGGCCCCTTTGAAATACTAGAACGGGTGGCAGCTGTGGCATACCGAATTGCACTACCTCCCACCTTGGCTGGAGTGCACGACGTATTCCACGTTTCTCAACTGCGAAAGTATGTGCATGACTCGAGTCATGTAGTTAGCTTCGAACAGCTAGAATTGCGCACGGATTTGTCATACTTGGAGGAGCCGGTGCGGATTCTGGATCGTAAGAAAAAAGTACTTCGCAACCGTACAATATCCTTGGTTCGCGTGCTGTGGCGGAACCATACAGTTGGGGAATCAACCTGGGAAGTCAAATCGGAGATGAAGGAGAAGTATCATTCGTTGTTCATTGAGTCGGAGGTAGGGCTTGTTCTTAAGTTTTGGGTCGAAACTTTTTCTTAGTGGTATATTATGTAGTGCCTCAAATCCCGATCCGACCGGGACGAGCACTATATAATTGGGCGTGTGGCTAGTCCGTCTGAGTCGTAACTTAGATCTCGGCATCTTCTTGCCATGGGCAAAATACGATGATCCTTTCCAACTCATGGAAAGGCCTCTATTTAAACGAGTCCAATAGTTTTCGTGTTTTGGTTGCTCGGTTTTCTTGATTGCCGTTTTGAGGTTTTGGATTTGTTGTTGCTTTCGATTTGCTTGGTTTTCGCTGCTGGTTTTATCGTTTGGAACTTGAGGTTCTGGGGAGTTCGGCAAGGAAGGATAGGCAAAATTTCTAACTCGGTGCTTGTGCTATTTCAGGTCCGCGTAACTGACGTCTGATCGTCGCTAGCGGGATTCCTAGTTTCAGCCTTTTTCCTTAACCAGTGAGTAGTTTGGTCCCTTCTTTCCTACTTCTTCATGCCAACATCTTTAAGTTTCAATCGTTCACTCGATGATGACCGGTTGGACGCCTAGGAAATCCTTAGCCACAGGCATGCCAACCACTAAGAAAGAAACATGGGATTTGTAGACTAATTTATCATATGCTTGCACACCTTATAATTTGAGCTTGTTTATAAGGAAGAGTTGGTTGTTGGTGGCGGCCTGGTGCCTTGGATAGAGTTTTGGACTTATGGGATAACTGAATCGGAATACCGCTTGAGAAAATATGAACTGTTGCATGAGATATATATATGTTGCTGCTTAACTTCTTCTGTTTAATTCGATGCATTGTATGTAATATGAATTATTTCATGCATTTGCATGGTCTGGGACAACTTGTGCACAGGGTTTGGCATTTCCTCGAAACGGCTTTTTGGGTACTGGAACCGTATCGATCCGGAGAAAAATATTTGATTCGTGCTCGTCACGATGCCTAGCGGGACCTCCAGCAGGGCTTGCTACCCGGGCTGATAGGGCGCGCCGCTAAGCTTGAAATATGTCCCTAAGGTGTCGATCACACCAATGATCGCATAGAATAGAACGCATGCTAACTTATTGTCTTGTGCATATGGTAAGTATACTTGTGTTTTCGTTTCAGGGAAGGTGTGCATCGATTGAGTAAGCAATCGGTGTACTGGTTGGATTCAATGCTATATATTCATTCCTATCAAAACATGCAACTGATATGAATTGATTTCACTTGCTTCCTTATAGAAGCTATCTTAATGCATGCTCGCCCCTAACAAGCTAGTGTCGATTTAGTCGAGTGGGATTCATCCCGCTCACCAGTACAAGTTGAGTACTGACCCACGTTGTGGGCAACTATTTCAGGCAATCAGATGATGCAACGCTAGTGCGTTAGCGAGGAGGCGTTAGGAGCACCTCTATTTAGAAGTATAGCTGGAGTCAGTTCATTTTGGAGGCAGAGACTTCAATCTATACAAGGGCGTAATGTGCAAACGGCGTGGACTGTCTGACGGAGCGCGCCCTGCATTTTGAGTTATCTTTTGTAATGTAATTCAATAGCCGAGAAGGCGCATCAATGTAAACTCTATGTAAATTACTCTGAATATTCAATGAAAAAGCATGTTTCTTTCGCATTTGTGTTCAAATCTCTGTGAATGTGTTTTATAATTTGTGTTTCGAAAATGGGTTCCTAAAACTGCAAGTTCTTGCCTTGTGCGAGCGCAACCCCAGGCTCGCACGGCATCACGCCCCTAGCGAGGACGAATCGGTTTCGTAAAGGATCCGGCGAGGACGATTGACCCTTTCGGGATCGGGGCGTGACATGCACCCCTTGTCTAGTTACAGCAGTGACTACCGTACGACGTTCTATACCTTATAAGGGGGAACCGGCCATGTCCATCTACTTATTCCGGTACTGGGGCATGACATGGTCAGAAGAGGACATTGGCATTATTGGAGGCCGCCTACTATTGGCCTCACATGCGCGAGGACGTGGAGGACTACGTGCGCACTTGTCTTATGTACCAGCAAGACAAGGTGTCATGCCTCGCTTTCCAAGATACGGTGAGTCGGGTACGTAACTACATCTCTAGGCTACGCCCCATACGAATACTACTACATTCGTATCAGCGATTGTCGCCTGTAAGTCTTTTAGAATAAAATACAAGTCATGCTGAAATAATTAGGCAACCATCTAAACCAAAACACTCTGATTATATATACATATAACCAGATAAGTCTTTACAACAGCTCCTTATTAAAGTTACATATTTATAGTTGCAACTACTAGGTGCTATACTTTCTGAAGTCACTTGTTGATTACTCCTCGCTCTCGTCTACATTGTAGAGGGGTAGTATTTTCTCATTTTCTTCTTCAATCCCTAGTGAATAATACTAGGTCGTCAGAATGACAAGCAAGTCCTCGGTCAAGAATGATAAACAATGAAAGATATGATATTAGAGCAAAGAGCAATTGTTAAAGGAAATACGAGAATAAACATAACATGGTATACTTGACTTGAATAACTCCTAATCTAATTCTCCTATAGTATCTATAAATCAATCATCACAAATCCTATGTCACTACCATAATACACAACCAATTCCTAAATGCTGATGCAGTTTTGGAGAACAAGCCTTAAATAACCACTTCACCTAGTTTCCCGCCACAAATCCCGTTGTGAAGGATTTTGGTGTGACTTGAATGGCACGGTGCTTAGAATCCGGCCCCGCCCTCATGGATTAATCTTGAATTCACCTATTCGAGTATTATAATTCGAGATAGGTGTGTTTTTAATTGGTGACTTGAAAATATGATGGCACGGGATTATGATCCGGCCCAGCCTCCTTTGGGCCAATCTTGAATCCACCCATTCGATTGTTTTTCCTTTTGGATCGAAGAAGGTGTAATTATAATTAGGGTGACTTAAAAATAGGATGGCACGGGGTTATGATCCGGCCCAGCCCCTCATGGGCAACATAAAGTGAGCTAAGCCTCACCCGCTCACTTCGCAAGGCCTTGCGAGAGAGCCTAAACCGCTGAATTCAGCCAAAGTTTAAATTTATGTGGCAGAATTTCGTAGGTGGTCATTTATGCTGTTCTCCCCCGCCCAATGCTTCTAGCCTAAAACTACAATCATTCCTTATTCTAATTATTTTATAGGTTGAGTCTCTGCTCTGTATTGTCTTAACCGTTTGTTTGTTTTAAAATGGAATGCATGTCCAGGATACTGCAAAATATCAACTTGAGCACAAGTATTTAATCACACAATTCAAGGTATCGACTTTCACAGAGCAGATCATCAGTTGGTCCGAATTGATTTTCCTCGTGTCCGTGTCCTATGTATTCTAGACTTCTATTAGTTAAAGTAAAATCTCTAGTGGTCTGAAGTGTGTGAATCTAGGGTTGAAATATTGGAATGTCGGCGATATCTAGGAATATCGAAATATTGGTTAACTCCCGGAATTCTTAAAAATTTCGGCAGAGTTTCCTTTGTATTCTGCTCTCGAAATTTTTTAACAGTTTATAATTTCACCCGGAGCAACCCTCCGTAGCATTCCCGGGCTCGCCGACCCCTTCGGTGGAGCAACTCTCAACACCGGAATACACGCAATTAATATAACTTAATAAAATAGAAACCCTATTCTTACTTTGAAAGGAATCATACCTTAGTGCTAGCAATCTATACTTTGCGTAGTATAAACTACAAAAGTTCAAATTCCACAACAATGTTAGTGTTATACAAAAAGTAATAAGTAAGAATAACCAATGGATTATATATGTATATATAGCCAAGTTCATCTACACATTCCTACACATAGATAGTATAGTTCAGTTCTAGATTCCTTGTACAAAGAGTATGTAATTGCTTCTACCTCAATTATGTCCTAGTGTTTGTAAGGTACTATATATGTCTAAAGACTTTTATCCTTCATGTAATCAATGTACTTATCATTGGAACCATCAATCTTTCTAACATAGATCAAATCTGAATTTCATTGTCCGTATCAAGAGTTCGTATAGTATCTATATTATATCAAACAATTCTAATGAGATTCTTATATCTTAGCTCGTATATTCCATCTCCCGAGTTGATTGTAACTTAATCCTCATAATATAATTTTGTATTATATATATATAGGTGTATACCTAATATGTAAATATACATTGATACTTAACATACCAAGGAATACATATGCACATACACATGTCTATATATATAAATACATATATATGTATGCATAAGAGAAGCGCATATATGTATATATGATTTGACAAATGTAATTTATGATTTTCATACCTCCTAGACATCGAATATACATAAGTGTACATATGTATAAGTATACCTAGACGTATGATTGTATAATATTAATTATTTCCAATCTAATTACTCCCCTAAAATTCCAAATTAATTCTAATAGAGAGAAAGTGCAAGGTGAGAACTTGCCTTGGTTCTGGATTTCTAGGGTTTCCCGAGTGTCGACGTCGATTCCCTAATTCAGTAGGTTAATAATGGTTAATAGGATCAAAATCAATTTCTGGAAACCTAGTTTTGAATTCTGGAAGAAGAGAATTGGGGGAAATTAATATACCTAGGTTCTTTGGAAGAAGGAAAGGAACTCTGTAGTATTCGTGTCCGACGATGAGCGATGTGTCCGACGAGATGGTGGTGGTGGCGTTCGCCTGCGGGGAGGAGGGGGGGGGGCGCCGGCGTCGGCAGCGGCCGTCTACGACAGCAGCAGAGGCAGCAGCAGCATTAGTACAGCAGTAACAGCAGCGGCAGAGGCAGCAGCGGCGGGAGCGGCGGCACGTCGACGGCGCTCATGGCGATGGCAGCCTACGGCGGTGGCAGCATTCGCGGCGGTGGCAGCCTTCGGCAGCAGCAGTAACAGGAGTAAGGAAGGAAAATAAGAAGAAGATGAAGATAGGAAGGGGTTCTTACTCCTGGTTACTTATAAAATGGGTAGGGATAGCTCTTCATGGAGAGGGAAATGGAGGAAAGGGTAATATGTGTTCCCTGGGAAATGAAGAAGGAAGAAGGAGGCTACAGGTGGAAAGATGGGGAATGATTCAGGAAGAAGCTGCTGGTTTCTTCTCTTTTTTCCCATGGATTTTGGGGTTTTATGCATAAGACCCCTCCAAAAATTCAGAAATTCATATATGACATAGTTCCCTTGCAATTGGGAATTTGCAAAACCTAAATTAGTAATTACATATATACATTAGAGAGACAAATGGAAAAATAAAATTATAAAAAAATTAAATGAATAGCTAGCAACTATGACACAAGGTGGACCATCAGCGACCCGGGGGGTCTGCTTGAGCCTCTTTCTGTGCCGAGTCAGCCATGGGAGAGCATCTCAATGGACTTTATCTCTGCCTTGCCTAAGGTGGGGACACTTGGGTCTATCCTTGTAGTGGTAGACCGATTCTCCAAGTATGGGACCTTCATAGCTGCACCAACGGACTTCACTGCAGAGGAGGCCGTGCGCTTGTTCATTTCCTATGTGGTAAAGTTTTGGGGCATCCCAGAAAGTATTATCAGCGACCGAGACCCCCGCTTCACGGGAAAGTTTTGGACGGAGGTGTTCAAGATCCTTGGGCCGGACCTACACTTCTCGACCAGTTTCCACCCGCAGACGGACGGACAGACGGGCATGTCAATTCCCTACCCGAGGAGTACTTACGGCACTTTGTGAGTGCCAACTAGCGGGGTTGGGTGCATCACTTGGACATTGCCCAGTTCTGCTACAATCTCCAAAGGAGCGAGTCATCCCACAGTAGCCCGTTCGAGTTGGTAATGGGTCGGCAACCGCTCGTCCTGCTCATGCTGAGTACGGGGACGTAAAGGAAAAGCCCCGCGGCTCACCAGTTTGCCTCAGACTTCAGGGAGAAGGCAGATATTGCCAAGATATTTCTGGAGAAAGTCGCACACAAGATGAAGAAATGGGCCGATGCCAAGCGAAGGCCTGTTGAGTACAAGGAATGGAACTTGGTGATGGTCAAGCTTCAACCACAACAGTTCAAGGTATTTCGCAAGGTGCACAAGGGACTGATTCGCAAGTATGGAAGTCTATTCCCCATCCTTAAGAAGGTAGGCAAAGTTTCCTACAAGCTCGAGCTCCCCGTCAAGCTGAAGATCCATTCCGTCGTCCATGCAAGCTGTGTAGTGCCCCGCTCCGTGTCGGCACTATGTACAAGAGATATCGATTTGCTGACTCAAAAATGATATCTTCCTTAAGAGCTCCTTGTTGAAGCAGGAGATGACTGATTAAGGTGAGTGGGCAGAACTTCGTTCTCTGATTCTTGCACGCCTTAATAATGAATCTGAGTTTTTGAATGCTTGTTTGCTTAAAGATAGTTTCATAAGAAGAATGATAGAACCTGCCTTGCATGCTAATAAGAGAAATCACATAGCTTGTCATTGAAACGAACTTGTCCGCTTAACTAAGAGAACCAGAAAAGCTTGTCTAAGAGTAAGAGAATGCTCGAACATGTTTCACTATCGCTCGTGTTTCGAGAGAACCATATCGTGCTTGAACTTGTTCAGAGAGGGCAGCTAGTCCGCACAGAGATAGATGATCTACTGGTTCATCTCGTCTGCATCTTAGAGTTTATATGATAGTGTTTCATGCATTCGCATCGGTCGGACAATGGCTATTGGTGAGAGCTGAACCTTGGTCACGGCTGCTACAGCGATAATGGAAAGCAATCATGAGTCACAACTGCTAATAACATCAGATATATGAGTCATTGATTAGCTGGATTACCGCTACCGATCCTGAGTTTCTTGGGGACCGAAAAACATATAGCTAGTTCATTGTGTTGGCTTGATAGAGGATAGTTCCTAGATGGTGCATTGTCCCTAGAGTCTTTGAGTATAGCTCACGAGACACGCTGTGCACACCCTGATAGTCGAACAATCGGCTTGTCTTGCATGCTTGCTTATATCAATATGAACTCTGTTTTCAAAGATGTTTCCAAAAAAGAAGTAATATAACTCCGTTCTTGTGCTGCATGTAACAAACATAGGTAAAACTAGAAAGATCACTAGTAATGTAATATTTTATAACATGATTACTTAGTATTGATTTTAGTGAATGTTGCTTCTGTTCAGTTGTTTTATACTCACCAGTACTTTTAAAAGTGCCAACCCACCAACAGTTTGCTTGTTCGCAGGTGCTGGATCATCCGAGGAAGCGATAAGCGTGCCTCATCCCCAAGACCCAAAAATCTGGTTTCGATTACTTTGAGCTGCTTTCGTATAGATGGGCATAATATATGGAACGATGCCATTGTATTCAGAGAATCATGTACCTCAATTTGCCCCGTATACTCAGATGGATAAATGCTTGCAACAATGTTCCTCCGCTGCTTACTTGATAGATGCAATGATAGCCAAACTTTAATTATGTTGCCTTATGCGGACGCAACCCCAGGCTCGCACGGCATCACGTCCCGGTGGCAAATGACTCTATGCCCCGCGGGAGCGCCGAGGCACGGTGATTCGTGCCCGACGGGGGCATCGGTCGGGAGACCTTCGGGACCGGGGCGTGACAAGCTACCTCAAGCCTTATCATGAAGACTTGGAGGACCCTCAGCGAGGAGTTTCAAAGCGGCCCATGGCGACCATGACTACGTCGTTCGACAAAGAAGTGGACGTCGTGCTTGACTCAAGGACCACTTGCCGACGAGGTGTTTCCCCATATATGGAGTATTTCATCAAGTGGAAAGGAATATCGCACGACGAATCCAGCTGAAAATGCGCTGACACGTTGCATCAGTTCGAGGACCGGATCCAAGTGTTCCTCAGCGGACGTGTGTGACGGGGACGTCAACACATTAGGTGGGGGAGAATGTCACGCACCATATTTTGTGGCCCCACCAAGATCCGGAAAGCTTCCAGAATTCTGCACATGGAGGAATACACTTTCCATTCTAAAGGCTTCTTTTTTAGTTATTTGTCATTAATAATAATGTATGTAATATTCTTAGGATATAGAAAAATTTCTACCATATTTTCAAGAATAATACCTGGAATATTTCCATTCCAGAAAGTTCCTGTAAGCCATTGGGACAATATAAATAGGGAAAGACTCATTTGCTCCTCACAACTGAAAACTTGTAAGCTTTCCTAATAGCAATAAAAAAATCTTCAAGTTTCTATCTTGTTTCACTATTCTTTATTTTTCTTAGCGATCTAGCTAAGTTCGGTCGGGAAGGCTTGCACGGATCTTCGAGGAGGAAGCTTGTGCACCGAACGGATCGTAGTAAAGAAAAAATCACTAAGTCTGTGACATGGTGCTCCTTAAAGCATCAACTGTAAGAGCTATCTCAATTTATAGATTCTAAATTGAAAAGTAAAAATTTATTTTGTAGAATACTAAGGCTCGGTTGGAGTTCCGTGATGGTCTTGTTCCAGCCACATGAGCTGTAGTCTAGGTCTGAAAAATTCAACATTTAGAATGTAGAAGCTCATTTTGTAGAATAGTACTCAATTATAGTCCCATGATGGTCCCAAATTTTTTTTAAAATACACACAACGCGTAGGAATTCATACAAACACAATACATTTTGATACATTTTGATTTAAAAACTGAGTGAAAAATTAGAACAAAAAAAAAAATTTAAGGGAGTTGCAATTGCCAAGAAGGCTTTTACACCATCCAAGAATTTTAAAGTTGGATTGCCAAAATTATTCTTGATTTATAAGAGAAGTTAGAAATTTATTTTTAAAAACTGTAATAAATTGAGGGTAGTATTGATAATCCATCTTGAAAATTCTTGGATATGGTAAAAACTTTCTTGACAATTACAATTTTCTAATTTAAATATGCTCCAACCTCTCTCTACTATTATAATGCGGCTTATAATCGGCTCCAAATTGAACCGTCTAAGTCGTATGTATATCATCAATCAATTAATTAAATTTTTAAAAAAAAATATAACTACCGCGTGTGTTTTCTTTTCTCACGTAGTTGAAAAAAAAAATACAAAATCCGAAATATATAACAAATAATAAAATATATTTGAAATTTAAAATTTAAATTATATTTAAATTTAAATATATTTTAATATTTAGATAATTTTATATTAATATAGAAGGATGTCGTATATTTTATGCGTAAATTTACTTGGTTTCTATTATTTTCACCCAATCTAACACATTCTAAATTTATTTTTCTTGATTATAAATTTGGGACCTAAGATGCATTTTTTATCCCCATATTACTAGAGATGTTCTTACCCACAATATTTCAGCTTCTTCCTTTTGTGTACTTCTAATACATATTCCTTTTGTCCAAAGAAGAAATTACTAATAAATCTTCTTTCCTCTTTCTTTCTTCTTCTTCTATCAGAGCTCGAGTTCTTCATCCTCTAATGGCGGGAATAGCGCTGGTCCTCGATCTGATGAAGAGAAACCAGGGCCTCTCCTTCCACTCCCACGGCCTCTTCTCCGCCACCATCGCCGCCTCCGCCGCGGCCGCCTCCGTCGCCGCCGGAAGACCCTTCGCCTCCCGCTTCCTCTTCGGGTTAAGATCTCTCCCTCTTATTCTTCTTCGATTTCTGTTTCCGTTACAATTTGTTGATCTTGGTCGAAATTGGAAGCCGATCGGTTGTTACTTCGGAAACCTAGACTCACATAGCTCCGGCGAAGTCTGCTATACTATAAAGAGTCTAGATGAAGAGATAAATTGATACAATTTGCTAAAGGGAATCACATTCATCTCTACGACTCATTAAGCGAAAGATATGAAAAAGGACTGACATTCCCAATCTATATATGAAAAAGTAACTCATAAATACTTTGATGCCAATGAGAGAGAGAGAGAGAGAGAGAGAGAGAGAGAGAGAGAGAGACCTGGTCCAAAGCAACATTAAAAGGGGATGGGAAGATCCATCTACCACTTTCTTTTATTATGTTCAATGCAGTAACGTTAGTATTACTTGCGATGACGACTTCAAGATTTACAATAAGGCGAATGTGTATTTTCACTTGTTTGGTGCGAGCTAGCTATGGTTGTAAACGAGTCGAGCTTTGACCGAGAACCCCATGTACGACTCATGTTAAGAAAATGGCTTGGGACGAGCTTAAAATCTAATAACCTCAAGCTCAGCTCACAAAAATACTCTCGAGCTTGGCTTGTAACATGCTCCCTTAAAGTGCAAAACCAAATGAGTTTGAACTTAAACAAAAGTTTAAGCCCAAAGGATATTGATGCCATTGTAGACATTGGTCACATAATAGACTTACCACACATTAAATAGTAATATAAATATACAAACGAGCTTGTTTACGAGCATGGCAGGCTAAGTACATCTAACATGAGGCTTGGGATCATTTACTAAGGGTCTGCATGACAATGATATTTTTACCAGTTTTGGAGGATTTATGAGCCGGCCGTTTATGAAGTTTAAAAAAAAAAACTTGCTGGGTAATTTTTTTGATTCACTGGTTTTGGTCGGTTCACCCCCCTCCCCACCCCCACCCCCACCCCCACCCCTCCCCCACCAAAACCAGTGCATTGTAATTTTGGGTGTCTTTATAAACAATCCAAATTGGGATGTTTTGAGGGTTTATATATATTTTTTTTCCATTTATATCCTTTAAAAAAAATATAACTACAACTACTAATATCCTACTATATTTCTTCTTTCTCATATTTGTTTCTCTTGTGGTCCCATCTGACACGGCTACTTTCTTCGAAAGGTGAGCTTTTTAAATCTTGCGGTCCATTTGATGTGGTAGTGAATGTTTTGTTCTCAACATTTATGATTTACTACTTGTCAAACTATTTTATACTTATAGGTTATATGAGTGTATACGCTATTATTTGGGAGGTCAATGGTATAATATTTCTTCGGAAGGATTTTTATTTATATATGGACATATAAATAATTTTATTATTTTTAAAACTTTCAAAATAGCTCGTTAATGAATTACTAAGCATGTGTTAAATTATTTTAAAAGCCGTTACTTAAAACTTTCCAAAATTAGACTACTCATAACCGGTACTTGAAAAATACCTTATAACCGCTACCTAACAATTGCCAAGCATACCCTAAAGGGATGCATTCTAGTGTCAAGCACTAGCTTGCTTTGTGATTTCCAGAAAGTTGAACTTGTGAATTTCTTGGCCCAATAACAACGCTAATCAACATTTCACTTCACGCAAACACAAAAAATATGTTATGTTTTATGGGGTTAATAGTTTATTTCAAGAGTGGCACAAATGATAATCAACTTGATTTCCGTTGCGAAGGCATACGCACTAGCCTTGCGAGTATTGTGAATATGAAGTTATACTAGGATAGAGCCTATGTTTTAAAAAGCGCACTTAAGTGGCGCTTAAGCGGTTTTGGAGATCTGGACGCCTCGCTTAGGGAAATCTTGTCCCAAAAAGTGGACCGCGCTTAGGCGGTGCTTAACAACGCCTCGCCTACCGCTTGGTGCTGGAAAAAGCGCCAAGCTTTAAAAAAACGAAAAAAAATCGCTAGGCCATGGTATTTTGATGACTTTGTATTTTGATTATAGTATTTATAGTGTGTTTTTGCTTGATTGATAATTGGTATTGTTATTCATGCATATACTAACAGGATTGTATGAAAAATATATTAAAATTTATGTGTATATAGAGTATTTTACTTGTAGGTAGGTAAAAATGGGTGAAGCGCTAACTAAGCGCTTAGGCGGCGTTTAAGCGAGGCGCCAGCTTCATCGTCTCGCCTCGCCTCACGCTTAATATAACATAGATAGAGCTTGACCGGCAACATATGTTGATAGTATCAGGTGCTACCATTGAGATGTAGAAGTGAAAAGACTGAATATGATGTTATACTAGGATAGAGCTTGACCGGCAACATATGTTGATAGGATCAGGTATGTTGATAGGATCAGGTGCTACCATTGAGATGTACGAGTGAAAAGACTAGGATGAAGAAGAGAACATTACTAGATGTTGGAGTTTGAAAGGTGAAATATCATATATGTTTATTGATAAAATGAAAGTAAGTGAGATGGGGGTATGGAAAAGAAACTAATTTTCTGTGGTATAATATGTCTAATTGTATCAAGTAGCAATTGTGATTTTTTATTTTAGAGTATCTGAAGGCAAAACTTCAATCCTTTGGGTCATACAATGTTAATTTAAGATATTTGGCAAGATGCATAATTTCATGCTAGTAAATCAAAATTACGCAAAACTAGTGGAAAACCCATCTTCAACCCTTTAATGTCTTGTTCATATTTTTTTTTTCAGGGATGGAGGATTGCCACTTGCCTATTGTGATGCTGCCGCGGCATTGGGCGAGGATTACGTTCCTGATTTTCGCAGTGCTCCCGAAAGTATACTTCATCATAAGTCTATTACGTACAGAACCAAAGAATATCCTCTCGAGCTAAAGCCTCTATTCTCGGCCTTTGGACTGAAGTCTCTTGCAATGACATCCCTGAGGTCATTTTTGTTGTTCTATTTACCTCTTTTGGAACCTCGCCCACATGTAGAAGATGATGATGATTTCCTAGAAGACGCTCCAGTAGATAAGCCAGATTTGATTGTCCCATTCCAGAATTCAGTGAAACAGATTTTCCGTGAGGTGATCTTGTCCACACTTGTTCTTTTCTTTTGCTGGGTTTTCACTCATCTCAATGCATATCTAATCCTTTGTCATATAACCTTGCAAGTTGTTATCGTTTTTCTTTAAACTTACAATTGAATTTGTTGTGTACAAGATCGATGGAGATATTTTTTAGGTAATACAAATCTAATTACAGTTGTTCGGTGTTTGATAAAAAGTACATCTATCAAACACCAAATAGTTGTACTTAGATTTGTAGTGCCCATATATATACTTGTGTGTACATGCCTGCATTCAAGGACGAACCCAAAGCATGGCCTGGGGGGCCATGGCCCCCCAACTTTAGAAAATGTTCTTACACTATATTTTTGCAAAATTCAAATAATTTATGGATTGCACCCCTCTGCCCCCACTCACACACACACACACACACACACACAAACACTTGATGGTGATCGGTCATGGTATCCATAGCGTTGCATCCTCTTGTGAGCACCCTACCCGGTGGGGTCACCTCTCTGATCAGGTTGATTCCTGATTCCTTCCCTGTCTGTCCCTCTGCATGTTGTGTGTGTATTAATGTCTACGTATAAGGTTAACATGTAAATCTAATATGCTTACTGGAAGACACATTAAGATACAATCTCCAAATAAAAGATAACAACAGTCTAAGTTCTTTCTACATATATAAAGTTTAGAAATTGTATCCGAAAGGGAAAAAAAAATCCAACAATATGCACTGTTCTAATTGAAAATAATAATATAAAACTAATCTTAGCTAACGAATAAGTTCACAAAAAACATTAATCTTTTATGATACAGGTCAAAAGAGAGAACCATAGTTTAAAGTATCGGCCGATACCGATCCGATACGACCGATACCGATATAGTTTGGCATGTCCCGATACGATACCGACCGATACCCGATACTGACCGATACCGACATTAGAGGTCTCTTTTCCAGTCAATTCGGCAAAAAAATTTGAATTAAAAAGACCAATTAGAAAGGATGTAAAAGCATAGTAAGGCTGTAAAAACATATAAAAAAGGAAAACTTATCTATCGCATATAAATCAATCGACAAGGATGACTACTATTTCATTCAATATAAAAAATACTAAGAAACAATACTGAAAATACTTTAAATTATGCATAAATGTATAAAATATATTCTCTAAAATGTTAATAATTTACTAATAGTTGTTTGCTTTCCGATACCAAAAAATCCGATACTCTGATCCGAAACCGCCGATACTACCGATACCGCCGATCCCGATACTCATAGGAATGGTCCTATACCGATTCCGATACCGATACTTTGAACCTTGGAGAGAACGCAATAAAGAAACAAAAGGAAGAAAATCTCTTCATAATGAAAGAAAGAAAAAACAAAAACAAATAAATCAAATAAAAATAGTGTTATTTGCTGGACAGTGGTGCAGATCGATATGAAGGGCTGGAGAAGGATTTTACATGAATGTACGACGCTGAGTTCTGTCTCCCACTGGCTCTTCCTCTTTGACCCAGTGAGCAAACATCAGATTCCCTCTTCACTTTTCAGTTATGTTTTTTTGTTCTTTGGTTGGAACTGGAGCGGGCTAACAGATCCATATATATAGTTATACAACAAACTTATGTTATAACATGTAAAAGTGCCTGAAATCCGACTTGTTCGACAATTATAACCCAAACCCGATAATCAGTATTGGCATTTCATGATGGGTGGTCGAATTTTATGTACAAGATGTCCTTGATCTGATCTGTGCTATTGAATTATATTTTATCTCCTCCTCCCACCACATCAATAGATCTACATTTCACACAGATGTCCCATCTCTTTGTTGCCAGACTTTTCTGATTTCTTCGAGACTGATATAACAATCTCTTTGCCTCCATTTCTGGGTGCTCCCTTGTCTACAATCCTTTTCTTTACCTTTAGTATTTTTAAGCTGGATTTACTCTCAACATTAATCTGGCCATGTCCAAACTGAATTTAGATGTGCAACTAAGAATAATGAGTATTATTTCATGTTAGATTACAAAGCCATTTAAGGAAAAGACCTGGATTAACCTCAAATAACAAGATATACTTGGGATCTAAAGTCTAAACAAGTTCTTGGATGCGTATAATAAGGTTATTCTTAATGGAATGTTCTTTAACCAATAGTAGTACATAAACTCTAAAAGAGTTGACACTGCCTATTTGTATGAAGTACGAAACACACTAACAATTTTAAGATTTCCTTTTCTCTTTCTATGGATAACTCTAAAAGATTGCTCGTGTTGACAGTGGATATAACGTGTACTTTGCTAGCAACCCTTTTTTTTTATGTATGTAACTGCTTATTTAGGATAATTTGTGCATTTAATCATCTTTTGTTGTTCTTGCCAAGTCTGGAAGACTGGAACTTCTATGACATTTCTTTGTGCATATATGGAGCTTATAAAATTTCTGTCAGAAGTAGGAGAGGAGCACTACTTAATAAGTTTCATATGTTTACATACATTTCAGACAACTGTTGTGACAACTAGAAGGGTGCTGGAAAGGCTAGCCGTCCACTATGTTTCACAAAGAATGGCCTGGAAACTTCTTAAAGGTAATTGTACCTTCCATTATAATGAAACTAAGTTATGTGAATTGACGTTAAAGAACTTTCCTACTTTTACCTTTTATATTGATGTGCTAGATCTCAAACCCACGACTCAACTGTACTCTTATTTCATCATGGGCTAATTCAAACCTACAGAGGCCACTGCTCTTATAAAATTGATCTTTCATTAGTGCTTTTCAAAAATTAACTGTGAAAATGACAATTTAATATTATTGATTTGAACTATATAGTCTTTGCAAACCTGGCTCCTTTTCTATATTCGCATAAAACTCCCTTTCTTCAGATTTTGTTTGCAGAAAATACTGGAATATGAAGAAAAGAAAGAGTATCTTGATTCTGATTGATTATTTCCATTGTATTAGTTCAAGAGAGTGAGGTTCTTCCTAATATAATACTCAGTTTTTCTTGTCATCTAGCATTTCTGAACAACTAGTATAAAAATGAATTCCTCAACTCACATTATAACTCCTGACTATGAAACACGGGTACTTCAATTAGGAAGACGGGTACTTCAATTAGGAAGACGTACCTCTACCGGATATTGATACTCTTTGGGTACTTACCGCATATACCCAAAAAATTTATTTGTATTTCAATTTTAATTTAGATACTTCTTGGGTACTTCTTGTTACTTTATGGGTACTTCCTGGTGAAAATCATTGGGTATCACCTTTTCCTTTAAAATATAAGTTTGGTACTTCTATTTTAGAATTCAAATCTTCTTTATTTTCAAACTTAACTACATAGGTTTTAACCTAAAATTTGATTTCTATGATGAAAGAAATTCACGCCCTTAGTTTTATTTATGAAGTCATGAAGATGCATTACTAGTCTTTTGTCTCTATAATATATATACCTAGGGCTATGCAGATTTGGGCTGAACCGACCGAACCAACCCAGTCCAAACTGAACCGATTGGTTTTTAACCGAACCGATGGGCTGCTCGGATCGGTTCGGGTGGGTGCTCTTAATAACCGAGGGCTTTTGTTCGGTGAATGGATTGATATGCTCCAAAATTGATAAAATCAAACCAATCGAGTTGTTAGTGACAATTATATAAAATTACACATTTTAACCTCCTGTCTCCCCACGGCCCCTCCCCCTCTTATAAAAGCTAACCCTAGTACACATCCAACCATGGAGTGATGAAGATGGAAACATTTGTGAGGAGTGTGGACATGATGTTGTCTTCTTTGTTGTTGTTGTTGAATAAATGACATAATGTTAGTTTTATGGACTTTTTTGTTTGTTTTAGTTGGAGTGATGGAAACTTAGCAAACTAAGTGACTTGATGTTGGACGTATTTTCATTATTTTGCTTTGTTGTTTGTTATTTTTGTTATTTTTTTTTGTTTATTAGAGACGGAGTGATGAAAATGAGTTATTGTATTTGTTGGAGATGGAATAATGGAAATGAGTTATTAGCAAACATGTGCTAAAGGATTGCTCCAAAAATTTAATTTTTTGCCGATTTTAAACATTGTTATAAAAGTCGGCTTATGCAGCCCTAGGTTGAACCGGAAACCCCATGTTCGGCGGGTTTGTGTGTTTGTTCGACGCTTAGGCGTCCCCGTTCAGCTGTTCGGATTTTAAGTTTTTTTTGTAATTTTTTTTTTTAATGCTTAGTTGTATTGTGGACATGTTGGTTGGATTTTAAGATTGTATTTGTATTTAGAACATTGAAATTTTAGATTTATATTATGGATATGGTGATTTTTTTATTAAATGTGTTTCATTATGAATAATGTTTATGATGTCTTCATGAATCATGGTAATGATATAATACATGTTGATGATTTCTTTATTAAGTGTGTTTCATTATGATATAATACTATATAAGCTCTTACAACTACAACTACAAGAGAGTAGGAGGGAAACAAAATCTGTTCGGGTTCTAGACGCTAGGCGTCTCTCCTCCCTACCGAATCGACATAGCAAATTTTAGAACCCTTATTTTAAATATGTTGCGTTCAAATATAAAACCGATCTACCTAGCCAAACCAAACCGAACCAAATCAACATGTTTCAAAACCGAACTACCCAGTTGGTTGGTTGAGTTCGGTTGCCATTATTTCACAACCGATTTAGTTTGGTTTTGCTGTGATTGTGACCAAATAGGTCGACCACTGCCTGATGCACAACCTTATATATCCCACAATCGCACTCGTATCTTGGATTTTTAGAAATTACCGTTTTGATGTACCGGATACGTACCGTACCGGTACCTATGCTTCATAGAGTGCTAGAGACTTCAATCACATTTGGCGTGCACACTAAGAGGATTTTCGACAAAAGAAAACTGCCGAACTCTGGAGTTTTAGTATATTGGCAGGGACTTACACGGCAGTTTTCTTTTGTCGAAAATCCTCTTCAGCATTTTATAAATATAATTATTATAGAAAGTTTTAACTAGTTGAGGGAGTCATCTTCAGCATTTTCTGCCGCAGAATTGATTTCATTTGTAGGAAGCATGTTTGTCTTGCTGTTTTCTGTTTGTATTTTGAAATGTAGTTATTTCCCAGCAGCTGACATATTATGATTCTCAGATGTTTCTAGATCAGCCAAGCGCAAGGCTGCACGGGGAATGTCAACTGAATCCTTCGTTTTCAGTGTCAGCAGAACAACTTTCAGAGGTTTAACTTCTTTTTGTCATGATGCTACTCAGTTCTTTTCATTCTTCTTTTTTACTTCTGTTATTGTATTTTATTTTATTTCCTCAGAAGCCACTCCACTCCTAAGCTAACTACTGTCTCACTATGTAAACTTTTACTTTGCAATCAACAGGACATATGCTTGGGGTGGCTGCGTCATGGATCGTCCAGATCGTGGTTGACTTTTACAGGTGCTTTATACGCAAGTCTCCAACTGAATCTGAAGTTGCAGATAAAAGAGAGAGGATCAAGCTTTATGGGAAAAAGGTCTATGGTGCAGCTGTTAAGTGCAGCTCATCATTAGTCTTTGCATCCATTGGGGCAGGGATTGGTGCTCTGTTTCACCCTTCAACTGGCCAGTGGATTGGTAAGCAAGAACTTAACACATAACTGTCAGATAGGATCATTTGGTTCTTGTCCCTGGTTTGCTATGATGATTTAACTTGTCTAATTTTCTCGATGAACTCTTCTGATAAGCATATTTTGTTGTTGAAGTTACAGAAAACCACACAAACCTTTACAAGATTCAACCACAAAGTGGTGATTACAACAACTGGAACTTAGAAAATTACAAACTGCTAGAGAAAGAAAACTCTGAAGAATGCAACCAAGTTGTTACAAGTTGAAACAAAAATGAGAAAACTTGCAGGGGTGATGAGACTCAGAGCAAGATTCGACCTCTTTTCGTCGAATTGCTCCTATAGAACCAGCAAGTTCAAACGATGAACTTCTAGAATGCTTCTTTGTCACCTTCTGGACGATGAAGAAGACTTTGATAGGACCTCGCTACTGCTGCTCTTTGTTGTTGCAAACTCGATCTCGTTGTATATATTCTCTTTTGTTCTATATCCGATGTACACAAAAAGTCCCTAGCAGCCACAACCGTCCACTACCAACGTGGACGGAAAACATGAGAGTAACTCACCATAATGGGTGCGGTTACAACATTAAGTCTCCAATGAGTAGGTAGTTACAAGTTGAAACCCCCACAGAAACAACTGAACGGTCACGCCGCTAGAACCGAAGTTCCAGCGGACGTGTTCTCGCTGGAAAAACAAGTCACGCGGAGCCACTGGAACTACTTGACCATTGGAATAGCAAGCTTACGCTGAACCAGCTGGTCCACTGGACCAACTTGCTACGCTGGACCAGTTGGTCCTGCTGGAACCACTGGACTGCTATACCAGCTAGTCACGTTGGAACCGCTCGGCCGCTAGACCAGCTAGCCATGTTGGACCACATAGTCCTGTTGGAACTACTAGGTTGTCTGGTCACGTTGGTCCCACGAGAGCGCTGACACCTCGCGTCCGATGCCTACGTGCAAAGTGCGTCATCAAAGCTCCACTTTGCGCCCTTCGCATGATCCCTTCGTCTGAGTCCGAGTCGCTAGCTTAAAAGAGAAATTCCCAAAAAGTGTATGACAACAATATTTTTTTGAGGATTTGAACCTTGTCCTCTAGTAAAAAAAAATTTCACTACCAACCACACTAGCTACAACTCCCTATGTGTGCAAGACGATAGAAGAATCTTATATTGAAATACATACTTAGGAGGATTTGTCACATAGTTGATGTTGGACCGGATTTTTAGAGAACAATTTCAAATAAATTCCAACAATCCTTCACATATTTCAATATATGAACTGAGCGTTCTCCACATTAACTGTACATCATGTATTAGGGTAAAAGTTGCTTACGACTTGAATCTTCCTGAATAGATCAAACAACAATATGATACAAAATGAAATAAGCCTTGAATTCAGTATTGTACATGCTATTCTTTTCACTCACACAATGAGATCAACTATGCCTCTGGTTGCACGTTAAAGGCTATGTGCTGACCTGAAATCTGTGTATGTATTTTGAGTGTCTACAAGTTTACCCTCAAGAGACGATATGATCTCTGTTCATACACATAGGTGAGTTCTTAGAGTTTAAATTTTCTAGCATGAGGGTTTTTGCCTTCTTGCGATGCTATGTCGTTGTGACCAAGGTTTAAAGTATCGACCGATACCGATACGTATCGGCCGTATCGGATCGGATCTGGCCTTGGCCGATCCGATACCGCCCAAAAAAATCGGGATCGGCTGATTCATTGAGGAAAAATATGGTATCGGGCTGTATCGGCCGATACGGGATCGATACGGGCCGATACGAGCTGATACTGGCCAAAATACGGGCCGATACGAGAAAAAATCAGATCAGATCATCACAGAAACTTTAACAAAGTAGATGTTTTACAAAAAACCAAAAAAAAGTAGAAATTGATTCCAGACATCAAATCCAACAGAGAACAATAATGAAGAACCAAAATAGTAGGAAAAAACTATAAATAAAGGCAAATTCTTCTACAGACATACACACAAAACATAAATTACTCAAAAAAAAATCTCAAGAACTCAACTTACCTCGTTTTCCCGAAGGTAATCTTCCAAGAACCCCTTTCTTCTTTGCCTTGCCGCTGCTTCCATCGGAGAGGAGAGGGTCTAGGTTTTGGTTAGATGAAAAGAAGAAAAAAAACAGCAGAGAAAAAAAAAAGGAACAGCAGCTGCAAGCGTTCTCACTCTCATCTCAAAATACACACACACACACATATATATATATATATATATATGTAGGGTTGGTGATGTGCAAGTTTTCTCTCTTATATATCGCAGGTAAACCATTCAACAAGGATAACTATTGTTTTATTCAATTATAATAAAAATAAAATAAAAAACACTTAAATAATGCATAAATATGTAAATTATTTTTTATATTTTTTACTAATTTATTAATAATTATTTAAATATTGCCGATACAGCCGATACCAAAAAATTCGATAGTCCGATCTGATACCGTCGATACTGTCGATACCGCCGATACAGATACTCATACAAACTGTCCGATACCGATATTGATACCAAATTTTTGATCCTTGGTTGTGACATGGCACATACCCAAGATCCAACCTTTTGGTGGTGTCACCCCACAATAGCATGAGGTCATAGCCTTTTTGTAGTGTTGTACTACTATTCTCTGCCTTTCATCATGAGGCTATTTGCCTCTATGCGGTTCTACGCCGCGAGCTCGAAGCTGAGATCCCACCTCATTTGGTGTCATGTTACTATTGCATGGGGTACTTGCCCCTTTATGGTGCTGAGCTACCTATGCTTCTTATAAAGCATGCCTAACATTCCAAATGCTTAAGAACTCGTTAAGGCTTAAAGCCATCATCCTACAATATTTACTCTTTATTTAGAGCAAAAGGTAGACCACGGAGGTTCCGGAATTTAATTCCAATAATGTTTTCGGGGACTAACATATGTATCTGATGTTTCTCAGTCAATGATCCTTCCTTAAACCAAAAACAAGATATCTGGAAGATTTTTTTTGAACATATAGCATAATACTTTATGGTAGAATTACAAAGACATCAAATAATAATTCCTTTAAGTCTATTTTTTTGTGTTCTTGCCAAGCTGACGGTTGAGACCCTTGGTGAACGGATATGCCAGATTTCTCTGGCTCCGAATATCAACAACTGTAATGATGTCTTCTTTGATGCGCTTATGAAGTGATGTATGGTGAAATCTCGTAGCCATCTTCTTCCCATTGAAGAGAGAATTGGATGTTACTATTGTAGTCGCTTGGTTTTCGCAATATATTGTATTGCCGTAATCTGTGCACCAACCATAGTAAGATCATACATGAGCTTCCGAAGCTATCCTGCTTCATTTGTCGCTGCAGCTAACGCATATAACTCAATACTCCATATATGAGTGTGAAAGCAAAGTCTGTTTCTTTGACCTCCACGATATAGCAGCTCCACCCATGGATAAAGACAAATTCTTATGTGGACCTTTCGCTTTATTTTTCTGAGCACCAACTAGCATCACTGAACCCTTCCTCCACAGTCAGAAAATCATTGTAGTGCAGATTGCAGTGCAAACTTTTGAGTCTTCTTGAGAATTCTCATAATTCTTTTTCACAACTTTCTAGTGTTCCACACTGGATTGCTAGTGAACCAACTCAGCATTCCTACAGTGAAAGCAATGCTAGGTCTAGTGACACTCATAACATACATCAAACTTCCAATCAAGGTTCTAAATTTCGCTACGCGGGGACGGTGCGCCAAGGGCCCTGGCTAGCGCCTAGGCGCGAACTGAATTTTATATATATATATATATATATATATATATATATAAAAACAAAACTCATTCTT
The DNA here is from genome assembly GCA_036927795.1 of Iris macrosiphon. Taxonomy (NCBI): domain Eukaryota; kingdom Viridiplantae; phylum Streptophyta; class Magnoliopsida; order Asparagales; family Iridaceae; genus Iris; species Iris macrosiphon. Next base: position 157,154,970 of record JAYESA010000015.1, read on the forward strand.
GAGAAGTTGGTTAGCAGGTTGGGTTTAAGTTTGCGGGTGGGGGTGGAGAGGTCCACTGTTCGAGTAAGTTCAATTTTTTTTTCCTCTCCTCTCCTTTCCTTACCTCTTCCTTTCCTTCTCATCTTCGGTCCCTCTCTCCTCTCCTCTCCCCCTCCTTCTCCTCTCCTCTCCTCTCCCGGCTCCACAACCGTCGCCACTACAGTACCACCGCTACATCACCACCGCCACTACAGTACCACCGCTACATCACCACCGCCTCTATCACAGCACCACCACTACCGCCTCTACCACAGCACCACCACCACCGTCAGCAGCACCACCACCACCATCACCACAACTACCACCACCAGAGCCACCACCACCATCGGTAGGTTATTTTTTTGATTTTTTTTTGAAATTTTAAAATAGGGGCTCCTAGGCCCGCCTAGGCCGTCCGCCTAGGGCCTTTCCGGTGCTGCCAGCGGCCGCCTAGGCCGATTTTTAGAACACTGCTTCCTATGACTCTAGAGTACTCCAACTGCATGACACTTTCTCCTGAATTTGGTTTCAACTTCTTGTCACATCTATAAGGAGTATCGATCCCTGAATTTTTTGATATTCATAGCGTTTGAGCATCTTCTCTACGTAGTGAGCTTGTGACAGAGCAAATCCAGCTTTCATTCGTATGATCTTTATCCAAGGATGACATTATCATCTCCAATGCCCTTCATACTGAAATTGGATGAGAGTAACTTATTTGTCTTATGATGCTATTTAGATCTAAACCCAGAATTAGCATATCTACATAGAGACACGATAACTTCTTTGTCATCAACGAGCTTAGCGTAGACACACTTGTCTATCTCGTTGATCCTGTAACCGTTTAATCTAATGACTTTAGTAAAATTTTCATGCAACATTGTAAGAGCATGCTTTAAACCATATAAAGATTTTACCAACTTGCATACTTTGTCTTTAAGTCCTTTGATGACAAAACATTCTAGTTGCTTTATTTAAATCTTTTCGGTCAGATCTTCATACATGAATGTTGTTTTGATATTCATCTGGTGAATCACCAACTTATGAACTACAGCCAGAGCAATAAGAATCCTAGTAGTTATCATATGTGCAACTAGAGCATAAGTATTAGAGTAGTCGAGATCAACTACTTCTGAGAAAATCCTTTAGCCACCAGCCTAGCCTTAAACCTATAAACAGTTCCGTCAGCTTTCATCTTCTTTTTGAAGATCCATTTGTATCCGATGAATTTTGCTCCTTTAGGTATATTGACTAATACCCAAGTGTTATTGGATGTTATTGTATCAATTTTATCACCGATTACTTTTTTCCAGAAAACAACTTCTTTAGTCTTCATCTTCTTATCATAGGTAAGCGAATCTCCTTCTGCTTGATAGGTGACGAAGTCTTCTCCGAAGTCCTTCGGTCTTTTTACCACTTTGAACGTGGCTCAGCAAGTACTGGTTTAGTAATTGTGTCATCAATTGCAATCTCCTTTTAAACTACAACTTCTTTTGAAGTACTAGATTTCTCGGTGCTTATAATGTTCTCCAGTAAGTTCGCAAGAATCATATTTTTGTGCCCGACAAACTTATCCTCAAAGAATTGAGCGTCGTGAGACTCAATGATTTGATTTGATTCTAAATAAAGGAATCTTCGGACATCTCTCTTCTCGGCATAGTCCATGAATATTGTCATTGTAGTCCTCGTTCCCAACTTTTGAATCTTGATATCGAGAAGTTTCACATAAGTCATACAATGCCACACTTGAATAACATTCAAGTTGGGTCGAACTTTGAGCTAGAATTCATGAGTGTAATCTGATTGTGCGAACGGTACTCTATTGAAAATAAAAGTAGCCATAAGCACAGCTTGTCCCCATAAGCAGTTTGGAAGACCTGCTGTTAAAAGCATGGGATTCATATTTTTCGTAAGAGTACGATTTTTCCTTTATGCAACTCCATTGGATTGAGGGGAGTACGAAGTAGTAGTCTCGTTGACAATTCTATGTGTTCTGCAAAACGAAGCGAATTCAAGAGAATGACTCTCCGTCTTGATCATTTCTGAGTCTCTTGAGTTGTTGACCAGTTTGTCGTTTTGCTTCTGCTATGAAGTCTTTGAACTTCTCGAACGTTTCATCTTTCGATTTGAGAAGATAGACGAAAGTGTACTTCGAGTAGTCGTTGATGAATGTAATAAAATATTTTATCCCAATCGTTATGGAGAAGTGTTTAAAGTTACAAATATCTGAGTGTACCAACTTCAAAAAATATGTACTTTGGTTCACCCGCTTGAACAACTTCCTTACAATTTTAGTCTGTGCACAGTCTTCAAATTTCTCCTATTCCTTATTCCCACATTTAGTGATAAGGTCTACACCAGACATCTTGTTTATTCATTTACAATGAACATGTCATATTATATTATACAATAACTCAAGTGAGTAATCAGAAGCAGATACATCATTAATACATTCAGTAGCAGTTATAATTTGAAGTTTGAACATCCCTTCGGTACATTTTTTTTTCCAAAATATGCTCCTTTATAGACATCACCATATGACCAACATTGATGTGTATTCTTGAACTTGTGTTGTACAACAGACATCCAGAAATCAGGTTCTTGGCTATAGTAGGAATATGTTTCACGTTCTCTTGAGTAAGTGACTTCTCCAAAGTCGACGTTAGTACCAGCACTTCAGCTTGCGACTTGTTTATCATTTAAACCTTCTCCGATATAGGTTCATATGTGGTGAACAACTCCTCCTTAGAAGACATGACATGATACACCATTGTTCATCCACCAGTCAGTATCCTCGTCAGAGAAGTCAACTTGCGTAATCATAGCAACCAGGTTAAGCTCATCTTATTCTTTTGGTTTTGGCTTTGGCTTGGACCTACAATCATTCTTGAAGTGATCATTCTTTCCATAAATAAAGCCCCATCATTGCTAGACTTAGACTTGAAAGATGTCGACTTCACCCTCAGATAGTTGGAGTCCTTCTTGTTGTAGGAAGTCTTCTGCTTCTCTTTGTGATCTCCAGTCTGGACCATGTTTGCCTTAGCAAACTAATTGGACAGTCAATCTACCTTGATTTTGCTTCTAGTCTCGTCCTCAATACGGATCCAGCGTAGAAGATCCTCGATCATTATCCCCATCTTCTTGCGGTACATATCGGTAGAGAACCGATCCCAGCTGGTAGGAAGTTTGGAGATTATAACTCCTACCATAAACTTATTTGTTTGAGGCATAGCTTCCTCTTCTAACTTTTGCTGCAACTTTATTAGTTCTTTGACTTGCGACAACATTGTCTTTTCGTCTTTAAATTCCATTTTTAGGAATTTGTTGACTAGGTATATTTTGAACATCTTTTCATCGCCCTTGTACTGCTTTTCCAGATACTCCCAAATGTCTCTTTATTCTTCTTCTTGTTGTATGACTCTGCCATGGAATCATCCAAGGATTTGAGAATCAACGTGCAAAGGTGGTTTTCTCTTCCGTTTTACCACGTTGACAATGACTTGCACATCGTCAGTTTCTGGAATTACTGGTTCTGATTTAGTCAGAATGTATTCTACGTTGACGAGTTGAAGATTAAAACTAATTTTTCTCTTCCTGTTGTTGTAGTGCTTTCCATCGAACTTCTTAAGTTTGTAAACACTCGTGTCCAGAAGACTTGTACGATTTTTTATTGATGGATCTTGATGAGATTCTTATAATCCTTAAAAGATCTCAGAATCTTGCTTTGAGATTGTTGTTGAAGTTAACAGAAAACTGTACAAACTTTTACAAGATTCGACCAAAAAGTGGTGATTACAACATCTATAACTTAGAAAATCACAAACTGCTAGAGAAAGAAAACTCTGAAGATGCTACAAGTTGGAACATAAATGTGAAATCTTGTTGGGGTGATGAGATTCATAGCTACTCAGCGAGATTCGACCTCTTTACGTCGAACCATTCACAGGAACCAGCAAGTTCAAATGATGAACTTCTAGAATGTTCATTTGTCACCTTCTGGACAATGAACATAACTTGGAGAGTACCCCTTTGTTGCTGCTCTTTGCTACTGCTCTTTGCTGCTGCAAACTCTATCTCGTTGCATATATTCTCTTTCTTTCTATGTCCCAATTACACAAAAACTTAGAGAATATATATGGGAGCTAAGCCTCTAGCAGCCACAATCGTCCACTACCAACGTAGGCGGTAAACATGAGAGTAACCCCCCATAATTAGTGCGGTTACAACATTAACTCCCCACTAAGTGGACAGTTACAAGTTGAAAGCCCAATAGAAACAACAATTGAATAGTCACGCCGTTGGAACAACAAGTCACACAGAACTGCTGGAACCACCAGACCGCTGAAACAGCTAGCCAGGCTAAACCAGCTGGTTTTGCTGGAATCAATGGGCCACGCGACTCCATCGTAGCCTCTGCGAAGACGCGCTGAAACACTGACAAGCTGGACCAGCTGGTCCCGCTGGAACCACTAGGCTGTGTGACTCCAGCGTACGATACGTACATGTAAAGTGCGCCATCAAAACGTCACTTTGTGCCATTTGCCCGAGTCGCTATGCCAATTTGGGAGCCTAGCTCTAAAGAAAAATTCTCAAAAAATGAGAACAAAAACTTGGAGGATTTGAACATTGTCCTCTAGTAAAACCCTCCACCATACCAACCATTTGGCTACAACGTCCCATGTGTGCAAGACAATAAAAGATGAATTTTTTATTGAAATATACACTTGGAATTTGTCACATAGTTGTTGTGGGACCGTATTTCTAGATAGCAATTTCAAATAAACGCCAACATACATTTTGGTTAACTGCGACGGTGTATCGGGTGATGCCAACTGTTCATGATACCTGCATGAGAATTATTCTGGAATGATGGAGATACAATCTATAGAGGAAAAAAAACCGTGACTCTGAGTCTGTGGTTCGATAGACTAAAAATGGGGTCTGAGTCTGGTTCCACAGACTAAAAAATGTGTGTGGGTGTGGGGATTAAAATCACCTTCATTCCAAGATGAACCCATATCACCTTTGGTCAACTGACGACGGGATTAAAACCACTCTTATTTACAGATTTGTGCTCTTATAATCTTTACTAAATGTCCCGTTTAGCCATGGTAGATTTTGCATCATTTATTTAGTTTAGTCAGTGGGCAATCTGATGGTGGTTATTAATTCTCCTAATTGCAAAATGGGATAGAAATAATGCAGGATAAGGCTTCAGTAACTGTATATACGGCTTTGTCTGGATCCTTGCATAGTTCGACTAATGGAAAAAAAAACTTGTTCATGGCTTTCCACAGGTTGTGCTCTTGGAGATTTTGCGGGTCCTGTTATCGTTGTCGTCTGTTTCGAGAAGCTTAACCTTCATCTTTGATGGCCACAAAATCGAAGCAGCTTCTAATGAATGTACAGCCTTGAAGGTCTGAAAGAGGGAAGTTTTGTAGGGAGCTGGTTCATTTGTTGCCTAAAGAGCGAGTCTTTCGTATCTGCCGGTCCTCGCATATTCTACTCTTGCCAGCAGCTTGGATTGATACGTCTATCTAAGGGACAACCAAGGCTAATGATCTGTTGGGATGACCAACCTATTGAACCTGTTGCGGTTAATTGATTCAGTTCCACAATAAATATGTACTCCGGGTGAACCACCCAAAATTTTCGTTTTTATCTTTAATTTTGCTCGACTATGCAACCAGAATGAACATGTAGACCTTCAAATGACTGCCCAAGATTTATGTTTCAGTAATTCTTGAACTTTTGAGTAGATTTCAAGTTATTACTATCATCAACAGCCAGTTTTATTAGTCTGCGGAGTATGCTGATGGTAATTTTTTGGGTGGAAAGATTATGATGAGATGTAACGAAACGGTTGGTCAGAGAAACAAACTTTTTTGTTTGTTTACAATGGTTCCCGCAAATTGGGCAGGTTATGGTCGAAAACCACCTTATCGATTGGTTGTTCGTGCCAGTCCAGCAAAAAGTGGCGACGCAGGTTATAATGAGTGTAGTGATGCTGCTACAAACTAGAACAAGCCAATTGTGAGCACGGGGTCTAGTTTCCTTACCACCAAACCGCTATTGGTTTGCGGAATCCGTATGAAGTGACCAAAATTTAGATTTTAGACGACTTTATGTGTTCGGTTGCAGATTTTGCAGATATAATTTATTGTAATTTTACATTAACAATAAATTTTGTCTGTTTGATTTTTTTTCTTTTTTCGAAGTGGAAAGCAGAAATGAAAATTTCTTATTTATACTTTGTGCATTTGGTTGGAGGACGACTTCCTCTCTACTTAAAAATAATAATTTACTATTCATATCATTTCAACCTTTATACTTTTTTACTCACTCAATAATCAACAAAATATCACATTTTAGAATTTTTACTTTTAGCTTTCATTTCTTCAAACAATCTAAACGAATTTATTTTTATTTTATTCTATTTTACTGTAATGCATTTACAAAATGTCGATTTTCGGTTTTTTTATTTTTATTTTTATTATTATTTTGCTGTATCTCGCCCAACTAAACAGCCCAAACAGGCCCAACTACCAAGAGTCTATGTCATAGGTTTCTTGGCCAATTACGAAAACTTCAAGGGACCTAAACAAACTTTTCCATAACATAAATAGCAAAAGGAGGAGAGAGAAAGGAAGAATATCACGAAACAAGCGAAGGAAGCACAGAGCAGAGCATTCTAGAGGGGGAAAAGAAAAATTAGGGTTAGGGTTTCCATTTTCGAAATAAAAAAATTTGGGGTTAGGCTTGCTGCGGTCATGGAGGCGGCCTGGGAGAGAGCCGTAGAAGCAGCTCTCGAACCCCGCGCCGCCGAGTCCTCCTCCGCCGCCGCCGCCCCATCTCCCCGGACCCTCACCCTTGACGGAGCCGTGAAGTGCCTCCACGGCCGCCTCCCCCCGCCTTCCCTCCTGGAGAGGTTCGCCGGAGACCTCCACCACCTCTCCCTCGCCAACATCGGCCTCTCCTCCCTCGAGACGTTCCCCAGGCTCCGCAGCCTCCATCGCCTCACACTCTCCGACAACCGCATCGCCGGCGGCCTCGAGTTCCTCGTCGACGCCGGCCTCGACTCCCTCCGCGATCTCGACCTCTCCAACAACCGCATCCAGCACATAGACGACCTCGCCCCGCTCGCCCGCCTCCGCCTCGTCTCCCTCGACCTCTACGAGTGTCCGGTCACCAGGACGGAGGACTACAGACCGAGGGTCTTCGCCATGATCCGCTCGCTGAAGTACCTCGACAAGACGGATGCTGATGAGAACGAGCGGCCGGAGAGTGACGATGAGGAGGAGGACGAGGACGAGGAGGAAGAAGATGAGTTCGACGGCGAGGACCCCGGGAGCGGCGAGATCGACGGCGAGGATCGGGGAGCCAAGGTAGCGGCAGCGGCGAACGGTTCTGGAACGGCCGGGAACGGTGATGAGGAAGAGGAGAGCGACACTGACGAGGAGGATATGGAGACTGAGAGGAAGGATGGGAACGGATCGAGCCGTCATCACCACTCAAATGGGTTTCGGGTGGCTGCGGTCGGAGAAGGGAGAGAAGGCGACGAGGAAGTTGAGGATGAGGAGGACGATGACGGTGACGAGGAAGATGAGGATTTGGGTGAAGGTGAGGAGATTGACGAGGATGACGATGAGAAGGAGGATGTGGCTGAGTTGCACGATGTTGTTGACAGTGACGATGGGGTCGAAGCGACAGATGATGAGGAGGAGGACGTGGAGGATGAGGCGGACGGGGAGCCTGGGACTACGGGGCGGTCGATGAATACGGAAGGGGAGATTGATGGGCACGAGCAGGGAGAGGAGGATGATGAGAATGGCGGGGAAATTGGGGAGGCAGACGAGCAGGGAGTGGAGGAGGATCGGTATTCCGAGGAGGAGGAGGGCGAGGGTGACGATGAGGTAGTTTTCTCATCTTAATTATGAGGTTGCTCCTCTAGTATTTGCTAATATACTGCTATAGTTTCGTTTCATATTGATTATGCAAATTATTGCTGATTCTTAATATTATGTTTGGGCTAGGTTTTATATGCTGATGGAAAGGCTCAAGTACCGTTCCCAAGTCCTGATAGACTAATTTGAGCAAAGTGGGTTATTTATATTCATCATCTATAGGCATACCAAGGTTTATTTTACTATGTTGGATATTTTTAGAATTTTTACCGTGTACTACAAAACTTACTTGGGGCTGCCCAAAAGAGTTGCTTTTATTTATAAGTTTGTCACCATGAAAAAATGGTTACGGGTTGCCCACTACATATTATACCCATTTTTTATCTTTTGCTTCTTTTTTCTCTCAAATTTCAAATATGTTAGGGTTCCATGTTCATGTATAGATTTCTTCTTCTATGAACTAAAATTTGGTTTATGATTCATTTTGGGAGGATTTTTGAAGTTTCGAATCCATTTTAGGGTTTTGAACTTCGAAAATTCGTCCACAATCGCGACGTGGACGATGATGATCTGTCAAAAAAAATTTGGTTGTCCTATCTATTGTCAGGACTGACAATTTTTTTTACAGTCCTAACAAATGAAAGGAGTGTAATTTTTTTTGACAGTCCTATAGTACAGAAAAAGTTGTGAAACATGGGATTGAAAAATTCAAGTATCATATGATTGTCAAATTTTTTGATAGTCATGACATGTTGGGATTGTCGAAATTTTTGATAGTCCAGAAATCCATTAACTTTTCATTAGGACTGTAAATTTTTTTGACAGTCCTAATGAGAAGTTATTGTAATGTAGGACTGTCAATTTTTTTGATAGTCCTGGCTTATTGTTAGGACTTTTAAACAGTCCTGAAATCCAGTAACTTTTCATTATGACTGTCAAAGTCCTGAAATTCAGTAACTTCTCATTAGGACTGTCAAAAAAGTCCTAATGAAAAGTTATTGTAATGTAGGCTTTGTTCTCTTGATGCTATCGTAAGAAAATAACTTATGTCGTCGAGCAGGCTTCGAGTGACCATAACTATTTGTTCAAAAAATATTTTTCGTCAAGCAATAGGTTGATTTGTATGCCCTCGACAAAAGTAACACAATTATATAGAAAGAATCCACGTCAGATGTCAGATGCATGTGTTACAACCAAAAGTATGAAATTTAAAACTTTAAAGAAACATAATTTTTGACTGGGAGATTGAAACACTTGTTCCAGCTGGTGCCAAAACGAGCGTATTGAAGAGTCGTATGGGATGAAACAATTCACGACCGTTTGACGGACTCTTCAAAATTTTAGAATATCAAAATAATGATGTTTCGATCTCCAAATTTTACTTTGATTAATTTTTTTTCGAATTTTCTTCCAGTATTTCGTTGTTAACGAGTAAAAATTGGTATCTTCGGGCGTTCAAATGTTATCATATAATATATCAGTGTGAAGAAGACTAAAAATGGGACAAGAATTTAATTTCTATTTTTCGTAATGGCAAAATTATCTATTTATAATAATTTGGTAATCATAATAAGAACGATTTAACTTTCGATTATGGTAGATTTAAAGAAAAATAGTATTCCTAGTGAATCTAAAAAAAAATTCAATATACAAATCTAAAAAATTAGGATTCCTCGTGAATCTTAAAAAAGTTCAATATTCAAATCTAAAAAAAATTCAAAATAAAAATAAAAATCTAAGGACTATAAAAATTAAAAAAATTACAGTATCCTAGGACTGTTTTGACAGTATCCTAGGACTGTTTTGACAGTCCAAGTGAAGACTTACTGTAAACTAAGACCGTCAAAATTTTTGACAGTTCTACCAACAGTTAGGACTGTCAAAAGTTTTCACAGTCCTAATATACATAAAGTTTTCATTTGGACTGTCAAAAAATTTGACACACCTAGGATACTCAAAGTTTCCTAGGATACTTGTAATTTGCCCAAATTCTTTGCCGTTCTTAGGATACAATGTAATAATTTCACTTGGATTAAACATCAATCACACAACTATATGGGATGAAACAATTCTATAGAAAATCCACGTCAGATGTCAGATGCACGTGTTACAACCAAAAGTATGAAATTTAAAACTTTAAAGAAACATAATTTTTGACTGGGAGATCGAAACGTTCGTTCCAGCTGGTGCAAAAACGAGCGTATCGAAGAGTCGTATGGGATGAAACAATTCACCACCGTCTGATGGACTCTTCGAAATTTTAGAATATCAAAATAATGATGTTTCGATATCCAAATTTTACTTTGATTAGTTTTCTTTTCGGATTTTCTTCCAGTATTTCGTTGTTAACGAGTAAAAATTGGTATCTTCGGGCGTTCAAATGTTATCATATAATATATCAGTGTGAAGAAGACTAAAAATGGGACAAGAATTTAATTTCTATTTTTCATAATGACATATTTATCTATTTATAATAATTTGGTAATCATAATAAGAACGATTTAACTTTCGATTATGGTAGATTTAAAGAAAAATAGTATTCCTAGTGAATCTAAAAAAAATTCAATATACAAATCTAAAAATTAGGATTCCTCATGAATCTTAAAAAAGTTTAATATTCAAATCTAAAAAAAATTCAAAATAAAAATAAAAATCTAAGGACTATAAAAATTAAAAAAATTACAGTATCCTAGGACTGTTTTGACAGTCCAAGTGAAGACTTACTGTAAACTAAGACCGTCAAAATTTTTGACAGTTCTACCAACAGTTAGGACTGTCAAAAGTTTTCACAGTCCTAATATACATAAAGTTTTCATTTGGACTGTCAAAAAATTTGATACACCTAGGATACTCAAAGTTTCCTAGGATACTTGTAATTTGCCCAAATTCTTAGGATACAATGTAATAAATCACTTGGATTAAACATCAATCACACAACCAACATCAAGTAGCAGAAAATCATATATTCATCTGTAACCAATGTTCTAAATTTTGGCTAATTCGGCCGCCTAGGCTCTAGGCCGAAACGAAAATGCCCAATTCAGTTGTATTAAACGTTAGTCGGACCAAATCAGACCAAATCGGCCCAATTCGTCCGGTTCGTTCTGTTTGGCTGGTTCAGCCGATTTGACGCAGAGCACGGTTTTTTATTAATTTTTTTTCTAATCCCTAACACCCCCTCAAGCCCGTGTGAGCCCGTCACTTTTTCCAGAAGCCAAATGAAGAAAAAACCCTAATCCCTAAATCCCACCGATCAACTTTACTTCCCGTCGGTGCACGATGCACCACTTCTCCCCGTCGACTTCAGCTCCCCTTCGTCACTCCTTCAAGCAACTCTCTCCCCGTCGACATCACTTCTCCGGGTTCTCCCCGTTGACGTCACTTCTTCGGGTTCTCCCCGTCGTCGCTCATACTTCCCTCTACGGTCTCTTCCCTCTTCAGAGTTCAGACTTCACTTCAGGTATGAATCATTGTATCCTTTATAGTTTATATGATATATGTGTAGGAAATAATAGTAGGATGATTATTATTGTTGAGAGGATTATATATATATATATATATATATATATATATATATATATATATATATATATGAGAGACTAACCCCTCACTATTGTTCTATCCGATGTGGGACTAAAGCCTAATACTAATAGTACTTCTACTTCTAATAATAATAATACTTAACATCCTCCTTCAAGCTGGAGCATAAATGTCAATCATGTCCAATTTGTTACACAGAAATTAGACCCGAGGACCCAAAAGAGACTTCGTGAAGATATCGGCTATCTGATCACCGGTCCTCAAGATATGCCATGACATGAAGCTGCTTATGTTGAGCCCTCGCTTCATTGATATCCGTCGTGAGAGGTAATACGTGGTCGACCTCATCAGTCATAGCCTTAAATGTCCGGAAGTATGTGCCAACGACCGAGTCATAGATATGAGACAAATTGCGTTTCCTATCAAACGTTACCGATAGGACCTTCCATAACTCCTTAACCGAATTCGTATTCTGAACCATGTCTTCCACCGATGGTTTCGTTGAATTCATCTAGTGCGTAAACAGTCGACTGTCATCTGTCTCTCACTGCTTAAATATGAGACCAGTCTCGTCTGGAGGGTTGTTAGTTAGATGTTTGGACAACCGCATTCCCTGAAGCGTCTTCTCGAGCTTCTTTCGCCATGTCGAGTAGCCCTCTGGTCCGTCCAACCGTCGATCGACAAGTCGAATCGATAAAATCGTGATGCCAGTGCCCGTTGGTCCCGCCATTGCGTTTTCGACACTGGTGTTTGTAGCGCTGCTATTCGCCTCAGTGCTTGTCATTCTTCAGTGTTCATGATTTGACCGTCGTGTTTGATATTTCCAACCCGATAATTACATCAACCCTGCCAATGCGCTAGAAACGTGACCAGAACCGGCATGCGCATGGGAATCAGAGATTGAATGTGGATCAGACAAGCCAGGACAGAGAGGCTACTCAGGTTACTATTTGTTAGATTATGATGTGAAGATCGAGTAAGGAAAGAAACAAAATTTTATGCAAAACAAGCCACTTGTCTGCTCTTTGTTAAATTCTTGATGCCAATGTTGAGGGTCAGAGGTTCCACCAAACTAACCATTGTTTACCCTCTGAGGATCCCAACATTTTTTCTTGTAAGAAATGTGGAAGGACGACTAGGGTTTGGGGTAGGTGACGGTTGGATTAGGGTTAGGGTTTACGAACATAAGGAAAGACGGCTAGGGTTTGGGTAGAGGCGGAGGAGGGGGGAGGGGCGCTAATCAGGGGTGGGGGGCAGGCGATTGCTGGAGGCGGGCAGGGGGGCGGGTGCTGGAGGCGGGCAGGGGGGCGGGTGAAATTAGGGTTTTAAAAGATAGAGGAAAGAGAAGTGGGAGAGATTTAGAGTTTTGGCTCTTATATCATTTAGAAAATAATAATAGGATGATTATTATTGATGAGAGGGTTACATATATATAGTAGAGGCTAACCCTCTTACTATTGTTCTATCCGATGTGGGACTAAAACCCAATACTACTACTACTAATACTTAACAATATGTAATGTCAAATATAGGGTTTTGAATTTTGATACATATAGTGATGGTGTGCCGGCGACTTGCATCAGTTATTTTGTTTCATTTTTTATTTTTTTGTATTATATGTAACATTTTCTGCTTGTTCTGCAATGTGTATAATTTTTCTTTGGTTTGTTCAGCCTTCATTTTTTCTGGCTGACTTCGTATTTTTTGTATTACATTGAAAATTTTCTGCATCATTTTTGGTTTTTAATTACAGTGTATGTATACATACAATGAGTCATGACAATAATAATGAATTTTTTCCCATTTTTTGTTCGATATGTTGAACTGGTACTCTAATAGATCACATGTAAAAAAAAATCAGCGCTTAGGCATTAGGCGGGCCCTTGGCAAACCGTCCCCGCGTAGCGAAATTTAGAACCTTGTTTGTAACCAACATTTTACTGTATTCATCAAAGTTCTGAAAATTTAGCAACTTTACATTAGATCAAACACCATTCTCTACAATTTTACATTTTAGCATATTACAACCAACATCAAACTTCCATCACAACATAAACATCATAGTTTCTCTATACAAAAATTCTACTTTTCGCTTTAATCATGTGTAAGTTTATGTCGGTCTTTACTTTTCCACCTACTCCAAAGTGTAAGGTAATCACCGTCACTGCAGAAGAGATTATTATTGTCGTAAATATGAGAGTTTATCTATATTCCTGTCGTGCCTTGTTTATTGGGTCTCCGCATGTCATGGATCCCCAATAAACAAGGCACGACAGGAATATGGGTAAACTCTCGCATTTACGAAAATAATAATAATCTCTTTTGCGGTGATTACGTTGCATTTTGGAGTAGGTGGGAAAATGAAGACCGATGCAGAATTGGAATAATAGATTAAACTTTATTGATGAGAAGCCTACATATATATATAGGAGAGGCTAACCCCTCTCTATCATTTTACCCGATGTGGGACTAAAGCCCATTATTACTTAACACCCCCTAAAGCTGGAGCATATATGTCAATAATGTCCAGCTTGTTACACAAAAATTGAACCCAAGGATCCAGAAAAGATTTCGTGAAGATACCAGCTATCTGATCACCGGTCCTCACGTGATGGAACTTTGTTATCCCCTTTTTATACTCATCACGGACGAAGTGGATGTCAATTTCAATATGCTTCGTCCTTTCATGGAACACATGATTAGTAGCAATATGGATAAGAGACTGGTTATCACACCACATATCTGTTGCTTTAGATCCTGTTTCTTCTTCCAGTTCTTGTAGCAGATGCTTCAGATATAGCATCCCTGTTGTGCCATGAGTAATAGCTCGATATTCTGTTTCGGAACTTGATCGTGCGACCACACTCTGTTTCTTGCTCTTCCACGATACCAAGTTTTCGCCAATAAATACCGAGTAACCAGATGTAGATCGTCTATCCGTCAGGCTTGCACCCAGTCTGCATCGGTAAAGCACTCAACATTTGTATGTTCCTGATTCTCCATACGATTTTTTTTAGAATTCTGAACTAGATATCGTAGGATTCTGAGAACTATCCGCCAATGTGGAATTCGTGAAGAAGACATAAATCTACTCGCGACACTGACAACAAAAAAAAATATCTGGACGAGTCATAACTGCCAAGTAGTTGAGTTTTTCCACCACTCGACGGTATTGATCTGGATTAGTCATCAGTACCCCCTTGTCGGGGGTAACTTTTCTCCTGGGTCAATTGGCGACGTTGCTCCCTTGACTTGCATCATTCATGCATCATTTAGTATGTCTAGCACATACTTCCTCTGAGTCATGACAATGTCTCTCTTTCCTCGTACGACTTCAACCCCTAAGAAGTAGTTCAACGATCCCATATCCTTGGTCTGAAACTGTTCTCCCAGGAACTTCAGTCCTGCAATGTCCTGACTGTCGTCTCTCGTGATCACAATGTCATCAACATAGACACAAAGTAGTATCCTTCCAGCTGATGTCTGTCGGTAAAATACTGAATGATCCTTCTTCGATTGACACATGCCAAACTGAGTGACATGTGTAAATCGACCAAATCATGCACGAGGTGATTGTTTGAGACCATAGAGGGCCTTCCTCAGATGACTCATTTTATCCTCCCTTGCAACGAACCCGGGAGGTTGCACCACATAAACTTTTTCGTCAAATCTCTGTAGAGAAATGCATTCTTAATATCCAGCTGAAGTAATGGCCTGTCATAGCGAACAATTAAGGCCAGGAGTACGCGTACAGAGGTCATCCTGACAACTGGAAAGAATCTCTCGAAATAATCCTCATCATAGGCCTGAGAATATCCTTCAGCCACTAGACGAACCTTTAGTCGATCAAGAGTGCCATTCGGTTTCACTTTGATCGTGAACACTCATTTGCAATCTACTGCCTGTTTACTAGGTGGCAAGTCTACCAAGTCCCAAGTTTGGTTCTTCCGAAACGCTTTCATCTCTTCCATAACAGCATGTCAATCGGGATATGTCAGACCCTCCTCGGCAGTATTGGGAATCTGAATCACATCAATAGTAGCTATCAAGTATGCTGTAAGGACCGCATTCGACCAAAATCTTCTCGGAGTACGTATTTGAAACATAAGAGCACGCGTTGTTTCCAAGAGGACGATTCTTGCGTTCAACAACACCATTCTGTTGTGGTGTATAAGGACATGAAGTTTGGTGGGTGATGCCATGTCGAGACCGATGAGAAATGAACTCACGAGACATTCTCACGACCATTGTCACTTCGAAGGCATTTAATCGGAACACCAAATTGTGTTTTGATTTCCGCATAAAAATTGCACCAAATTTCAAATAGTTCGGAACGATTTTTTATTAGATAGACAAAAGTGACACGTGAGTAATTATCAACAAATGTAACAAAGTACTTGAAATCCATCATTGAGTCAACCGAACATGGCCCCCATATATCAGAATGCACCAACTCGAAAGGAGCATATGCAAATATATTTCGACTACCGGATAGGAAATCCGGTGATGTTTAGCCAAACTACACGACTTACAATGAAAAGAAACATGAATGTCTAAAGATGGGTACAAATTCTGCAGAGCTTGGATAGTTGGATGACCTAACCGACAGTATAGCTCGAAAGGATCGAAATTCACGCTGGCACAAGCAACAGGGGAAGGTGCGTCAAACAGGTACAAGCCTCCAGCCACATGTCCCCTACCGACAGTCTTTTCAGTCTTTAGGTCCTGGAAAATACAACCATCAGAAAAAAATATTATCGAGCAGTGCATATCGCGAGTAATCTGACTAATGGAAAGTAAACTGAACGGGTTGTCCGTTGTATGTAATATGGAATTGAATGACAGTCCGGACGAAAGACGGGCACTTCTACGTCCACGGACTGTTAGCGAACCACCATTTGCAACAGTAATATCGGAAACACGTTCCACCGATATATAATTGCGTATTATACCTGCGTCGTCAGTCATGTGAGCTGACGCACTATGGTTAATCACCCACTGCTTCAACCTCACCACACATGCCGCGGAGTACCCGGTTGTGGATCCAGATGTAGATGCCTCACCACGACGTTGAGCTTGGAACTCAAGAAAATCTGTATATGACTCTGCAGTCATCTGGACAGATCGAATGCCATCACTAGGAGCGTCGGATGTAACATTGACGGTAGGAGCTTTAAAATATTGTCACTGAAAATGGTCATGCTGACCATAGTTGAAGCATATGCGCGTTCTCCCTCTATCACGACCGTCATTGTCTGGTCCCCCATCACGACCATTAGCATTTCGGCTTCCACGTCATCCACCATGACCTGACCACCACGAAATCCGGCATGAGCAGTACCAAGTGCAGAGCGATCAGTAGGAGTATCACCCGGAGTGGTCTCAACGACTTTTGCTGTCCGAAGAACACGATAGTGAGCCTCTATGAGAGATGGAATATCAGATCCAACAATGATCTGCGAGCGAACAGAGTCTGCATCAGGACGTAGAGATGCAAGATATGCCATGACATGAAGCTGCTAACGTTGAGCTCTTGCTTCATTAATATTCGTTGTTGTTTGCCATTTAAATCAAAAGGAAGAACTAAGAGAACTTGATTTGATTAACAAACTAGAGAGTACATAGAAGAGTCCTAAGAGACAATCTAAATACAAATTTGTTTTGATCTGGGGGGTGACAATGGAGGGTTAGGAGTGTAGCAACTCTCTTTACTCCATGGAGGATCTGGACGCAGAAGCTTCTCTCCTTGGTTTTAGTGTGAATCCGCAGATAGCCAGCCAGTCTTTTGGTTCGGTCTTTCTCTGAAGCAGAAAAAGCCGATCTTTAGAACGTTCCAGGTGCTCCTATTTATAGCCATCGTGCTGATGGACTATGGGTGCCGCATATGCCCGTAGCCGCATAAGGCTCCTTCAACATGATGCAATTGCAACTGTTGCCGCATGGTGCGGGCAAGCCGCCACGTGGATTTGTTTAGGATTTTTCGTTTGAAGAGATCTCGGGGTTGTGTGCATAACTTGGTCAATTGGACACTTGGTCAACACTAACTGTGCGAGAAATCGTCTTTGGTTGTAACAAAAAATCTTGTGAGTCGAGACTCGAGAGCCGCATATTGTTATAGTCGCATAGAAGCTCTAGTTTGGCCTTGTTCGGAATGTCACTTTGTTCGTATGTGGACGAGGTCGCATGGGTCTTGAAGCCGCATGCGTACTCTTGTTCGTCCTTAGGCTTGGTCAGGTGGACGCTCTGGCCGCATGATGTCGAAGCCGCATACGTAGGACACGTGGCATGGTCCGTCTGTCGAGGCAATTAATGCACTGATGTGACTTTATTGTCTTTTCTTGAGTCGTCGTCTGCACGGATTCCGAAGCATCTTAGGGTGATGAGTGAGATGTCCGAGCTTCTGACAGACATCGAGATCTGTGTCAGGGGTTTTTATGCGACCGTCCTGCTCTGTGGTCGTTCAGGCTGCATATAGTATACTATACGGCTTCTCTGCGACTTGGTTGATCAGGCCGCATGTGGCTTCTCTACGACTTGACTGTCCGGGCTGCATGAAGGCTATTATGCGGCTTCGGTCTGGTCGTATCTATCATGTTTTATGCGGCATGAGCTCTATATGGCCTGTAGTATTTTTATGCTTCTACAATTGTCAGGGATAAAACACGGTCGATCTCATCAGTCATAGTCTTAAAGGTCCGATAATGATTCTTATGAGATTTCTTCCTGATTCGCTCTGTATACACCAACGATTGAGTCGTAGATACGAGACAAATTGCGTTTTTCATCAAACGCCGCCGCCAGGACCTCCCATAATTCCTTCACGGAATCTGTATTCTGAACCATGTCTTCCACCGATGGTTCCATTGAATTTATCAACTATGTAAACAGTTGACTATCATCTGTCTCTCATTGCTCAATTATGGGATCAGTGTCTGCTGGAGGGTTGTCAGTTATATATGTTTGGACAACTGCATTCCCTGAAGTGTCTTCTCGACCTTCTTCCGCCATGTCGAGTAGTCCTCTAGTCCGTCCAATTGTCGATCGACAATTTGAATCGAGGAAATTGTCATGCCAGTGCTTGTTGGTCCCGCCATTGCGTTTCCGACACTAGTGTCTGGAGCACTGCTATTCGCCTCAGTGCCTGTCATCCTTCAGTATTCCGGATTCGACTGTCGGTTTGATCTCTCCAATTTGATAAATCTCAACTATGCCAATGCGCTAAAAACGTGGTCAGCACCAGCACGCGCATAGGAAGCAGAGATTGAATGTGGATCATACACGTCAGGACAGAGAGGCAACCCATGTTACTCTCTGTTAGGTCCCGATGCGAAGATCAAGTAAGGAAAGAAACAAAGCTTCACGCAAAACAAACTTGTCTGCTCTTTGTTAAATTTTTGAAGCTGATGAGAGTCGGAGCTTCCGGCAAATAAACCATTGTTTACCCTCTGAGCTATGTTGTATTAAGTGTGAGGCGAGGCGAGGCGACGGCCTCATCGCCTCGCTTAATGGCGCTTAAGCGGCACCTCAATTTATTTATTTATTATTTTTTTTTTGGCTCCCTACATGTAAAATACTCTATATACTCATAAGCTTTATATTTATATACACACCTTTATAGATATATTTATATACCTAGATATTTATATATAAGTTTAAGCTTTCGGCTCGGTTTATACATACATAGATATTTATACATAGATACATATATATACATATACATAGATATTTATACATAATCTTCAGCTTTCGGTTTGGTAAAAAAAAAAATTCAATCCGTGAGGCGATGCGCTACTAAGCGCCTCCTAAGTGTCGCTTAAGCGTCAACGCTTTTCTGGAGCGAGATTCTCCTAAGTGAGGCGCCCAAGTATCAAAAATCGCTTAAGTGTGCTTTTTAAAACATAGCCTCTGAGGATCCCTTGTTTTTTTCCAAATATTGAGAGTCAGAGCTTCCGACAAACAAACTATTGTTTACCCTATGAGAATCTCTTAACTCCTTTTTTTTTGAAGTGGAAAGACGACTAGGGTTTGGGGTAGGTCGCAGCTGGGTTAGGGTTTATAGACATGTTTTCAGTTTAGGAAGGACTACTAGGGTTAGGGTTTGGAATAGGTGATGGCGGGGGGGGGGGGGGGTTCGTTGGGCGGAGCAGCGGTTGGGGGGCAGCAGTTGGGAGGAGGTGCTGACAGGAGGGGGGCGCTGGGCGCAGCAACGGTGGGGGGGGGGGGCGGTGCTCCATCAGGCGAGGACGGGGTGGTGGTGGTGGTGGTGGTGAGGCGGCAGGACAGCAGCAGGGCGGGGAGCAGGAGGCGGGTGGGGGGAGCAGGGGCAGGAGGGGGCCGAGGGAGGGAGGTGATCTAGGATTAAGTTTTTTTGTGGAGAGAGGAGGGGTGGATGGGTTATGGCTCTGATACCATGTAGAATTGGAATAATAGATTAAACTTTATTGATGAGTAGCCTACATATATATAGAAGAGGCTAACCCCTCTCTCTATCATTTTATCCGATGTGGGACTAAAGTCCATTACTAATATTACTACTTAACAACCGATATGAATTGATACATGATTAATCTCTTGCATCTTCTTGTTTTTTGGATGTTCTAAGCATCAGATGAAATGAAGGAGGATGTTCTAAGCATCCTCCCGTCCTTTGAATCTCTTGTATCCATGGCTCCAGACCAATTTTGTTTCACTGCAACTTCCACCAAAATAAGAGATTAAAGAAATATTTCAAATAAAAGAAAAAAAACATGAACATACAAGGCTATATAAAAAAAAAATTTGTCCTAAAATTATGCCATATAGACAATTTCATAAATCATTTATAATGTCAAGATTGAAGAAATTAGTCCTTGAAGTATTCAAGACTATATAAAATTTCTACAGTCTTGACAACAAATAAGATTGTTGACATTTTCTACAGTCCTGCGTCTGTGGCAAATTTTATTACTTCAAATCCCTATAATGGGTTCGAAAGTTCAAAAATTCGCTCAAAGTTAATCCTAAATCTATTTTATGTTATTAGACTTATGATATTTTGGACATTAACAAGGATTGGAAAGAAGATTTAGGAAAATGAAAAATACAAACCCTAAAATTAGAGATGGAGAAGATGGAGGAAGAAGATTGGAAAGATGATTTGTACCTTGATTCTGAAGAAGCTTTGGGTGCTATCAAAGTTAGAATGAAGAAGTTTAAGATTTTGGAGGAGATGGAGGAGGTGGAGAAGAACTTTAGGATTTTGAAGAGAGAGAGTGAAAGTTAGAATGATTGGGTTTGGAGGGGTTGGACAGTCCTTAGTAAGAAAATGGCTGTCCCGAGTAAAAGTTCCTTTAAACTGAGCTAGTCCCAATCATGGCTAGTCCCGAGTAAGTTTTGTAGTGTCCCGATAAAATTCTATTTTTATGGTTTTGTGTTAAGAAAATAGCTATAGTAGCTTGCAACAGTTTTTAAATGTTAACTCTATATAAGAAACTTTTTATATGATATATCTATGCCGGATAATTCGCTTAGCAGATTCACTAGAATTGCAAGCATGCTAGTTGTATTGCTTTCGTTCTTATGTATCCCACTTTTCACTACTTTTTTCCTCATTGTTTGCCTTGCCTTCTCTCTTTTGTCCTGGCAGTAGATCTCAACGTACTCTCCATATTTGTTGCTTCTGAACTTACTATTGTATCAATGTGCTCTGGATTTTGAGTGATATTTTCGTATTGATAAGAAGTACGAATTTTTATTAGCAGTTTCACATGTCGGTTGATTAAACAGCGGGAATAATTCTAGTAGACCTGCACAATTGGAGGGATAAATTCATGGAAAATTGGTTCTCCAATTTCATGCGTAGATAAAAATTCAGAGGGAGGGGAATCGGTTTTGTTATTTCTGCTCACTTGATTTATGCAGTAGCATGATCTATAATGTTGATTTATTTTTGATTGCTCTGCAGAAAATGCCCTATATTTGGTAGGTTTTGAGCTATTCACACGAATAATTTAAAGGTTATTTTAATATTATCACAACCATATAATCTTTTACGACTAAATTTATTAGTTTGTTATTGGATGCTGATTTCTTTCATCCTTGTTACTTTAGTTTTCTTGAGTTGCTAGTTTTATATGTTTAGGACATTTTTTCTTCTACTTTGGTCATGAGGTTTATTAGTTTTAAATTATTTCCCCCAAGAAGTGTGTGTGTAGAGAAAGTATTATAGTGTATTAAATTTAAGGGAAACTTGCCTTCTTCATGGTGTAGAATCTGCTCACTAATCATGTGATTCCAAATGTCCTTTTTTATACTGCATGGTACATACAAACTCAAGGTTATTTGATATTTGAAGGTGGTTTTTTCTACATGGGCACTATAGTTAAATAGGTTTCAATGCAGTTTTATACACAGACATGGTAGGATGCAGAGAGCTGCTATATAATTATTGTATCTGCATATGATACAAGTGTGTATGAATTGTGCTTTTAATATCTTACGTTTTGCATCTTAGTATCATCATGTTAATATTTTGTGCTGTTCTTAATAAAGATGCTACTTCAGAGAGTTGAATGTGTACGAGTCATTTATGTTTCCCATGCATTTTATCGAGTCTAGAATGGCTCTTTGTAACTTAAATTTGAGTCATTTATGTTTCCCCTGCATTTTATCGAGTCTAAATGGACTTTTGGTAACTTAAATTTGAATGTGAAATTGATTCCCTGTTAGCATAACACTAGTTGCATGAAGCTATATGGTTCACTGCATCTGCTTAATGTTCATTTTTTCTTCAGTATTCGTGACTGACTTCCTCTAATAATCTTTATTAGCTCTTTCTCTTATAATATGATGAGCTCTATACTGCCTTTTAATGTTTTAATCACTGTGCTTGTATTGTTTTTAACCTATTTAGCATGATTGCTAATCTGCAATTTTTTTTTTTACAAATATCTGCCTATATTTGTTGATTTGTGAAATTCTCTTTTGCTTTCTCTCTTATTGTTGTTGGATTTGATTGTCAATCACTTCATTCCGTGTATTAGGTACTTGTTAGAAGCCTACCGTGCTAATTTTAATCACCTCCCATGTCCTTTAGTGTTCTGAAATCGATGATTTTCTGTTTGATCATATATTTTCTATTTAGTGTTGCTTTACAGCGTTCTTGTTGTTTTTGGAATAACATGGATTTAATTCTCCTATGAATTATTAGATGATCTTTATCAGATCCACTGATATATATATATATATATATATATATATATATATATATATATATTACTCTACCCCCCTCCCGCCTAACCAAACTAAACTACCCTGATAGCCAACCCACATCCCCCCCCCCCTACCCCACCCCACCCCACCCCACCCACGCACGAACGCCTAACGCGGGGTTCGAACCCCCGCCCTTTCCACTACACCATACCTGGTATCCACTTATATATATATATATATATATATATATATATATATATATGTGAGGAGGGATCGGGATTTCCGTTCTTATCTTAAGCCCGCATGTTCCCCGAGATAGCAGTCGTTGGATTGGATTTTTTGACCATTCAGATTAGATCAAAATCTCGCTATAAATTGAGTAGTTTAAGGATCTAATTTGAACAGTCAAAAAATACAATCCAACTGCTGCTATCTCAGAAAACATGCGAGAATGCTTTTATTTAGCCTTAATGAGTACTTCTGTTTTTGCAAGTCATTTGTTAGAAGTAATTGTCAGGTTAATTTATCAATAGACATGCATCTTTGTTGTAGATTGGGTTGATTTTAATCTTAATTTCTTGAATTTTTTATTTTTTTACCAGGAAGAGGATTTAGATGGGGAGTTTCTTGTCCAACCCATTCCTCCACAAGAGCAGGGGCAGAGAGGTAGCGATATTGATATTGACGCCTGTGACGAAGAAGATGAAGACGAAGTCGACGATGCAGAAGAATATCACGTAAGAAATGGCCATGGCCACGTTGTCGCCCCTCAGCCTTCTTCCTCATCGCAGCAGCCCAACAGCAAGAGGAAAAGAGATGGAGATGGAGGAGACATAGGGGACGACGACGACGACGACAACTCAGTTGAGGGCTCGAGCTCGTCATCGAAGAAGCACCATTAGTTCTCCAGCATGTACATGGATAATGCTTAGTAGGAAACAAGTAAAATATGGGTGGGGATTCTCTACCTCCTAGGTTCTCTCTTGATGTTCAGGTCTGTAGTTTAGGAGGGAAGATGGTTATAACTTGTAAGTTTGTATCTGGTTTTTCCCCTCCCCTTCTTCCCGGCCCTCCAACCATATTTTCAAGTCTGGTAGTGGAATGTTGTCCAATTTGACTGACCGTTACAATTCAAATGGCAGTTCATGTATACATATGGGCAGTGCAGGCTCTTGTACAAGGATGATGTGCATCAGTGGAGAGAGAGAGAGAGAGAGCTGTGGTTTTTTTGAGCGACTAATGAGGGAACGTCATGTGGCCTGCGGTCTGTGTAGACCGTTTTTTTTTTTTTTTGCGTGCGGATGATTGGTTTACATAAAACATATGGGAGGTCACAGTTTCACCTTTCATTTTTTTGCCACCCCTCCGTAACTATTGATTATCGTCACCTGTAGGTGATGGGATATGTATGGATTTTAACTGGTTGGGCTAAGGGCCTCGCTGGGATCATTGTCCTAATTTGGCCGAACACCACCCCCTTTTCTTCCCTTTGGATCGGATTGTTCTGGTCTCTCTCTGAGGTGTGGTCCCACCTAAACCCTTGCTATTAGGCTTTGGCTCAGTAAATTTTGGTTTTTTTTTCCGGTTTATTTTGCATTATTTTTTCTCTCGATATTTTATGTTTATTACAGGAAGTTTAAGACTTTCTTTATGTTTTATGTAAAAAGTTATTACACTAATCATTCTTAAAACATAAAACAGAGAAAATGTTCGTGTTATTATTTACAAAATAAGGAAGATCTGGATAGCAAACATAAAACAAAAGGGAGGTAAATAATCCTTTATTGTTCAGAGGCCCTCTTGTTAGCAAACATCAAACATAAAACATAAGAGGCAAACATAAAACAAACATAAAACATAAGAGGTAAATAATCCTTTATTGTTCAGAGGCCCTCTTGTTAGCAAACATAAAACATAAGAGGTAAATAATCCTTTTTTGTTCATAGGCCATCTTGTTAGCATCTTATAAAAGTTTATATTACCTGTCATATATTTTATGTTTATTAGGTAGACTTTTCTTATGTTTTGTATTTTATGTAAATGGTTATTACACTAACTATTATTAAAATATAAAGCATAGGAGAGGACCGCGTAATTATTTTTAAAATAAGGAAACTTAGTATAATAAATATAAAATATAGGAAATGTTAGTGTAAAGTAACCCTTGTTTGGGGGAGGGGTGAAATAGTGGACATAAATGACATACAAGATAGCATGTACAAAGTCATGTACGTATTGCCGGACATCGAAAAGAAAAAAAAAGTAACCCTTATTTAAATGAAATTTTTGAATTTTTTTTGTTTGATTATAATAAAGTGTCACTTTCGTCGCTTTCTGTATTTACAATGTGCAAGTTGCCTACTGAAATAGGCATTCAGCCTAAATTGGCCTCGATGCTGGCTTGAGAGAGAAGGATGTGGGATGCCAATTTTGTAGAGGACCAACATTATGTTTAAACACAAAAGAGGAGTTCATGTTTTACTAACCAAACAACAGAAAATTTTACAGGGAGGGAAGAAATTTTGAACAATAACAGTGGGGAAGAGAAGTTTGGATAAGTAGTCATTGAAGGGATGAGACGTCTACTCCACTGACGCGAGGGAGTTGAGTGCCAACTCCACTGGCGACGTCTAGAAGTTTGGAGGGAAGTGTGGCACCAATTCCACTGGCATCTCTATTTTTGTAAATAAAAATTTCTGATTGGCTGTGGGTTCGAGATTTGGATCGTGCGTGGAGGTTTTGATAATGGGTGTTTGTGTGTGGGGTGGGGGAATTTGTTATAAATAGGGAGGGGTTCGGGTGGCTGTGGGCATACAAAGAGAAGGGAAAGAGAGGAGAAACAAAGAGCTGGAAGCAAGCATCAAGGAGGACGAGGAGGGAGGGAGTTAAATTTTTAGCAATTTTTATTTATTTAATTGCTTTATTACTTTGATATAATTAAGTTGATTTATTATCAAATCCTAACCTTATATCTAAAATTCTAACCCTAATCCTGAAATCCTAACCCTAATCATACACATAATTCTAACAACGATCATTTTATAGATGACTGTCCAAAATGACGAATGTACTCATAGTGGACCCAATACTGAAAAAGAGGTCCAAAATGTGAGAACCATATATCTTGTGTGGTATTTGATGAAGAAGTAATTGTTCTAAATTGAGTTGTATTTGTTATATATTTTTTTACATATCTAACATTAACAGCTTTATAGTTATATGATTATAGTCTCGATTTACGAATGTGGGAGCATCGCTTGTGGCAGATCGAGAGCCACTGTTTCACATGGGGGAACTAATTAGCTCCCAAAAGCCCTTGGTGCATGCATTTGGATTTCAATATTTAGACAAGTTATGATTCCTATAACATGATAGAAACTTGATTTTAAGTCTCGTTGAACGATGATGGTCCCAACGTAACACTTTCCAGCTCCCTGTCGGTGAAACGACGATTACACTTTGGAATGTGACAAATATTTTAGGATTACCTATTAAAGATGACCACATATATTCTGATGACAAGTTATCTTCTAGCGAGTTTATTAGGAGGTACCTTGGTATGGAGCTGCCATCAAATTTAGGCCATAAACATGACATCAAGATAAGATGGCTTTGCGACAACTTCATGGATCTAGAGCGTACTGTTGACGAAGATATTGATGTGGATAAAATCGGATACGAAGTTTAATTAAAGATAACAACAAATTTAATTTGGTAGAATTTTTTTTAGTTTAATATTTTAGTTTAACTCTTTCGTGGATCATATTTTCATGTCATGTATTACACGAGGGCCTACTTACTAGGTTTGTGTGGTGCAATTCTTTTTTCTCAACGAAAATTGATATAAAGTAAATATGCGACTTTTATCATTTTTGGATAATTTGGTAGCACATACTCGTCATGCATGGGGAGCAAAAACATTAGCATATTTTCATCCTTAATAGACTTTATGACTACGACGTCAATTAACAACTGTAGCAAAAATTCTACCTGATGCATGTCACTAATACAAGTATATATGAACGAAACAATCTTATTTCTGTGAATTGATATTGTATACTAATACCATATTTTTTCTACTTAGGTTTGGTCCTACAAGCATTTCTCTATTGATAGGCTAGTGACCAGTATTAGTTTTGACGTGGATGTCTTTCCGGTCGCTAGTCAGTATTCGACACATACAATAGATCATGCACACTGCAAATACCAGGTGATCTCAGGGGAAATTTGATTCTCTACAACACACAAAGGTAAAATATTACAAATATTTTTACTGTTTTAATTATTATATTTATCATTTTCTTATTTTCGCAAAATCAAAAAGATTAAATGGTTAGCCTACAAATTTTGTTTGGATGTGCTCCTGAGATACAAAAAACATCATATAGTTGTAGTATCCATAGGTTTTATCTCATATACCGCCAGCATACCATGTATCATCCAGTGGATCGTGTTATGAGACAGTTCGGACTGGTACAGATAATCCTTGATGATTCGTCGTCTATGAGCCATGCTAGAGTCAATGCACTTTCTAGAGTCCGTTCTTTGCTTCATGGTTGTGATTCCAGATACGAGGCATATAGTGTGGCAAACATATCTCGCCAAGTGGAAAATTCGAATAATTATAAGTTATTAAATAATTAATTATAAAGTTTAATTAAGTATGAGTTTGTGATTGCTAATATTTTGTTTAAATGATGCAATGGTCGGTGATATCGCTTACAGACGTTGGTGGGGAGCCCCTCGTGTAATCAATAGAGCCTACACATTTCAGGAGGTCTGGTTTCATAATAGAGTCATATATGATTGTAGCTTGCGTGCATTTTATGACAATATCACTGAGATGCTACGTATTTATTTATTTAAAAAAAATTAAAATTTTATTAGATTTTATTAGATTTATTGGAAGAACATTAATTTTCAACGTCCTACAACAGGACAAGTACTCCCAGATAGAAAGAGTTATATATGGATGTGGAGTCGAGATGTTATACAAGAGCTTGAGATTGTACGAGTCGTCTAAGGCAAGACTTAGAGTCACATATACTGCTATTACATATCCTTCCAGATTATCCAGCATGCTACAACATTAGTCAGAATCAAGCACAATGTCGTAGTTCCAAGGTGTCAGCTACGATAAAATATTAGCATGCTTGCAAGGGCACTTCTCAGTAGGTTGAGGGAACTTCTCAGCATGCTGGCATGTCAGAGTGGTTCAGAGATATGACATATTATACGCATTTGATGACGACTCCATCAACGCTAATACCTGCTCAAGAGGAAGAGGAGGACACTCAAGAGGATGGTTGTTCAGATTCATATCCTCATGTGGAGAATACAAAGCACTGGAGAGAGCGTCTAGGTCTCATACGCGGTAATCGTAGGGATTACTGGCAATTTGTCAGGGGTAATAGCTGATTAATTTTGTACTTGATATGTATTTTCTTCATACTTGTATCTTAAAATTTTTATCAATTAATATATGTCACATCCAACTCCTGGAATAAGGCAAGCCTTATACGTAACAATTATCTCAAGCTACGTACCATACGGATATGTCGATATTCGTATCCACGATTGTCACCTATAAAGTTATAGGATAGAGTACGGACAATGCTAGACTATTTATATTTTCAGGAATATTCACATCTATTCACACATAACTATTCCAACTTACATCCCATGAGACCTATTATCCAAAATAATTAATTTATATTTATAAACATGAGGTTAACACATCTAATCAAAATAAAATCCGTTGCTCCATCCTCGATCATCATTCTTCGAATTTGTCCATTATGTAAAGTGGCAGCGTCTCATCTGGTATCTCATATTCACTTAGCGAATAAATACTAGGTCACCAAAAACATGAAAATTCTCGTTTAAAAAATAATGAGGAAAGTGAAATAAAATAGGATATGATTGAGAATCGTGTTCCGATCCTTGGGTAAATCCAAGTTGAATATGCAGGTAGTTCGAATTCTGAGTTGTCTGAGTTGAATATGCAGTAAAAAGTGACTTTCACTTCACTGAAGAAAGTCCATTGAAGTATGAAAGTGGAAAATCCAAGTTGAATACGCACGTAGTTCGAATTCTAAAAACTTTTTTAGTTATCGCATATTTTTTCCCATGAAAGTGGACTAGTAGTCACTTCTTTTGTTTGGATAAAAAAAGGTGAAGTTGAAAATTGTATTGAATTACTGCTTATTCTTCTATTAGGATGAAAATACAAAAAAAATCACACAAAATTTTATAGCAACAAAAAAAGATATACACAAAAATTTTACAGCCAAGAAACAAAGATTGTTAGGGACATAACTACCTTCTCCAAAGAGTTTTACCGCCATTTTTTTTTGGAGAAGACGAACTTTGTGTTAGTCCCGAGACAGATCAGAAGATGTAGGAACGAAGGCCAGGAATAGAGGTTCAGCAAACTTTACAGTCCACCCTCTGTTTGATCCTGAAGTTGTAGTTAATCCAGAAGTTCTGAAAATAAGTTTGCCCTCTGAATACCTCGATTCCAACGAAGACTTTAATAACTTTCGTCTACAACTTGCAGAATACAAATTATAATTTAACGAAAATAAACTTTGTTCTTCCTTTCAAACGCAGTTGCAATTGGGACAAAATGAATTACAGCTTTAGAAGAAGAGAAGTAGAAGAAGAAGACAAGAAGAAGGGCTTGCTAGGGTGATAAAAATCATAATTTCTCAAAGCAAGATTCATCCCACACGATATGCTCCTAGAAACTAGCAAGTTCTGAGAAGAACTATTGGAACACTCGTCGTTACCTCTGCACCGACTCGCTCAAACTCCCAAACTCCTGCAGCACAATACTTTCTACATCTCTCTATTTCGAAGTAAGTCCTCGATGGAGGCATGAAGAGAGTATTTATAGAGTTGGGATGAAACCCTAATCCTGATCCTAACCGCCAACTAATTACGGAAATATAAAAATCAATTAAATTCGAATAAAAAAATTATATCTGAATAATTGACTCAATCTTTCCATAACTGTTAAATCCCGCAATCAGTAAAAATATGTGCCCAACTCGTTGTTTGCGCATATGAGCGTAGCAGCATAGCCGCAGCCACTCCTGCACGCATAGACCCTGTAGCGTAGCGACTTATGCGCGCATCAGTGTAGCAGTGCATGCGCGCATAACCATAGACGCGCATAGTCGTACGTAGCTTGCACATAGATCATGCATAACCTCGCATAGCCTGCTCAGCGTCCGCTCATGTGCCTGCGTATGCACCCGCATATGCAACTAGTGCGTAAAACGGTGCACGAGCGCCATGCGACGATGTTGACGTACTAAGTGCAAAGTGTGCAACTTTACGCCCGAGGCCAAGTTTGAGTCGCAAAGCCCTAAAGGGGCTTAGCTCCTAAGAATTTTTTTCCAAGAGAGTGATAAAAAGCATAAATGCTTTCTTGAGGAGTTTAGCCTTAATCCTATTAGGAACACATCCCATATGGTACCTACTTAGGCCACCACGCCATGTTCATCTCTCACATAGTATTATATTGAGATACCCACTTGGAATATTTTCCAATATGGGACTATCTTTCTAGCCTTGTGAGAGAAAAACCTCTCACAAGCAAAGAAAAACTCTAACAATAACCCCCATATCTTAATATATTAGTTGACCGTCCCTACAGTGATTTTCTATCATGCATTAGGATATGTCGCTTACGACTTGAATTTTTTTGCATGGGTCAAACAACAGTATGATACAAGAATGGACTAAGCTTTAAATTTTGTACCATAGCTGATACTCTTCCCAGTCACATAATAACATCAGTTGTTCCTCTGGTTCGCACGTTAAAGGTCATGTGCTGACCTGATCTCGGTGTATGTATCTTGGGTGTCTACAAGTTTACCCTCTATCATGACCCGCACCTGATGTAGGGGCATAAGTACGTGGGTACGTCCAGCCTATGCCGCAGCATCGACGGTAGAACGTTGTCTAGGTCTACTATACTATCTAACAATAATGATTCACAATATATAATGTCATCTCAATATCAATATAAATACTCAATCACAAGAATCTATAAGGGAGAAACAACGCACGAATATGATATAAAAGAATCCAAGAAAAGTCAAGAAATATACATCTCAATTCTCCATCAATAAGTCTAAGAGTCTAGCCATACTCAACAACAATATATTTCAAAAATAACATATCAATGTCTTAAAGCTGGAAACAAATCCAGTCAAATATAAAAATACTAAACAAGCTAAGTCACTACCAGCTGTGTCTCTTTTATGGCGACTGACTCTCCTGAAACTCTCTGAGTCCATGGTAAGTTGGACGCTGGCTCTCCAAATCGATACTAAAAAATATTATCCAGTCAGGATTGGAACAAAGCACATAAACTAACAATAATTCCAATTAAATTGATGAAGACTATAAAATAGTGAGTAATGAATATACATGATGGAAATATAATACTGATAATGTAAGAAAGCAGGAGAAACATCAATCACAGTGAAATAATAAGCAGTGAGTAAGCAGGTGAATATCAGTCTCATCAAGTACAAGCTGGAATAGAAAAATAAAGTAAACTAGCTAAGTGTTTAAAATATTAGTTTATTATGTGATCGGCTTGGGACAAGATCAGGCTCTACCATATATGATTGGATATGCACAAGTACGGATAAGGGATCAGGTCAATCATGTATGATTGACTATGCATAAGTACAAGTAAGAGGATTAGGCCAATCATATATGTGAAGCTATGCACAAGTAATAAGATCAGGCTACACCCTGCGTGTGGTGATGGTGAGCTATGCACAAGTAGGTGGGACATGATCACATAACTAGCTAATACTCCCCCCGTCCCACTATTAGTATAGTGGATCCAACCATGACACTTTACGACACATGATTCATAGAGCATGGGACCAACCTGCTCCTGAATCAGTGTCTATATATGTACATAAATAACATGATATGTACAGGGTTCTCAAGAAAATAATATCTCATGACGGAATCAAGAATATACTAATCCGTATATCATTGTGTCAGGAATCAAGTACAACACTAAAAAATTAATATATTAGTAATTATCAAAATAATAAAAACTGTCAGAGAATATACTCGCCTGTGGTCCAGAGCAATGAATGTCAAACAGTGTCTGAACTGGTATCATACTGACCTATATATGAAATATCAAGGTCAAATAGTATTTTGAAGTCAACAATATATTTAATTAACTCAAAACTAGGTTTCTAGGTCAAAAGTATGTCATAATAGTCAAACTAGGTCAACACAGTCAAACTAGGTCATTTTCTAGTTTCTAGGTTAATTTTACCTATTTACAAGGTTTATAAAGTTATACTAGGTTAATACTAGATTTCTAGGCTATACCAATAAGTTACTAGCATATATTGCCCTAATATATACTTATACCTATAATATCTAGCAATACCTTGGCCTAGTTATTTACCTTACCCCGTATCACGGTATCTTTACATGTATCACACATTTACCTAATATCTTAGCCCGTATCTCAAATACCTTAACTATTAGTCAATACCTTAGTTCTAGGGTCAATACCTTAGTTAAACTAGATTTCTAGTCCATACTAGTCAATAATTGCTATCCAAATTTCTAGACTAATACCTTAGCCGTATCACCAATACCTCAACTATGAGACAATACCTTCCTAATACTAGGTTTCTAGTCCATACTAGTCAATACCTTTCTAATATCCAAGTTTCTAGACTAATACCTTAGCCGTATCACTAATACCTTAACTATGGGTCAATACCTTGCTAATACTAGATTTCTAGTCCATACTAGTCAATACCTTGCTAATATCCAAGTTTCTAGACTAATACCTTAGTCGTATTACCAATACCTCAACTATGAGACGATACCTTTCTAATACTAGGTTTCTAGTCCATACTAGTCAATACGTTGCTAATATCCAAGTTTCTAAACTAATACCTTAGTCGTATCACCAATATCTCAACTATGGGTCAATACCTTGCTAATACTAGGTTTTAAAGTCATACTAGTTGGCTATGATATAATAATATTATATATACTATATAGATATACTAATATATACAATAACATAGTCTAACACTTAATACCTAGCCAATACCTTAGTATTACCTCATTACCTAGCTATTACCTTAATATTACCTCATTACCTAGCTATTACCTTAGTATTACCTCGTATCCTAGTTTCTAGACTAATACCTTAGCTAATACCATTACCTTGACAAATACCCAATATCTTAACTCATACCTTGGTACCTAGCCCATTACCCAAGCTAGACACTACCCTTACCATGGTATCATCCAATACTTAATATCATAACCTTACCTTAGTATACTAGTATTACCTCATACTAGTTCTAATATTTTGGTATCTTGGATTCTAAATACCTTGATACATCCTAGGATACCACACTCTAATTTACCATATACATATCCTACTTGTTTGTACATGGTACCATGATACCACATTAGGTATCATATGATACAAACTCCCAAGATACTAACCCATGACCATAACCTACACTTACCTTACGTCCAAAATACTCATCCTACTATTGGCACTTGACATCTTGATATTACCCATTACCTAGTTCTAATATCCAATATCTTAGTATCTTGATCAATATCTTATCCTCCTAAATACTTATCCAACTAACTCTAATACTAATACTTGATACCAAATATGATACCTTACTCAAGCCCCAATACTCACATACCCTCACTCATGATACTTGAATGTCATGATACTAATATCCTCATGGTACCCAAGTATCACGCTAGTACATTGCCCCCAAACTCTAGTACCTTGACACATAAGTTACATATACTTGGCTCACTTGATAACCACTTGTATCAATACTAACACACACACACACACACACTAACTAACACCTATATATATATATATATATATATGTCACGACCCATACCCAATATAGGGGTACGAGTACGTGGGTACGTCCAGCCTACGCCGCAGCATCTGTCACCCCCACATTTCAGATTAGGGGTATTTTCGTCTTTTCGTAATTGATATATAAATGATTGCATGATAATTAATTATATTTAAATTGCTGTGATTTTATTTGATTGTTGTACTTTATCGTTGCTTCGATAATTAGAACACTATACTAGCCATTGTCTTCTAACTGAATTCATACCCTTGTCCTAGGCGTGCCAAACTGTTACTTTGATCTCGGTATGACTCATAACTATGTTTTGTTGTGCTTTATTTTAGTCGCACAGCATTCGTCACGACCGACTACAATTAATTCCCTATAAATCTAACTTTGTACCCTTGTGTGTTCCAATCGAATTAGAGATACGACCTCGACCTATTTTGAGCAACCCAAATTAGGATAATATTCTATTTTGAGTCTACTTCATTCATGATGCTTGTGTCCCACTTAAATTCAGTCCCTTGTACTTCTAATTAATTTTAGAACACCAATTACATCTTTTTTTAATTAAATAAACCATAAATCTCACTTCGTGTAATTTTCTAATTGTTGGGCACTTTTGTGCACAAGGCATTAAGGTGTCCATCCCGTTGGACTCGACACATAAATAAATCCAATTCTCCTTCATGTGTATTTTTCCATAATTTTTGGGAGAGTGTAATTTAACATCAACCTCCTTGAACCATGACCACAAAATCGTGAACCAATGCATCCTAGCCTTCCGTTTTAATTCCATTTAAATCATAGTCCTTGAAATACCCATGAGAAGACCCTTTTCCCAAGGGGTTGACCAAAGTCAACTTCTAGGTCAACCCAAACCCATTGCATATAAATATTCCTTTCCTTGTGTTTCCTTTTCTTTTTCATCTAAACCTAGCTACAGCCGAACCTCTCCCCCTTACTATTCATCACCACCTTCATCATCTCTTTCCCATCACGCCGTCAACCTCAACCCCGCTGGGATGAACCCCCTCGCCGTCGTCTTCTTCCACACGAACAACCCCCACTTCCACCGGTGTACTCGACCACCCCATCCCTCTCACAGCGACCCACTGTCCCCGCCTTTACCCCTCCTCTCGTCGACCGGAGAACGTCGAAGCCCGTCGATTGAACCCTCCACTTCCGACCGCCTGAAGCCGAGCCACTCGACCGGAGCATCCCGTCGTCTGAACCGCCTGACCCGCTATCCCGAACGCTGCACCCCGTCGACAACCCGACCGGAGCACCGCTGAACGCCTGACCTGCACAGTGCCGGACCTTGCCATCCCCGATGTCAACAGCCAGAAGTCGCCTGCACACGATCGGAGGCCTGACCCGCTCGACTGAACGACTTCGACTCCGCGACGACCTCGACTCACACGACTCATCCCACGTACCCAGGTTCGATTTCCCCTCGCGTGCATGTACACGTATGCGCACCCGCGTATTTTACCATCGTTGCATACGTATTTAGATATGGTATTTAGTATATGATGGTATATTGGTATGATTGTATGTACATAGTATATACCTATATGTGTATGAACCCAATTAGTATATATATATATATATTATAATTCTCAATTAAGTTTATACATACGTATATGTGTTGAACATGTATCCCTAGTACATGGTTAATATATATATATATATATATATATATATATATATATATATATATATATATATATATATACACACACACACATATCTATTATAATTGTAACTAATGAGCTAGTATTATTGTATATGTTAGTTAATAATGTGTAAGTATATGACTATGTACTTGATGACCCGAGCGTAACCACGGATACCCCGTAGTTACATTGACCTGATAACATGTTAGCAGACTGCCATATGTATACTGACGTACTGGCAAGACCGTACCATTGACTGTCTGTTATGCACAGCAACTACAGACGTGACCCCCCTAGCGTAGTCTCTGAGATCATTGTGTTTGATTGTGTGTGTAGTGTAATGTCTGATGCAGTATTGTGTTATATGATATATCTATAGGACTGTTGGATCCTTCAGACGATACTTTAGAACCTGGACATTGGTATTGCCAGCTAAGGACCACATGCGAGTACATTCTCTGACAGTTTCCATTATGTTGATTATCTCTATAACTCTTGTTGTATAGCGTACATGACTTTGACACTATTGTTTACACGAGTTGGCATTATCGAGACCTGTCACGAGGAGTCATAATTGGAATCCATCGTGCTAGCTGGGGAAAACGGAGAAATATTAGTAGCTTATGTGATCATACCCAACTTTACATGCATCATAGCTCACCCACACCTCACGTCGGTGCAGCCTGACTATTACATGCCTCATAGCCTGTTATGTGTGACTAGCCTGACTATTGCTTGCATCATAGCTATCCGGATAGTTAGCCTGACCTTACATGAATCATAGCAAGCCTGATCAGTCCTAAGCCGATCACATGATATGATGATGTTTCACACACTTAGCTAGATGTTCTTAACATGTATCTCTAGTACATTGATATAGCATTCCTTATGTTCTAGTCATGATTCTAGCATTCACATATATACCAGTTTATTTTTCTAGCGTGTACTTGTATTTCTACTCATTGCTAGATGTACATTGATGATGATTATTCCAGTATTCTATTTATTCCAATATTTCTTATTCCAGTATTTCTTATTGCCAGTTTTTTATATCTGTCTTGTATTTCTTTACACTGTGTTATAGTTTTTGTCAATATATGTGGAACTGCTGTTAGTGCTTGTACTTCGTTCCAATCCTGACTGGATATTTTTTTCAGAGGATCTTGAAAATTTTTGTACCATGCACTATGGACCGGGTATAGATGCAGATTACACACCAAAGATCTTAGAGGAGACTATTCCTTTAGAGGAGATATTACCTGTAGCTATCTAGATAGTATTTATCTTATGCATCTGAGACTTATTGAGGTTTATTTCAGTTTATGTTTAGACTTATGTTAAGTTTAATTTGAGACTTGTGGAGACTTTATGTTGGACAGCTAGACTGTGATTTATCTTTATGTTTGAGACATGGTGTTTAACTATGTCATTCCTCTCATCTTTTATCGTGCCTTTATACTCTTATAGATGTTGTGATTGAGTTTACATTATGAGCTATTGTGAGATGTATATTGTCCTCCTTATGGAGATTGATATCATTGACAGATATTTAGTTATATAGTATTATTATGACCTAAACATCGTTCTACCGTCGATACTGTGACGTAGACTGGACGTACCCACGCTCTCGTGCCCCTATACCAGGTGCGGGTCGTGACACATTTTTAGTGGTGTCCCATGTAGGTCTAGTTTCGCAAATTGTGCGATATCGTGGTAGTGCGATAACTTAGTTGTACTGCTACGAGCCTGCGATAGGATATAGGAAATATGATTTAGGATGACAGTATGCTCAATCACACTTGGAGATTCTGATCTTCGCAATGCTATTCTAATTGATTGCTTCCTTTAGAAATTTTCTGTCCTTCCTTGATAATATCGTATATATCACCTTAAATTGATTCTTTTGATCTGTATTCAGGATGCCGCCGAATACTAGATCCATGAGAGTGGGAGCAGCAGATTCAGAGAGGTCTGCCACCTCTCCACCTGATGGGCAGACACCTGGAGTTCCTCTTACATCTCTTGTTCATGTGGGAGTATCTGCAGCTAACGGGATTCCTCCTCCACCTATTCAGAGGATTGCCCCAGCTATGACGGACAACCTTCCACCACCACCGACACCGATTTTCGGAGGAGTGCCCACTGACGGGGCACAGATGTTCGCACTTATCCAGGGCATGCTAGAGGCCCAGAGAGTAACAGCAGAAGCTCAGCGTGTTCAAGCTGAGGCTCAAAGAGTGCAAGCAGAGGCACACCAGGCGCGGACAAAGCTGATGAGAGAGAGAGCATGGAGAATGCTCATCAGGTGGCTCTCCAGGATGTGGAGAGAGTAGCACGGCAACCGTAACATCATGGCCAACAACAACAGAGGCCAGGTACTATAGTGGACTTTAAGAGGATGATGCCTCAAGAGTTCAAAGGCACAGAAGGAATACTCTATGCCGACGATTGGTTAGAGGACATAGAGAGGAACTTGCGTTTAGCACAGATTTCGAAGATTTTTCAGATAGAGGCCGCTGGCAGTCAGATGTTTGATATCGCGCTGACGTGGTATCATACAGAGCCGAGGCTCGCTGACGAAGGACTTACTTGGGAGGCCTTTAAAGAGCTCTTCAAGGAGAAATTCTTTCCTGATGTAGCCTTGGGAGTATTAGAAAGTCAGTTCCATGACTTAATCCAAGGAGGCATGTCGGTCGACGAATACGCCGCAGAGTTTTGTCGATTGAGTCGATTTGCGCCATCGATGATTCGAGACCCAGGAGACCGAGCACGAAAATTCAGGAAGGGATTGAATAGAGAGATCAAGTTTCGTACTTCAGGACGACGTACTGCTACATTTGAGGGTATTCTGATGGATGCCCAGATTGCTGAAGATGACTTGGACCTCAGGCCCAAGAGAGGACGTGATATTTCTGGAGGAACAGGTGGTAACACAGGACATGCCAAGCGCCCACACTTTCAACAATAACAACAACAGAGGCCGTACCAGCAGCAACACCAGCAACAGATACCAGTTCGAGGACATATCTAGCAGCAGCAACCACAAAGACAAAACCAGCCCGTTGCCCAGTGTGCATATTGCGGAAAGATGGGACA
The DNA here is from genome assembly GCA_036927795.1 of Iris macrosiphon. Lineage (NCBI taxonomy): Eukaryota > Viridiplantae > Streptophyta > Magnoliopsida > Asparagales > Iridaceae > Iris > Iris macrosiphon. The sequence goes on from JAYESA010000015.1 coordinate 157,193,310, forward strand.
TACAAGGGACATATGCAGGAAAAGGTTGGGTACTTGCTTGTCACGTGGATCATCAGCACATCAGCTGAGGGACTGCCCAGCTGTTCAGACTCGCCAGGGAGGAGCAGCAGCTCAGAGAGGACCAGCCAGAGCACCTATTATACCAGGAGGCCAGCAGAGAGGACCTCCAATTCCACTACAGCAGCAGATGTTTGCTCAACACCAGCAGCAGCAGAGAGGAACACCACATGGACGAGCTTATGCCATGACTACTGAGGAGGCCGAGCCAGCTGGAGACGTGATTTCAGGTTCAGTTTTACTTATATACGTATATACATACTTACATATAGCTACTAGTAAAAAAGTATATATATATATATATATATATATATATATATATATATATATATATATATATATATATATATATATATATATATATATATATATATAATGTAACTAACTTAACTAACTACACATCAAGCCAACTAAACTATTAACTAAACTATCAATTCCTTACCTTGTTTCTGCCTTTGCTCTTGCATTTGCTGAGTTGTGGTGCAGTTGCATTGCTGCTGTGCAAACTGCTATTGTTGCTAGTTGAGGTTGCTGAAGTTTACTGCACAGTGCAGCTAGCTTGCTGTAGTTGTTTGTTGATGCTGAGGTTGCTTGCTGCATTGCTGCTACTGCCTCTTGCATTTCAGTGGTTGTTGTCTTGCATATACTGATATAGAATGCTGCTGCATACTCTATCTTTGCTGCAGTTGCTGTGCTAACTGCAGTTGTGGCTGCTGCTCTGCATACTGCTACTGCTTTGTTGTTGCTGTGGTTGCTGCAGCTGCTGGATGCTATTGCTCTGCACACTGCTGAAGCTGTTATAGCTCCTCTTGCTGAATGCAGTTGCTGCTGCAGTTGGCTTGCAGGTTGCTATTGCTGTAGGGTGCTCTTGATTGCTCATGCTGCAGTGGTTTGCTGCAGTGTGGTGAAGGTTTCTGCATAGTTTACAGTCTCCTACAGTTCCTCTTGCATTCCAGTTGATGGTACTTGTTGTTGATGTGCATTTCTAAATGCTGAAAACTGATATGTAGCTCTTGCCATTTCAGTGGCTACCCGACCTGTCACGCCCCAAACTCCCGCAAGCCCAATAGTCCCCGCTGAACGTGAAATCATCACGTTGCAGCTCTCCCGCGGGATAATCGTTCTATTCGGGACGTGATGCCGTACGAGCCTGGAGTTGCGCTCGTACAAGGCGATGTTGTTAAACACGAAAGTTATCATCGAAACAACCAAGTTACAGCGGAAGCCAATTGTGTACCAAGCACACATCAGAGTATACGCAGCGAAGCTCACGATAGGGTCCAAATGAGATGCTCCGAGTCAATGCCACAAAGGCGATGCCACGGAGACGATGAAATAACTCTTGCTCTTTCTCTAGCCCACAAAGGTACTTACAGTTCATACATCTTGTCCCGTATATCCAAGCAGCGCCACTACGCCTGTGTACCTGAAATATTGCCCACAAACGTGGGCCAGTACACAACCGTACTGGTGAGCGGGGTAACCCACTCGTCTAAGCCGACACTAAGTAGTGAATGCACACAGTTAAAATGGTGATCTTTCTAGTTGAATCCTAGATTCATTTCATGGCATAGGGATGACATGTTAAGGAAAGCTGTAAAGCAGTTTAAGCATGCAAGCACTCAACTCAAACCAAACGACAAGCAAATATATAAGCAACTCGAGGGAAACTAGTATGCAAACCGTCCTGCTCAAATCCAAGCAACACGATAACATGTCGAACCAAGCCTCAATATCCATCCTCAACCAACACTTACAATCCAAATCTCACAGTGCACACTCTTGCCGAGGCAAGGTGGCCGCGCCTACACGAAAGCCAAACCAACAAAAGAAAAGCAAGCCAACACTATACTATATGAAGTCACTGGCCAAGCCATAAAGGACTTTGATCGGACTGATCAAATGCGGTTCTCCTCGAAACAGCGCTAAGTAGCTAACCCACCTGGATCGATTCTAACCGCTGGCACCACGCCCAAGACGCGTTACCCAATTGTCTCCTCCATGGCCGAACGGTCCCGGTGCCCCGGAGTACCCGTTCGAGGAGACCAAACCCTGTGCAATACAGGTTGTCCGTGACATGCAGACACCAAGTAGGTATGACGAGAGGATCGAACATTCTCGCCCCACCAAGCGATCCTAGACTCGTTCCGCCAATAATCCAACCAACACATCCATAACCATTCTTCCAACATATAGCCCAAGGCACCATTCACAAGTTATTCCCATAGGCACAATGCCTCTTCTCAACACAGTATTTCCAATGGTGCAACACCCATGCTCAAAGCTAACCCATGGCACAATGCCATTTCAGTGGCACAATGTCACATTCGTGGCACGATGCCTCATCAAACGACACAACGCCCTCGCCGATACAGTTGTTCGGTTTTGAACCACAACTGCCTGCTTTGTAAGACAAAGCATCCTTGTGATACACGCGCACGGATGCACGTTCGCTCGCCCGAATCCCGATATTCCCATTGCCTCAATTGTATCATTCCAACTTGTATATTTTCATCCGTCCAAGCATAATCCCAAGTAATCCAACCGATCGCCTCAAATGAATAATCCAGCTATCGCATCCAACTATCCAATGCGCAAACCAAATCAAGCCACAATCCTACCAAGCCAATGGCGTACACTCTATGCACGCCTCAGTGTAGTGATTCCCAATGTTTCAGTCCAAGTGTTCAAGTCATTTACGTGTTTTCCATATTATTAGGCATGAAGGAGTAGAGAAGAAGGGAAAGAGCCCACTCACAATGATTGATCCCGTTAGGCATCCTGTCCTGCCGATACGGCCAATCCCTTGAACCCGTGGTCCGATGCAAGCGCGATCTACTCAACTGGTATGACCGTACGAGCAGGTCGTGCTCTACAAATCATCCGACCGATCGGACTAAGGAAGATGGCATTATCATTCTAACTCAGCTATCTCAGTACTGCTCTGAACGAACACCTGATTTCCATCGAACCCGCTAGCCATCTGCACATGAAACAACTCAATCAATACTTATTTCCAAAATCCAACAAATCAAATGGAACCAGCATTTGTTTCATTCAATCCGACTCAGCGTAACGCACCGTACGGTTGCGGGGCATTACATAATATACCACTTAGAATCAGGTTCGTCCACGAACCGTGCTGGTACTCATTCCTATCACATGCCACAATCCAATTCCATGGATCTGCTCTATGCAACTCACATATTCACGATTCTAACTCAACATCTCGCACTGCTGAATGCTCGTACAAATTCTATATTCCCACATCCTCCTTGTACCTCAATACGAATTCTTCGTATCGCTTAGTTTTGGATCGATACACATATTTAAGGCGTCCCTAAAATATATGTATTTCAGCCGAGCTTTGCGATAGCAAATTTGAACAAGTTACAAGGGTATCTTTATGTCCGAGGCATCCATTAGCTTCACTCCCAAATCGAACCAATCCTGATTTCCATTCCAACATGTTCGCTTGAGCACTATTCTCAATATGATGATTTTCCACCGACTCAATCAGTTCTTGTTCCAACTCAATCCATCCAACTATTTCTGAATCCGCACTAGCAACATCTCCAAATATATCTCATGCACCGAACGATCAACTCAACTGATACTACCCCAGCTAGGCGACTTACCCAAATATCAAACTTTGGTTAGATCAGCTCAACCAAACATCTCTTCCATCAAATCTCAATACCTCGCTGGGTGAACATCTATATTGAGGTTCGTGTGATCCACGAAGATCTCGCCGCCACGCCAAAGGGATAATGTTGCCACGATTTCAACGTGGACACACTCGCCACAATTCCTAGGTTGTGCATGGAATAGTTCTTCGTGCTGCTTCTACTGCCTCGAAGCATAGAATATCACCTTCGCCTTCCGAATGAGCACGCTTCCCAGACTAAGTTTCGAGACATCTTATAAATCTGAAGCACGTCTGTCCCTTCCAGTATTCGCAAAGATTTGATTTGAATGAGCCGTCACAGTCGTCCATTCATATAAATGCTATTCCCTTCTAGAGCACGATGAGTCAGAGGCGATGCCATCTACAAAAATCTGTGACTCTGAATCTCATCAGTTGACTAGGCTACTTCACCATCGCTTCGATCTTCTGGCTGCATCTTCAGCTGAAGACTATCCCAAGGGTCTCTCAAATCCAACACTCAGTCAATAAGCTAAATCATATTGCTCACATCTGCCCTCGACGCATTCCCAAATACGCCACCTCAAGGGTCGTTCTATGGGTCTACCATATTCATATCCGATTCAGCGGGCAAGGTCGCTTAGGGTCAGCTATCCCGAAGCTACGCTTGATAATGGTAATCATCACGATGGACAGTTACTATAAACCATGCTATATCTCATCTGCAATTCCGAATAAAAATCTAACCATTCACCCGAGCGAAGTTTCCGAATCCGAGAACCGCGCTCGTTGAAACCCTATTCCATCAATCCGCCGTTCTGTCCTGAATCCATCAAATTTTCGAATTGCATATTCGATTCTCGCACCATCGATTTCAACGATTCTCGAAACTCGAGACTTGCTCAAATTTACATCCGTTTGCCACGTCCCACCTTGCACTTCCAACTTACTCGAGCAGCACAGTGATTTGTTCCGACGTTGCTCCCAAGTTTAGCTATCTTCAAAAGTCTGTCCATCACAAATTCTTGCCTTTAGTTGTTGCCTCAATCCGTCCACGTCTTCCGGAGAATCTGTCTACCATTGTTGCACTAGCTTGCCCAAAATTCCACTTTCGCTAAACCTGAGTCAACTTCTCGAGCAGCAATATCCAAAATCCTTCCAGACCGTTCAAGTCCATCGCATTGTCCCTCCAAACCAAGATCGTGTTTCATTGCTCAACCAACATCTCAAATGTGTTGCCCAAAATCGTAGTCCGTGCTCGCTATCCTTCGATTCACCCATCGCTTCGCTCAAGCGTATCCCAACTGTTCATTCCGATCTCGTCCATCTCTTATGCTCAATGATACTTCCATTTGCACTAGTCCGTTCTCGATATGCTCACTCAATATTCGCTTGCTCCATTATCATTCTTTCCAACACAATCGACTTGCACCAACAAACTTATATTTCTGTTACTCGAGTTCGTTCAGGCAATTTCTATTGATGTCCAACCAAAATATTTCAATTCCTTGCTCAATATGTGGTATCCCATATACCACTCCGAATCAAGTCGCTACTCGCATTACGATTTCCTTGCACTGGATCCAAGATCCGTCCGAACCCTCCAAAATGTGTGATCATGCCTTTCCCAACTCAAGTCTGACACAAAACTCAGGCAATGCTTGAATTATCCAAATATTTCCATCAATCTTATTATGCAACTCGTGCTATGTTCCATTCTCAATGCTTGCAGCTATTCTCAAACCGTCTGATACATTCACAATACGAGCAACTCGTGCAACGATCTCTCTTCCAAGTGATCCAACCCAATACCCAACTGTCTCACACATTTGCCGTACGAGCAACTCGTACAAACTATCCTGATATTCCTAAGCCAAACTCAAACCTGCCCAACCGATGCGCCACAGCCAAAATTCTAACTTCTATCCAACACAGTCGCTACACGAGCAACTCGTGCAACGATCCATTCTCATCAAATGCTTCTACTCACAACATGCCGCATAACCAATCTCGTATGCCAACCAACTGATCCACTGATGCAATCAGAAACTCCCTGAACGACAAGCCAAGCCAACCCAACGAAAGCTCTCAACTTGTTGCACAAATGCAACAACGCCACCCAACTTGCTGCACGAATGCAACAACGCCTAACGAGGCTAAACGATCCTACGAAAACCAACCAAGGCAACACAACCAAGAATAAAATGCAGCCACAACCAGCAATAAATAGACTTATTGCATAAAACATCCAATGCGGTACTGAGTAGAGTCAAGAGCTAGACGACACACGGAAGCTATTTAGAGTTTGTGATGAAGCGAAGGACCAAGTCCGAGAAAATGAACCGGGCGCTCTGATACCAATCTGTCACGCCCCAAACTCCCGCAAGCCCAATAGTCCCCGCTGAACGTAAAATCACCACGTTGCAGCTCTCCCGCGGGACAATCATTCTATTCGGGACGTGATGCCGTACGAGCCTGGAGTTGCACTCGTACAAGGCGATGTTGTTAAACACGAAAGTTATCATCGAAACAACCAAGTTACAGCGGAAGTCAATTGTGTACCAAGCACACATCAGAGTATACGCAGCGAAGCTCACGATAGGGTCCAAATGAGATGCCCCGAGTCAATGCCACAAAGGCGATGCCACGGAGACGATGAAATAACTCTTGCTCTTTCTCTAGCCCACAAAGGTACTTACAGTTCATACATCTTGTCCCGTATATCCAAGCAGTGCCACTACGCCTGTGTACCTGAAATATTGCCCACAAACGTGGGTCAGTACACAACCGTACTGGTGAGCGGGGTAACCCACTCGTCTAAGCCGACACTAAGTAGTGAATGCACACAGTTAAAATGGTGATCTTTCTAGTTGAATCCTAGATTCATTTCATGGCATAGGGATGACATGTTAAGGAAAGCTGTAAAGCAGTTTAAGCATGCAAGCACTCAACTCAAACCAAACGACAAGCAAATATATAAGCAACTCGAGGGAAACTAGCATGCAAACCGTCCTGCTCAAATCCAAGCAACACGATAACATGTCGAACCATCAACCAAGCCTCAATATCCATCCTCAACCAACACTTACAATCCAAATCTCACAGTGCACACTCTTGCCGAGGCAAGGTGGCCGCGCCTACACGAAAGCCAAACCAACAAAAGAAAAGCAAGCCAACACTATACTATATGAAGTCACTGGCCAAGCCATAAAGGACTTTGATCGGACTGATCAAATGCGGTTCTCCTCGAAACAACGCTAAGTAGCTAACCCACCTGGATCGATTCCAAGCGCTGGCACCGCGCCCAAGACGCGTTACCCAATTGTCTCCTCCATGGCCGAACGGTCCCGGTGCCCCAGAGTACCCGTTCGAGGAGACCAAACCCTGTGCAATACAGGTTGTCCGTGACATGCAGACACCAAGTAGGTATGACGAGAGGATCGAACATTCTTGCCCCACCAAGCGATCCTAGACTCGTTCCGCCAATAATCCAACCAACACATCCATAACCATTCTTCCAACATATAGCCCAAGGCACCATTCATAAGTTATTCCCATAGGCACAATGCCTCTTCTCAACACAGTATTTCCAATGGTGCAACACCCATGCTCAAAGCTAATCCATGGCACAATGCCGTTTCAGTGGCACAATGTCACATTCGTGGCACGATGCCTCATCAAACGACACAACGCCCTCGCTGATACAGTTGTTCGGTTTCGAACCACAACTGCCTGCTTTGCAAGACAAAGCATCCTTGTGATACACGCGCACGGATGCACGTTCGCTCGCCCGAATCCCGATATTCCCATTATTCCCATTGCCTCAATTGTATTATTCCAACTTGTATATTTCCATCCGTCCAAGCATAATCCCAAGTAATCCAACCGATCATCTCAAATGAATAATCCAGCTATCGCATCCAACTATCCAACGAGCAAACCAAATCAAGCCACAATCCTACCAAGCCAATGGCGTACACTCTATGCACGCCTCAGTGTAGTGATTCCCAATGTTTCAGCCCAAGTGTTCAAGCCATTTACGTGTTTTCCATATTATTAGGCATGAAGGAGTAGAGGAGAAGGGAAAGAGCCCACTCACAATGATTGATCCCGTTAGGCATCCTGTCCTGCCGATACGGCCAATCCCTTGAACCCGTGGTCCGATGCAAGCGCGATCTACTCAACTGGTATGACCGTGCGAGCAGGCCGTGCTCTACAAATCATCCGACCGATCGGACTAAGGAAGATGGCATTATCATTCCAACTCAGCTATCTCAGTACTGCTCTGAACGAACACCTGATTTCCATCGAACCCGCTAGCCATCTGCATATGAAACAACTCAATCAATACTTATTTCCAAAATCCAACAAATCAAATGGAACCAGCATTTGTTTCATTCAATCCGACTCAGCGTAACGTACCGTACGGTTGCGGGGCGTTACATAATATACCACTTAGAATCAGGTTCGTCCACGAACCGTGCTGGTACTCATTCCTATCACATGCCACAATCCAATTCCATGGATCTGCTCTATGCAACTCACATATTCACGATTCTAACTCAACATCTCGCACTGCTGAATGCTCGTACAAATTCTATATTCCCACATCCTCCTTGCACCTCAATACGAATTCTTCGTATCGCTTAGTTTTGGATCGATACACATATTTAAGGCGTCCCTAAAATATATGTATTTCAGCCGAGCTTTGCGATAGCAAATTTGAACAAGTTACAAGGGTATCTTTATGTCCGAGGCATCCATTAGCTTCACTCCCAAATCGAACCAATCCTGATTTCTATTCCAACATGTTCGCTTGAGTACTATTCTCAATATGATAATTTTCCACCGACTCAATCAGTTCTTGTTCCAACTCAATCCATCCAACTATTTCTGAATCCGCACTAGCAACATCTCCAAATATATCTCATGCACCGAACGATCAACTCAACTGATACTACCCCAGCTAGGCGACTTACCCAAATATCAAACTTTGGTTAGATCAGCTCAACCAAACATCTCTTCCATCAAATCTCAATACCTCGCTGGGTGAACATCTATATTGAGGTTCGTGTGATCCACGAAGATCTCGCCGCCACGCCAAAGGGATAATGTTGCCACGATTTCAACGTGGACACACTCGCCATAATTCCTAGGTTGCCCATGGAATAGTTCTTCGCGCTGCTTCCACTGCCTCGAAGCATAGAATATCACCTTCGCCTTCCGAATGAGCACGCTTCCCAGACTAAGTTTCGAGACATCTTGTAAATCTGAAGCACGTCTGTCCCTTCCAGTATTCGCAAAGATTTGATTTGAACGAGCCGCCACAGTCGTCCATTCATATAAATGCTACTCCCTTCCAGAGCACGATGAGTCAGAGGCGATGCCATCTATAAAAATCTGTGACTCTGAATCTCATCAGTTGACTAGGCTACTTCACCATCGCTTCGATCTTCTGGCTGCATCTTCAGCTGAAGACTATCCCAAGGGTCTCTCAAATCCAACACTCAGTCAATAAGCCAAATCACATTGCTCACATCTGCCCTCGACGCATTCCCAAATACGCCGCCTCAAGGGTCGTTCTATGGGTCTACCATATTCATATCCGATTCAGCGGGCAAGGTCGCTTAGGGTCAGCTGTCCCGAAGCTACGCTTGATAATGGTAATCATCACGATGGACAGTTACTGTAAACCATGCTATATCTCATCTGCAATTCCGAATAAAAATCCAACCATTCACCCGAGCGAAGTTTCCGAATCCGAGAACCGCGCTCGTTGAAACCCTATTCCATCAATCCGCCGTTCTGTCCTGAATCCATCAAATTTTCGAATTGCATATTCGATTCTCGCACCATCGATTTCAACGATTCTCGAAACTCGAGACTTGCTCAAATTTACATCCGTTTGCCACGTCCCACCTTGCACTTCCAACTTACTCGAGCAGCACAGTGATTTGTTCCGACGTTGCTCCCAAGTTTAGCTATCTTCAAAAGTCTGTCCACCACAAATTCTTGCCTTTAGTTGTTGCCTCAATCCATCCACGTCTTCCGGAGAATCCGTCTACCATTGTTGCACTAGCTTGCCCAAAATTCCACTTTCGCTAAACCTGAGTCAACTTCTCGAGCAGCAATATCCAAAATTCTTCCAGACCGTTCAAGTCCATCGCATTGTCCCTCCAAACCAAGATCGTGTTTCATTGCTCAACCAACATCTCAAATGTGTTGCCCAAAATCGTAGTCCGTGCTCGCTATCCTTCGATTCACCCATCGCTTCGCTCAAGCGTATCCCAACTGTTCATTTCGATCTCGTCCATCTCTTATGCTCAATGATACTTCCATTTGCACTAGTCCGTTCTCGATATGCTCACTCAATATTCGCTTGCTCCATTATCATTCTTTCCAACACAATCGACTTGCACCAACCAACTTATATTTCTGTTACTCGAGTTCGTTCAGGCAATTTCTATTGATGTCCAACCAAAATATTTCAATTCCTTGCTCAATATGTGGTATCCCATATACCACTCCGAATCAAGTCGCTACTCGCATTACGATTTTCTTGCACTGGATCCAAGATTCGTCCGAACCCTCCAGAATGTATGATCATGCCTTTCCCAACTCAAGTCTGACACAAAACTCAGGCAATGCTTGAATTATCCAAATATTTTCATCAATCTTATTATACAACTCGTGCTATGTTCCATTCTCAATGCTTGCAGCTATTCTCAAATCGTCTGATACATTCGTAATACGAGCAACTCGTGCAACGATCTCTCTTCCAAGTGATCCAACCCAATACCCAACTGTCTCACACATTTGTCGTACGAGCAACTCGTGCAAACTATCCTGATATTCCCAAGCCAAACTCAAACCTGCCCAACCGATACGCCACAGCCAAAATTCTAACTTCTATCCAACACAGTCGCTACACGAGCAACTCGTGCAACGATCCATTCTCATCAAATGCTTCTACTCACAACATGCCACATAACCAATCTCGTATGCCAACCAACTGATCCACTGATGCAATCAGAAACTCCCTGAACGACAAGCCAAGCCAACCCAACGAAAGCTCTCAACTTGTTGCACAAATGCAACAACGCCACCCAACTTGCTGCACGAATGCAACAACGCCTAACGAGGCTAAACGATCCTACGAAAACTAACCAAGGCAACACAACCAAGAATAAAATGCAGCCACAACCAGCAATAAATAGACTTATTGCATAAAACATCCAATGCGGCACTGAGTAGAGTCAAGAGCTAGACGACACACGGAAGCTATTTAGAGTTTGTGATGAAGCGAAGGACCAAGTCCGAGAAAATGAACCGGGCGCTCTGATACCAATCTGTCACGCCCTAAACTCCCGCAAGCCCAATAGTCCCCACTGAACGTGAAATCACCACGTTACAGCTCTCCCGCGGGATAATTGTTCTATTCGGGACGTGATGCCGTACGAGCCTGGAGTTGCGCTCGTACAAGGCGATGTTGTTAAACACAAAAGTTATTATCGAAACAACCAAGTTACAGCGGAAGTCAATTGTGTACCAAGCACACATCAGAGTATACGCAGCGAAGCTCACGATAGGGTCCAAATGAGATGCCCCGAGTCAATGCCACAAAGGCGATGCCACGGAGACGATGAAATAACTCTTGCTCTTTCTCTAGCCCACAAAGGTACTTACAGTTCATACATCTTGTCCCGTATATCCAAGCAGCGCCACTACGCCTGTGTACCTAAAATATTGCCCACAAACGTGGGTCAGTACACAACCGTACTGGTGAGCGGGGTAACCCACTCGTCTAAGCCGACACTAAGTAGTGAATGCACACAGTTAAAATGGTGATCTTTCTAGTTGAATCCTAGATTCATTTCATGGCATAGGGATAACATGTTAAGGAAAGCTGTAAAGCAGTTTAAGCATGCAAGCACTCAACTCAAACCAAACGACAAGCAAATATATAAGCAACTCGAGGGAAACTAGCATGCAAACCGTCCTGCTCAAATCCAAGCAACACGATAACATGTCGAACCATCAACCAAGCCTCAATATCCATCCTCAACCAACACTTACAATCCAAATCTCACAGTGCACACTCTTGCCGAGGCAAGGTGGCCGCGCCTACACGAAAGCCAAACCAACAAAAGAAAAGCAAGCCAACACTATACTATATGAAGTCACTGGCCAAGCCATAAAGGACTTTGATCGGACTGATCAAATGCGGTTCTCCTCGAAACAGCGCTAAGTAGCTAACCCACCTGGATCGATTCCAAGCGCTGGCACCGCGCCCAAGACGCGTTACCCAATTGTCTCCTCCATGGCCGAACGGTCCCGGTGCCCCGGAGTACCCGTTCGAGGAGACCAAACCCTGTGCAATACAGGTTGTCCGTGACATGCAGACACCAAGTAGGTATGACGAGAGAATCGAACATTCTCGCCCCACCAAGCGATCCTAGACTCGTTCCGCCAATAATCCAACCAACACATCCATAACCATTCTTCCAACATATAGCCCAAGGCACCATTCATAAGTTATTCCCATAGGCACAATGCCTCTTCTCAACACAGTATTTCCAATGGTGCAACACCCATGCTCAAAGCTAACCCATGGCACAATGCCGTTTCAGTGGCACAATGTCACATTCGTGGCACGATGCCTCATCAAACGACACAACGCCCTCGCCGATATAGTTGTTCGGTTTCGAACCACAACTGTCTGCTTTGCAAGACAAAGCATCCTTGTGATACACGCGCACGGATGCACGTTCGCTCGCCCGAATCCCGATATTCCCATTATTCCCATTGCCTCAATTGTATCATTCCAACTTGTATATTTCCATCCGTCCAAGCATAATCCCAAGTAATCCAACCGATCGCCTCAAATGAATAATCCAGCTATCGCATCCAACTATCCAACGCACAAACTAAATCAAGCCACAATCCTACCAAGCCAATGGCGTACACTCTATGCACGCCTCAGTGTAGTGATTCTCAATGTTTCAGCCCAAGTGTTCAAGCCATTTACGTGTTTTCCATATTATTAGGCATGAAGGAGTAGAGGAGAAGGGAAAGAGCCCACTCACAATGATTGATCCCGTTAGGCATCCTGTCCTGCCGATACGGCCAATCCCTTGAACCCGTGGTCCGATGCAAGCGCGATCTACTCAACTGGTATGACCGTGCGAGCAGGCCGTGCTCTACAAATCATCCGACCGATCGGACTAAGAAAGATGGCATTATCATTCCAACTCAGCTATCTCAGTACTGCTCTGAACGAACACCTGATTTCCATCGAACCCGCTAGCCATCTGCATATGAAACAACTCAATCAATACTTATTTCCAAAATCCAACAAATTAAATGGAACCAGTATTTGTTTCATTCAATCCGACTCAGCGTAACACACCGTACGGTTGCGGGACGTTACACGACCCCCCTCACTCAAACACACACTACACACATCTATGCACACACACACACACACCTCTATACACTATATATACATATCACTAGATACAAACACACACACACACACACACACACACACACACACACACACACACACACACACATATATATATATAACACTTAGAGATACAAATACATATCTATATATACATATCTAAATATACAATAGAGATACATATACATATACACACAAATCATATATATATATATATATATATATATATATATATATATATATATATATATATATATATACACACACACATACAAACACAATAGCACTATATATATATATATATATATATATATATATATATATATATATATATATATATATATATATGCATAACCATACAATTATAATACTCTAATAGCTATAAACAAGTATATTAAAATGCAAGAAAACAAATATGTGGAGTGCATCGCACCCGTATCACACTAGATCTATGATATGCTTGCGATACGAGTCCACCACACCACCAAACATATCCCAAAGGACAAGAGCAAGTCTAAAACCATAATTATGAATAATACAAAGAATTAACTACTCAACTACGTGTCCGTGTCAAGATGTGACATGCTCAAACCTTCCGTGTCGGAAGAAAATCACCAAATCAACCCGTATCTCCAAATTATCGGGATACGGCCTACACGTATCCAATTATGGATACGACACTAGTTAAACACATTCAAACACATATCAATTTGGTCTAATTGACCAATTGACAAACACAAGATGTGCCAATCTCAGAATTTTTCTAAAATTGACACAAAATATCACATAACTTTCTACATAGGCCTCCTATGAACCTAATTATAATTCCTATGGGTAGCCTTAGCATATGGGGTAGTTCCTAATGATTAAATTACAGAACTATTGTCTAATTAGAGAGCAAAAACTGAATTATACCTATTGGGAGATAGATTTCTAATAAAATTCTCAAATTGGGTAAAAAGAGCCTCCAACTTGTAGATTATTGCTCCTCCTTGTAGATCTTTGCTTTCTTCTTGTAGATCCTTGTTCTAATAGCCTCCAATGAAGAATAGGAAAGAAATTGGAAAGAAATTTAAGTAGGAATTTGTGTGGAAATAAATAATTTGGAAGAGGGAAAATTCTAGATCGAGACTTGGAATGCCAAATGGAGGAGAGAGAGAAAGAGACCCTTGTATACATGGCCAACCTCTCATTCCTTCCTCTCCAAGCAATGTTCAATAACAACTATGCCCCTACATACTAACATGAGAAATAATTAAGAAAGGGTATTTTGGGAAGTCTCTAACTAATTATAATTAAACTAATTCTCCTTAATTAATTAGTGGGAAATGGTTCATTAGGCTTAGTCCATGTTGGCTCACTATTTGTCATGACAAGTCTAATTTAGGTCCACTAATATCAAGTCAGATTAAATAGGCTAGTCCACTAACTAAATTAAATGCTACAAGCCTCTAATTAAATATGTCACTCTAATAATTAAATAACTAATACAAGCATCAAATAAATATACATGACCCACTAATATTAATATTATATTCCTAAAATTAAATAACTAGGCCAAATTATCAAATTATTCCTAGCTGAAAAAGTGAGGGTGACAATCCTACCCACCTTAGAAAAAATTTGTCCTCAAAATTTAAGAATGATCGTACCCCCCTCTAGGTTAACCCTAGTCCAAACTAAAATATACAACATGCAATTTAAAAAAAAATCACTAACTATGGTCTTTGTCCATCATGGTTTTGCAGTCTCTGACAGGGTATACTAACTATACAATAACACACAAGTAGTCTATAAGGTACTAACTAAACACATAAGAAACAGATGGAAAGAAAAGGAACAGAACATGATAAAACAAGCTAACCCATTACCTGAAGTGTCGTCCTCTCCGACTGTCATCGCAAATATACCGTCCTGCTGGGGTGGCTCCCTATGAGATAGCTGAGCAGTTTGCGATGCAACAGGTGGCCTAACTCCACCTCTCTGACTGTGATCTGGTCTATAGGGGTTATTGGAATACTCCTTCACCTGATGGTCAGGGGAACCACAATACAAGCATAGTCTGAGCCTCTTCCGACAGTTCTTCCAATCATGCCCATGCCTTCCATAATAGGCACAAGAAAAAGTCTGCTGAGTCTGCCTCTTAGGCTGCGGTGGTGTCTGATAAACTGGCTTCTGAAACTGTTATATCTGTTGAGTTGGTGCCCCAACTGGCATAAGATACTGCTGATGCTGGTATACTCTCGGCTGCTGAAAGTGGGTGCGCTTCACTGGGCCCGCACCACTACTCGCTCCTCCGGTGTCTCTCGGCCTCTTGGAGCCAAGCTCCAAATCATCCTCCGCTTGTTGTGCCTATTAAAGAATTTCCTCAAAAGTAGCAGTACGGTCTCTATTAGTATGGGACTTAATCTCACTGTTCAGTCCCTTCCTGAACTTCCTAGCCTTGGTTCGAGGATTCTGTCCCTCAACAAATCGTCCCAATCTGCAATACTCCACCGCATACTCGTCCACTGTCAGGTTTTCCTGGACGAGGTTCTGGAATTTGCTCTCTAAAGTACTCTGAGCCACATCCAGGAAGAACTTCTCTTTGAAAAGCTCTTTAAAATCTTTCCAAGTAAGTTCCGGCGCTGATATCCTGGGGTCTGTCCGGAACCATGTCAGCATAATGTCGAATATCATACTACCCGCTGCCTCTACCTGCAAGCTCTCAAAAATCTGCTCCAATCGCAGGTCTCTCTCAATGTCCTCTATCCAGTCGTCTGTGTACAAGATTCCCTCGGTACCCTTAAAGTCCTTAGGTTCCATCCTCTTGAAGTCAATGATAGTCCCTGGCCTCGGTTGCTGCGGATCGGGCTGAGGCAGTGTCGTCTGTGGCTAGACTAAGGCGACTCTCTCGACTACTGCGAGCGCAATCTGGTGAGCATTCTGAATGCTATGTCGTATAACCTCTGACTGTCGCTGTTGTGCCTCCATCATCTGCTGAAAGAGCGTGAACATCTACGTCTGATCGACTACGGGTGGTGGGAATAGAAGATCCTTTGAAACTGTCGACGCTGTCCTCTGTACCGGAGGTGGAGCACCTCCGAAAGTTGCTACAGAAATGCCTACATGGATCGGTGAAGCGGACCTCTGGAATGTAGCTGTTGGAACAGAATCTGATGGTGCTGTCCTTATAGATGATGAAGTAACTGACCTCGCTGACATTGCGCCTGAGCGCTGGAAATGCGTCTTCGGCGGCATCCTGAAGACAGATTCAGAAATAGGAATCAATATTGAGCAAGATACGATATCATCAAAGAAGGACAAAAATTTTCAAGGAAGGCAACATTCAGAACGATAAAGATGACAAATTCAATTAGGTTGGAATTATTTTCTAGTTGTGATTGAGTATACTCTCTCATCCTAGTATCATATATCCTATCCTATCGCAGGCTCACAGTAGTACAACTAAGTCGTTGCACTACCACGATATCGAACTATTACGAAGCCTGACCTGCATGGGCCACCAAAAAAATATGTCACGACCCGCACCCAGTATAGGGGCACAAGTACGTGGGTACGTCCAGCGTATGCCGCAGCATCGACGGTAGAACGTTGTCTCGGTCTTCTATACTATCTAACATCTCACACCATATATATATAATACTTGTCATGCCATCTCAACTCCAAATGGAGGAACAATGTGATGATATAATAAAGGGTAGTCAATACTCAATCACATATAAAAACTAACGGAAGATGTAAGTACGATATGAAATAGAAAGAAAAGAAGTACAAATCTCAATACATCACAGGTCCAACTCAACATCTAAACACAACTCAAGATCTTAAAATAATAATATAATCCGAAGTCTAACTAGAAACAACTACTACAAGATATATAATCTAAATGGCCTCAGTATCTAACTACATCCTCAGGTGACACTCCATATGTTGGCCCGTAGTAAGTGGGATACATCATCACTAACCATTCATCTGAAAAATATATCCAGTCATGATTGGAGCAAAGTACAACCCAATAGCAGTTCCAATTAATTGATAATGACTATAAACATAAATAGAGAATATAATACAAGACGAAAAACAATGAACAATATCATACCATGGTAAAAGAAACAGGTAAAAAGAGCAATATGGTATACACTGATCACAATAAAATAGAATAAGACAATAAAATAGAATAAGATAATAAAATAGAATATGGTAAAGAACTGTAACTATACTAAGTATGTGAAATACTAGTTGGATATGTGATCGGCTTGGGTTGAATATTGTCTACTTAACGTTGGATAAATATTGTCTAAGTTAAACATTCAACATTGAACATTGTCTAGGATTTGATCACATATCTAGCTAACACTTTTCCTTTCTCTGACTAGTACAATGGATCCAACCATGACACGTTACGATGCAAGATACTCAAGGCATTATAAAATATTAAACATTAAACATTGAACATTGAACATTGAACATTGTCTAATATTAAATATTGCCATTTAACCATATGTGAACACGAGAAACAAAAAATAACATCCCATGACTGATCCATGTGTATACTAGTCCGTGTACCAATGTGTCAAGAGTCATGTAAAATATTTCTAAACACTTGCATTGTAGTAATTATCAAATAATAAAAACTATCAGAGAATGTACTCGCCTGCGATCCAGAGCAATGAATGTCAAACTGTGTCTGAACTGGTATCAAACAGACCTATATATGGAATATTATATTAATACAAGGTTAGGAATAAAAAAATAAGTTAAACTAGTTTAATTCTAGGTCATAAAGCCATTTCTAAGTCAAAACAATCAAACTAGGTCAACTCTAGGTCAAACTAGTCAAACTTGGTCAAACTAGCTATTTTTAGGTTGTATGAGTCCAACCCTAGGATATTAGGTCCATACACTATGTAATTAGGCCACACTAGTTATGCTAAGATACTAGGATACAAACAAAGCACCGTATCGTAAGATACGTAATTTTTTTAGATATGAAAATACTAATTTATATATATACAAGATAATACATATAGTACTCTTAGCTAACTAATGCAAAGTGGATACCTTGGCTTTGAACCAATGCGGTATCACACCACCTACACACCCATCTTGATACTCAAATCTAATACCTTGAGTATCAACCAATACCTTGACGTTACCTTGGTATCTCAAGGTAATTCAAATTCTAGTATATAATTAACTACCAAAAACTCTAAACTATAACTAACATGCATTAACTAATACAATACTACTAACTACCTACTAACATACCA
Source organism: Iris macrosiphon (assembly GCA_036927795.1). Taxonomy (NCBI): domain Eukaryota; kingdom Viridiplantae; phylum Streptophyta; class Magnoliopsida; order Asparagales; family Iridaceae; genus Iris; species Iris macrosiphon. The sequence continues at coordinate 157,211,752 of JAYESA010000015.1, forward strand.
ATACTTATATATATATATATATATATATATATATATATATATATATATATATATATATATATATATATATATATATATATATATATATGGGTAAACGGGATATGAGCCATAGGCTCATATTCCTACATGAGCCATGCACATGTGGACCAATAAGAATAGATTCTTACATCCCATGTGCACCCATGTGCACTAGTACACTCTATTCCTATTGGTCCACATGTGCAATGGCTCATGTAGGAATATGAGCCTATGGCTCATATCCTTTTTTCCATATATATATATATATATATATATATATATATATATATATATATATATATATATATATATATATAACAACTAACAATGTAAGTAACTTAATTAACTACACATCAAGCCAACTAAACTATTAACTAAACTATTAACTCCTTACCTTGCTGCTGCCCTTGCTCTTCTATTTGCTGAGTTGTGGTGCAGTTGCATTGCTGCTGTGCACATTGCTATTGCTGCTAGTTGAGGTTGCTGCAGTGATGTTGTACAGTGCAGCTAGCTTGTTGCAGTTATTTGCTGATGCTGAGGTTGCTTGCTGCATTGCTGCTACTGCCTCTTGCATTTCAGTGGTTATTTTCTTGCATATACTGATGTAGAATGCTGCTGCACACTCTATCTTTGCTGCAGCTGTTGTGCTAGCTATAGTTGTCGCTTCTGCTCTGCATACTGCTACTGCTTTGTTGTTGCTGTGGTTGTTGCAGCTGTTGGATGCTATTATTGTGCACACTGTTGAAGCTGTTGTAGCTCCTCTTGCTGAATGCAGTTGCTATTGCAGTTGGCTTACAGGTTATTATTGCTGCAAACTGCTCTTGATTGCTCATGCTGCAGTGGTTTGCTGCAGTCACTATCAGAATAAGTCAAATTAGTGATGTCTCAAAATGTCGCTAAATGGCCAAAAAATGTCGCTAAATTATTTTAGCGACGTCTGTAGTGACGTTACGTTGAAGTCGCCTTTAAGCTAGTCGCTGACCAAAAAAATATCGCAAAACGTCGCTATTCCGACGTTTTCTAGCGACGTAAATGCGTCGCTATGTTTTTTCACCAAAAGCAGGTGTGTGTCGCTCTCAATAAGCAAAGACTGGCTACGTGTTGTACGATACAGCAGATCGGCTGGACATGTAGGGACGTAACGTTGCTAAATTAGCGATGTTTAGTTTGTCGCTATATGTCGCTAAGTTTTTCCTTTTTAGCGATATTATGCGACTCATTTAGCGACGTTATATTGACCTGACAATACTGTCATGTCAGCAATTTACGACGGGCAGCGACGTGTTTAGCGACGTAGATAGCGACGTCTATAACGACGTACTCAGCGACGTATTTAGCGACATATGTAAACGTCATAAAACGTTACAAAACGTCGCTAAAAATATCGCTAAATATACAGTAAAAAAATATAAAAAATGAATATTAAATTATTTCTAAACCATTCTTCCTGCAGTTTATGAATTCATAATTTGTAAAAATAGACCCGGAGCAACCTCCGTTGAATTTGCTGGATTCGTCAACCCTCTTCGATTGAACACTCAACACCGGTAAATTAACATACATTTAATATGAATAATATAGTAAATTTTAAAGAAAACGAAACATTGAGATTACAAACCGAGTACAGACCAAATTTTGTCGTAAAAAATGCAACAAATATCCACATTACTGAGTCTGAAAGCCTCGTCCTAAAGAATACAAGAAATAATATCTGAATGCCTCAAAAATAAAGAATATTCATAAATGACCAAATATCATAGATCTGAAACACAAACAATGAATAAACGGTCCTAACTAGGACTACTGCGGATCTGTAGGAGGATGACCACCGAAGCGCATCATGGATAAGAACAGATCATACTGCTTTCGTAAAATCGACACCGATATCGATGGAGAAGGCAGTGACGTTGGTGGAGTCTGTGTCGATGAAGGCACACCAGGAGGACATATCTGCTCCAACTCTGCTAGTCGATGGTTGTATGAATCCATGGTAGATAACAGTCTCGTACTACTATAAACCATTGAATCCTGCATCATCGTCAGCCTCTCGCCCATGGACAGTTGTGATGCCTGCAGCTCCATCACGCTGCGCTCTATCGACGCTCTAAGATCAGCTGTCATATCCTGGAGCTCCATGATGCTACGCTCGAGCATATTAAATCGTGCGATGAGCGTCGCATCGTCCGTCTGCGGCTGGGACAGGGGTTGCTCCTCCATCCTTCGCAGCAACTCGTCACGGAGAGACGCAATCTGACGGTCAACGGTCTCCTGGACGGGCCGACGACTACGAGGGTTGTGGCGAATGCGCACTTATCGTGGAGGACCTAGATGACTGCATCGCAACAAGGGCGCCATAGGATCCTGTACCGTAGTACGTACCCCTCTGGAGGCCACCAGCGGTGGTCACCCACAGCTCGTCCGTCGATGGAGCTGGAGAGGGCTGCGAGGAAGTACCAGCCTCTCCCGCTGTAGGTGCACTAGCAGTCGCCCGCTCACGCAGCCTAAGATACTCGTCCTAGAAAGTTTGGATACTCGATAATTGTCTAAGTTATATTAAAATTAACACAAAGTAAAGTAATACTTATATAGGTCTGCGAGGCCCTCTTATCAATGAGAGTTTTGCCCTTTCGATGGGTGGCCAGGAAGACGGTCACCATGTTTGCATCATCACCCCTCTGTACCTGTTAAAAATATATTATTTAGTTCTAAAATTAAATATTTTATCCTACTACCATTTTATCGTACTTGCATTAAAATAATATATCTAGAAAAAAAATATACCAAACGACAAAAATGTTCCGTCATCGGAATCGAGCCACCACACCACTTTGCTGACTTCTGCCTAGCCGCATTGGACTTCGCAGACCTTTCCTTGTACCTAGGATCATCGAATCTAGCCCCCATCGTAGTCTACTGCTCAGGCGTGATCCAACCTTGGATCTATTTTCCTTCGCGATCACGAGCCTTCTGGTCATCCAAAGCATCACAGATCAGCTTGGCGGCAACGACAGAAAATATCTGCTCGATCAACTCGGTCCGGTGCGGTGGATAGAAATACGTTTGCTACAATAAGTAATTTAGTAAGTTATATAATATACATAAATTAGATGATTGATATAATATACTTTTACCTTGAAGTGCGCAACCCAGAACGTCTTTCTCTCCTCCGGAGTATCAGAGTAGTTGATCCAAGGGCCACCATAGTTGTTCCTCAGAAAGAGGCCCAGGTGTCTCTGTACCGACGAGGGACGATATCTATACAGAGATAATTATTTTTATCGAAAAAGTCAGTATATGATGAATAAAGAAATACACGATATATATGATGTTAAACCATCTAATTTACTTACTTTGTACCATCGGCCCAAATCTCTGTCCTCGTCTCCTCCGGAGGTGCGTATAGAGGATCTAGCTGATGCTGGGACGATGTCGGCTCGACCTCCTCCATATGCTCATCTGTCTCCATGATTCTGTCAGCAGGAGAAACACTGGACGAGGGAGTACTATTAGGCCTGGAACTACTCATCCCAGGAGTGCTACCACGTAACGTCGTCGCAGTCGAAGATGTGACTGGTCGATATACTGGAGTACTAGGTGCCGAGGATCCAGAACCAACAGTAGGCAGTACCGGAGTAGCACTCCGTCTACCTCGGGACCTGTCGAACGCTCCGCGTCGTCCTGTCATACCTGATAACAACATAAGATAAAAAAAGAAATACACAAATATATAGTATATTCTACAGTCAAAAAGTTATAACTAGTAGTATCACAAATCAAAATGGATAGTATATTCTACAGTCAAAATATAATACATATCTTCGTCAAAATAGTATATTCTACAGTCAAAATATAGTACATTCTACAGGCAAAATATTTTATTTTCAATCATCTTCAAAAAATTTATCTTGTTCGCTTTCCTCATCCTCCTCTTCCTCTTCCTCCTCATCTTCACTTTCATCTACTTCGTCTTCCTCTTCCTCTTCGGATAATTCTACATCTTCTACATTATTAGTCGTATAATGAGTAACTTTCGTTGAGTCTACAATATTTTTTATAAGAGGTATCTCGTCCTCCTGATAAGCTATTTCGTCAACGTCAAAGATATTTCTAGTTTTAGTCTTGCATACTGCCAACCAATCCGACCTCACTGTCCCTCGTCTAGGATAAGTTGTGAAGTATACGAGATGAGCCTGACTTGATAGGATAAATGGTTCGTAGCCTTGATATCTACGCTTGTAGTTTATAACCACAAGACCATGCTTGTCAATTTTCCAACCTTGATCTTGAATCGGATCGAACCATTCACACTTGAATAGCATGATCTTAGCAGGTTCTGTGCCATAATTATATGTCAACTCCATAATCTCTCGTAAGATACCAAAGAAATCATTGCCTAGATCGACGTCTTTGTAGTTCGAAGATTTGATACACAAACAACTATTTTTTGTGGAATCAAGATCCAGAAAGCTGTCTCTGATCGGAGCATTTGTTGACTTGAACCTAAACCCATTCACACAGAAACTTGGCCATATTTTGACGACAGTAATTAATACCTTGGCTAAAGTTCTAATAGATTCAGTCTCGGGTGTTATTAGACGATCGACCTAAATACCAAAGTAGCGATAGTAAGTTATTTATTGTGCAAGTGCATACAGAAAAAGTAATTACCAAGCTCCTTATATATGCGCTCAACGAGAAAGAAAATGGCGTCTCATTTTTTGTTCTACTTCTCCATCTGTTATGTAGGGTCTAACCGACCTCAGCTCATCATTATATGTGCTGAAAAACAATGAAGCAACCGCTGATTAGTAGCATAATAGTAGCTTATACTATTATATTGAGATGACGTAAACGTGGATGTATTAATTACTTACCCCTCTAGCTTCTCCACTTCATCCTCATCGTAATTGAGTAATATATATAACTAAGCAGCCCTTAGCTCGTCGTCATTCAAATATCTCTTATTTATTTTTTCCGAAGGTTTTTCGGACGTATTGAATACTTTCAGTATTGCATCATTAGATTACTGATATCCGTCGTCGTTTCTCGGAGCTCTCGTTCTATTAGTAGCAACATGAGGTTTGAAATACGTCGAGCAAAAGTTTGTAATCTTCTCGAGAATATAAGCTTCACAAATAGAGCCCTCAACCCGTGCCTTATTTTTTACCTATCTCTTTAGGTGATTTAGATGCCGCTCGAAGGGGTACATCCACCGATAACCGACAGAACCACCAATACGTGCCTCATAAGAAAGATAAATTGGCAAATGCTCTATAGAGTCAAAGAATACAGGAGGAAACACCTTATCGAGCTTGCACAGTGTTACTGCAATATCCTTCTCTTGCTTTTCTAGACGATCGACGAGCAACTTAGTAGAACAAAGATATCTGAAGAATATGCTGAGCTCTGTCAATGGATCCCAAACGACCTGTGATAAGAATTCTCGAAATGCAATCGAAATTAACCTCTCCATGAATACGTGATAATTATGGCTCTTCATACCCACCAGTTTATTCTCCTTGAGGTCGACGCATCTTCTCAAGTTCGACACGTACCCGTCTGGAAATTTTAGACCATAAATTCACCTACAAAGTCTTCATTTATCCTCCTTCTCCAGTGAGAAAACTGACTTAGGCTGCTTTAACTTTCCATTTCCCTCCTCTATCAAATGCAATGCAGGACGTCTACATATTTTTTCTAAGTCCAACCTGGCCTTCAGATTGTCTTTCGTCTTCCCCTTTACCTCTATTACAATATTAATTATGTTATCAAACACATTCTTCTCGATATGCATGACATCAAGGTTATGTCTGATCAGATTGGTGCTCCAATATGGCAGATCCTAGAATATACTTCTCTTCGTCCAATTATGGGTGCGACAAAATCCGTCACACTTGTACCCCTTAGCAGGCTCTTCTATAGCACTTGGTAAATCTTTTACCTTTTTCCATATCGTGTATCCGGGACACCTTGGTGGTGGATTGGCCTTCTCCACAACGTCCGCACGAAAAGTATTTCTGTTCCTCCGGTACGGATGATCCTTCCGCAGAAATTATCGATGACAATCTAAGAAGCACGGTTTGCCTCCGTGTTTCAAACGGAAAGCCTTAGTGTGGTCCATACAATACGGACATGAGAGACGACCATGAGTGCTCAATTCCGATAATATTCCATAGGCCGAAAAGTCGTTGATGGTCCACATAAGTGCTTCCCTCATCTAAAAATTCTATTTTCTGGAAATATCGTACGTATTGGCACCTACTTCCCACAGCTGATTCAACTCACCTATCAAAGGCTGTAAATATAAATCGATGTTCCTCTTTGGATTGTTCGGACCCGGGATAATAACGGTTAGGAACATATACGGAGTCTTCATGCACATCAAGGCGGTAGATTGTACGAAATAACGATCACATGCCAACACGAATACTGGGAGCCCGAAAGTCCGAATGGGGTAAAACTGTCGGAGGAGAGCCCCAATCTGATATTACGCGGATCTGAAGCAAAATCTGGATACTCTCGATCAAAGTACTTCCATGCTTCTCCATCAGATGGATGACCCAATACTCCTTCGATCTGTTTTTGTCTCATATTTTCTGCAGTCTCCTTTACCATAAACAACCTCTACAACCGCAGCGTCAAAGGCAAGTAGTGCATCGAATCGGTAGGCTTCTTTGTATCGACAGACTTTCCTCTTCCAGTGGCCTTGTAGCGATCAGCACCACAGAATCTGCACACATCTTCATCCGTGTCATCTTTGTAGTACAACATGTACTTGTTGCGACATGCATCGATTTTCTCGTATCCCATCCAGAGTGATCTCACCATCCTCTTAGATCGGTAGAAGTCTTTAGGAAACTTTGCACCCTCTGGTAAGATCTCTTTAATCAAATCCATCAGTTGGTTATAGCATTCTTGCGACATGTTAAAATTGGACTTGATGCTCAACAATCTTGTAACCACCTTCAACGGTGAATGATCTTCACAACCAGGATATAATAGAGTCCTTGCATTTTCCAACAACTCCATGAACTTTGCAGCATCGGTATTCGGTACCTACTCAGCTGTATCATGATTGTCCGGATCAAAACTAGGCCCCGCCGCATCAAAAACCATGTTCACCCACCAGTCGTAGTAAGCAGCGTGGTCGTGGACATTCATACACGACTCCACATAAGGCTCCGACTCCGATGCTAAAGATGCAAGTTCTCCGTGCGCGGTCCACTGATAGTAATTTGGCTTGAAACCCTTCGAGTACAAATGATATATGACTTTCACTTCTGGATTATATTTCAAGTTGCGATATCTCACACACGGACACTTAATTTTGGTACCGTCCATGTACCGAGGGAACACCTTGGCGAACTGCAGGAACTGCTGTACACCCTCAATAAATTCATCCCGTACACCGCACATGTCATCACGATGACAGTTGTACATCCTTGAACGATGACGCAGATAGTAATTCATATCCATTTCTAGATACTTCTAAAAAAATGAATAGATATCGTTCAAGTATATACTCATCGTTAAATACAGTACATGCACTGATACTCCTAGTCCTAGCATATATACTCATCGTTAAATACAATGTGATTCTCTTTAGGAAGGTAAGAACTGCTCTAACTTGATACACAATGCCCTTGAATATTTTATTAACCTCATCCCTTTACATCTGGTGTTTGTACTACTTGCTATTTGAAGCCCTATACACCAAGTCAGAGAAGGCTCCTTAAGTCAAGAAACTGCCACCATAGATATATATGTTGTGGAGCTGGGTTTCGATAAGGTAGAGGATCCTCAAGAGACGATCCTTGTATTGGTGATTAGGGAGGATCCATTGTAAGTACTGGCCTATAAATCAAATTATTACGAAGACTTAAATCATTTTTGTTGTCAAATTTTAATATGAATCATTTTAAACCTAAATTTTACAAGACTTAAGTCATTAAACAAATTGGCCCAAATGTAACTATCCAAGTTGATTGTTAATTAATTCAAGTTGTAAACTTTAACAAGAATTTAAGAGTTCACCGAACTAACCGATCCGGAAAAAAGAACTGGCTGGACCTTCCTTATTGTGGTTAATCACAAATACTCCTAACTCAATCTAAATAAATAAAACGTAAGTTAGGGTTATGGTGTTAAGGACGAATAACTTGACCATGACAAATTTATCAATCTACTTGGGCTAAAGCCAGGGCCGACCAATATTAGGGGGACAAGCTTGACGATTGTCCTAGACCCCTCAAATGGGCAAGGCCCAAAAACATGGTCCAAAGTTACTTACAAGACAATCCTTCCAATGGGAAGGCCCAAACATGTACTGAACCTACTTAAGTAGAACTTCGTAGTAATGTGTCATCTCTTGAGGATCGGGTTAGGGTTTACACCCTCTGTGACAATCTGTATCTTGTTTGTGTCAGTATGTGTGTGTCGTGTTTGTGTCAGTGTCATGTCATATGCATCTGTGAGAGAGAGAGAGAGAGAGAGATCGGTTTAGGGTTAGGATTAGGGTTAAGGTTTATATCCTCTGTGACATTCTGTGTCGTGTATGTGTCAGTGTGTGTGTGTCGTGTCATGTGCATCTGTGTGTGTGTGTGTGTGTGTGAGAGAGAGAGAGAGAGAGAGAGAAAGAGAGAGAGAGAGATCGGGTTAGGGTTAGTGTCATGTCGTGTCTGTCACGTATGTGTGTGTCATGTCTGTGTCTGTGTCTGTCACGTGTGTGTGTCGTGTCTGTGTCAATGTTATGCCGTGTCCTGTAAGAGAGAGAGAGAGAGAGAGAGTTAGGGTTTACCTAGAGGAGGAGGAGGAGGGGGACGTCGGATGCCGGAGGGTGCAGTTCGCTAGAGAGGGGGGAAGAGGGGAGAGTTTTTGAAAAATTTTGGGAAAATTTTGACAGAATGGGGGTATCGAAACCTACATTAAAATTTTAGCGACGTTTAGCGACGTCAACTTATGACGTCACTAATAAAAATATTTTGCGACATTATAGACGTCACTAAACATCAAAAATACTAACGTCGCTATATAAGTCACTAAACATCGCTAAATCATAAAACTCAGCGACGTTTAGCGACCTTAAATAAGCTTATATCGACTATTCTTTTAAAAAACTGAATTATAGTCGCTAAACGTCACTATATATCGCCAAACAACGACTTATAGCGACGTTTCCTTTTGGAGTCGCTAAAATCTCTAATATTAGCGACGTTTTACTTTGATGTCACTAAAAACGTCGCTATTTTATCATATTTTGGTAGTGAGTGTGGTAAAGGTTGCTGCACAGTTTGCAGTCTCCTGCAGTTGCTCTTGCATTCCAGTTTATGGTACTTGTTGTTGATGTGCATTGCTAAATGCTGAAAACTGATATGTAGCTCTTGACATTTCAGTAGCTACCTGACCCCCCCTCACTCAAACACACACTACACACATCTATGCACACACACACCTCTATACACTATATATACATATCACTAGATACAAACATATCTATACATATATATACATATCTATATATATACATACATATATACATAACACTTAGAGATACAAATACATATCTATATATGCATATCTAAATATACAATAGAGATACATATACATATACACACAAATCATATATATATATATATATATATATATATATATATATATATATATATATATGTATAGTTCTATTGTGTTTATATGTGTATATATATATATATATATATATATATATATATATATATATATATATATATATATATATATATATATAATATTATATATATATATACACATATAAACACAATAGAACTATACATATATATATATATATATATATATATATATATATATATATATATATACATAACCATACAATTATAATACTCTAATAGCTATAAACAAGTATATTGAAATGCAAGAAAATAAACACGTGGAGTGCATCACACCCGTATCACACTAGATCTATGATACACTTGCGATACGAGTCCACCACACCACCAAACATATCCCGAAGGACACGAGCAAGTTTAAAATCATAATTATGAATAATATGAATAATTAGCTACTCAACTACGTGTCCGTGTCAAGATGTGACATGCTCAAACCTTCTGTGTTGGAAGAAAACCACCAAATTAATCTGTATCTCCAAATTATTGGGATACGGCCTACCGTATCCAATTATGGACACGATACTAGTCACACACAATCAAACACATGTCAATTTGGTCTAATTGATAAATTGATAAACACAAGAAGTGCCAATTTCGGAATTTCTCCAAAATTGACATAAAATACCACATAATTTTTTTCATAGGCCGCCTATGAACCTAATTCCAATTCCTATGGGTAGCCTTAGCATATGGGATAGTTTCTAATAATTAAATCAAAGATTTAGAGTCTAATTAGAGAGAAAAAAATTGAATTGTACCTATTGGGAGATGGATTCTCAATAAAATCTCCAAATTGGGTGAAAAGAGCCTCCAACTTATAAATCCTTGCTCCTCCTTGTAGATTATTGCTTTCTCTTTGTAGATCCTTGTTCTAATAACCTCCAATAAAGAATAGGAAAGAAATTGGGAAGAAATTTGAGTAGGAATTTGTCTGGGAATGAAGAATTTGGAAGAGAAAAAATTCTAGATCTAGATTTGGAATACCAAATGAGAGGAGAGGGAGAAAGAGACCATCATATACATGGCCGGCCCCTCATTCCTCCCTCTCCAAGCAATGTTCAATGACAACTATGCCCCTATATGCTAACATGAGAAATAATTAAGAAAGAATATTTTGGGAAGTCTCTAACTAATTATAATTAAACTAATTCTCCTTAATTAATTAGTGGGAAAGGGTTCATTAGGCTTAGTCCATGTTGGCTTACTATTTGTCATGATAAGTCTAATTTAGGTCCATTAATGTCAAGTCAGATTAAATAGGCTAGTCCACTAACTAAATTAAATGCTACAAGCCTCTAATTAAATATGGTACTCTAATAATTAAATAACTAATACAAATATAAAATAAATATACATGGCCCAGTAATATTAATATTATATTCCTAAAATTAAATAACTAGGCCAAATTATCAAATTATTCCTAGCTGAAAAAGTGAGGGTGACAATATATATGTTATATCATACATATACTTGACAACCTATGATACATACACTCACTTGATATCCATACTACCTAGGCTCGTAGGATACACAAAATGCCTATGTCGTATAATCATTTATCTACTTGTAACCAATACTACACATATTAGACCTATTCAATAAATTTTAGAGTTAAATTATACCGTATCCCTTCGTATTAGCTTTTCAAGACTTCAAACGGATCGTATTTTCGTGTCCAAAATCTCCCAAAATCGTAAAAACATCGAAATACATTCGTCTTTTGGACACCTGACACTCAAACGATTTTATAGAAAGTGTTAGAAAGAATTTGGCCATATATTTGAAATTTTAACTTCGATACAGTTTATTTAAAAAAAGCGGAAGACTAATCGGAGTCCTGAGTTAGGAGTTATAGCATTTCTAAGTTGCTATAGCTGCTAAAAATGAGACTGAATACTATGACAAATTTGGGTTATTTTGGACAAAAGAACACATATATACACCCAATTTACCAAATCTACCTATATGAATCGTGGCGTATCATGATACAGACTCTACATGTCCAATTTTGGATACAAGAACACCCTCACACCATCAAATAAATATCAATAGTCCTTATTATGACACAATACATACACTCAATAGACACAATTAGGGTTTTTTTCAAATTAAGTCCCAAAATTATGACACCAACTTAGATCTACCAAATTGAGGCTCCTAGTACCTAGATCTACCATTGGAAAGTTAAATCTAACCATGGAAAGGTTTCTACATGACCAAGGGTGTTCCTAACCATGAATTTGATAAAATTGAGAAAAATATCTAGTATTTTGGTAGCCTCTTTGGAGAATTCCGAATTTGAACATGGAAAGGATGAGTCGAACATAATTTTCTAGCAAGCTCCTCTCCTATGGATCTTCTTGTGCTCTTATAACAAGGTTTGGTCTTGCCAAAATAAGCTTCGAAAAAAATGAGGCTAATGAGTGAAATAAAATGAATGGATGAGCCATAAATTAAACTTATCTCTTATAACAAGGTTTGGTCTTGCCAAAATATTAAGTTTGCCCACTTCATTTGTCATGGGTTTTTTTTTCAAAAAATAGTTTTTTAATTCAGTTTTTCATAATTAACTCAAAATATATGCTAAAAATAATCAAAAAATTCCCAAAAAATCTAGAAAATATATTTGATTATTTAGAACCTAAAATAAAAGTTTAAAATATTTTTAATTAAGTTTGATACTAAAATAAATTATTAAAAGTCCTAGAAAATTATTGTTACTAGTTTTTAATTAACCAAAAATTATGATTTTTTTTAATAGACCCAAATTAACCTAATAACAACATTTAAGCAAGAATTTTAGGATACGGAGGTTACAGAGAGAGAAATAGAAGGCTATATATATCAAATGGTGACTAGTACTATTCATAATTCTAGAAATTACATGAAAGCAGCTAAAAAAATTATAATTACACAGAAAATAATATACACCTATAACACACATATACCAGATAAAATACAATAATACTAAAATAGTTAGACGGGTCTCACAACTTCCACCTCCTTAGAAAAATTTTGTCCTCGAAATTTTAACAAGGCACCGGGTCTATCAAGGTATCTCTAGATATCAGACATGTAATAAAATAAGCAAGAATATCAATCACATGATACGAACTACCTAGAACAAGATAAGCATGCACAAGACAAGATTAGGGTACGAGATATACGAACAAATATACCTCACGAGTCAAATAAATATGGGTATCTAGCTCGGATATTATCCTCGCGCTCCCAAGTTGACTCGCCCAATGATTGATGCCCCCAAGCAACTCAGACTAAACGAATGGCCCGGTTCTTGTTAATCTTCTCTCTCCGGTCTAAAATGGATACATGTCTTTTCTCATACGAAAGGTCAGAACCAACAACCAATTCTAAATGATCCAGGACATGACTCGTATCCGGTATATACCGTCGTAACTGGGCTACATAAAAAATATTATGTATCTCACTAAGCGATGGTAGAAGAGAAAGACGATAAAAAATATCTCCTACTCGCTCGAGAATATCGAACGAACCTATGTACCGAGGACAAAGATTTTTTCGCACACCGAATCTGATGACCCCTCGGGTAGGCAAAATCCGAAGGAATACATGATCGCCGACAGAAAACTCAAGAGGTCATCGATGCGAATGGGCCCAATAACGCTGGCGATCTTGGGCTACATTGATATGCTTATGGACTTGCTTGACTACTTCAACTGTCTAAGCTATCATTTTGGGACCAAGCAATTGCCTCTCGCCAATATTATTCTAAGCTATAGGGGATCTGCACTTCCGGCCACAAAGTGCCTCGAATGGTGCCATATGGATACTTGCTTGTAAACTGTTATTGTAGAAGAATTCGACCAAGTGCAAATAATCCTCCCACGAGCCACCAAAGTCAAGGGTACATGAATGAAGAATATCTTCTAGAGTCTGGATGGTACATTCTGACTGACCATCTGTCTACGGGTGGTAGACTGCACTGAACTTTAGACGGGTACCTAAGCTCTCCTGAAGAATTTGCTAAAAATAAGAAGTAAACCGGGAATATCTATCCAAGCCTATGCTAACTGGCACTCCATGTAGTTTGACAATCTATCTCATGTACATCTCGGCTAACTGTTATGTGGATTGGCTAATTCTAAAAGGAAGAAAGTGTGCAACTTTCGTGAGACGGCCCACTATTACCCAAATAGCATCTCTGGCAGCTGGGGATCTAGGAAGACCTGACACAAAATCCATGATGATATGCTCCCACTTTCATTCCGAAATTGGTAAAGGTTAAAAAAGTCATGTGGGTCTCTGATGCTCAGCTTTAACTTGTTGACAGACCAAACATCGAGAGACAAATTGAGCTATTTCTCTCTTTATTTCGTTCCACCAGAACTGTTGACGAATGTCTCTGTATATCTTTGTTCCTCTGGGATGCACTGAATACTGCGAACTATGAGCTTCTGCCATAATCTCGCGACGAAGGTCTCCACTTGGTACACAAAGTCGATTCTCAAAACGGAGAGTTCTGTCACTGTGAATGCTTAGTTCTGTTCTATGTCTTGATGCTTAGTTCTGTTTAACATCCTGCCTCACACTCTGCTCTGAGACTCTGAAGCTTGACATTTATTGGTTGTGCTCTTGATTATTTCTACTATACTGGACTAAACTTGCAGACAAGTCATCAATGTTGTGTTGACATGCAATACTACTTCTATACCCATCACTTGAAGATCTTTTAATATTCTTCGTTGCGTTATCAAAAAATAGGCTCATGCTCTCCTGCTCAAGGCATCTTCTACGATTTTGGCCTTCCCATGATGATACTGAAGGTCAAGGTCATAGTTCGCTATCAACTCTAGCCATCTTCTCTGTTTCATGTTGAGATCCTTCTAGGTAAAAACATACTTCAAACTCTTGTGATCAGTATAAATCTCTACTCGATCTTTATAGAGGTAATGTCTCCAAAGTTTGAGTGCAAAGACAACTGCTGCTAACTCCAAGTCGTGCATCGGATAATTCTTCTCATGATCTCGAAGCTGCCGAGATGCATAAGCTATAACCATGCCATGCTGCATAAGAACACATCCCAATCCTCTGCCTGGAGTATCATAATATACGATGAAACTACATGTTCCATCTGGAAGAGTCAAAATATGTTCTGTGATCAACTTCTGTTTGAGCTTCTCGAAAGAGGTTTGACATTCATCTGTCCAATCAAAGCGCATATATTTTCGTGTTAGCTGCGTCAAGGGTGCAGAAATTCTAACAAAGTCTGACATGAAGCACCGATAATATCCTGCTAATCCCAGAAAACTATGAACTTGGGCAACTGTTGGAGAAACTAGCCACGTCTCAACGGCTTCTATCTTCTGGGGGTCCACTCCTCAACTAGCAATAATATGACCTAAGTATGAAATATGATCAAGCCAGAACTCATACTTGCTGAACTTGGCATATAACTTATGCTTTCTAAGAGTTTAAAGAACTGCACGAAGATGTTGCTCGTGCTCTGCTTTATTTTGACTGTACACCAAGATGTCGTTAATGAACACTATCACAAACTTGTCCAAGTATGGCATAAAAATACGATTCATGAGATCCATAAACACTACTGACACATTGGTTGCTCCAAAGGGCATTACTAGAAACTTCTAATGTCCATATCTTGATATGAACGTCGTCTTGGGTATATACTGCTCTCCGATTATGATTTGGTAATAACCTGAACGCAAATCAATCTTCGAAAACATCGCTGCTCCACTAAGCTGATCGAACAAGTCGTCGATCCTTGGCAAGGGATACTTGTTCTTGATGGTTATTGCATTGAGGGTACGATAATCCACACATAATCATGATATTCTATCCTTCTTCTTTACAAGTAGCATCGGAGTTCCCCAAGGCGATCCACTAGCACGAATGTATCCCTTGGCTCTTAATTATTCTATCATCCGGTACAAGATTTCTAACTCTGAATGCGTCATTATGTAGACTCTCTCTGATACGGGTGTTGTTCTTGGAAGTAGATCTATGGAAAATGCGATCTCTCTTTCTGGTGGCATGCCTGAAAGTTCTTCTGGAAATACATCTAGGAATTTATTAACCACTATGGGGAATTGTACTTCCTCTGTCACTTCAATTCTCATGATTGTCGTTGAAGACTCTGTCTCGCCTCTAGAAAATAAGAATTCTTTCTCACCAGGAATATGAATGATAACATTGCCATTATGGTAATCTATCGTCATATATCGAGCACTAAACCAATCCATGCCTAAAACAACGTCATAATCTTCTATAGGAAATTCTATCAATCTAGCGAGAAACTCTCGCCCGCACACTACGACTCGACACGAGGCATAAACTCTATCGACTCCCACGATACCACTACCAGTAAGTATATTGAGTCTTACTGATAATGATTCAGGTTCTAATCCAACTCGTATCGCAAATCGTGTAGACATAAAAGAATGTGATGCACCAGAATCAAACAATACTGAAGCTGAATGAGAGTTAACGAGAATGGTACATGCCACCACTTTACCTGAAGCTAATTGCTCTTCCACAGTGAGTGCCATTGCCTGACATTGTCCTCTCGGTGTTGGTCATCTCTGTTACGGACCTCCTTGCCTGGCATGTACTTGATCTTGGGCCTGCGCATACTGATGTGGCCTTTGTAGCTGGAATACTTGAGATTGGATCGGCAAAGGCCTCTGACCCTGGTGTTGCTGAACCGGCACTGGAGCCCTATACTGCGGTCCTATTGCGAAAGGTGATAATGAACTAACTCTATGGGGGCAATATCCCACTCTGTGGCCTAGAGCTCCATAAGCTAAGCACAACCCTTGTGCTCTGCAGCATTCAAAAAATACGTGCCCAGGATTTCCATAATGAGAACACCCTGCTGAAGAAGATGTCCTTTGTTGTTGCGTTCGGGTTGGGGCTGTTTGATGAACTGGGGCTGTCAAAACGGGCCTCCTCGGAGATCCGATAGTTAAAGCTCTAACTGCCGGGGCTGGTGCTGAAGACTGAGTGTAAGAACTTCCTGATGTGTGGGTCCTCTTTCGTCCCCCAGTCCTATCTACGATTCTCTGGAAGGTATATCCATGCCTCCTTGCTTCTCTTAACACAACATCAAAAGTCTAGAACTCATGTTGTTCCACTGCCAATATGATCTCCAGGTGAAGTCCCTGCTGGAACCTTCTTACTCGATCTAATTCGATTGCCACTAAGGTTGGAGCAAACCGACTAAGTATGCAGAACTCTGCCGCTTAGCCGTCGACAGTCCTTCTCATCTGCTTCAAGTTGTTAAACCTTTATTGCAAGTCATAACTCGACAGTGCGTCAAAATATCTGGTCTAAAATCATTCACTGAAGACAGCCCAAGGGACGGGTACTGTTAGTGAAATTATATGTGATGCCTACCAGTTTTGGGCCAAGTCTAGCAATTATAGTCGTAGCACTGACACTCGCTCTCTAGCCGGTACTCCAGCTACCTCTAGGATAGCTTCAGTGTCCTGAAGCTATGCATCTGAGGCAATTGCGTCCTCGGTGCCATAAAAAATGAGGGTTGGAGAAGCTTGAAGTTGCTTGCTAAGTTGTTGGTACGATGTCCGCCTCTTTCCAAAGCCCCTTGTATTGACTGAATGAGTACGTCCTCTTGACGTCCTTGAGATGCCAACAATTTCCGAAGGATACCAATTAGCACACTATTTTCCCTTCCTGCATCAGGTACTGGTTACATGGGAGGTATTGGTTGGATCTGGGGTTCCTCATTTTGAGTTGTTCTGGACCCGGCCCAGAAATGCTGAGACTAAACCTCAAGGGTTTGCTGAGCATCGAGATGTTGTCCTGCAACTGGAGGAACTCGGGCGGGATAATCAGAAGGACCAGAAATAATGTCCCTGCAAGATAAAGGACACAAGGATCAACAAAGGGATGGACATGATTGATCGAGGATCAAGGCACATGTTGAATCAGGATATAAATTCGATACTTTGAGGAGATCAAGGAGTAACATTTTTTGAGACATCTAAAATATCTGGTAAACCCCAACTTCTGAATTTTCAGACATACATGGGCCACCACTTAAACCGTGTCATGCCCCAAAACCAGAATACTGAAGAGCGAAGGCGGACAAAGCTAGCTACGTACACCAGAGTACTTAATACCACGAGATACGATCACGACTGTCTAGACATATGAGGGTTTTACTCTACAATCTAACAGTCATTCCTGGGTCAAGAGTCATGGGTGTCTCAATCTCAAGCAAGCAACAAGTTACAAGATGTATAATCATCAAACATATAATAGTAAGGCATCCCAAACTATACATACACAGATGATCATGAAACTAGTTATAAAATAAAGAACTAGCACGAGTACAATATTACATAATCAGCTCTAGCTAAAGTCTAAAATATGCTTTTCATATAGGCCCGCAGGCTAGAATGTTAAGTTCCAAAACATGAGCTAAACACGTGCTCGGTGGCTAAACATCTCAAAAGTATATGTACAAAATTAAGTGGGTAATGAAGATGAAACCTACTCATGTCCTCGAGTGCTCCTGGTGTTCACCATCTTGAGACAAAATACGGGAGATCCTGTTGTCCTGCTCCGAAATCTGGCCAAACAAAACCAGTAGAGTCAGACCCTAAAACAGCAAGTACCACAAGGGAGCCAACTTAGGAACTAAAAACCAGCATCCAGACAAATCGGTAAGAAATAGCACAAGGAATAGTTAAATAAGTGCAACAGGTGAAATAACAGTTAAACAGTTCTGGAGCATTTAAACAAGGATATCTGAAATCAATACTTAGGTTACAGTCTCAGGATCAGTTGTTAAATAAATCAGGACAGGACTAAACTAGACTGAAAATCAAGCAATCACGACCAATTATGTCCTACGGCTTGCTATCATTAGCTAACTAGGGTTATCACAGTCCAAGTTACTAACACATGCAGTTTTTGATATTCTATATAGCCACATGCTGCAGATTATCCGGGTTATCCAGGCGTAAAGATACATAGATTAGATTATATCAGGTATAGTAATTTACAGGAATATACAACACTCAACGGTGTGCTGAAAGTGTGCCCCTCATGTCGGAGAGCTCCAAATCTATCAGGTGTCGCTGGGATACCATGATTGCATGTAGCCAAAAAATCTCTCTAGATACTTTTAATTTATTAATCTAGTTGTTATCCTAGGCAAGTTATCAAGAATTTCTGAACGTGGTGCTCAGGAATTTGTCTTAGACATAATGCAGGACATGACATAACAGTAGCTTGACAAGTACATTCAAGACCAGAGCAAGCAAATCAACCACGAAAATTTAACTTATCAATTCAAGTATTAAAATTTAGAAAATTCTAGCATGTCAGGAGCGTGCTTTGTCGAGCTACTATCAAGAGTATCGATATATGTCAGGTTAACTCAATACGACGAGCTATTATCAGGAATATCTGGGCAAGTCTGGTATCGGGAGTTCATGATTAACAGTGTCAATAAAATTTATGTTCAATTCTAGCATGTCAGGAGTGCGCTTCGCCGAGCCACTATCAGGAATATCAGTACATGTGAGGTATCGGAAGTTCAGATTAACAGTGTCAATACAATCCATGTTCAAAAATTTCAGGTTCTGGAAGATTGTTACAATCAGGTTATAAGCAGTTTAGAGAAAGATTGCATACATAAGAATCAAGCATAACAAGCTAAACAAGAAAATATATTAAAAGAAGTTAAACTACTATAAGTGTCATAGGAGCATGAGATAAGCAGGCGCCTGAAAATGGCCGTATAACCAAGTCTGGCGCATGGATCACAACAGGTGCATGGAATTAAGGTCGCATGATAATGATAGGCGCATGGGGTAAGATGGCCGCATGAGAGATACAAAGTCCACTCCTCGGTTAAAGTGCTGAGCGATGGGCAATAAATACAAAGTCAGAAAATTGACTGATGTGACTAGCCGTATCAGGAAAGTGACCGATGTGACTAGCTAATAAATGTGTGTCAGAAGAAAAGACAGCCATAAAAATTTGTGCACAGATGGTGCAGAGGACATGCGCCTAAAAGAGGGGGAGGGGGGATCATACATCCGTGCCTCATGGTAAATAGTCGTGTGCTGGCTAGCCGCATAGACGTTTCATGCGTCCAGTGAGTCAGACACAAGAAGTTCTATCGTTTAACTCTTTAAGTACTATGTTTCAGAACATTTAGGTGTAAGTCAGTCTTGTGCCCAACATGATAGGCACATGCTGCGAAGACATGCGGCAAAGAGTTCTTGCCGCATGGCACTCTCTGCTGCATGGATCTTGGCCGCATGAAGCTTCATCGTCCCAAATAGTAAGTTCAGCTATGGGAATTCTAAGTTTTTATGAAAACTTATTTTCTCCAAGAAATCCTTATTTCATGTCTAAATCCAGCAAAGTAAAGTTCAAAATCGCATGAAATCAAGTTCTCCTTAACATGGAACTACTATTTTTGGAAAATATCAAATTTTAAGATATCAAAACCAAGTAAACTCATGAAAGCTACAAACTAGAAACTTAGATCTACTCCAACCAAGGCATCAAAACCGAAAATACCAAGAATTAAACTTGTAGAGAAACTCATAGAGAACAATATAAAGCAATAAAATACAAGAAAACTAAATAAATATAATATAGCAAGTTCTTACTCATTGGCAAGATGTACTTGCCTAAATCCACTACTAAACTACTACCACTACTACCGAAGGCAAGCTCATGGCTGGGGCTAGGTTCAGCCAAGGAGAGAAAAAGAAGAAGAAAATGAAGAAAGAGAAGAAAATAAAGAAGAATGAGGAGGAGAGAGAAAATGAAGGCTATATATATCAAAGGGTGACTAGTACTATTCACAATTCTAGAAATTAAATGAAAGCAGCTAAAAAAATCCATAATTATACGGGAAGCAATATACAACTATAACACACATATACCAGATAAAATATAATAATACTAAAATAGTGAGACGGGTCTCACATGCACTCCTACTCCAAAATATACTCTACATCAGTATTGCATTGGTACACTAACTGATATTGTCATTCTCAAGATATTCACTGATACTAAGCTGAAACACTACACATACCACATAATACTCATCTTAAACCTGATGCACCCTGAACTCTTGCACTCTCTAGGCACTCTCACTAACTCCATAACTATCCTCGATTCATGCACTTAATACTCTATGATACTTGCTTAACACTAACATGTCCACTGGCACACTATTGATACTTCTGATACTAAACCCCCATTACATGATACTCATGAAACACCCACACTTGTACTTGGCTTCACCACTCATGCTCTCACTCACATCACTCACTAACACATCCACACCCCCATGTACTAGGTGATACACCCCTACTAGACACATATATGTGCCCTCACATCTACCCTCACTAATGCACAATTTTTAACATATAGCACAAGTCCTATTACTTAGCAGAATACATACTAACACTATCACACTCACATATACACTTATGGGTACTACTCTATCATGGCCCATTCACTAGTACCTCTCATGAATACACATTCTCTTACTCACGACACAACCAAGTATCAAGCACCAAATAGAATATCATGCTCCATTGGTATCCAAACACAAATTTTTATGATACTTAATTGATACATTGATCAGTCAACTATATGAATATATATCTATCTAAAATATGCTATGACATGATTACCGACATCTAGAATCATAGACTGATACCATATTCTTTCTCTACCATTGGTATCAATACTAACTATACTGACACCTACCATAGAACTTTTGCTACAAAGGTACTGCACTATGAGTCACTTCTAGACTTATACATTGATGTATAATGCTCACATACCCTACCAGGAATCACTATCAAACTCACAAGCGATACTCCTAATAATCAATATTGATACACAACTCGACACAACCTATCTGCAAGTGAACAAGCTACTGTACTATACAGGAACCTTTAGGAAATAATGAAGTGAAGCTATATAAGGAACTGAACTAAAGGCAATAAAGATATCTCTATCATGAGCTAGTAGGGTGATGTGACAAAAATCAATGATAACAAGGTTGAATGATAGAGACGATATATTAAGAACCAATTTAAGATACAATCTGATAATCATACACATCTATCCAAAATCATGTTACTCAGAATCCTCGCAACGCCAGTAAGCATAGCTGGAATAAACTCTAGGCTCCATAACCAAGGCAGACGGTTACCTTTCTCACTGTCCTCATCAAAATATGTCATCAGAATATACCTCAATTCAGTCCATAAAATTTATCTTGATACAAGAATCAAAGTCAACAATTGTCACGACCCGCACCCGGAAAATCGGGCATTAGTCGTGGGTACGTCCAGCCTACGCCGCAGCATCGACGGTAGAACGCTGTCTAGGTCAACTATCTAGATAACAATCTCACGCAATCAATATATAAACCTGTCAAGATCTCAACTCCAAACGGAGGAGCAATATCATAATGATAATCATAATGTACTCAATCACGAGTCTAAGCATGATAAGATAACAAAGAAGTCTAACAACTATAAAGTCTAAACAAGTGCTACTAAAAACTACCACAACATCAATAATAATAATACATCATCCAAAATCAAATATAATACAAGGTCTCAAACCAAAACCGAAGACAAATCCGGTGCTAAAAGCTAATAAAAATAATAACAAGGTCCTAGTGATCCCGGCTACCAACCCGAAAATTACCCATAAACTAGAGGGTCCCTGTCTGCACCATCGACAGGCTCAGGTCCATAAAACATTGGACACCACTCCTCCGGATACTCTGGAAAAATATGTCCAGTTAGGACTGGAGCAAGTACATCTCTAACAGCAGTTCCATTTAAATGATAAAAACTATAAAACAGTTATAGCAAGTAGCAAGAAGAATGAAATAAAGTATGAACAAAAAATATGCATGTATCACTGGTGCATAAAGGTAAAGATACATGAATATCAGAAACAAGATAGTAATAACTGCAAGATACAAGAAATCTAAGCTAAGATCAAGTCTGTGCACAAGAACGTGTAGTGAGTCCAGCATGAGATACATGTAGTGAGTCAAGTCCAGAAACTATAAGTGAGACCAACAAGAAATGCAAGAGAGTCCAGACTATAAAGAATAAACTCGGTGTCTTTGAAATATTTGTTTCGATATGTAAACGGCTAGGGGTAAGTACGGCTCACCGCGCACTGGATGCGCGGCTGCTATCATTCCAGATTAGACCAGAGGGGGTGATTCCTGATGATTCCAGATAGAAATGTTTACATGTCTACTCGAGTATTTCCCCGCCCCAACTAGTACAAGTGAATCCAAGACCCGACACGTAAATCAAGTATGAGTCCAGCCTGAAACATGAGTGATGCCTGTAGGTGATGCCAGTAGTGATTCCAGAATAGAGCCCAGAAACATAAAAAATACGTGTCGCAAGTAAATGAATCCAGAAATACCAGTATGTGTCCCGTGTTGTGCTAGAAAAATCAGATGATACTATACTAGAAGCTGAATCATAATAATCATCAGATAATGAAAACTATCAGAGAATGTACTCGCCTGACGTCCTGAGCAACTAGCGATCCGAACTGGTGTCGCAAGGACCTATTACGAAAAGCAAGGTTAAACAGGTTTCTAATGAGTTAAAAAGATATAAAATAATTAAAAATAGATTTCTAGGGTCGTTCTAGGTCAAACAGGTCGAACAGGTGAAATCTTGGTCAAAAAGTCAACTCCGGGTCCAAAAAGTCAACTCTGGGTCAAAACTAGGTTAAAAGTTGACTTTTACGGTCAACTACGGTCAATTCTAGGTCAAACTAGGGTGCTCCTAAAATTTTAGGTCAAAACTAGGTCATTAAGCTAATAAACCCTCAAACTCGCCTCCTTGAGATACCGGGATACCCTCGGTATCCGATACCTCACCCTACGCTATACGCCCTGTCTAAACCCGCTAAAACCTATGCTAGCACGCGTAAATATATACACATATACATAAAAACCTATCTCTAAACTAAAACCTAGGCAATTGCTCAAAAACCCCGCTCGAAACTCAATACCTTGGATATCTCAAGGTATTGAGATACCTTGGTATCTCAAGGTATTGAGATACCCTCCAATACCTCACTAACTACCCCTCTAGTTAGCTATTTAAGCATAAAGATATATACCTAGCTAATAATATAAGCTAGAAAATATATATCTAATACATATAAGTATCTACATAACTATATGTATCTATATTCACACATACACATATACCTATATATATACTCAACTCACATATATATATATATATATATATATATATATATATATATATATATATATATATATATATATATATATATATATATATATATATATATATACATAGCTATATATATGCATCTATCTAGCTATATACCTATCTATCTATCAATCGATATCTTATCTATCTATCTATGTATCTATCTATGTATATCTATTTATATACCTATCTATCTATCTATCTATCTATCTATCTATCTATCTATATATTTAACTATCTATCTAACTATCTAGTATCTATCTATCTAACTATCTATCTAACTATCTAGTACCTATCTATCTAACTATCTATCTAACTATCTAGTATCTATCTATCTATCTATCTATCAATCTAGATACCTATCTATTTATATCTAGATATTTATCTATGTATCTAGATATCTATCTCTATCTATATATTTAACTATCAATCTATCTATTAATCCATCTATCTATCCATCTACCTATTAATCTATCTAACTAATCTATCTATTCATCTATATATATCTCCCCCTCTAGCTAGCAGCTACCCGATACGCCGCTGCTGCGAATGTTGCTGCTGAAAATGCTGCTGCTGCCTTTACTGCTGCTGCTGCTGCTGCGGGCAGCTGCGCTCGAGCGAGCTGTTGCCGCGGCGCTGCCGCGGCGCTGCTGCTGCTGCCTGCTGCTGTGCAGTGCGCTGCAGCGCGCACTGCTCGCCTCGCTGCACGCTGCTGCCCCCCTCGCTCGCTGCACGTCTCGCTCCACACACAATCACAAACATGCATGTATATATATATATATATACACACACACACACACTAACATATATATAAACACACACATAAACACTCATATATATATATATATATATATATATATATATATATATATATATATATATATATATATATATATATATATATATACACACACAAGCACCCACACTAATACACAAACCCCTACACAAATATATGTATATACACACACACACACACACACACACACACACACACACATATATATATATATATATATATATATATATATATATATATATATATATATATATATACATATACATACAACACATATCTATAAATATATATATAGAGACACATACACACAAACACAAAACAAAACATAACTCACAAACAACACACCCAACTCACGCCCAACGACCCCCTACACGCACAAACACACATATATACATAAACACATATTTACAACTATATATATATATCTAGAGAGAGACACATACATATATATAAATATATATATATATATATATATATATATATATATATATATATATATATATATATATATATATATATATAAACATATATAGACACTCTAACACTCAACACACACAACACACAACACAACACTCACCAACACGCACACAACCACCCCTACGCACACAAACACCTAAATATATATAAAATATAACCCAAAAATTCTAGCACACAATCCCCAAAGCTAACCCAACGCGCGCACAAGCCCGAAACTAGAAAACCACGCCGAAATGGCTGTTTGGTCATTTCGACGAACACGCGGTGTGCAGTTCGGAAAACCTCCTGAAACGCACACCAAACCAACTCGGAATCGGCCCAAAATTTACCCACAGGTTCTAAACGATGTCTAGATCCTAGAAAAAATGTTAACTCGTCGATTCTAGGCCCGTGGCAAAAACGCGCATGCACTTAGAACCGGCGACGACGAAAACCTCGAAAACGCCTGTTTCTCCGCGACACGACTTCATGTGTCCGAACGGAGACATGCACTAACCCTCAAGACACCCGACAACGTCTACCTAGGTTCGTCTAACCTAGGGCATCACCCAAAATTGGGCCAATTTCGGATTCCACCCGAAATTGACACAAAACCTAGTGTTAAAGTCTCCAAACACAACCAAACTTGTTCCAACTTTCTCCCACGGGTAGCCTAAGGGTCTAGGAAGGTTTTAAACCACTAATTATACTATATAAGAGTAATTACAAGAGGAAAAATTAGGATTTACCTCTTGGGAGTTGGAATCCCAAGCCAAAGTCTCCAAAAAAACTCTAAATCCACCACACCAAGCTTCCAAGCTTCCAATCCAAGCTCCAACACCAAATCTAAGCTCTATCCATCTAGGTTAGGAAAAAATGTAGGGTTAGGATTCACATCCAAGAAGAATAGAAGAAGAAAGAGGAGAAATAGGGTACTTACTTGAACTTGGGAGAAGAAAAGAAGAAGAAATGAAGAATGGTGAAGAAGAAGAAGTGATGAAGAAGAGAATGGGGCTACTGGAACTGCTGCTTTGGTCGGGTAGGGGGCTGGTTTGATCGGCCACACATTAAAGGAGGATTTCACAAAGTCCAAAATGCCCTCTCCTAACTTGGGTTTGGATTTCGGGTTCCAAAAGCACTCAAACTAACTCCCAATCTCTCCAACTAACCCACTAAAAATATAATAAATATTTTTAAACCCAAAAATAAGTCTCACAAGGGTGTGGGTTGGGTCGGACATGGGTCCACTAGGGTCTGACATGGGTCTAGGCTAGCCAAAACCCTAAAACAATCAATAAAAATAATACAATCACTAATTAAATATAAATACAATTAAATATAAATAATACACAATTAACCAAATTAAAAATAAAAAAAATACCCGGCTCTGGAAATGGGGTAGTGACAAGCCTATCCTCCTTAGAAAATTTCGTCCTCGAAATTTAAAGTCAATCACACTCCCTCTAGGTTACCTAAATAACATGCAAGATCATGGTCCTACTGGTCGTGTTATCACAGTCTCAATCAGGGTCACTACACTATCTATCACAGCACAAAAGAAAAGTCTAACAAGTACTAATGAAACAAGAAATGAAAAGGACAGGAAGAAGAACAAAGAGACAGACCTGCTAACCCGACACCCGTAGCATCGGCCTCCTTGACCGTCAACGCATAAGCCCTGCCCTGCTGGGGTATATCCCTCTGCTGGTGCGGGGCATGATGCTGTGCCACAGGTGGCCTAGCTCCAACTCTCTGATCCTGTGCTCCACAAATGGAGGTGCAGTGGGGCAATCTCGTATCTGGTGAGCAGCGGATCCACAGAATAAACACACCTTCAACCTCCTCCTACAAACATTCCAAGTGTGTCCTGCCTTCCTGCAGTAGGCACAAGTGGGCACCCTCTGATCCTGACCCTGCTGCGCTGTCTTCTGCCCATAGGGACGCTTAGCCGGTCCCGCACTGCCACTCGCACTACCTGAATCATCCCTGTCTCTCTTGGACTTGAGCTCCAAGTCATCCTCTGCTCTCTGAGCATCTCCTACTATCTGCTCGAAAGTCGCCTCGCGGTCGCTCCTAGTCAAAGACTTGACCGCCATGACCAAGCCCTTGCGAAACTTCCTCGCCTTGGCTGCCTCACTCAAGCCCTCCACGAATCTGCCCAGACGGCATAACTCCGCTGCGTACTCGTCCACCATCATGCTCCCTTGGACGAGTGCCTCAAACTGGCTCTCCAAAGCACTGAGCGCCACATCTGGGAAAAACTTTTCCTTAAAAAGCCTCTTGAAAGCCTCCCAAGTAAGCCCTGGTGCCGCGATCCTCGTATCAGTACGATACCACGTCAAAGAGAGGTCGAACATCTGACTGCCCGCTGCCTCTATCTGCATGCTGTCTGGAATCTGTGCCAGCCTGAAGATCCCCTCGATCTGCTCTATCCAGTCATCAGCGTACAGTATTCCCTCTGTACCCCGGAACTCCTTGGGCCGCATCCTCTGAAAGTCAATGATACTGCCCGGCCTCGGATGCTGAATAAGATCTGCCTATGGCTGGATCTGAGTCACTCTATCCACTGGCGTCATAGCTACCTGATGGACGTTCTCAATGTCCAGCCTCATCACATCCACTTGATGGTGCTGCGCATCCATCATCTCCCTGAAGAACGCAAACAACTGTGCGGCATCTACTGGAGCAGGAAGTGGTGGAGGAACCACCGGAACGACTGGGGTAGTCCTCGGATCGACAGGTGAAGGAGGATCCTTGAGAGAAGCAGATGCTCCCTCAACCGCAGGAGTGGTGAGTGGAGCGGTAGTAGCTGCATGAATACGAGCTGGACGAGAGGTAGCAGACCTCTCAGTAGCAACTGCTAGAACGGTATAATGAGATCGTGTCTTCGGAGGCATCCTGAACACAGATCAAAAGAAGTCAATACGGCGCAAGATACGATATCATCAAAGAAGGACAATAATATTTTAAAAGAAGCAATTTCAGAATAATTAGATTAGAATTGTTCCTAGTCGTGATTGAGTACACTCTCATCCTAGATCCTATATCCTAGAGCAGGCTCGCAGTAGTACAACTAAGTTATTGTACCACCACGATATCGCACTAATTGCGAATCGAGACCTGCATGGGGCCGCCACCAAAAATGTGTCACGACCCGCACCCAAAAAATCGGACATGAGTCGTGGGTACGTCCAGCCTACGCCGCAGCATCGGCGGTAGAACGCTGTCTAGGTCAACTATCTAGATTACAATCTCACGCAATCAATATATAAACCTATCAATATCTCAACTCCAAACGGAGGAGCAATATCATAATGATAATCATAATGTACTCAATCACGAGTCTAAGCATGATAAGATAACAAAGCAGTCTAACAAATATAAAGTCTAAACAACTGCTACTAAAAACTACCACAATATCAATAATAATAATACATCATCCAAAATCAAATATAATACAAGGTCTCAAACCAAAATCGGAGATAAATCCGGTGCTAAAAGCTAATAAAAACAATAACAAGGTCCTAGTGATCCCGGCTACCAACCCGGAAATTATCCCTAAACTAGAGGGTCCCTGTCTGCACTATCGACAGACTCAGGTCCATAAAACGTTGGACACCACTTCTTCGGATACTCTGGAAAAATATGTCCAGTCAGGACTGGAGCAAGTACATCTCTAACAGCAGTTCCATTTAAATGATAAAAACTATAAAACAGTTATAGCAAGTAGCAAGAAGAATAAAATAAAGTATGAACAAGAAATATGCATGTATCACTGGTGCATAAAGGTAAAGATGCATGAATATCAGAAACAAGATAGTAATAACTGCAAGATACAAGAAATCTAAGCTAAGATCAAGCCTGTGCACAAGAACGTGTAGTGAGTCCAGCATGAGATACATGTAGTGAGTCAAGTCCAGAAACTATAAGTGAGACCAACAAGAAATGCAAGAGAGTCCAGACTATAAAGAATGAACTCGGTGTCTTTGAAATACTTATTTCGACATGTAAACAGCTAGGGGTAAGTACGGCTTACCGCGCACTGGGTGCGCGGTTGCTATCATTCCAGATTATACCAGAGGAGGTGATTCCTGATGATTCCATATGGGAATGTTTACATGTCTACTCGAGTATTTTCCTGCCCCGACTAGTACAAGTGAATCCAAGACCCGACACGTAAATCAAGTATGAGTCCAGCGTGAAACATGAGTGATGCCTGTAGGTGATGTCAGTAGTGATTCCAGAATAGAGGCCAGAAACATGAAAAATACGTGTCACAAGTAAATGAATCCAGAAATACCATTCCGTGTCCCGTGTTGTGCCAGAAAAATTAGATGATACTATACTAGAAGCTGAATCATAATAATCATCAAATAATAAAAACTATCAGAGAATGTACTCGCCTGACGTCCTGAGCAACTGGCGATCCGAACTGGTGTCGCAAGGACCTATTGCGAAAAGTGTCACGACCCGCACCTGGAATTTGGATACGAGAGCGTGGGTACGTCCAGCCTACGCCGCAGCATCGGCGGTAGAACGCTGTCTAGGTCATATAACTATCTAATCAATCTCACATGAATATCCAACTCCATAAGGAGGCATAGATATCACAATATAATGCTAAAAATACTCAATCACATAAGCTAAAGCACGATGAGATATCGAAGCAAGCAATGAAATACAAGACAAGGCTAACGACAAAATAACCATACCAGCAATCAATAACATCCAATCCCCAAGTGTCGAAAATAAGTCCACTATGTCACAGTCTGGAAAAATATATCCAGTCAGGATTGGAACGAAATACACCTCTAACAGCAGTTCCATATATATTGATAAATCTATAATACAGTGTAAAGAAATACAGACAGATATAAAAACTGGCAAGAAGGAATACTAACGAGCATGGATATACTGAAAACATAAATACTGGAATAAGGAATACTGGAGCATATAATGTAAATCTAGAAATGAAATAGAAATCCAAGTACACGCTAGAATAATGAACTGGTATGTAAAGGTATACAAGAACAAAACTAGAACATGTGGGGATGCTAGATCAATACACTAGAGATACATGTCAAGAATTATCTAACTAAGTGTGTGAAATATCAGCATATCATGTGATCGGCTTGGGACGAGATCAGGCTGGTTACATATGATTAGCTATGATTCTTGTAGGTCAGGCTAACCATCTGGTTAGCTGTGATGCATGTAATGGTCAGGCTAATCATATATAACAGCTATAAAGCATGTAATGGTCAGGCCGCACCCGACGTGAGATGTGGGGTGAGCTATGATGCATGTAGAGTTTGGGTATGATCACATAATCTACTAATATTTCTCCATCCCCAGCTAGCACGATGGATTCCAGATCACGACTCCTCGTGACAGGTCTCAATGATGCCAACTCGTGTAAAGAACAGTGTCTGAGTCATGTACGTTATACAACAAGAGTTATAGAAATAATCAACATAATGGAAACTGTCAGAGAATGTACTCGCCTTGGGTCCTTAGCTGTCAATACCAATGTCCTGTCCCAGAGTATCGTCTGGATGATCCGACAGTCCTATAGACATATAATAAAACAATACAATATTTGCATCAGATGTTACACTAACACACAATCATAAAACACTGACCTCAGGGCTATGCCAGGTATGGCACTTAGTCAACTAGGGTCGAGTGCGTCAAGTTGCACAGGCGTCGCGTCTGCGATTGCTGTGCAAGACAGATGGTCAAAATGATACGGGGCTTGCCAGTATGTCAGTGTGCGTGTGGCAGTCTGCTAACAGTTCACAGGGTCATAGGTCATGTGTAAAGACGTTGTATCCGTATTTACACTCGGGTCGCCTAAAACATATATGTATATATATGTGCATATTACCAATAATTAAATTAATACATATATAGGGTTATACCAAAATATATACAAAATATGTATAAGTGTTAAACAGGTTTCTAATGAATTAAACAGATATAAAATAATTAAAAATAGGCTTCTAGGGTCGTTCTAGGTCAAACAGGTCGAACCGGTGAAATCTGGGTCAAAAAGTCAACTCCGGGTCCAAAAAGTCAACTCTGGGTCAAAACTAGGTTAAAAGTTGACTTTTACGGTCAACTACGGTCAATTCTAGGTCAAACTAGGGTGCTCCTAAAATTTTAGGTCAAAACTAGGTCATTAAGCTAATAAAATCTCAAACTCGCCTCCTTGAGATACCGGGATACCCTCGGTATCCGATACCTCACCCTACGCTATACGCCCCGTCTAAACCCGCTAAAACCTATGCTAGCACGCGTAAATATATACACATATACATAAAAACCTATCTCTAAACTCAAACCTAGGCAATTGCTCAAAAACCCCGCTCGAAACTCAATACCTTGAATATCTCAAGGTATTGAGATACCCTCCAATACCTCACTAACTACCCCTCTAGTTAGCTATTTAAGCATAAAGATATATACCTAGCTAATAATATAAGCTAGAAAATATATATCTAATACATATAAGTATCTACATAACTATATGTATCTATATTCACACATACACATATACCTATATATATACTCAACTCACATATATATATATATATATATATATATATATATATATATATATATATATATATATATATATATATGCATCTATCTAGCTATATACCTATCTATCTATCAATCTATATCTTATCTATCTATCTATGTATCTATCTATGTATATCTATTTATATACCTAGATATCTATCTATCTATATATTTAACTATCTAGTATCTATCTATCTAACTATCTATCTAACTATCTAGTACCTATCTATCTAACTATCCATCTAACTATATAGTATCTATCTATCTATCAATCTAGATACCTATCTATTTATATCTAGATATTTATCTATGTATCTAGATATCTATCTCTATCTATATATTTAACTATCAATCTATCTATCAATCCATCTATCTATCCATCTACCTATTAATATATCTAACTAATCTATCTATTCATCTATCTATATCTCCCCCTCTAGCTAGCTGCTACCCGATACGTCGCTGCTGCGAATGTTGCTGCTAAAAATGCTGCTGCTGCTGCTGAAGATACTGCTGCTGCTGCCTTTACTGCTGCTGCTGCGGGCAGTTGCGCTCGAGCGAGCTACTGTCGCGGCGCTGCCGCGGCGCTGCGGCTGCTGCTGCCTGCTGCTGTGCAGTGCGCTGCAACGCGCACTGCTCGCCTCGCTGCACGCTGCTGCCCCCCCTCGCTCGCTGCACGCCTCGCTCCACATACACACGAACACGCACACACACAATCACAAACA
This sequence comes from Iris macrosiphon, assembly GCA_036927795.1. Lineage (NCBI taxonomy): Eukaryota > Viridiplantae > Streptophyta > Magnoliopsida > Asparagales > Iridaceae > Iris > Iris macrosiphon. Next base: position 157,244,288 of record JAYESA010000015.1, read on the forward strand.
CACATGTATATATATATATATATATATATATATATATATATATATATATATATATATATATACACACACACACACACACACACTAACATATATATAAACACACACACAAACACTCATACATATACATATATATATATATATACACACAAGCACCCACACTAATACACAAACCCCTACACAAATATATGTATATACACACATATATATATATACATACAACACATATCTATAAATATATATAGAGACACATACACACAAACACAACACAACTCACAAACAACACACCCAACTCACGTCCAACGATCCCCTACACGCACAAACACACATATATACATAAACACATATTTACAACTATATATATATAGAGAGAGAGAGACATACATATATATATAAATATATATATAAACATATATAGACACTCTAACACTCAATACACACAACACAACACTCACAACACTCACCAACACGCACACAACTACCCCTACGTACACAAACACCTAAATATATATAAAATATAACCCGAGAATTCTAGCACACACTCCCCGAAGCTAACCTAACGCACGCACAAGCCCGAAACTAGAAAACCATGCCAAAATGGCCGTTCGGTCATTTCGACGAACACGCGGTGTGCGGTTCAGAAAATCTCCTGAAACGTACACCAAACCAACTCGGAATCGGCCCAAAATTTATCCACGGGTTCTAAACGATGTCTAGATCCTAGAAAAAATGCTAACTCGTCGATTCTAGGCCCGTGGCAAAAACGCGCACGCACTTAGAACTGGCAACGACGAAAATCCCGAAAACGTCCGAAACGCCCGTTTCTTCGCGACACGACTTCACGTGTCCGAACGAAGACACGCACTAACCCTCAAGACACCCGACAACGTCTATCTAGGTCCGTCTAACCTAGGACATCACCCAAAATTGGGCCAATTTCGGATTCCACCCGAAATTGACACAAAACCTAGTGTTAAAGTCTCCAAACACAACCAAACTTGTTCCAACTTCCTCCCACGGGTAGCCTAAGGGTCTAGGAAGGTTCTAAATCACTAATTACACTATATAAGAGTAATTACAAGAAAAAAATTAGGGTTTATCTCTTGGGAGTTGGAATCCCAAGCCAAAGTCTCCAAAAAAACTCCAAATCCACACACCAAGCTTCCATGCTTCCAATCCAAGCTCCAACACCAAATCTAAGCTCTACCCACCTAGGTTAGGGAAAAATGTAGAGTTAGGGTTCACATCCAAGAAGAATAGAAGAAGAAAGAGGAGAAATAGGGTACTTACTTGAACTTGGGAGAAGGAAAGAAGAAGAAATGAAGAATGGAGATGAAGAAGAAGAAGAATTGATGAAGAAGAGAATGGGGCTACTGGGGCTGCTGCTTTGGTCGGGTAGGGGGCTGGTTTGATCGGCCACACATTAAAGGAGGGTTTCACAAAGTCCAAAATACCCAAAATGTCCTCTCCTAACTTGGGTTTGGGTTTCGGGTTCCAAAAGCACTCAAACTAACTCCCAATCTCTCCAACTAACCAACTAAAAATATAATAAATATTTCTAAACCAAAAAATAAGTCTCACAAGGGTGTGGGTTGGGTCGGACATGGGTCTACTAGGGTCTGACATGGGGTCCAGGCTAGCCAAAATCCTAAAACAATCAATAAAAATAATACAATCACTAATTAAATATAAATACAATTAAATATAAATAATACACAATTAACCAAATTAAAAAAAAATACCCGGCTCTGGAAATGGGGTAGTGACAACAATGAACATCAAGAATCAAATTCAACAATAAACAAGTAAGAATGAACGAAAAAGTGGTAACAAATTTTGAAATAGAGTTTATAGTAAGATTTTCAAGGGGCATCCCAGTAATCTTTCAAGAATCCTAATTTGTGATTGAGTATTCTCTCATCCTATTATCCTATGTCTATATCATATCCTATCGCAGGCTCGTAGTAGTACAACTAAGTCGTTACACTACTACGATATCGAACTAATTTGTGAAGTCTGGCATGCATGAGACACCACACCCTCAAGAGACGTCCCACATATATTTCCATACACTTAGGTGAGTTCTTTTTATTAAAGAGTTTAAAATTCTCCCACATGAAGCCTTGTGCTTCCATGCGATGCTACGCCGCTATGACATGGCCCAAAGTCGAGGTCTGCAACCTCTTGGTGGTGTCATACCACTGTAGCACGAGGTAATTGGCCTCTTTGTAGTGTTGTACTACCCAGCATGATCCTTTGTGGTGCTACGCTGCTACGACATGGCCTGAAGCTGAGGTTTGCAGCCTCTTGGTGGTGTCGTGCCACTGTAGCATGAGGTCACCGACCTCTTTGTAGTGATGTGCTCCACTCTCCACTTGTTCGGTATTAGGCTACCTGCCTATGTGCGGTGCTACTGCCGCTATGACATGGCCCAAGGCTGAGGCGCTTACCTCATCGTGGTGTCACTCCACTGTAGCATGGGGGTTACTATCCCTTTGTAGTGTCGAGCCACCCATGCTTCTTGTAAAGCGTCGGATATTCAAAATGTTCGAGAACTCTTTAAGGTCCATGGCCATCCTCCCACAAGACTTGTTCTATACATAGAACAAATAATAGACAACAGTGGTTCTCAGTCCGTATCCCCTCATTGTCTCAAAGGACTACCCATTGTATCTGATATTCTCCCAATCAATGATCATTCTTTGAACCAAAAGCTAGATGCCTAGTAGATTTCTCTTTGAACTAATAGCATAAAACTTTATGGTAGAATTATAAAGACACAATATCAGAATGCCTTCAAGCCCATTTTTTTTTATGTTTCCTCGACCAGTTGGCGCTTGAGGCCTTTGGTGAACGGATTCGCCAGATTCTCCTGGATCCGAACATCAATCACAGCAATGATTCCAGTCTTGATAAGATCATTCACTGCTATGTGCCTAAGCCGCACAGTTCTCTTCTTACCAATGAAGAGATTATTTGATATCGCCGCTGCAGTTGCCTGGTTATCACAATAAATTAATACCGTTGAAATCTGCGCACCAACTAGTGGAAGATCATACATGAGCTCCCAAAGCCATTATGTTTCATCCGCTGCAGCTGCCAGTGCATGAAACTCAGATTCCATGGAGGAATGAGAGAGCATCATCTATTTTTTTGACTTCTACGATATAGCAGCTCCACCTATGGAGAAGACATATCCTCCTCTGAACCTTTCACTCTCTACTTCTGAGCACCAGCTTGCATCACTGAAGCCTTCCACTATTGTCGGATAACCGTTGAAGTGCAGAACGAACTACAACTTTAAAAAAGAAGAAGAAGAAGAAGAAAAGAAGAAGAAGAAGAAGAAGAAGGACTTGCTGGGATGATAAGGATCACTGTTGCTCAAAGCAAAATTGTCTCATACGTTATGCTCCCAGAAACTAACAAGTCATGTTGGTAAGTAAACATCATCAATATCTAATTAATTTATCATTGTATAGGAAAATCTAATTTTTACTCAAATAGGCATATGGTCTGTGAGACGAGTCAGACTTGGAGGTAAGGAACACGATTTGCATGGGTTAAGGATTTAAACAAAACGACATGATAAATATAAAATCTTTTGCAAAAATATAATGCTCAAAAAATGGAGTACACTAACCTCCCTTATTTTGAAAACAATTACACTAACGTCCCCTATATTTTTATCTTTATTATACGGACATATTCTATGTTTTATGTTTTACGTAAAGAGTTATTACACTAACCATCCTTACAACATAAAGCAGAGGAAAGACCTGTATAATTATTTTCAAAGTAAAAAAAATCCGGTTAATAAACCAAAAATATAGAAAAGAAATAGTGTAAATAACCCTTTAAAAAAATATTGTAATTAAAATCCGCGAAAAGAATTTATATTCCATACATACACAGCTCTGTGGAACACCTTGTTACTCAGTTTTCGTAACGTCTTTAAACTTTTTTTTCCAGCTCTGCGGAGCACCTTGTTTCTCAGTTTTCGTAATATCTTTTTGAATTTCTGACACTACGCTCAGGACCCGACGTAACGTTCGAGACTTTTTACACACTGCAATGCATGCCTTTGGGTCCACTGTCCCCAAACTTTCACCATTTTATAAATGAAAGAAATAATATACCTCCGTGGCTCGATTCATTGATCTTCTGCCACCCAGCCGGAATCTTATACCTCTCCTCGGTAACCACAAGAGTCACTCGAATTCTCTCTCTCTCTCTCTCTCTCTCTCTCTGCGTCTGCGCTACTTGTAACGGATGAAAGTTGGGAGTTTTCTCCACCAATTTCATCTCTTTTGATGACATCTGCTTCTCCATCCCTGACAAGGACGCAGTATTTTCGAAAGGGTTCCATGATATTATGGAAAAAGCCCGAACCGAACTGAACTATGAACCTTAAACCTTGCTCTCCATCCCCAAGGATATCTACTTTTTGAACAAGTGGTGAATTGAGATGCCTGGGGTTGAGGGCTTAGCTCCATTGCTAGATTGAGAGAAATGTAGGTGCACAAAATGAAGATCAGCAAGTAATGCGTGTAATTAAACAAGCAATGGCTAACATGAAGCAGAGGGGCCAATCTGGCAACAGAACTACATCATAGCAAGGGTTTTTTATAGGCAAAGGATTCACATAGTTATCAAGGCCACCGTCAGCAACATTGACAGGTTGATAGACAGGCTCCGCGACGGCATGCAACATCAACACAGCTGTAAACTTGGACCAGTTGCCTGGTTGATATAAATGTAACATCTGAAGTAGATGGGCACAGCTTAAGAGAATAAGCAACCATTTTGTGTACACATAATATAACATGAAGTTTAAGTTCAATTGGCAATCATTGTTAATACTTGTAAATAAACCATAAAAAATATCTAAAACTTCTATGGTAACAGAACATTCATCTAATTGTACATCCAAGAGAATAAGTTCAATGTCTTCTTGTAATGACAATAAGTTAGCACAGCACCATGACTAGTAACTGCAACAAAAAGGCTTTGAGCTGATGATAGCTCAAGTTACTACTAACTACCGTCCCCCCAGGGGCATAGCACAAAGCATAGCACAAAAAGGAAAAAAGAAAAGTGTCGAGGGGGTCATTTACATATGGTTTATCCAGACAATGTACTTACACTCCTGGCGGAGAAAAACAGACTAATCCTCAATCGACTGAATCTCACCCATCATGATGCGGTTACTCACTACATTGAACCCTAAAACTAATGGGCTGACCTTCTTCCCTTTCTTCCCCTTCTTCTTCCCCCCTCCTCCATCCGCATCTCTTTCCATTATGATCCCACTGTTGCTGCTACCAAGAATATCCCCACTGCTTTTCTTCCGTCTACTCTGAGCCCGGAAGGCCATTTCAATAACGTCTGGTGCTAAGAAATCTTTGTAGTTAAGGAACTTGTCAATGAACTCGTGGTTGCGGTCCAAGGAACCTAGGTTCTCTCTGAGAAGCATTTCAGCTTCAGATGCCGATTGCTTCATGCAAAATTCCAAGAAGCTTGTATCTAAAAAAAAATTGAAAAAGAAGAAGACGTTAATATTAAATAACAAAATGCTTTACTTTGTAGCTGAAGAAAGCTATAGGAGATACCATCCGATCCAGTAAGTTTAACCAGTTCACCCTCGCACCAATCTCTGAAGTCCATTGCCTCTGCAAGTGCATGAAAGTTCAAGAGATGAACCAGAATCCTTTTACAGATAAGTGGACAAATGCAGTACAAACTCACAATTCGCTTACCGGAATGCTTGGACCCTGCATCTTTCTTCCCTTTGGAGAAAGACTGAGTAGTGACGGGTGAAGTAGAAATATTAAGTTCTGCTGCTCTGCCACTAGAAGACTTCTGGCGAGCTAAAGAGTTCCCAGGAGCTCCCTTAACAGGGGTGCTTTTCCCTCCCCCTCCATTGGGATTTGCTAGTGATGGAAAATCTGATCTGCTCACAACAAGTTTATCAAAAGAGAATAATCACTTGTAATGGAATCCCTAGTGACTACAATAAAATCCAACTATTTTCATTGCAGTCACAACTAATACTATTTATTAATCACTTTCTTAATGCGATTAAGAAAGACTTGGTCTCTTATAGATAAATATCAAGAACTTTTTGCAACTTACTTTATTATTCTTGTATATAAAGTGTATCATATCTTTAAGCTTCAATGACAAATGCAAAACAGATGAAGGCCATGCATGTGCCTCTAGACCAAAGATGTCATCCAAGGATCTCGAAACACGCTAAAGAGAATGAAGATCTCCAAATAATTTTTATGGCAATCAGTTCATCTCAAATAACATCTCCAACCACAACTGTTGGAACAAGAAATCATGCATACACATATCTAAGGGCACGCAACAATTAAGAACAATTATTTTCTATAGGATATTTCTTATATTGCACCCACGAGTCATTTATATGCAATAAAAATGGGAAAAACTAGACTTTCAAAGCTAACAAAATCAAAGAGTAGAACCTTGGAGCATACCACCGCCAACATGGCTAATGAAAAATAAAGCTTCAGTATATAATTCCTTACATTTTTTAAGTAATACACAAAGTTCCTGACCTATGCCCATTACAATATAATCTTCATTGAAAAAGATGTTATGAAAGGTAGAACTTGAGGATTACTTAAATGTCTCCGTTGTCCATACAAATAGTGGTATATAAGCAAACCAATAGATTTTTTAAATATCATGCAAATAGTATAATATTTGTAGTCCATCCTTTTTTGTTCTTATCCTGGTAACCTACACAGGCTTCATTGCCCATTCTTACTGCTTAAAAACGGTACTAGATCTGGATAGGCAAAAAAAAAATCATAACAGAAGAAAACATGAGAGATCCACAAAGAAATAATGTTGAATCATCATAAAACTCCACCAAAGAAACTGTACAAATTATTCCATACGAACCTAAGCATCAAAATCATCTAAATATTTTAAGCCAGCTTACTACTTAACTGATATGTTTGCAGTATCTTTGTGAACAAGATGGACTGAAAGAATGAGAGAGCGAATTAGAAGTCCTATCTGATGGCAGTGATTTGATCACACATTACATCAAACATCTCCAAGGCATATCCCACCAGGAGCTTCACTTGTACTAAAGAACGACAATGGATCTTTGCATGAAGTGGAATGAGGGCATGAAGGACAAGGGATTGCACCCAAGAAAGGATTTGCTTTAGGAAGTAAAAGACATCGGCATTGAGGCCATATGTGAATGGCACTGAAGAGATGACTCCACAAGGTGAAATTGCAATGGGATGTTAGGAGAAACTTCTTGTACTTGTTGACAAAAAAAATTTATGTCATGGGAGAGTGACTTATATAGCTTGGAGAACAAGAAGAAAAGAAAGGTACGAGAAAAGGATAAGTGTGATTACCAAACTGTATCATAGATATCGGCACGATATCTACGATATGTTAGAAGTATCGGTATCGGGATCAGACCATTCTTATGAATATCGGGACCGGCGATATCGGCGGTTTTGGATCGAAGTATTGTATTTTTTGGTATCGGAAAGCAAATAATTATTAATAAATTATAAACATTTTAGAAAATATATTTTATACATTTAGGCACAATTTTAAGTATTTTCGTGTTGTTTCTTAGTAGTTTAGGAATTGAATGAAAAAGTAGTTACCCTTGCCGATTGGTTTACATGTGATAGATAGTTTTCTTTTACATACTTTGACAACTAGTTTTCTTTTACATACTTTGACAACCTTACTATGCTTTCACACTCCTGTTGATTTGTCTTTTTCGTTCAATTTTCTTTGACCAATTGACCGAAAAAGAGATTCACAATGTCGGTGTCGAGTATCAGTAGGTATCAGGTATCGGTGGGTATCGGATTGGGACATGTCAAACCGTATCGGTATCGGCCGTATCGGATCGGTATCGGCTGATACTGCAAACTATGTGATATCTGTTTATGGCCTAAAGTGACATATCTTCCATATATAGTTGTATATATCGTTCTGACAAATATCAGCTCATATATTGATCGAAATCCCATATATCTCCCAATATATCAAAAATAACAGATATTATAGGCGAATAATTTTTTTGCTTCTTTTTGTTGCTGCATCTTCTCCTGTTGATTTCAATCAAATGTTAAAACTTGGATTGCAATTGTGGCTCAGGATTATGTGATGAGGAAATTCTTGTCGTTTGATTCTCTTTGTATGTTCTAGTTTTGGTTGTTATGATGTTTTGTGAAAGAAAAATTGTAATTTGTAACATTCAAATTGAAATTAACTATTCTTCACCAAATAGTACTTATTTTTGTTGCGATTATGTGAGTTTGTGATTATGTGGAATTATTTTGATTACGGGTCAATTTTGTCATACATTGATCTGGACCTGGGTGTTCGGACTTTTGAGATTATTTTGGGATTTATGATGATATGTTCTTGTGTGATCTGATTCTCTGTGTGCACTAATATGGTTACTATAAGATTATTGGAAATAAAGTACTGAAAATTTTATCATGCTACTTGTGCTTAATTGTTTATAGTCTTGAAAGAGATTAATATCTTATTTTAAGAGATTTTGATGAAAAAAGTAAAATTTTGAAGTTTTTCTTATTTTAGGGCTCAGAAACAAGTATATTACAGATTTGTTGTTAGTTCTCTATAATTATTTAGGGATTAATGAAGAGATACCAAATAAAATATTTAGTAAATCAAGAATTTTTAAGAACATTTAGTAAATCAAGAAATTTGAATTTGATAGAACATTTAGTGTGTGTGTATAATTATTTTTAGTGTGTGTATGTGTGTATATATATTGATAAATATCCAATATTTCAATATATCTCTGATATGAACCCGATATCCGATATCTCAAACATTGTTGCCAAACATGTTCAATGGAAATTTCAAATTTGCATCTGAAAGAATATAAAAAGATATTACTGAAGTAGAAGGTTAATGTAATTGTTGGTACCACCTGTAATTGGTGTTGTGTAATGATAAGAACTAATGACAACTTGAAGAGACTGGTAGAATGGTGGTTATGTTACCCAAACCTGTAACTGGTTATTTTATGTCAACTATATTTGTCTAAGACTAGCATGCATATGCTAATGTTGAAATCAGCGCCCCTTTTCTTGATGTGCAAGGCGGCTACGCCCTAGTCCCTCAGTTCGGGACTTTTAACACCATATCCTAAGCTATATTTGTCTAAGACTGACATGCATGCTAACATTGCGTACCTTTTGGCATTACTTAGGTGGTTAATTCAAGTAAAAATTCAGGGTACGAGCCTTGCAAAGTAAAACTATGCTAGAAAACTATGAACCATAGTACCGGTGGGTACGTCGATACGGCAATTTCTTAAACTTATGATATGGTTGTGTGTGTGTGTGTGTGTGTGTGTGTGTGTGTGTGTGTGTGTGTGTGTGTCCTAGGTAAAACTAAGAGGCTAAACTTCTTTAATAATTATAGTCATCAAATGAATTTACTCTGAAAACTAGTAGTATAAGTTCTACAAAAACAAATTTGATTTCTTAAACAAAGTATCAAAGGGATATTTTAGAAGATAAGATATTTCCATGAATTGCGCTAGAAGTCTAGAAAGTACCCACAAAGTACCAAAGAATGTACCCAATAAATACCCAAAAGTAAATTTAAACTACAAATAAATAAATCTTTGGGTGCGTATGCAATAATTACCCAGGAGTACCCAAGGAATATCAGTACCCGGTACGGGTGCACCTTCCTAAATAGAGTACCCATCCTTCAAAGCTACAAAATAACCATAGAGGATTGAACTTAAACCGGTCAAGCCTAAGAGACTCACTTGGGATTCTATTTTCCAAGGTTTCATAATCATAAAACTCAATAAAAAGAGATATTACCTACCCGCTTGCTAGTCTTCTAGGTTTTGTGGCAAGGACCCCTTGCTCATAGGGTTGAGCATTATTCGGTTTTGGACCGAGAACCAAACCAAACCAAACCGCGTAAGAGATCAAGTTCGGTTTGAAAAAAATTCGGTCGGGTTCATTTTGGAAATACTAAAATTTCTTATTCGGTTTTGGGTTTTGGTTTTGGTCCAATACAGAAAACCGAAGACTTATAAAATTATGTAAATACCCTCAATTCTATGCATATTTTATGATTAAAAAATGTGTATATTTTCAAAAGAACAATTTTATGTGTGTTTTGAAGCCCAACTTTGATAATTTAACAACTAGGCCAACTTTGGGCATAATTTTGAAATGAACAATTGTATGTATCAAAATTATATATTTTTAATATAATTTAAGTACAATCCCAACTTTGGGTCCGTCCCATTAAACAATAAGAATAACCTAACGGAATAAACCGAATTAATATATCAGTTCAGTTTCGGTTATGGCTAATTTCAGTTCGGTTTCGGTTTGGATTTTTTAGAATTTTAGTTTATTCGGTTTTGACTATTTCGATTCGGTTGAAACCGAATAAACCGAATGCTCACCCCTACTTGCTCATAAGTTTGTTTGCTAGGAATGTGGAATGAAGACAAATATGATTAATGTTGTCGTTAACCCGTCATAAAAACTTAGATAACTCTGTGTTGAGGCTTCATCATGCTCTATAGTTGATCCATTATGATAGCTGATGCATTGTGACAGGGAAAAAGTTTGGTTTGAACATCTCCGTGGCATATCCACCAGGCTTCGCTTGCAAAAAAGGATGATGAAGGATTTTATCATGAAGGGTAATGAAAAATGCTAGTGACACGAAGGAAAAGATAGTGAAGCAAAAAACAAGCTTTACTTTAGGGAGAAAGACATCAGAATTGAGGTCCATATGGGAATGCCACCAAGAGATTAATCAGAAGGCAAAATTGCAGTGGATTTGCCATTGCAATGGATGTCGTTAAGAGGAGAAAATAACTGCACTTGTTGACACGAAAGAAACAACAACAAAGTGATGGGAGGGAGAGCAACCTATATAGGCAGGGAAGAAGTCAAGAGACAATAAGGAGAAAAAGGGTGAGAATGGAAATTATCAAACATGTACAAAGGGAATTCACATCTGAAAGATCCACTGGTTTCTGAGTTATATAGGTTATTGAGATGAATCAAGGTAAAAGGTTAAGATTTAAGAAGGGAATACCCTGAGTATGTGATACCCTGAGTATGTGATTGAACTTTGTATCTTCTTTCTAATTTCTATGTATTGCAATTTATAATATTTTCATTTAGTTGGCATTATCTAAGTAGAAATTTAATTGTAAATGTTGGTACAATTGTATCAATGCCCCTTCTAGTGAACTTCAAGCTAACAAAGAGATGTACATGTAAACAGTCCTCGATGGGAGTTGAGAAATTTTTATTTCGTAGGTGTTCTAGAGGTAATTAAAATGTATTTGAGATTATTCATACAATCAAGAGAGATGATGTAAGAACAAGGATGTGAAGAAAGATTATAATGCCGAGACCTTATTGATAGTAATTGTAAAATTAACCTGCTGTCAAATCTCTAGTTCAATTTTTCACCAATAATTTCATTTAGCCCATGAATTCTCAACCTCTGATCTAGGAAAACGTATTCTCTAAGGCCTCGTTTGGTTCGTGGAAAGGAAATGAAATCAATTCCTTGGTATTTTCTTTCCTTTGGGAAACTATTCTTTCTATCAATTTTTCTTTCCGGTGTTTGGAAAGAACAAGAAAGTTGAAAGGGAAGTGAATCCTCGGTTGAGGAAAGTGAATCCTTGGTTGGGTGGGAGGAACCACTTTCTCCCCTATTTTCCTTCTCATTGGGAATCATTTTCCTTTCCTCCCCCTTTCCTCCATGAACCCAAACATAGGAAAGGAATGAGTTTCCCTTTCCAAGGCCATGATTCCGTGAACCAAACGTGGCCTAAAAGATGTCTTCTGGAAGAGTTCAAGGCACATTCTAAATTTTCTTCTAGCATACATGATTCTGTCAAAGAAAGCTGAAACATTCAAATCTGAAACTGCTTCTCAACCAAAACATTCAACTTAAAACTTCTATTCCAAATCTAACCATGTGATGTGAAGCAGCAAGAACAGAACAATATTCAAGATCCTATTGCAGAACTCAAATTCTGCAGCTTTCCTCTAAGTTCCCTCCAAATATGCACTCATTGGACTAGAACAGATTCAATGGTGTTTCGTCAAAAATGCATCATATGTTATGACAGTTGAAAAGAACGATTTCAAAATGACCAAATATAAATAGCACTGTCATATTTTACTAGGAGGTCCAACAATTAACACAATTTTCTTTCCAAGTCAGATTATAATAAAAATCCAGAGAAAAAGGAATAAAGCAAACACAATATTTTAATTAATTAGCTGAAATTAATTATGCCTACTACAAGGCATAGTTTGGTGGCTAGTAAGAAAGATGTCTGTGTAAACTTACACATCATATCCACAACAGCAGACACAAAGTTTAAAGCTCCTAACATGCAAAACAAATATGCTAGAAGCTCCAATAAACAAGAAACCCCCTCCCGGAAAAAAAGGGCCAGTACTGTTGAAAAATAGTACCAAGTGATCTTCCAAGTAAACAATATAAAAGCTTAATGCATCATTGATTGGTGAAAGGATGAAGAAAAATATTTTGCAGTGCAGTAAAGCTCAATTCTAAAACCATCAAAATACGAAGAACATTTAAAAAAACAATATGTAAAGAACTTACTGCTTGGCTTTTGCTTGATCAAGGGGGCCCCAAAATAGATCATCTTCTGTTCTAGATTTTGATTGGCTAGATGCATGTGAACCCACTTTAGTCTGGCTAGGAGATGCAGCCTTGGAAGGAGATGATCCAGGGACAGGCCAAGAAGAACCACTTCCTCGATTGACCTGATTTGATTGGACCTTCACAGGAGTGGGAATTGGAATTTGCTGCTGAACAGAAGGATCTCTCTTTTCTTGTTCCTTTTGGATATCTCTTAAAGATGTGGCTTTTTTAATCTTTGCTGAGTCAGAAGACCAAGCTGGAGCAGGTGAGGAATTGGTTTGATCCCCTTTCCAGATGACAAAATCCCCTAAAGATGGACCAGCTGGTGGAAGAGGTGATAGCTCTTTAGCTTGTTGCACCTGATTAGTACTTTTGCTCCTTTCAGTAGAAACCGGTGGAGTGGAGAGATGAACTGAGGCAACTGGTGGTGAAGCCTTGAGTCCAGCGGCCTTAGCCTTTGCTCCCTTTCGACGGCTTTTTTTGGTGTCTTTAGCCTCAACAAAATCATCAACAACAGATGAGACATCAGCTTGAACACTCGCCTCCGGAAGAGACTGCAAAGATGAAAGTTTCTCGTCTAGAAAAGCTGCATGTTCTTCTTTAGACTTAGCTAGAACTTCTTCTGCCAACAGATCATGTAACTGGCTTTTCCTGTTCTTTGACGAGGTGGAAGGATACTCTGCACTCCCTGAAACAATTTGTGTGCTGCTTGAACTTTGGGCAAAATCCTTACCAGGTTGATTGTCGGAATTGGCAACAAGACCAACCCACGGAGCTGGCAAACTAGGGATAGTCACCGGAGCAGAAGGGTCAGGAACAGTAGCTTCTCTTTGAAGCCTGTGTTGCTCCTCCAGTTGAATTTCTACAAGTGACTTCGGCTTGAGCCCAGGTGCAGGTTTCCATGCTCGATGACTTGAAGTTGTTTGTGAGTTCATTGACAGCATACCAACTTCGCCATGTTCACCTTTCTTTTCAAGTGTACCAGCTTCGTGATCTAAAATACTTGTGGATGACATAACCGGAGCAGGTGGAGAATCCAAAGGTTCAGCAGAACAAGCAACAGAATGTCCAAAAACTGTTTTCAACGAACCTGAATATGTGGATTCTTCTATTCCCTTTCTTCCACCAATGTTTGCTTTTTCAGTTTCAAAATCAGGTTTCAACTGCTGCTGATTATCAGTAATCTTAGATGATCCTTTCCCAAGATCTGAAACTGGTTTTGCTTTTGGGTTCTTCTGCTTTTTTGATTTCTTTTCTGAAGGTTTCTTCACCTCTCGCATTTCTACATCTTTCACTTCTTTTGCCACAGATGCTTCAGGAATGCTATCTGAAGATATCTTCACGTCATCAACTTGGTTAGAAACTGAGGTTATCATGTCAGCAGTTTGTGTGCCTTCCGCAGAAACAGGATCATCTATACTTTCAGAGGAAAATGATGCCATATTTTCACCGGTGCTAGTATAACTTATAGCTGATTGGTTGTTTTGCTTTCCATTGACATCAAGTTCTGCCATACTCTTCTGCTCAAGAAAAACCTCCTGTTCATTATTCTGCATAGTCTCAGATAAGAATGTATCTGATATTGGCAGATCTGCTTTGGGAACAAAATTCGGATGGCACTTGGACTCCTGATGTAGATTTGGATCCAACTCTTTTGGCTGAATGTTATGGTCAAACATTTCAATAGGCAACTGAGGGTGTGCAGGTCCTCTGCTAACTGTGTAACTCACATCCAGGGGCACATGAAGATTTGGAGTAGTTGTAGATGAACGCCCATCAAGTGAAGTTAAAACTGGAACCTGCTGATTGTTCTGAAGGGTTTCATAGAACTGTCGAAGCTCAAGAGAATCAACAGAAGCATTTCCTGCTGGCACAGAAGCTTTCAGATGTCCAAATGAAGGCTCACCGAAATGTTGAGGAGATTGATGCCCAGAAAGAACCTGAGAAAGTAAATGTTGTTGTTGAAGCAGCAGCTGCTGCTGCTGTTGCTCTTGTTTCTGCTGCTGCTGCTTGAGTAATAAGTACTTATCAAGTAAAGATAGCTGAGCGGGAAGAGGAGTCTGAGACTGCAACTGAATTTGGGACATCAAATACTGCTGCTGCAATAAATTGAGCATTTGTGGGTCTTGGGATATTTCAGAAGCAAGCAACTTTTCAGGTGGGACTACACCAGAGGAAACATCACCAGGCTGAGTTAATAATTGTGTTACAGAAGGCTGGTTCTGTTGATGTAGCCTCTGTTGTTGAGCACCAAACCCAGTTTGAGAGTTGATATGCTGATTTTGCTGCAAGTCGATCCTATCTTTGATGATGTCCATTCCACCATGAACAAGATTATTCAGTGGTCGAAGCTCTGGGAAGTTCGACCATGCTGGTAATGCAGAATTAACAGCTGGTGAAGGTGACTTATCAGCGGCAGCTTGCAGGAGTGATAAAAGGTCAACCTGCTGAGGAACTTGACGTGGCACTTCTCCCATTGGAGGCAGAAACTTCGACTGTGGACTGGGAGATTCTGGGATCATATCCGACTTAGAAACCATAGATGAGGTATCTCTCCCTGGCCAATATGGAAGGGAAGTTGGAACAGAAGTTGGAATAGACCTCTGCCTCTCTAATGACACTCTCTGGGTCAAAAGGTAATTCATATCTTTCATGCTTTCTCCTCCCACCGTAGGTCCACCATATCCTTGAATACCTGCATAATGCAAAACAAAAGATGTGACTGATAATTGACATATCAGAGTTCCTGCATTACCCATATATTACGCATTTAAGATTAAGTCAGATAATCGTTAGCATTACAATTTCCACATAGAAATAACTAAACCAACCTTCCGGAAGTGAATAATGTCCTGATGAGGATTTGCTCAAGTTACCAGACATTAAAGACTCTATAAAGCGATTTTCTACATCGGTTGCCGCCTCATGCCTGTTTCTCTGTGCATTCTGAACAGCTGCAAGTTCCCCTGTTGCAGAATGAGCATTGCCAAGGCTGTTAAAGTTTCCCCTGTTTGATACCTCCATAATGTCATTCGGTTTGGCTACACCAAATCCTGGAGGCGGTATTGCTTTTGCTCGAAGATGCGGCATAACATCACCAAGTAAAGAGAAAGGTGCATCAGCAGGAGCACCAGCAACACGAACTTGCAAGTCAATACCAAAATATCCAGCCTCAAACCATCCAATCAGATCGCTGCCAGAAAAGGGGCCTTGAATTCGACCATGTGGATCTTTATAGAACAGAGTCAGTTCTTCTGGAGATGGATATGGTGGAAATTTACCAGCAGTTAACTTATCCCTAGAAATAAAAGGATCTCCATGAACATGTGATACTGTGCCATTCTTTCCTTGGTCCAGGACCTCCGAGGATTGCCTTTGAATCATGGAATCCCTTCTCAATTCTGAATGAAGATCACTATTTTTCCACTGTGACTCATCTCTGAAGTAAGATGAGGAAACCAGCCCATCCTTTTGGTCAGTTTCCAGAACCTTCTGTGAGTGAAACCAGCCCATTTCAGATGTTCTTGCTCTGGCTTGAGTCGAGAAATCTTGGAAATCACGGGATGATTCGTGGGAGCGATCTCCTGATGACGGAGACCTCCATGGAATGGATTTGTGGGAAGATGTTCTTCCCAGCATGCTCACTTCTTTAGTACCAATGTCATCTGCATTCTTAATAGTGATATCTGACCTTACAGCTGCACAAAGGACATGCATAGAAATTTTAGAAGGAACTAAACAAGCTTTTTGTCATCTAAAGAAACTAAAAGTAATTTGCAGCTCAGAAACGGAGAAAATGTCTATAGCACATTAATATTGATTGTTTTCAGAGTATAGGAAGGTACAAAGTGAAGCGAGACGGAAGAGTCTGTTGTTGCTTCACTGTTAATATCAAAATTAATGAGAATGATCATTCCAGTGTAGTTCCAGGAATTGTGTTAAGTTCCTTATAATAACAGAGACAGAGAATGATATTGCAGCAAGCATGCATGGTATTTGTGTAGATAACAAAAAAACTGAACTAAAAATGGACCATTTAACAAAAGCAATATAATAACATCTTGAATTCTATATTTTCCAAAATAGCAGAAAGATTAGAAAATCATTGAGGAGTTCCATAAAAAAAATCAATTAGCATCATGTAAAATCTCCTTGATAAATTATTGAATCATTCTTCAAAGAAAATCCGGGACGGTGCATATTACAGAAACCAACAGATAGAACAAGCATACACACACATATAAATTCTGATATACATATAATGCATGTGCATATGCGGTTTCCAAAGTATTTTTGAGCAAGAATAGGAGGATGCACAGGAACTTATATTTACATATATACATGTCTTCTAGAAACACGACACATGCATACACTAATCAATTATCTTGATAAGTAGTACGCAAATGTTAAGAAGGTGACTTAGAATGCATTACCTTCAGGTATAAATTTATTCTCCTGATATGGGTGAAAGGTTTCATATCCATGTGGATGCGAGTATTTTTCATATGAAGGACTCTCCAGATAACTTGGTTGGTCACCTTTCATTTTGCCAGTGCTCTCATCTTTACAATCACCTGTAATAGATGTTGAATCTTCCCTACCACCTGGTTCAGCAAAAGCAAAAAATCAGAGTCGAAAAAACAAATTTCTAAAATGAAACACTTGTCCATATCCCAGAATGGAGAAGGCACCTAATCTATATTGTTTTGATGTGGATGAATCTGTAGAATTCTTCCCAGTGGAGCCATCTTTAGAAACTTGTGGCACGCCACTACTTACAATATCCCCTTTGTCTATTCCTTTCAAAGTAACCTACAATAGCAGCAGTGAGTGAGATATTTCACTTGCATCTCTTTATGTTGCTCTTGAGATTAGAAAGATGTTTGTGTAATGAGTAGAATTTTACAAAACAAGCAACAAAATTACCAGTTCTTCAGAAGTTGGAGCAGAGAGTGCTAGAGGCTCCAAAGGTTCTCCTATCGTCAAGGAAGGAACTTCTATAAACCCTTCCAGTGACATCCGAAGACTCTTTACATCATTCATTCTGTAAACATCAAGCAATTTCATCCTACTATATCTTAGAATAGAAGGGTCTCCATGGACACCATCGGACCTCTCTGGAACAAAACCTAAAGGGTATGAACGAGATGGACCATTGTTCATGCTGCTTGTGTTAGAGTTAACTCTGCCACGACCAGCAGAAAAAACTGAAGGCCCATTTTCCCCCTTCCCTCTACCAGAACCAAACATATGGGCTTGTTTATTTGGAGCCAATGGTTGGTATTGAGAAGTGTCACCCCTTCCACGAGCTAAGGACGAGTTAGACCTCCATGAGCGAGAATATTGCTCTCCCTCCTTGTCTGCATCCTTTACCTGACCAGTCATATCCTTCCCATGGATAGTTAGATTTGAGGGTCCTCTTTCACGAGACCCCTCAAAATCTCTGCCAGAATCTGACCACTTCTCACGCCTTTCCGACTCTTTATCATCAGGGCCCCAACGGTTGTTCCATTTGTTCTCACGGCGTTGATCGTGATTGTTTTCTCGACCAACAGAGTCTGCCCACCGCTCAGATGGAGCACGGCGTGCTTCCCCAGAATTTCTAGGTGTGTTCTCCAACCAGCGTTCTGTTTTACGAGCATCACCAAGCTCTCTTTCTGTCTCCCTCCATCGATCACGACGAGTAGCAGAGTTTGTCTCCCTTTCCTCATCACGCCAACGATCACGGCGCCCAGTTTCTGAGTCATACAAGGATGGCCTGAATACATCTCTTTTCTTTTCAGCATCATGAGCGTCTTCACCATTTCCAAACGCTCGTACAGCATCTGGAGTATTTGCATGATGAGGACTGGAAAGAGGTTCCTGCAAGGCACTCACACAAAAAATGTGAAACTATTTCTCACCAAGGCCCACAAAATTAAGGCAGGCACTATTTCTATAAACAAAATCAGCCAACGAGAGAACTAATAATATAAAAGATCAACAAAAATATAATATGTGCCCTCATGTATCTTTGTTAGTGATCATACGATGGACATGAACTTAAACTAGAGTTCAATGAAAGAAACATCTTATGTTAGTGATCATACGAAGGATATGAAACTTAAACTAGAGTGGACTAACATTTTGGAATAAAGACTACGTAGTTCTTGTAGTTCATATATCGTTTTTTTTTCATATTAAAAATGAAATGATTAGAAATGAGCTAACAAAAACAGAAGATAATTTACCCCAGTCAATACGCCAAGCTTACTCTCCCCAGGTTTTGGCAAGAGCCACTGTGGTGAAAGGGGAATAGGATTATCAGAACCTTGCATGTCTGCACTAGTCAAGCAAGAACATGAATGAGAAGAATCAAAACTCGAGAAACTAAATTCAGCATTCAGAATATTATGACATCATAAGTCTTCACTAAGTTGGCTATAATTGAATCAGGGAATAACACCAATAGAGTTTATCAACGATTACGGTAAGACAAGTGTTTAAGGCTTGGTCTGTATTACTGCGCTTCCGCTATTGAAATCAGTCTCAAATGATAGCTAGACCGAGCATTCTTTTTGAGAGAAACCTGCACCTAGCATTCAGGATAACTGATAGTCGGTTTTGCTATTTGCTATGTCATACGGAAAAGTGACACAACAAGGCACAGATATTGATGCAAAACAGTTGCGAGGTAATCAGAGATTGACCCCTAAGCGGTCAAGTGTAGGTAACTACTCAGGATCCACAGAGCAAAATGCTTGAATCCTCAAGGCACCAAAATCCACCCAAAAACTAGCAAAACTCTTGAAAAAAAATTATTCATAAAAATGATGTCTTCAATTATCTTACAAAAGTTGCAAAGGCTCTTATTTATAGCCTCCATAAAAGTCCTAATTCTACTAGTAAATAAATCCTAATCTATCCTATAACAACAACAAAACCTTTTATCCCAATTTTTTTTTGATTGGTTTGTTTGAATAATTTTCTTCGTTCAGCTCTGTTTTAAGTGTCATATATTTTGTAACACTAAC
Organism: Iris macrosiphon; assembly: GCA_036927795.1. Taxonomy (NCBI): domain Eukaryota; kingdom Viridiplantae; phylum Streptophyta; class Magnoliopsida; order Asparagales; family Iridaceae; genus Iris; species Iris macrosiphon. The sequence goes on from JAYESA010000015.1 coordinate 157,264,021, forward strand.
AAAAAGACAACCTTGACAACTTCAATCCATGTACATTTAGGCCTAACCCTAATACTAGGGACTCCTGAACTACTATCTTATCAATCCTCCTTATTCGTGCATTTATTTGTTTGGATAATTTTCTTCGTTCAGCTCTGTTTTAAGTGTCATATCTTTTGTAACACTAACAAAAAGACATACCTTCACAACTTCAATCCATGTACATTTAGGCCTACCCCTAATACTAGGGACTCCTGAACTACTATCTTATCAATCCTCCTTATTCGTGTATTTATTTGTTTGCATTGTTGTCACAGCACGTGTCCAGTCCAAACCATCTAAAACATTTTTTCTCATCTCGTCGTCAGTTGATAGTTGGTACAAACTCCAACTTCCCACAAACATATTCATATTTTATCCCATCTTCCAATGTATTGACACTAATCCATTTTAATATTCTCATTTCAACTACGTTAATTTTCTTCACATGATATTTCTTAATTGTCCAACACTTCAATACATAATGCATGGCTATCTTATAGAATTTTTTTTCCTTTAACAAAGTACTCCAGAAGGACTCCTCCCTTTCAACCATTCAATTTTAATTTATGCAAAATATTTTCTCGATCTCTCCATCATAATAAAATGACTGATCCTAACACGGTAGTCTAAGGCACGCTTCGCAGCAAGGCACAGCAGTTGCGCCTCGCACCTCACTAGGCGAGACGCCTTTCTCCGGGCGCATCCAAGGCGTGTCTTTCAACAAGACGCAACCAAGAAAAGACGTGCTTTATGTTTGTTTTTATTTTCTTACAAAAAACTTGGCAGGGAGATAGCTCTTACCTCATACAACTGGGAGGGAGGTAGCCCTTTCCACGGTTACCAAAGTTGGCTACAGTTAAACAGAAAAAATTAAATTTACTAAAAGCGTGGTAAGGATAACACAAATTCTTGTTAGTTGTGTTGAATGCTACTGCTGCTCTACTAGTTCACTTGGTTATGGTTTAAGTTTTAACATATATTTATTTGTTTTAATATGTTATTTTGTTTTATTTCTTACAATAGTAGTTTATTTATTTTATGTATATTTTTATTACTTATTATTTTTGTGTCTCGCTTCGCTCGGGCACGCTCTTAAGTACGCCTTACGTCTCGGACGATATCGACTATTTGCTCCTGGAATCCGCCTTACACCTTTGACTACCTTGGATCCTAAATACAGGAAAATACGACTCTTATATATCTCCTTTCAATCTATATGTACACTTATCATTTCTTTATGACCTTTGGTTGAAGTTACATTTTATATACTATGTTAACGTCCTACTAATTTTAAAACCCTCAAATTCTAAAAATTTTCTCCACATTTCTATTTTAGCGTACCCTCCTACTCTCATTGACCAATACACCATTATTAGCAAATATCTTACACCATGAAACATCATCTTGCATATGTCCAATAATTTCATTCATAACTAGCAGGAGAAGGCTTGCACTTAATGTTGATTCGTGATGTAAGCCAATTGTGATGTGATACAAGTCAATTGATATCCAAATTGTTCTCACTATTGTTCTTATAGTCGTCGTAACTCCATACAAATCCACATCCAACATAGCTATTTGAGAGTAGAGACGTTTCTACTCCAAAACGCAACCATATGGCCCTCCTAAGAACTCTATCACAAGTTTTCTCTAACCAATAAAAACCATGTGTATCTCTCTTTTCCTCTCTAGATTTTTTCGTTTACCTTTCATACTTGTTTCGAGATTTTTCCTCTCTAGATTGTTCTTTAGCAGATCTCTCTCTCTCTCTCTCTCTCTCTCTCTCTCTCTCTCAATGTTCCTTAATATAAAATTCTAGTATATTTTTGTAAGCTTTGTTCAATTACTCTCTCTTATCATTTCATGGTATGGCTCATAAGCTGTCCACAATGGTTAGTACAACTTTGTTCATCTTCCTTATTTTTATATATGGGTACTATAATACTACCCCATTTCTCGGACATTTTTCTAGTACTTAGGATTTGGTTAAATGAATTAGTAAGTCACATGAATCATTTATCTCCTAAACATTTTCAAACTCAATAGGAATATCATTAGGCCCTACTGCATTCCATTTTTCATTTTGTTTAAAGCACCGCCCCTGCCTCCAGAATTCCTATATTCCTTATTCTATGACAATAGGATATACCATTTTAAAACTAACTATGTTTCTAAATTAAACTTTTCTATATAGAACTTTTAAACAACCCGTGATAACTCCAACTCATATCATTTTCTCTTACTCATGTTTTTTTTTGTCTTTGTTTATGATATCTTTATTATTACCTAGTTTTCTACTCCTTTTCCTACTCTTAACAAACCTAAAAGTATATCTTAACAGAGCCAAGGGGAAGAAGAGGATTCAAACATTGGAGCCCAAAAATTTGGGATAAAGGCTTTGCCGTTGTTGTTGAACTACTAATTAGCTTCCTTCTCTCTCTCTCTCTCTCTCTCTCTCTCTCTCTCTCTCTCTCTCTCTCTAAGTTCTGATCCTACTAAACACGTCTTACTTGTTGATAAAAGAAATCATAACTCTAACTAAACAAAGATATAAACAAAGATATAGGTAAATAACTCAAAATCATCTAGATCCTAATCTTATATGGATAACCACTAAAAAGATAATCCAAGTACTTATCCTCCATGATTTGTCCTACATCAGATGTGCACCAGTATCGGTACCTCCATATATATTTATAGTCATGTGTCCATATATATTTATAGTCCGTTATGTACCTGTTCATTTTATGTTGCAAATAAAAACAATGATCAAATTGTGTTTGTTCTTTCCTAGACTATCTGTAAAACACAGAAGTATGGAAAAAAGAATCAAGATGTATCAACTTCTGATAGGATGTATAATTTGTATTATAGATTAATTTTCTATATGGCACATTCACCTAATAATTTAGTACATCCATCCCTTATAAGAATTTAATCTGGTATCAACCTTACACCTAGCCTCGTGCACATGGTACAAGAGCTGCTACTAGAAGACCTTAACCTCATCATCTAGTATAAAGCTTTATCTGATTCCACTAATCCTTGTGCTCACTATCTTCTTAGAGGCCTAGGGCTGGTTACTTTTTGCTCTGTCATGCTGACCTATAGGATTCAGCAATGCAACTATTACCATTGCATTTGACAAGCTGCCGATATCATTGATATGGCATTCCCATGCTTTGCATCAAGCATCCCTGCTTGATTTTGCCGCCTGCACCTGATAAGCCACCATGTATTTGCAACTACATAACAGAACCATCCAATAGAAACAGAAAACAATATAGTCGTTCTATCTATGAAGGATGGAACCCAACTATCAAGAAGTCCTGATTGACTGAACATGCCACCACCCTGGAACTTTCCCCACAAGCGAAGAAAGAATTCTGACTTTTTTTGTCAAGGAGATGCCAACTTACGAGGTCAGCAGTCTTAAACTGTACACTAAGAAAACACCAAAACTCTTTTGTGATTGCACACACTGGGAAAATCATTCTCAGAAGGATTTACTCATTAATAACATATATAGCTGGAACTAGCTCTACTCAGTGAACCAGATAAAGTGGCTTTGGTTTTACCACCACCAGTATATTTATTCTTTTCCTTGTTTGACATTCCCAAATATGTAATTTTAGCTGTAGCTAATTAAGACTCAACTTGAAAACCTATCCTTTTAGGTCAGATCACCTATGAGGAATTTTCAGGGGTACTCAAATTCATGTTGGAGCCTTGGAGGGTCAGAAATGTGGAAAAAAAATATATATAGGATGGACAGGAGCAGTGTGGTAAAATTCTTTCTGCAGATTCGATGCGGCAGAGGGACGTCTAGCGCATAGGTTGCCTAACGTCTAGGCGTTGAACTGATTTTTTTAAAAAAAATTGAAATCCATAATACAAATTTAAAATTTGAGATCCAAACATATTCTAAATCCATAATACAATTCAAAAAAAAAAAATTAATTTAAATTTTGAAATCCATATTACAAATTTGAAATTTCAATGTTCTAAATCAATATCCAATCTTAAAGTCCAAACAACATATCCACAATACAACTCAGCATAAAAAAAACTCAAAATCCGAACAACTACACAGGGCCGAGCAGACGCACAAACCTGCCGAACAAGGATTTTCGGTTCGGCCAGCGGCCTCCTAGTGCCTAGACTGATTTTTAGAACACTAGACAGGAGTTGAGCCATATTGTTCTTACATGTTTGTTGTTGTTGTTAAAAATCGCTGGTCTAGAAGGAATTTTCACATCTATGACCTGAAGTAGTTGCAGTAATGACTTGATGCTTATAAATATATTGTGTTTTCAATCACATGTGAATCACTACGGCGACCACTTTCAAATAAAATAAGTATGAGAAAACATCCAACAATTAAGTGAACACCCAAATGATATTATGCCTGAATTATGACAAAAAATGTTGGCATCTGGAAATTGTCAAATCAGAAATTGTGACTGGAGCACGTAAGAAAGGTAGGATGGATCACGAGAAAACAGAACAAAAGAACACTAAAATATAATTGTCCTGATGTACCAAGAAGAAGAGAAACATGTCATGTTGTACCAAAAAGAAGAGAAACATGATGGAATATTGTCAAGCAATAAAGTACCAATGACCGTAAAAAGGTGAAGAAGAAGACATACATAGGAAAAACAATTCATATAATTACAATTTAATATACAACATAGTTTAGTAATTAAAAGTTGATCAATTAAAGTTGGTCAATTAAGAGACTGCATGGATGATAGGTGATGTTACTAGAATATGATGACTATGGCAGAATCTTGTAGTGTAAACAAGAAATAAGAGTTTAGGAGGAAGAACATCGCAGTTTTGAAGCTAAGCCCCTGAATCTATTAACTGTATAGTTCAGAAACTAGTGTAAATCCTAAAAAAAATCCCCTTTATATTATCCAGGACCAATTAAATAATAATTTAAGACCAAATATTGATACCTTGAAACACAAGTATCAAAAGATACATCTCAATGAAACAATAACTCTTCTATTCTCATTCCATAATCTGTTTTCGTAAAACACTCCTTGTCAAAACTTTGACTACCAACAACATCACAAAATCATGAGTTGCTAAAGCCTACAGGTCCCACTTCTGGGTTTTTAAAGTTTGAAATAATAGTGGAATCCAGAGAGAAGGGAGAATATACCTCTCAACTAAACACATTTGTCAAAGCAGTTGCACACGGTTGCTTTTGTTCCTATACCAGGAAAACCCTGATCTCACTTTAGAGAACGAACAGATACTACCACAAACTACAGAAAAAATGTTCTCCATATCCTATTATGATGAATTTCTCTTGCTAATAGACTTCAGTGATTTAAGGTATGATGTCACAAAGTGAGTAAAACAACAACAAATTTGACAGGGATCTCCTATCCTTCCTCTCAAAAAACCCCAGGAAAACAGCAAAAATCATAGAGCACTTCCATTTGTACTGAATTTAATTGAACGATATTAAAGACTGAGTTGTACTATCTTGAGCTATAACAATTATCAGAAGCCTGACACAGCAAACATTTCTAATTTATGACATGGATATTTTCTGCGACACTACAATATCTGATCAATAAGCTTCACATCTCTATATTATCATGTTACTGATAACAATCAGTTGTTTCTCAATCCAAAGCTCAGAATGTCATTATCCAGCTAGAGGGAGGAGTAATGCACACATGAAAGATTGTTATCAGCCATGAGGCCTCCAAGGAATCAACCAAACCTTAATAGGAAACTTCAAAATTTGTAACACTTATTTTACAGTAGGCACTAGGCATGTCTAGTAAATTTAAAATGCATCGCCGACAAAAAGTGTATGTGGTAATCAAACAGGTAAACAAAACCCTTGTCACAAAAGCTTTGATAAAAAAGAAAATGTATCCCGAGTATTGACTAATATAAATATATAACCCTAGCAGAAACTCTCGGAGTTTCAGTGCAGAGGCATAGACTTTAACATGGTGCCAAAGCCACCCAGTTCAAATCTCGCCTTGCCTGCCATGTTCGGCAGATTTCTCAACAAATATATATATATATATATATATATATATATATATATATATATATATATATACAGTTGTTGTGGGAGCGTATAGGAAAAATAAATATATAACCCTCAAATTTTGGGGGACTTTGACACCAGGTGCACCATTTTCTTTATAAATCATAATATGGAAAATATGTTTTTCACACCAAAATTAAAAAAAACAAAACACATGAGTGATAATAAGAAACCAATATAATATTTCGACTTATACACAAAGAAAAAGGAAACAAATGGCAAAAGCCCCTCGTTGAAACCCTAGCCACGGAGATTAAGCCTCAAAAATCCTCCCTTTTTCGATTAAAACCAACTTCGGAAAATTCGAGATCAACAACCACACATGCAATAGGGGAAAAACAAACAAACAAACAAACAAACGCACGCATTGGGACTATTGACTATTCCATCACAAAAACCCTAAAAATATACCTTTCCTGCAATAATAAGAACACACACGAGAGATCGAACGTTAAACCCTAGAGATCGAAGCGATCGTCCCCAAACCGAACCCTAGATTCTCAATAGAAGAAGAAAAAAAAAACTATCTAGCGTTTTGAGGGTCGGAGAATCGGAAGAGGATGGGGATTTGTGGGGGGGAAGGGATGACCTTTGGGAGCCGGCGGGGCGCCGATGGGGAGGTTTTGGCGGGAATCGGCATTGGTGCGGTCGGTGGCGGCGGCCATGGCGATGGTCTGCAGAGTTCTGGAGGAGAGAGAAAGCCCTTCGGTTCGCAGTACTGTTCTCGGAAAGGAGAGAGTGGGATTACGGGAGGATAAATAAACCCCCAATTTTTGGATAGCGATGAAAAATAGTATTGTCAATTTGGTCCCTTGAAAAATCTTGATTTACTGAGCTCGAATGACTCTTGTGGTTACCGAAGAGACATATAAAATCCTGGTTGGATGACAGAAGATCAGTAAATCGAGCCACGAAAACGTATTATTCTTCCATTTATAAAATGTTGGGAGTTAGGGGGCAGTGTGCCCAAAGGCATGTAATGCAGTGTACACAAAATCACGAGCGTTATGCCGGAAATTCAAAAAAAAAAATCTTGATTTAGACATGTGCTTGGTGATGTAAATTTGATTGTTGAGTCGGTACGATTAGAAGTTTCGTTATCAATTTACGCTTTTGTTGGGGATTTTGATTGGAAATTGCCTCCCACTCTATCTACAGCCCTAGTTTTGGTTGTGTCCCCAACAGTACTAGTAACTCGTGGGTTGCCAGAAAATTACAAATAGAGAAATTTTGAGTTACCCCTCACTTTTATACCCATATTTAGGGTGCATCACACATTATTTCATAATGTACAAGACCCCCCACTTTTGACGGAATTCGTCCAGGCAAGACGGTCAACGGCTTTGATCCAAATTTTTGGACGAAAATGTCCTTATCTTTTTTTTTTTCCTCATCTTCCCTCACCCCCTCCCCCCCCCCCCACACCCCGCTGACAGCCGCCGCCGCCGCTCGCCCCTCCCCGCCATCGCCAACGCTCCCCTTCCCGACCCACGCTGCCCCCCTCCCCACCACCGGCCCCCTCCCCTCCCCAACCCCTGCTCCCCCCTCCTCGCCCCTCACATCCCCCGCAACAGCAGAAGTCGCGTGTTGCTAAGCCCCCTCCCCGCCCCCCGGTCCTCCACACCCCCGCTCACCCCCCTTGCCGCGAGCAGCCACCCCTCTCCACCGCCCCCCTCATCGAACATGTTGCCCTCGGCCCTAGCTGTAGGGCAGGAGGGTAGCAGGGGCTGGGAGCGAATGCCGAGAGGGGAGAGGACGGAACGAGTGTCGAGAGGGGAGGGGGCGGTGGAGGGGGTGGCGTCTCGCGGTGTATCAGGTGGCGGCCCGCGATTGGGGGAGGAGGGGGATAGGGAAGAAGACATTGAGGGACATTTTTATCAAAAAATTTGGGTCAAAGCCATTGACCGTCATGACTGGACGGATTCCGTCAAAAGTAGGGGGTCTTGTACATTATGGAAACAATGTGAGCTGCACCCTGAATATAGGTAAAAAAAAGTGGAGGTAACTCAAAATTTCCCTTACAAATATCTATAGTTGTTCAAGTTGTTGCAAATATAGTCCTTAGTTATCTGCAGCCGTTTATCTGGTAAACTGAATATTGTTGGGATCAGAAATGGGTGCCACGCTCTGATATCCGTTGTTGGAAATCAGACATCAGATTCAGATGCTCTGATACTAGACGTTGGGATCGAACGCGTCCTACAAATACTCTGATACCGTGTCTAAAACTGACCGTAGCGAAAACTTAGGCCAACCTACCTGAGATAACCAACCCCAGTATAATGAACACCAAGTACAGATAAAGACAACATATATGACGGTCACTATGTCACATAGACAAATCGCAATATATATAACTCAAGTAAAATTACAAGATTAACAAAAACCAATATTGAACCATTTATCCTAATACCCCTCATCACACTCGAGAAGAAAAGACAGAGACTACAATAAAATTACCCTACCCGTAGAGATATCCCTGAACGAAGGCGACGACTCCTCGATAAGATCTTATCTTGCTTCTATCTTGGATGGCAAGTCCTAAGAGCAAAGTTCTCCGACAGAGTTCATGTTTCCCTATGCCACCGATCTACGATCCTCAACTGGACTCCATGGCTTCTCAACTGGGTATGTTGTTACCAAATGACCCCATGGCTCCTCAACTGGACTTCATGTATGTCGTCCCGCGACAGAGTTCCTGCCCCCCTATGCCACCGATCCCTGAACATACCTATGGTTCCTCAACTTGACTCCATATCTATTATCCCGCGACAGAGTTCCTGCTCCCCCATGCCACCGATCTACGATCCTCCGAGCTATTTTGTATCTTCCTTCGTCCCCAGCTCCTCGACCTTCACGTCGACACTAGTTGCCTTGCGTAGCACCTCCTGTACCACTAGGATCTTGTCGATATCAATGACACAGCCAAGACCTAAGTTCCTTGACGATCAGCCTCGCCATAAGCCTTGATTGCTTGTCCCCGACTTTCGTCTTCCACCTGAATGTACTACCATTCTGACGAGCTTCTTCACCCTAGGCTGGCCCAACCAAGAGAATGGTGCGGTTCTCCCGAGATTCAGACTCATCAACCTGCATAGCTGCGTGTCCGACACTGAAGCTCCCCTGTATAATGTGTCATGCCCCAATTCCGTGTAATCGATAGTCGTCCTCCGGGCGTGACGCCGTGCGTGCCTAGGTTGAGCATCGCAAAAGGCTAAGGTATTTTGCATAACGAGCACATATTCAGAGTACGCAGATAATTGAAACACAAAGTTGAAACATAGAAAAGTTCTCTTTTATTGTTAATGAACATCTATTTACAAACTCTTAAACGAGTCAGAAGGTTGCCGCACGGGCTTACAAAAGTTGACATAAAATGAGATAGCTTTCATGTACATTATATCCTTTACTAAAACTTCAAAATAAGGGACCTCCAGGCGGGACGATGGCTTTTCCTCTGAGCTACATTGAGTTTAGGTTGCTAGCTCCTGGCTTCAAAATGCTTCAAATAAGGCACGAACAGGGCATGCCGGCAGCTGGACTGGATTGGAAAGTGACTTCAGCTCCTCGCAGGATCTCCTTGGTGCGGGGAACCTGTTTCAACAAGGGTCAGTACATCAAAATATACTAGTGAAGGCGAGCTAACCCAACTATACCAATCGACACGTTGTTTATATGAAGCATACAACTTAATTGTGGTCTTTCTATCTTGTCTTAGTTCATTTTACAAGCAAGCATTTATATAGAAATTTACTTAATGAACTTGCCACCGTTCGGTGACATTTACCTGCCCGTCTGAACCACCTGCACAATACTTACCATGTCCTTCCCTGTCACGAAGACACAAGTTAGCTTTGCACAGGTTTAAATATATGAGGGGATCACTGACATGATGCCAAATGGACGATATAGTCTCGGGGCAAAGATGGCAGAGGCACATGTATCGCTACACGCCATCCTGCCTTGGACAAGAATGGTGTGCAACACAAGGGAGATGGGATGATGCATCCATTCCTGCCCGAAGCAGGTGACTAAATATGATGTTCCGTCCGGATCGGATCGGTGCCAGTGTCAGTGCCCCAGCGACCGTCCGCAGGAACTAAGACCTTGTGCACAAGTTGTCCGTGATCAGCGTAGTCTACTATGTTATCAATTGAGGCAATCCAGGGCAATTTCAGGCACAGAATAGTAACATGGCAAGATTTACTTTTGCATAGTTTTCATGTTCAGTTTATTGCATGGCAGGATGAGTTCTATACATAGCACAATTTATAGAAGAAGTATATATTCTAACTTGAAATTTATGTATATGATGAACATTCTACAATAAGGTAACCGTTCACAAGTTGATTGACAAGCAATAATAATCCAAGTCTATTCATTTTTATCTTGACATATTTTTATTTATTACTTGGTATCGTTTGATCGGGACAAGCAAGAATATAAGATTTTTAGATGTGAAGACTTGGAAGAAGGGTCAACTGAATCGAATATAAGCTACTCACAAGTTGGTTGGAGAAAGAAAGGAAAGAGGTGCTTTAAGACTCCGTTTGTACGTCGCCTACTGCTCGTTCACCTGCATTACCATGAACAGCTGATCAATACATCTTTCACTTTTTCCAATCTCGAAATTAAAGTACAGTTCAACGAACAAAAATAATAAAATCCATCGAAACCGTTCAAGAAAACGCAAATAAATCCGAAAATTAACTCAAAGTACGAAAGCAACAAAGCGACAACAAAAACTAGGCAATAAATCTTACAGCAGAGTTGTCCCTCTTGACTCTGCCGCTAAGTCGATCCTCGGGACACAGTCCACTGAATATGAGAATCAATTCTGAAGAAGCAAATACATAACGAGGATGGGTTCTTGATTCAATTTATCCCGACCGAACGACACCGACTTGTATTTCTTAGCCGCGCTCCCCGAATAGGGGGAATGGGGCACTACATCCTAACCAACTAATTGGAAGTTTCGTCCACGAAACTTAGGAATAAAACCTACCACTAAGAAACAATAAAGGGAACATTTCCCTCATCTTATATTCAAGCTCCCAAGTAGATTCTTCGACCGAATGATTTCGCCAAAGCACGCGCACGAGAGGAACCGAAAGACTTCGAAGCAGCTTCTCCTTACGATCCAAGATTTGCACAGGTTGTTCAACATAAGTCAAGTCTGCCTTAAGATCCAGTTGATCAAGATCCACCACATGACTCAGGTCATACACGTACTTCCTAAGATGTGAAACATGGAAGACATCGTACACTTCGGATAGTGACGGTGGTAGGACAATTTGATATGCAACCAAGGTGACTCGCTTTAGTATCTCGAACGGACCGACGAATCTTGAACTTAGCTTTCCCTTTGCTCCGAATATGGTAACTCCTCGCATGGGCGAGACTTTGAGAAACACCCGATCATCTTCTAAGAACTCAAGGGGATGTCGATGCATGTTTGAGTAGCTTTTCTGGCGACTCTGTGCTACCTTTAGCCATTTGTAAACCCCCTAAATTTTCAAATTATTAAATCTTGGATTTTTTCCAATTTTCTGGAATTTTTTGGGAATTTTCTGTAATTAAAATCAAGCTTTTCAATTAATAAATAATTTTTAATTGGCAATAAATAATATTAAAATATTATTAAAATAATATTTTTGGGTGTAAAATGGAAAACTGGACTTAGGGTAATTTTTCTGGATTTTTCTGGGCCTCAGACCTATTTTTAAATGCCTAAAAACTGTTTTATTAATTAATTAATTAATTAACCTTTTTTAATTATTATTATTATTATTATTATTATTATTATTATTATTATTATTATTATTTATATTTTTTTTTTCTGGGCCGGCCCGGCCCAGTGGGCCGAAGCCCAGCCCAGCCCGCTGCCTTTCCGGGTCGGGTCGGGTCGGGCAACCCGACCCGCTAGCCACCCGACCGCCTCCGACCAGGTCCCCCCCTCTCTCCCTCGCCTCCGCGTCGCGCGCCGCCTCCGCCGCGCCCTCCCCCGCACCGGCCGGCCACCTCACCCCCACGTTCTCCCCGGCCCGCCTTCCCCGGCCACGAACCACCCCGACACCCCTATAAATCACCCCCCCTCGCGGCTACACCCCTCCAGCCTCCTCCTCCGACCACCGCCTAGCGCCGCCGCCGTCCCCTCCTCGCCGTCGACCCGCAGCGCCCTCCACCGCGGCCAGCCCCTCCCTCTCCTCAGCGCAGCAGCAGCAGCCCGAGGCCGACCCCCGCCGCTGCTCCGACCGCCTCCGGCCCTCCGCCGCCTCCGCCAGTTTCGCCCCGCCTCGAGCCGGCCGTCCCCGAGCCATCCGCCCCCGTCCAGCAGCCGGCGGAGCTCCGGCGTGTCCAAGCTCAGAAACCCTAACCCTAATTTGGGATTCCGTGTCGGACACGACACGGACACGCCTCGACCCTGATTCCCGGGTCCCCTTCAGGTACGCGTAACTTTCGCCTCGTAGCTCCGTTTCCATTTTTGCAAATTGCGTTGTGAAGCCTGTATGACCCTCTCGGTGTCAGGACAAACTGTTCGGGACATCGCGGCCTGTGGTGATCGCACACCGCGATCCAAAAACAGAAAAAACCAGACCCTGTTTCACCCCGGAACCGAGTACGTCCCGCCAAACGGGACGACTTGGTCGCGTGCGGTCTTCGCAGATACGTACGCACCGTCGATACGGACGTGTGAGATTTCGCGGAAGCTGATTCGGGTATGCGTGCACACCGAAATCAACGCGTATCCGCGGACATCACCCCGTATCCGGCTTTTCTGCAATTTACCCTAACTTCGTGCACACTCGTCAGATCGAGACGAAACTTGCGCCATCGGACTCGTAGCGATACGCTGGTCTTGTGGGTCAAGTTTGGTTCGATTCTGAGAACGTTGACGAAATCGCGTGTCGTGGGCCCCACAGGCCCCGCTCGACGGGCGATTTTGTGTTCGGCTCATCGGAATCCAAATCTGGAAGTTCCGTTGGGTTCGTATCAGCATTCCTGACCTGTTGACACTAAGTTTGGTGAATTTGGAGACTTTTGACCCGGACACATTTTTCGGTGCAAAGCGGGCCCACCGGCGGACCCCGTTTTGACCCGAAACTGCCGTTTTTGCCCTTGTCTCCAAATTGGACCCAAGGACAGGCGTTTCTAGCTATTTGACATCTTCTGAGCATGATGGTAATGTCTATTTTAGCTTTTGGACTCATCTCTGGACTTTTTCCCCAAGAACTAAATTAACCAGATCCAAACAACAGGCAAGTACCTGCACCTCAAGTTAATCTTTATATATTGTGATAATTAATTCCCTGTCTTACATGTACCCTTGATGATTACACATCGTGTTAGAAATGTTGAATTTCATGTCTTGAATATTGGTAGTTCATGTCTTGTTTTCATGTCGGGTGGGAGAATACTAGGAGGCATGTAGTTTACCCTTTCCCCTGTCGTGACTGCTAGCTTTTGGTACGCGACTGTACCATCAGCCTGATACTCGATTATTCCTGACTGCTAGCCGCCTATGGCGTGCCTGATTAGCCTTATAAACCCCTACATGCCAACTATGTATTCTAAAAACAAACACAAGTACACACGTATAGTTTCTGGTTATTTCTTGCTGGCTATTATAGTTTCATTTCCTGTTTCATTTATTTCTGTTTCTCATATTCCTGTTTGCAGTTAACTCTGAGATAATAATGTTCTGTTAATACTGTTTCTCAACATGATAGCCAATATTTAATTGTCATAAAATATTTAGTTTAACATTGTTGTGCACTGTGTACTTTGCTCCTTTCCTGACTGGATCTGTTGATTTAGGCGATGATGAGGACCTTGCTCCTACTTATTATGGTCCCTATGAGGGGACTGGTGATACCTATGAGGAGCCAGAACCCACCCAGGAGACCCCTGCTGCTGAGTAGCTAGTGGTAGCTATCTTTCATTTCTATTTCTCATCTTATTTATCGGGTTTGTCCCCGATTTGAATATTGAATTTCTGTACTTAAACATTTGAATCTGTTGTCACATTTCTTCTCAGTTGCAATCTTAAGTTTTATTTCTCCTTATTATCTTGCCTATGTTATTGTGAATGAGCTAGTTAGTAATTATGGATTGACCTAGACAGCGTACTACCGCCGACTCTGCGGCGTAGGCTGGACGTACCCACGCACTCGTGCCCAAACTTCCGGGTGCGGGTCGTGACACGTTTTTATGGTGGCCCATGCAGGTCCCTATCCTAAAATAGGGTAATACCCTAGGACAGGGTATGGAATAAAATTGAGGATTCTAGGAAAAGCTCATTCACAGTATAGCGTCCTCATTTCAATTCTTGATATCATTGCTGCTCAATTTTTTCCTATCGCCTTTGATTTCCAAGTATTCTATTCTGATCTTCCTATCCCTTAATCTTTCAGAATGGTCCAGACCAGGAACACAGTAGGAGGCACATCAGAACCAGCTGAGCAGAATGTGCCCGAGACTCTTGCACTCCCGCCGCCTCCATCTGTTCCGGCAATTACCCTAGATGGGGCACAGCTGCTAGGAGTATTCCAGGGATTGGTGGAATCCCAGAAAGAACAGACGGCACTTCTGCGGACCAGCCTCTCAGAAGCTCTTAAGCCCCAGGAGTCGTCACTCAAGAGGCCAGGGAGTGCCAAAGATTTCAAGAATCTAAGACCCCTGGAATTTTACGGAACTGAGGGCATTCTCTATGCCGATGAGTGGATAGAGAATGTCGAGAGACTCCTGAAGACTGCCCGGGTCCCTGATGACCTCAAAGTGGAGTCCGCAAGCCTGCAACTGTTCGACATTGCTCGAACCTGGTTCAGAGATGAACCTCAACTATCTGCTCCCGACATCACATGGGAAGACTTCAAGAGGCTATTCAAGGAGAAATTCTACCCCGAAGTGGCTAGGGAAGCTCTCGAAAGCCAATTCGAGAGACTGGAACAAGGTAACCTGTCTGTTGATGAATATACTGCTGAATTTAGCAGGTTAAGCCATTTTGCGGAGTACATGGTTCGTACCCCGGAGGACAGGGCCCGTAGATTCAAGAAGGGGCTGTCTCCGGATATTCGCCTTGCTGTCACCACCAGCCGAGCTCGTACCTATGAAGAAATCCTGAGCGTGGCATAAGGCGTAGAGAGAGATATGGGGCACAAACTGAAGCGAGAAAGAGATACCGGAAATGCAGGACCCAACAAACGCCCTTTTCAACAACAGCACCAGCAACAACAGCAGAGGGCCCCGCAGCAAACTCAGCGTCCTCTCCCTCGAGCTCCAGCACCCCAACCCCAGGCTCAAAGACAGAACCAACAAGCTGCCCCTTGTGGCTATTGCCAAAAACCAGGTCATACTTGGCAAGTCTGCAGGAAGAGGCTAGGTGCCTGCCTCTACTGCGGCTCAGCAGTGCATCAAATGAGGGACTGTCCAGCTGCTCAAGAACGCCCAGCTGCACCAAAGGCTCCAGCCCAGACCAGGGCCCCAGCAGTACAACAAAGGGGACCCCCGCTTCCAACACAACAACAACGCTTTGCTCAGCACCAGCAGCAACAGAGGGGTGCACCGCAGCAAGGCCGTGCTTATGCAATGACTCTGGAAGAAGCTGAGGCCACAGCAGACGTGATCACAGGTTCTGTGCTTATAAATTCAATACCAGCTATTACTTTATTTGACTCTGGAGCTTCTCATTCATTCATGTCAGTAGATTTCCTTATGAAGCATAGCTTAACCACTAAACCCCTTAGGAATTGTTATAAGATCATTACCGGTGGAGGAATCATCCCGGTTAGTGATGCCTGTAACAATTGTCCTATTATATTATGTGGAAGAGAACTGTATGCTAGACTACTTGTAATGCCAGTGCCCAGTTTTGACATTATACTGGGTATGGATTGGTTAAGTCAACATCATGCCACAATAGACTGCCACAGAGGTAGTGTAATCTTCAGGCCACCTGATAAGCCAAAATTTGAATTTGCTAGAGGCTCTAGGGAAATGGATAATAACAAAATTTGTGGAGCCCTAGTACAGAAGAAGTGCCACTACCTATCATCTCTGAATACCTTGATGTCTTCCCTGAGGATCTCCCAGGCCTACCCCCAGACCGAGAAGTTAAATTCTCCATTGACTTAGTGCCAGGAGCAGCACCAGTATCTCAAAATCCCTACAGAATTAACAAGAAGGAGATAATAGAACTAAATGAGCAAATCAAAGAACTAGAAGACAAATGCTTCATTAGGTCTAGTGTCTCACCCTGGGGAGCTCCAGTATTATTTGTGCCCAAGAAGGACGGAACATCCCGAATGTGTATTGACTATAGGGCCTTGAATGCCTTAACAATTAAGAATAAGTATCCCCTGCCCAGGATAGATGACTTATTTGATCAGTTGAGTGGAGCTCGGGTCTTTTCCAAGATTGATTTAAGGTCTGGTTACCACCAAGTAAGGGTGAGAAAGGAAGACATCCCTAAAACTGCTTTCAATACCCGGAACGGACACTACGAATTCTTAGTAATGCCGTTCGGGTTGACGAATGCTCCAGCAGTTTTTATGAACCTAATGAACAGAGTTTTCCAGCCATACCTAGACAAATTTGTAGTGGTCTTCATTGATGATATTTTGATCTACTCCAAGACCCCCGAAGAACATGAAGAACATTTGAGGTTAGCATTGGAGACTTTGAGAAAGGAAAAACTTTATGAGAAATTGTCTAAATGTGCTTTCTTCCTAGACAAAGTAGAATTCTTGGGACATGTTGTGACTGGAGATGGAATAGCAGTAGATCCTAAGAAGATAGCTACAGTAGAATCCTGGCCCACTCCAGACTCTGTAGCTGAGATTAGAAGTTTCCTGGGACTAGCTGGCTACTATCGGAAGTTTGTGAAGGACTTTGCTAGAATTGCGGAGCCCATGACAAAATTAACAAGAAAGGATGAAGAGTTCACCTGGACTGATGAATGTCAGCGTGCCTTTGAGGAATTGAAGAAAAGACTGACTTCTGCCCCTATTCTGACCTTACCTTCCGGAACCGGAGGTTTCGCTATTTATAGTGATGCTTCTGGAAAAGGTCTAGGTTGTGTACTGGAGCAGAACAAGAAGGTAATAGCATATGCCTCTAGACAGCTTCGACCTCATGAAAAGAATTATCCAACTCATGATTTAGAATTGGCAGCTGTCATTTTTGCTCTTAAACTATGGAAGCATTATCTTTATGGAGAAATGGTGGAAATATTTACAGACCATAAAAGTTTAAAATATATCTTCACCCAGAAAGAGCTAAACATGAGGCAAAGAAGGTGGCTGGAACTAATGAAAGACTTTGATATTACCCTTCAATATCATCCTGGGAAGGCAAATGTAGTTGCTGATGCTCTAAGCAGGTATCCTATGGCGATGTACTTGACTATGGACAGACACCTGCTGGAGGACTTGGAAAGTTTAGGTATTGAAGTAATTATCCCAGGAAAAGAAGGCCAAATGATGAACTTGCAGATTCAGTCTACTTTAATAGACAAGATCAAGGAGACTCAGTTTCAAGACGAAGGCCTGCGAAGCCTTCGAGGTCAAGTGCAAGCTGGACTAGTAGAAGATTTCAGAATTCATGAGGATGGATCACTGAGGCATGGAGATAGATTATGTGTACCTCAAGGAGACATAAGAGAAGAAATTATGCAAGAGGCGCACAGATCGCAATACTCTATACATCCAGGAGCCAACAAGATGTACAAGGACCTGAGGACGCATGTTTGGTGGCATGGCATGAAAAGAGAAGTAGCCAGGTTCGTATCTCGTTGTTTAGTGTGCCAGCAAGTCAAGGCAGAAAGACAAAGACCTGGAGGACTGCTTCAACCCCTACCCATTCCGGAGTGGAAGTGGGAACATATCACAATGGATTTTGTTTCCGGACTTCCAAGGACACCTAGTGGTAAGGATGCAATCTGGGTGATAGTAGATAGACTGACCAAGTCTGCACATTTTCTACCTTTCAAAGTAAGGCTATCTACAGAGAAGCTGGCAGATTTATATATCAGACATATTGTTAGGCTGCATGGAGTTACAGTAAGTATTGTCTCCGACCGAGATTCAAGGTTCACCTCTCACTTCTGGAAGAGCTTACAAGCCAGCTTGGGGACGCAACTCAAATTCAGCACAGCTTATCATCCCCAAACCGATGGACAACCGGAACGTACAATCCAGACACTTGAAGATATGCTCCGTACATGTGTTCTGGATTTTGGAGGATCCTGGAAAGACTACCTACATCTGGTGGAGTTCTCTTATAATAACAGTTATCAAGCCAGCATCGAGATGACTCCATTTGAAGCTCTGTATGGACGAAGATGTCGTACCCTGCTATTATGGGACGACGTTGGAGAAAGAGCCTTGCTGGGACCAGAGATGGTGATCGATTCAGCTGAGAAGGTAAAGCAAATAAGGAACAGACTTCGAGTGGCTCAAGACAGGCAACGACATTGGGCAAATAGCCACCGAAGGCCCTTAGAATTTGAGGTAATTAAATTTATGAAATTCAAGTCAATTTAAACATTTTGCTTATGGAACTAAGACTTGATTATGACTCTATTTTAAGGTTGGAGAGCTGGTGTTCTTAAAGATTTCCCCGACACGTGGCACCATTAGGTTCGGAAGGAGTGGAAAACTCAGCCCAAGATTTATTGGACCTTTTGGCATACAGGAGAAAATCGGAGAAGTGGCATACCGACTGGCATTGCCACCCTCTCTGGATGGAGTACATAACGTCTTCCACGTGTCGCAGCTGAGGAAGTATGTGTCAGACCCCAGCCACATTTTGGATCACTCAGAGCTCGAAGTAGGCCCAAGTCTGACTTACCAAGAGCAACCCGTGGAGATACTGGATCGCTCGGAGAAAGTCCTACGGAATCAGGTTATCTCCCTGGTTCGCGTAGCTTGGAAGCATCATTCTCCCGGCGAATCCACCTGGGAGCGAGAAGACGAGATTAGAGAGCGATATCCCTATCTTTTTGAAACCTGAGGTATATTTTATTTTATTTTTTTCGGCCTTTCTTTTCGTGCCTTGTTATTCTTAAATTTCGAGGACGAAATTTTTGTAAGTTGGGTAGGTTGTAAATCCCCTAAATTTTCAAATTATTAAATCTTGGATTTTTTCCAATTTTCTGGAATTTTTTGGGAATTTTCTGTAATTAAAATCAAGATTTTCAATTAATAAATAATTTTTAATTGGCAATAAATAATATTAAAATATCATGAAAATAATATTTTTGGGTGTAAAATGGAAAACTGGACTTAGGGTAATTTTTCTGGGCCTCAGACCTATTTTTAAATGCCTAAAAACTATTTTATTAATTAATTAATTAATTAACCATTTTTAATTATTATTATTATTATTATTATTATTATTATTTATATTTATTTTTTTTCTGGGCCGGCCCGGCCCAGTGGGCCGAAGCCCAGCCCAGCCCGCTGCCTTTCCGGGTCGGGTCGGGTCGGGCAACCCGACCCGCTAGCCACCCGACCGCCTCCGACCCGGTCTCCCCCTCTCTCCCTCGCCTCCGCGTCGCGCGCCGCCTCCGCCGCGCCCTCCCCCGCACCGGCCGGCCACCTCACCCCCACGTTCTCCCCGGCCCGCCTTCCCCGGCCACGAACCACCCCGACACCCCTATAAATCACCCCCCCTCGCGGCTACACCCCTCTAGCCTCCTCCTCCGACCACCGCCTAGCGCCGCCGCCATCCCCTCCTCGTCGTCGACCCGCAGCGCCCTCCACCGCGGCCAGCCCCTCCCTCTCCTCAGCGCAGCAGCAGCAGCCCGAGGCCGACCCCCGCCGCTGCTCCGACCGCCTCCGGCCCTCCGCCGCCTCCGCCAGTTTAGCCCCGCCTCGAGCCGGCCGTCCTCGAGCCATCCGCCCCCGTCCAGCAGCCGGCGGAGCTCCGGCGTGTCCAAGCTCAGAAACCCTAACCCTAATTTGGGATTCCGTGTCGGACACGACACGGACACGCCTCGACCCTGATTCCCGGGTCCCCTTCAGGTACGCGTAACTTTCGCCTCGTAGCTCCGTTTCCATTTTTGCAAATTGCGTTGTGAAGCCTGTATGACCCTCTCGGTGTCCGGACAAACTGTTCGGGACATCGCGGCCTGTGGTGATCGCACACCGCGATCCAAAAACAGAAAAAACCAGACCCTGTTTCACCCCGGAACCGAGTACGTCCCGCCAAACGGGACGACTTGGTTGCGTGCGGTCTTCGCAGATACGTACGCACCGTCGATACGGACGTGTGAGATTTTGTGGAAGCTGATTCGGGTGTGCGTGCACACCGAAATCAACGCGTATCCGCGGACATCATCCCGTATCCGGCTTTTCTGCAATTCACCCTAACTTCGTGCACACTCGTCAGATCGAGACGAAACTTATGCCATCGGACTCGTAGCGATACGCTGGTCCTGTGGGTCAAGTTTGGTTCGATTCTGAAAACGTTGACGAAATCGCGTGTCGTGGGCCCCACAGGCCCCGCTCGACGGGCGATTTTGTGTTCGGCTAATCGGAATCCAAATCTGGAAGTTCCGTTGGGTTCGTATCAGCATTCCTGACCTGTTGACACTAAGTTTGGTGAATTTGGAGACTTTTGACCCGGACATGTTTTTCGGTGCAAAGCGGGCCCACCGGCGGATCCCGTTTTGACCCGAAACTGTCGTTTTTGCCCTTGTCTCCAAATTGGACTCAAGGACAGGCGTTTCTAGCTATTTGACATCTTCTGAGCATGATGGTAATGTCTATTTCAGCTTTTGGACTCATCTCTGGACTTTTTCCCCAAGAACTAAATTAACCAGATCCAAACAACAGGCAAGTACCTGCACCTCAAGTTAATCTTTATATATTGTGATAATTAATTCCCTATCTTACATGTACCCTTGATGATTACACATCGTGTTAGAAATGTTGAATTTCATGTCTTGAATATTGGTAGTTCCTGTCTTGTTTTCATGTCGGGTGGGAGAATACTAGGAGGCATGTAGTTTACCCTTTCCCCTGTCGTGACTGCTAGCTTTTGGTACGCGACTGTACCATCAGCCTGATACTCGATTATTCCTGACTGCTAGCCGCCTATGGCATGCCTGATTAGCCTTATAAACCCCTACATGCCAACTATGTATTCTAAAAACAAACACAAGTACACACGTATAGTTTCTGGTTATTTCTTGCTGGCTATTATAGTTTCATTTCCTGTTTCATTTATTTCTGTTTCTCATATTCCTGTTTGCAGTTAACTCTGAGATAATAATGTTCTGTTAATACTGTTTCTCAACATGATAGCCAATATTTAATTATCATAAAATATTTAGTTTAACATTGTTGTGCACTGTGTACTTTGCTCCTTTTCTGACTGGATCTGTTGATTTAGGCGATGATGAGGACCTTGCTCCTACTTATTATGGTCCCTATGAGGGGACTGATGATACCTATGAGGAGCCAGAACCCACCCAGGAGACCCCTGCTGCTGAGTAGCTAGTAGTAGCTATCTTTCATTTCTATTTCTCATCTTATTTATCGGGTTTGTCCCCGATTTGAATATTGAATTTCTGTACTTAAACATTTGAATCTGTTGTCACATTTCTTCTCAGTTGCAATCTTAAGTTTTATTTCTCCTTATTATCTTGCCTATGTTATTGTGAATGAGCTAGTTAGTAATTATGGATTGACCTAGACAGCGTACTACCGCCGACTCTGCGGCGTAGGCTGGACGTACCCACGCACTCGTGCCCGAACTTCCGGGTGCGGGTCGTGACACCATTCCCGGATCAAACGAATCGTTTGGACGGTTTGCTCCACGAGCTCTGGGCCAAGAATTTGTCGTTCTCCAACTTCGTCCCAACAGATCAAAGATCTGCACTTTCTTCTATACAACGCCTCATATGGCGCCATCTGAATACTGGATTGAAAGCTATTGTTATACAAATTCGGCTAACGGTAGATACATGTTCCAACTCGTCTTCAAGTCCAAGGCACAGAGTCGTAGCATGTCTTCGAGAATTTGGTTGACATGTTCTGTTTGATCGTCTGTCTGTGGATGGTCGGTGGAGCTAAACTTTAACTTTGTTCCCATTGCTGACTGCAGGCTTTTCTAGAAATGCGATAAGAATCGACCATCTCTATCGGAGACAATGGATACGGGCACGCCGTGGAGCCGAACAATTTCGTTGAGATAGATTGAGCCAGGCGGTCAGCCCTCAAGTACTTTTGATAGGCAGAAAGTGAGCTGACTTGGTGAGTCGATCAAAGATAACCCAGACGACATCATTCCTCCGTTGCGTCTTTGGCAAACCAACAATGAAATTCATTGTTATGTGTTCCCATTTCCACTCCGGTATAGCGAGGTTCTGCATCTCTCTGTCCGGCTTCTGGTGCTCAGCCTTTACCCTCTGACAGGCCATGCATTACGACACAAACAACGCCATATCTCATTTCATGCTGTGCCACCAAAATATCGTACGGAGATCTTGATACATCTTTATGCTACCGGAATGTGAAGTATAACTAGCATAATGGGCTTCCGTGAATATCTCTTTTCTGAGGGATGCATCGTTTAGAACGCACAATCTTTCCTTCACTCGGATCATCCCGTCCGTGTCCACCGCAAAGTCGGTTGCCTTTCCTGCTGTTATAAGACCTTGCATCTTTTACAGAAATAGGTCATCCTTCTGAGCGGACTTGACCTTTTCTAATAAGTTAGCTTCGAGGCGCAACTGAGCCACTTGCGCCCCCTTTTTGTAACTGATTACAAGTATAATGCCCAAAGCTTCTATATCCTGATGCAGCTTGTCATTAATAGACAGGCTTCCAATGAATACTCGACTCAGTGCATCAGCTACAACATTACCCTTGTCCGGGGTGTATCTGATCATCAAGTCAAAATCGCTAAGGAGTTCAAGCCAACGCTGTTGTCGTAGATTTAAATCCTTTTGGGTATAGAGATATTTTAGGCTCTTATGGTCTGTATAGATCTCGCATGGCACAACATAAAGGTAGTGGCACCACAACTTCAGTGTGAACACCACCGCTGCGAGCTCCAGATCATGGGTTGGATAATTCTTCTCGTGAGGCTTTAACTGCCTCGACGCAAAGGCTATCACTTTATCCCTTTGTATCAGGACACATCCCAAACCCTTTCCTGAGTCGTTACTATATATTTTAAAATCATCGAGTCCGTCTGGAAGGGTAAGAATTGGTGCTGAGACGAGGCACTACTTTAACTCCATAAACGAAGCTTCACAGTCGTCCGTCCACGCGAATGTTACCCCTTTTCGAGTGAGCTGAGTCAGAGGCGAGGCGATCCTCGCAAAATCTTTAATAAATCTTCTATAGTAGTCCGCCAGACAAAGGAAACTCTGAATATCGCTAGCTGACTCAGGCCGTTTCTAGTTCACGATAGCTTCTATTTTCTTAGGGTCAACTGAGATGCTCCTTGAAGAAATAATATGCCCGAAAAAAGATATACTGTCCAACCAGAACTTGCATTTACTAAGCTTCGCGTACAACTTATTGTCTCGAAGGGTTTGAAGCACCATCCGCAGGTGTCCTGTGTGTTCATCCATATTCTTCGAGTACACTAAGATGTCATCGATAAAAATGACCATAAATTTATCGAGAAAGTGTCGGAACACCCGATTCATCAAATCCATAAAATCGGCAGGGGTGTTCATCAGTCCAAACGGCATGACAGAAAATTCGTAATGTCCATAGCGGGTTCGAAATACAGACTTGGGCATGTCCTCGGGCTTAATCTTCAGCTAGTGGTAGCCCGAGCGAAGATCAATTTTTGAGAATACTGTTGCCCCTTGCAGCTGATCAAATAGGTCATATATCCTGGGCAGAGGATACTTGTTTCTGATGGTGACCTTATTCAGCTCTCGATAATCGATGCAGGGTCGTATCATTCCATCCTTCTTCTTTAGGAAGAGCACATGTGCGCCCCTAGGAGACACGCTTGGACGGATGAACCCACGATCCAGCAGTTCTTAAAGTTGGCACTTTAACTCCTTCAGTTCAGCAGGGCCCATTCTGTACGGAGCCTTGGAAATCGGTTGAGTATTTGGAAATGTGTCAATGGTGAACTCAATCTCTTGGTCAGGTGGCATGCCGGATAGTTTGCTCGAAAACACATCAGGGAACTCCGCCACAACGGAAGAAGACTCAATGTTTGTGTAATCCAGCTGTGTGTCCCGAACCGACGCTAAATATCTCTCGCAACCAGAGTGTAGCATCCGCCGAGAAGACATCGCAGAAATCACCATGCAGGCCCTAGACGCATCAGTTGCTGGACTACTCGTGTAGCAGAATTTGACTTCTCCAGGTAGGCGAAAGATGACTCATTTCTCTGCACATTCGATAGTTGCCGAGCAAACGCTGAGCCAATCCATCCCCAAAATGATGTCATAATCCCGAACATCTAGGACTAAAACATCTAACGATAGCTTCCTTCCTCCAATACAGACGTAACCACCTTGGCATACTGAACGGACAGTATTTTCGTGCCTGACGGGGTGCTAACACTAAGTTGACATATAATGGTGTTATTTCTATATTGTTTTCCACAGCAAAATTTATGGATATAAAACTATGCGTTGCACCAGAATCAAATAGCATACGTGCAGGTATGTTATTAAAAAGCAAAATACTTGACACAACGGTATCCGTGGACAAGGCTTCTTCTCTTGTCATTGTATACACCCGACCTTGAGCTTGGCGACGCTTTTGCTGAGGCGCGGCTCGATTGGCTTGGGTGTAGGGGCAAGATTTGGATACTGAGGGCGGCGATCAGGGAGCAGACAGACATCAACCTGATAGGTTGGATCACCACAACAGAGGCATATCCCAAGCTTTCGGCGACAGTCTTTATCAGTGTGCCCGGTCCTCCTACAAAAAGTACAACGTGGCCCTGGATTCCCTCTCGAATGACCGTCGTTATTTTGATGCTTTACAACATTGTTTCCTTTCTCGTTGCTATGGCATTTGTGATTGGATTGCACAGTGCTGGAAACAACGGGAGGATACTGCGGTTCAAGAGACAGGGCATAATTCAGGACTTCCCGCATCGTCTAGTATTGAGGAACGACCACGTGCGCATAGATGGTAGGACGCAGACCGCTTTCAAATCTTCTAGCATGACTCGCTGTATCAGGTAAATAGGAGCTTGGAAACTTGGCGAGCTGGTTGAATTCGGCGGAATACTGCTTAACTGTCATGCTGCCTTATCATAGTTGCACGAACTCGTTCTCTTTCTGACGACGTACAGAAGGGGGTATGAACTCATCTTCAAATGCGCCACAGAAGGTAGCCCATGCGATCGTCTCCTCTTTATCATCAACTGGAAAAGATCTTCGATGCACGTCCCACCAATCGTGCGCGTTCAAGCAAAGCTATAGTTGGGCACAGGCGACACTCTTGTGCTCGGGTACCTCTAGGAGTTTGAAATGATCCTCAAGTTCGGCCAACCAATCTAGAGCCACGATTGGGTCCTCAGTCCCTTTAAACGGTGTATTGCAGACCTTCTTGAAGTTGGCAAAGTCGAAGGTAGTCACATCCTTCTTCTTTGGAGTTTGAGGTATTTCGACTTCAAGTGCGGGTTGCTCCACCAGTGTCGATATTGTTGCCCCGGACTGGTTGGAGGCCAAATTCTGCATGATCTGTTGTAGGGTATCTACTTGCCTTTGTTGGACTGAGAATCGGGCTTCTAAATTGTCTTAGAACTTGCTGTCTCTCTTTCGCTCGCTTCTCAGCCCGTTCATAATGAGCCTCGTCTCTTTGTTGGCTGGCCTCCAACATCTGCATCATCTGCTAAATGGGATCGACATGGGACATCGCTCGCTGGCTCCGAGAACTTCCCGATGTGCCGGAACTACTTTCTTGGGCTTATGTCTCATCCGGTGCTAGCGCTGATGATTGCGCTTGTGCCATTCCTTCAAAAGAAGGTAAATTATATCAGGATCATAATGTATTATGGACTCATTGTATGAACGTATCTCATTTTGGCCTAACGAGTTCAAGAGTTCGCATAGGGAATAGATGGTTAAAGGAACTTTTTCGATACGAGGGTCAAAGGAACTTGAAGTTGTGCTCTGATACCAATATGTTACGCCCTGATTCTGTGGAATCGATAGTCATCCCCCGGGCGTGACACTGTGTGTGCCTAGGTTGCGCATCGCACAAGGCTAAGATATTTTGCATAACGAGCACATATTCAGAGTACGCAGATAATTGAAACACAAAGTTAAAACATGGAAAAGTTCTCTTTTATTGTTAATGAACATCTATTTACAAACTCTTGAACGAGTCAGAAGGTTGCCGCATGGGCTTACAAAAGTTGACACAAAATGAGATAGCTTTTCTGTACATTACATCATTTACTAAAAGTTCAAAATAAGGGACCTCCAGGCGGGACGATAGCTTTTCCTCTGAGCTGCATTGAGTTTAGGTTGCTAGCTCCTGGCTTCAAAATGATTCAAGTAAGGCACGAACAGGGCATGCCGGCAACTGGACTGGATTGGGAAGTGACTTCGGCTCCTCGCAGGATCTCCTTGGTGCGGGAAACATATTTCAACAAAGGTCAGTACATCAAAACATATTGGTGAAGGCGAGCTAACCCAACTATACCAATCGACACATTGTTTATATGAAGCATGCAACTTAATTGTGGTCTTTCTATCTTGCCTTAGTTCATTTTACAAGCAAGCATTGATATAGAAATTTACTGAATAAACTTGCCATTGTTCGGTAATATTTACCTGCCCGTCTGAACCACCTGCACAATACTTACCATGTCCTTCCCTGCCACGAAGATACAAGTTAGCATGGATAAAATATTCAACCTATTCATTAATTTAGATTCCTCTCTCAACTAAAGATCATATTCATGACAACTTCTAGAACCAACTAGTGAGTGGAGAGGGGGTATTTTGGACATTTTAATTCATCCCAAGCAAGACTTATGGCCGACCCTAATTAGGGTAGAGATTAGTTTATTCAATCCCCAAATTTCTTCTTTCCTAATTCATCCAAATCTCTACCAATTTTTTGAATCAAATCCACTCATTCTCATTCATTCCAATCCCCATGGAGGCCTAGAAGCATTGGAGTGCAAGGAGGACATTATAGATGAACTTAGCTAGGAGAGATTTTGTCCACAACCTTTTATTGTGTCTATTGGAGGAATTTTATTGAGATCCAACTCCTAATAGATAAATTTCTATCCTCACATTAATTTCTATGTTAGATTGCCATTTTGAGCCTCTAGGAACCAACCCATGGCTAGGTACAACCCAATAGGTGATGAATTAGGTAGTAGATACCTTTATTTTGATAAATCTAGGTATTTTGTGGCCAAATTGGAGAAACTTTGAATTGTGTCTACCAAGTGTTTGATTGATGTTCTCAAAAGGACTATTAGTGTATATTTGATTATATAATAGTGTCCTTGTGTCCATAATTGGATACGTAGAGATCGTATCATGATACGCATGGTTAGGTTTGGTGTTTCCTTAGTATTGGTGCCCCATTAGTGTCAATTTCTTTATATTATATTAGTTCTATTGTTTATATGTTTAATTTGTGTCATATTATATATTGTGATATTTCATTATGATTTTGGGTTGGTATTATGAGGGTATCTTGGTTGGTGGAGTGGTGATACTTGGTATTATGGTATTTTGGTCATGATACTTGTGTATCATGAGTTGGTGCATACTAGGTGTTTGATGATGGGTGGTTGGTATCACATACTTGTGTGTGTTGGTATATCAATTAGTGTGTATTGTATAGAGTTTGATGTTGGTGCAATGAAGGATATTGTGTGTTATGTGGGATATTGTGTGTGATATGGTGTTTAGTTGTAATAAGTTATTGTGTGTTTGTATGTTGGAGGGGGGCTTGAGTACATATAGTTTGTGTGTTGAGTGTGTGTTTAAGTGTTCTAGAGTGGTATGTGAGTGTGGGAGTGAATGGGGGTATCAGGGGGAGGTACCATGATATGCAATGTGGGGGGGAAAGTAATCTGCAGGTCTGTGCAGATGTTGAGGAGTGCAGCAGCACCTTGCTGTATCACAACGGGTTAAAACAGGTTATATATTTTCTGTTGCAACTAACAAGATCTTCGTAGACTCACTGCTGACTACGTGTTCGGTTGACCTGGTCACGCATAATACGGGTTAAAATGACCCCGAGATCTTATAAACCAAATATATTAACCAAGCCCATGTGGCAGCTTGCCCGTATCATGGGATTACCATTACGGCCGCATTCTGCCAAAGGAGCCATATGCGGCCACCAAGAAAGAGTATATGCGGCATCCATAGCACATTCATAAGGCGATTATAAATAGCAGGGTACCACACCCGAATAACATGATGGCTATCTACGAATCTACACTCAAGCAAGAGAGAAGAGCTTCCATATCGGATCGTACACGGAGTAAAGAGAGTTGCTACACACCTAACCCTTCATCGTTACCCCCCAGAAAATAACTTTGTACTTAGATTATCTTCTAGGACTTTTCTTTGTACTTTCTTTAGTTTGTTCAATTGAATTAAGTTCTTTCCAACTTTTATATTTAATGACAAACAATATATACACATGCAATCAAATTCAAGCATATAATAAAAAAAAGGTCACATAGCATGGGTAAATGAATCACGAGATTCGAGATATGAAGCATAAGAACAAATATACCTTACATGTCGAATATGTGCAGATACCGAGACTGTATATCTTTCTTGCTCTCCCACGCCGACTCTCCCAAAGGGTGGTGACCCCAAGCAACTCGGACAAGATGAATAGTTCAATTCTTGAGCACATTCTCCCTTCGATCCAAAATGGATACGGGTTGCTCCTCGTAAGACAAGTCGAATCCAACGACTAGCTCAGAATTGGTCGAGGATATGAATCAGATCTGGGACATACCTACGCAATTGAGACACATGAAATAAGTCGTGTATCTCACGTAGCGAAGGTGGAAGGGCAAGACAATAAGAAACATCGCCCACCCGCTCGAGAATATCAAACGGACCGACGTATCACGGACTAAGCTTCCCGCGAACCCCGAATCTAATGACTCCATAGGTTGAAGAAATCCTCAAGAATACGTGGTCGCCGATACAAAACTCTAAAGGCCTATGATACTGATCTGCCCAATGTCGATGCCTATCTTGCGCAACCCGAAGTCGCTCTCTAATTTGCCTAACAACTTCTACTGTCTGCGTGATCATCTCTGGGCCTAACATCTTTCGCTCACCTATATCATCCCATGCTAATAGTGATCTATACTTTCTCCCATATAACGCTTTGAATGGTGCCATCTGAATACTGGCTTGATAATTATTGTTGTATGAGAACTCAACGAGATGAAGGTGATATTCCCAAGACCCTCCAAAATCTAAAGTACAAGCTCGAAGAATATCTTCTAAGGTCTGGATGGTTCTCTCTGATTGCCCGTCTATTTGAGGATGGTAGACGATATTGAATCTTGACTTGGTGCCCAAACTCTGGTGTAAGCACTTTCAAAAATTTAAAGTGAACCGAGTCTCTCGATCTGATACGATACTCACTAGGACGCCGTGATGTCTTACTATCTGTCGTATGTACATCTTCGCTAACTGCTCTATAGATTTTTCTACTCGAAAAGGAAGAAAGTGAGATATTTTATGAGACGATCCACTATTACCCAAACTGCATCTCGACCAGTCGGGGTTCTAGATAAACCAGTCATAAAGTCCATCGTTATATGTTCCCACTTCCACTCCAGAATAGGAAGTAAATTAATAGTCTTGCCGATCTTTGTTAGTCGACCTTCACTTGCTGACATACCAAACACCAAAAAATGAATCGTGCTATCTCCCTCTTCATCCTATTCCACCATAAATATTGCTTGATATCTTGATACATCTTGGTGCCTCCTGGATGAATTGAATACTGGGAACTGTGTGTCTCTATCATTACTTCTTGCTGGATATCTCCACTTGGTACACAGAGACGGTTTCCAAACCTCAGAATTTTATCTTCATAAATTGTCAACTCTTTCCTAAGACCAGACTCACATTCCGATCAAAGCTTCTGAACTTTTGGATCCTCTGCCTGAGCTGCCTTAATCCTCTCTATAATGGTAGATTATACCTATAAACTAGCCAATACTCCTACGTCTTGTGAAAGTACTATCTCGATCCCCATTTCTCAAAGATCTTCTAAGATATGCCACTATGATGTTAATATGAATGTACTACCTCTCCTGATAAGAGCATCTGCTACCACATTTGCCTTACCTGGATGGTACTGGAGTTTTACATCATAGTCCTTTATCAATTTTAGCCACCTTCTTTGCCTCATGATCAAGTCCTTCTGAGTGAATACATACTTTAATCTCTTGTGATCCGTAAATATTTTCACCCGATCACCATACAAGTAGTGCCTCCATAGATTAAGTGCAAATACTACCGCATCCAACTCCAAATTATGAGTCAGATAATTCTTCTCGTGATCTCTAAGCTGTCGCGATGCATAAGCTATCACCCTTTTATGTTTCATCAATACACACACAAGTCCTTTGCTTGACACATCATAATACACTGTAAACCCTCCAGAACCTACTGGAAGCATGAGAATCGAAGTTGAAGTCAATCTCTTCTTCAATTCTTCAAATTATGTTTGGCACTCTGCTGACCAGTCAAACTTAGCCTCCTTGCGTATTAATCGAGTCAGCGGTGCTAAAATCCTTGCAAAGTCTGCCACGAACCTTCTGTAGTATCCTGCCAATTCCAAGAAACTACGTACTTCAGCTACTGTCTTAGGAATTGGCCAACTCTCTACGGCCTCAACCTTCTTCGGATCTATTGCTACTCCTGCTCCAGAGATGATGTGACCCAAGGATAACACATAATCCAACCAAAACTCATGCTTTATGAGCTTTTGTGTATAACTGGTGTTCCCTCAAAATCTGCAAGACCTTCCAAAGATGCTCTTCGTGCTCCTCTTCACTACTGGAATAGACTAGAATGTCGTATATGAAAACTACCACGAACTGATCTAGATATGGCATAAAAATATGGTTCATCAAATCCATAAATATCGTTGGAGCATTAGTCAGTCTGAATGGCATAACTAAGAATTTGTAATGTCCATATCGTGACCTAAATAATGTCTTAGGTATGTCTTGCTCCCGAACTCTTACTTGATGATACCCTGATCGAAGATTGATCTTAGAGAAAACTTTGGCTTTACTCAACTGATCAAACAAATCATCGATCCTCGGTAATGGATACTTGTTCTTCATTGTTACTGCGTTCAATTGTCTGTAGTCGATACAAAACCGTGACGACCCATCTTTCTTCTTCACTAGAACCACTGCGCTTCCCAAGTGATCCACTGGTTCGAATAAACTTCTTTGACTTCAGTTCTTCCATATGTTGGTACAGTATATTTAGCTCTGATGATGCCATTTGGTAAACTTTACAAGATATTGGTCCTGCTCCAGGAATCAATTCTATACAAAACTCAACGTCTCTTATTGGGGGGTAACCCTGGTAGTTCTTCTGAGAAGGCATCTAAAAATTTCTTAACTACCTCAGGAAGTTGTTCTTCTGCTATCACTGTCAATGCGATCCTCTCTTCATGTTGGTCTCCCACAGATCTGTCAAAGGTGAAATCTTCCGTGCCCGGGATACTAAATAATACCCTACCCTTATGGAAATCTATCGTAACATGACTGTCTCTCAGCCAGGCCATGCCTAGAATAACGTCAAAGTTACCTATAGAAAACTCGATCAACCGTGCTGGTAGTGAACGCCCGCACACTACAACCGGATACGATATACATATTCTACTAACTCCAATGAGCCCATTACCGGTGAGTATATTCAACCTCTCTGGCAATACCTCAAACTCCAATCCAATATGTGTCACAAATCATACAGATACAAATGAATGAGATGCACCTGAATCAAACAATGATACTGTAGAATAAGATGCGATAGAGATATTACCTGCCACCACTTTGCCTGATGCCAAAGCCTCCTCCAGAGATAAAGTGAAAGCGTGCCCTTGGCCCTGCTGGGCTCCTCGCTGTTGGCTCCATTGGGCATGTTGTTGTGGCCTCTACTGACCCTGCTGCTAATTCTACTATTGTCGGTACATTAGAGCTTGCATCGGTAGCGAACGTTGAGCTAATGGCCGTACTATTATTACTGGCCCTCTCTGCTGAACTGCCCCTGGCGCTGGCAGTGCTGGTAACTGTTGGACTAGCCCTCCTGGCCTCTACATCATCGGACAATTGGCAATCCGGTGATCTGGATTGCCATACCTCATACACAACCCATTGGCTTTCCTACACACATATCTAGTGTGGCCTTCCTTGCCACAGTAAGTGCAACCCACCGGTGTTCCCTGGCGTTATTGTTGTTGTTGTTGCTGTCTTGGCTGCTGTCGAGTCGATACTGTCACCGTCAAGACTACTGCCCTCCTTGGCACTAAATCATAGATGTGAATGCCAGGTGATGGTACTGACGTCCGAGGTACCCCTCCTTCGCATCCTCTGTTCTGAACATGAGACCTCTTCTGGCCTCCAGTCCTTGCGGATAACCTCTGCACGGTAAGCTCGTGCCTCCGAACTGCTACAAATACTTCTTCTTATGTCGGGTAGTCGTGACCCTCTACCAGTTGTAGAACCTCCAGATGAAATCCTTGCAGGAATCTTATTGCTCTATCCGACTCTGTAGCCACTAAAGTCGGGGCGAATCTACTCAGCCTGCAAAACTCGGCTGCATATCCATCCATAGTCCTACCAGCTTGCTTGAGACCGATAAACCTCTATTGTAGCTCATATTGTGCGATGACTCCAAAGTACTTGGCCCATAATTGAGCTCTGAAACTGTCCCAGGAGATAGGATGCCTCAAGCCAATCTCTACTGACGTCCACCAGTCATGGGCAAGGTCTTGAAGCTGCAATCAAACTTGATCAACTTGTTCATCCGCTGGAACCTTTGATGCTGCCAGAATAATCTAAATATCTTGCAACAAGGCAGTGATGGCGTCCTCCGTGCCATCGAAGTATCTTGGGTTAAGTTGGCAAACCATACCGACGCCCCCGAATCAGTCATTCCTCCTCTTTCCAGGTCCCTCTGCAAACCTTGACTCAACAAGAATTTGTGCCCTTATTGTTGAAACTGCTGATGTTATTGCACAGCCATCTAATGCTGCTGCATAGCCATCATTCCTCGAAGGATCTCCAGTAATGTCGGGGTGTCAAGTACCATTGGTACTGTAGGTACCACTGGGGGTACAGGAATCTCAGAGGCTAATTGCTCAACATTTCCAACTTTCGGTACTACCGTGCCAGCTTGTTCAACTATTGGCTCTATTCAAATTTGACTCTGAACAGGTGCTACCTTCCGTTATTGCCCAAGGAAACCCTGTCCTGCCATGCATGCTGCTCTAGCAAATAAAGAAGTCCTAAAGAAAAGGACAAGAAACATCAAGAATAAGACGAAAATAATCAAGGAAACAATTGGTTCGATAGTCAAGCAAGTCTTTGAGAAGAAAGAATTCAAGATTTCAAAGGCACATATTTGATTGAGACTCCTATGATCATAATACCCCACTAGTCTAAAAATACAGACCTGCATAGGCCACTACTAAAACCTTGTAATGCCCTAGTACCGGAATACAGAGACGGACATGGCCAGCTCCCCCGTACAAGGTATAAAACGTCGTACGGCAGTCACAGCTGTAACTAAACAAGGGGGTGCATACTACAAACAAGTCACTTAGGGTCACACAACACATATATTGTCTCAATCAGTCAAGCAAGAATAGTAAACATAGAACATATATGACAAGGAAGTAAGGCATCCTAAACGCCCTACCACGATATTCTGGAAACCAGCTGTACAAAATAAGAAAGCTGACAGAGTATCAAAAGTACATGACCATGATCAGCTGCAGTCTGATTAGTTACAATCATGTAGGAAAACTAAATGTCCAGATATACGGCTAACAAGTGTCGGTGGCTAAACGCCCAAAATAAGTAAAGTGTGCAATAACGAGCAGGGAAGAAGAAACCAACTCGTTCCCTTCAACGACCATCCATCTAGTGCGTGCCATTGTTCAGGAAGAAGTACGCTAGATCCTCGGGTGCTGGCTCTAAACATGGCCATGCAAAACTAGTGGGGTTAGACCCCAAAAAGCAAGTACCACAAAGAAAGCACGAATGAAGAAATAAAACCAAGTTATGATATATATATATATATATATATATATATATATATATATATATATATATATATATATATATATATATATATATATAGTTCTGTCTCGTAGTTTCGGTTCATAGCCTATCGTGACACAATAATCTAATACTACAATGAAACAAGGACAATGGTTAGACCATCGCACCATGATAGTCCATATCCCAAGACTAATTGACATCAGATACAATACACAAACAAGCTCAGTTGCATAATCGGCCAATCACTTGTACGGCTTACAAGATGAAGTTTGGGTTATCCCAGAAGTATTATGTATATAATAGAAATTCTTAGATCGAACCATGTTCTAACAAGGGCTAGCTGAGCCAAGAATCGCCGTATAGAATATAGTATTATGCACCGGTCCCTCGTAAGGCCATCGTGCTAAGATCACATAGAACGCATAGTACAATATAATAGTCGGATATTGTCATCCACTAATGAGAATTTAAACAATATCCATGGGGGTTAGCCTTCACTCCTCATATAATGATTGAAGGTGAATAGTTAAGCACAATCTTGGGATTTTGTCCCTTCCAATGCTCTACATGTTTTAGTTGCCTAGTTAACCCTACGGTTAGCTGGAATCATATGGCGTGGTCACATGTTACTCCCCTTATATATCGTACCATGGTACGAACATGCTAGATATGAATCTGCTTTGTCACTTTGTAGTTCAATTTGGATTAACCAGAGCGTGATGCAACAGTCAACAAATCCTAGCCACGCTTGGTTATTGACCAACTATCATGTCCATATTGGATGAATTTATTATATCACATATCGTTTAGCACGTAGGCACACCTTAATGTGAAATATGTAATATAATCACGTAGAAACACTTAGCACGTAGGAACACATAGCACGTAGTAAGTGTATCAGCACGGATACCAATAGTTGAGTCAAATTATCAATTATTGGTAAATTATATGAGTTTTAGCACATAGCAATACGTAAGTCGAGTCAGGCACATAGGTATCATAGTCACTTGGTCGCATGGTCTATCTCTATTCATAGTCAGGTCAAGTATATAGTCGGGTTTAACACATGCTCACTCAGTTCTCATGCATTCCAATCATCAATCTCACACTTAGAATCACAAAAATCTAATAAAGCATCAAACCAAGAAAAATTAATAAATCATGCACACAGGGCCGCATAGGGTCAGGGACGTATAGAGTCAGTGTCGTATATGACAGTTGCCGCATAGAGGTTGCTCCCGCATAGGAAGTAAGGCCGCATAGGTCACATGAGTCGGGTCGCATAGGAAGTCGAGCTGCATAGGAAGTCGGGCCGCATAGGTCACATGGGTCACATAAGTCAGGCCGCATGAGCTCAGACTACAGGGGTTACATGAGTCAGGCCACATGAGCTCAGCCCGCATGGGTCATATGAGTCAGGCCGCATAAGCTCAGACCGCATGGGTCACATGAGTCAGGCTGTATAAGCTCAGAACTCGTGGGTCACATGAGTCAGGCCGCAGGAGCTCATACCGCATAGAAAGTTTGTCTCCCCTAACAGCAGGTTCAGACATGGCAGAAAGCTCCCAAAAACTAAAATAATATTTTTTTCATAAAAACTTTATTTCAACTCTGAATCAAGTGAACCAAAAGCCAAAAATGCTCGAAATAAAGTGCTCCATCCATCCCAATTTTTTTTTTTTGAAAATACCATGTTTTAGTATATCAAAACCACCAAAAATTAAGGAACCTATGAAAAAACCTAAACTTTAAATGTGGATATACTCAAATCCACTCATTAAAATCGAAAACTCCAAGTACTAAAAATGTTTAGAATCGTAACGCGGACGTGAGCTATCGGTGTTCATACCGAGAGGTTAGGTACGATCACGGTATTTTTGTAGAAGAAAAAGTAAATGAGCCAGAGGTAATATGGACGTGGCTATTTTCTTTGGATGGGGAACAGGGGAAGCTCATAGTTCAGAGATAATATGGACGTGAACTACTTGCTTCCCTTGAGGACATCCCACTGGGGGATCTTTGGTGGACTTATTACTTCTTGCGCACGAGAGTAAAAGTAATAAGTTCTAGATGAAACCATATCAGAGTTAATATGGATGTGATAGGTTTTGTGGATCTGTTACTTCTTGCACACCTGAGTGCAAGTAAAAGGTTTGAGACAAGCCCTCTCAGAGGTAATATGGACGTGACAAATTTTGTGGACCTAACACCGCTAGCGTACTTAGAGTTAATTACGGGTGATAAGTTGAGATGACAAGCGATAAAAGAGGTAATATGGATGTAATAATCGATAGCCAAATCCGGAAGGTTTGCTCAGAGGTAATATGGACAGGACAAACACGGTCGGAAAGAAATATTAGGACAGTAGTTCAGAGATAGTATGGACGTGAACTAACATTCGAGAAACTCACTTAGGAGTAGTGGTTTTCTTAGTGTAGTCTACCTGAAAATATAGATAGACCTGAGGGTTACTCCACTGGGGAGATTGTTAGGCTGATAGATCAGAGGTAATATGGATATGGCTAGCGTCTAACGAGACTGATTTTTAAGTTGTCCCTGCGGGAGTATGCAGGTGGACCTGAGTACTGCTCCGTTGGAGAGATTTTGGGGATCAATTATCTGTTGTATATCCAGGACTCATGAATACCGATAATGGCTTATCAAGGAAGGATAATGTTATGCATAAGCACGTACTAGGGATAAATAACAAAGGTTAGGCACCTTGTACATCTTTGTTGTCCAGATGGGGGTAGAGAGAAATACAAGCCTAGACTTAGACATGGTATTTTTTCAAAAACTTGCCATTGATAGGCATCAAGAGCAAGTCGCCATTGGATTTTGTGAGCCAGTAGGCACCGTTGGAGAATACAGATTCTACGACGAATAGCCCTTCCTATTTGGGTTGGGACTTGTTGGCCGTCTTGTGGGTCATAACCATTGGCCTCCTTACTGTGAAGACGAGGTCACCCATTTGGTAGGTCCTCTTCTTGATCCGTTTGTTGAAGGATCCTAAGAGGCACGCTTGGTACAGCTCAATGTGTTGTTAAGCTTAAAGACGTTTCTCATCGAGTGCTTCTAACTCTTGTATCCGTCAGCGGTGATTATTGTTAACGGTTAGCCGGTTGGAGAGAGCCACTATGAGTGAGGGAATTTGGACCTCGAGGGGGAGGAGCGCTTCGCTCCCATAGACCAAGAAAAATGGAGTACTGCCATTAGGTGTCCGGACCGCTGTTCGATAGGCCCAGAGACATTTTCCCAGCTTTTCATTCCAGTCGCATTTATTAGATGACACAAACTTTTTGAGTAGTTTTATAATGGTCTTGTTGAATGCTTTCGCTAGACCATTTGCTGCTGGGTTGTAGGCAATCGAGGCTGCATTCTAGATTCGAATTTTATCACAAAACTGATAGAAAGTGTGACTTTCAAACTGTGGACTATTGTCATAGATGATCCCCCGTGGCAAGCCAGAGCGGTATATGACGTGATACTTGACGAAGCTGATCATGTCTGACATATTGACTTCTATGAGTGGTACGACTTCTGCCCACTTGGAGAAGTAGTCGATAATGGCGAGGATGAAATGATGTCCTTTAGATGAAGATGGAATGATCGGTCCTATGATATCCATGTCCCAGACTTCGAATGGTCAAGACATAATGATAGGTTCTAGGAACTATGAGGGTTGATAGATAAAATCTGCGTTAATTTGGCATGCTTGGCACTTCCTCGTATAGTCAACGGCGTCTGCTACCATTGTCGACCAATAGTAACTCATTCTCCGGAGACGGTCATGTAGCTTGGGTCCGAGTTGATGGGCACCGTAAACCCTGTTATGAGCCTCACGGAGAGCCTGCTTCACTTTTTTAGTTGATAGGCATCATAGCAGACACCGTCATAGGAGCGGTGATACAGCATTTTAGTAGCCTTATTTTATTAGAACTGGAGGGAACATCTTCTGTTAGAAGTGGCTTCCTTTGGATTCTTGGGAAGAATTCTATAGACTGCGTAGTCGATGAATGAAAGTCTCTAGTCTTGTGAATTGGTGCTCGTCTCTACCGAGTAGCTCAGGCACAGACAGAGGTTGTTCTTTGGGTAGACTAGCTCTTGGCTGACCACGGTGATCAACTGGTGAGTGATGGCAGGGACGACCAAGGAGCTAGCGAGACCGGCAAGGACGTCAGCCTTGATGTTTTGTAGTTGAGAGACGTGCTCTACGAAGAACCCCTGGAAGGTAGATATTATACTGAGCACGGCTTGGTGGTAGGGAATAAAATCCGCATGCAGGACTTCGTACTCACCTCGGACCTGACTGACGATCAGCTTAGAGTCTTCGTAGGCCTCTAGGTAGTCGGCTCCTACTTACTTAGCGAGCTGGAGTCCAATAACGAGGGTATTATACTCTGCCACGTTGTTGGATGATGGCTCAGTAAGAGAATAAGCGTGGTTGATAACTAGATTATCTGGAGAGATCAACACGATCCCGACTCCAGCGACGGTGTCGCCCTTGGGCCCTGTTCTTGAAGCACCATCAAAGAACATTCGCCAAATGGCTTCTGCGCTTATCATATTGGAGTTTGCCACTTCATCCGGGATTTTCTCGTAAAGCTTTGAGGTTTCTGGCACTGGATGGGCAGCCAGAAAGTCGGCCAATGCTTGACCTTTGACCGCCTTTTGTAGAACAAATACCATATCGTATGGTGACAGG
Organism: Iris macrosiphon; assembly: GCA_036927795.1. Taxonomy (NCBI): domain Eukaryota; kingdom Viridiplantae; phylum Streptophyta; class Magnoliopsida; order Asparagales; family Iridaceae; genus Iris; species Iris macrosiphon. The sequence continues at coordinate 157,303,092 of JAYESA010000015.1, forward strand.
AGTATTGCCTACATAGCCAAGCGGGAGTTGAGTGCCCCGGGTTTGGTCATGAGGACCTTGAGGGGGTTGACCCATAAGATCACATGGATCATTTGTCCCGTCAAGTAATGCCGAGTTTTCTGGATAGCAAAGACCAGATCAAGGCACTCCTTCTCGACGGGATTATATTTGTGCTCCGCACCGACCATCATCCTACTGAGGTAGTAAATGACTTGCTCGAGAATTGTGTCACTCTTTTGGGCTAGTAGAGTACAAAGAAAGTGATCTATTGCTCGTACATAGAGCAGAAAGGGCTTTCCTACTACAGGGGCTACCAGCACCGGAGGGTTCATGAGGTATTTTTTAATGTTATCGAATGCACATTGGCACTCTTTATTCCAAACAAAGGAGACTTCCTTCTTCATGAGCTGGGTGAATGGGTGACAACGTCCAGAAAGATTTGCTATGAATCTTCTGATGTATGCCAGTCTCCCTTGAAGGTTGCGAAGTTCTCTGAGGTTCTTCGGCGGATGCATTTCAAGGATCGCTTTGGTCTTGACAGGGTCTATGTGGATACCTTTCGAAGTTATAACAAAATCTAGGAACTTGCCACTGGAGACTCCTAGGAAAGACTTGTTAGGATTCATCTTAAGCTGGTGTGCCCGCGTGATCATCTCCCGCTATGTACATTGTTCTTACATAGGAGAAAGTAGATGGAATAGTGGACATCGCACTTTCTGTATTGGACTCTTGCAGCGAATAGTCCTCGAGAAAAGTTGTCAGTATCGCATCTTCTTCGAATTTTGAGGGAACACTAGCCCCAGCGTAGGAAGATGCATCTTCTAGGAGAGGGCGACTACCCCCAGGGATCTTAATATATGTTCCATGGTAATCGATATCCCCTCGGAATGCCGGGTTATCATAGAGTTCTAGGGGATTGCTACCCCCAGCTTGCAGAATTACTAGGGGTCTTGAGGAAGAACCACCCCCAGCAGCTGACAGTTTCTTCTTGGAGCGGGTGCCCTAAAAAACTCCTTATGTAGGTACCGTTGCTTGTCCTTCTTGGGCCCGTCTCCTCGATAAGCTGGCGGAAAGCGAAGGGTTTGAGGTCCCAGACTTTTGACCTCCCCTTGTGGAGGGAGACTTCCAAGAGAAATAGTACGAGGCGAAAGGCAGCTCCTCCTCCTCTAGTAATTGTACATATTTTTGGGGATGCTGTTGGGTATGTGCCTTTGGTTGCAGCCATTACATTGCCGACTTCCTGGTTGTTGGCACTACTATTTTAGGACAACAACAGTTGATGATGATATAGGCACAGGGGTATCCTTGTCACGCTCCAGTCCCAAAATATCGAGGGACTAGACACGTGGCAATGGCCAACAGCACACACCGATGGGCAAACCCAATTTAATGGACCCATAAGGATGTACTTAAGCTGTAGTATAATAATAAAGATCTAATATACTAATCTCATCCACAGAAATGAATACAACAATATCATAATCATAAAGCAAGATCAATCTCAATAAAACATAAACTCGGGGAACAACCCGATAATGAGTCTGGTACAATAGTCAAGATACATGAATGAAGATAACAACAGAAAATACTGAGTATGGATAAAGCATATACTCATAAGATATCCTCGGAGATCACCCGTCTTTTGGTTCTGGTACTGCTCCAGTGCCTGCACCTGTTCCTGTTTCTGCTCCTGCTAATGTTCTTGTACCGTATACCTCGGGATAGATCTCGTCTGCTATTCCTGGGGACATAATCAAGATCCAGGTCCTCAGGGAACATAGCAAGGTACAAAATAACTCAAGCCAAAAATAATACAGTGCAACAATAAATGAAACAATAGGGTAAACTATGTAACCATCTATGTGAAATGCGAGTGAGAGCATCACTAGACTTAGGCTGAGATTACGAAAAGCTCTGTGTCGAGGAGCCTGTAGTAGATATACTATGTAATTTACTATATAATCTACTATGTAATTTACTATGTATTGGGCCTACGACACCATAATATATATAAAATCAGCATGTAACCTGTGTGTCTCTCTCCACCCAATGTAATCACACGTCTCATGTCCATGACACGCAAGATCAAGTCTAATACAGCAAGTCATATGATATATAAGCAAAAGAATATGTCATGAAACCTGTAACCTATACAGAATTACCATGAATATCTCAGGAAGATTCTGTCTCATGAATAGTGTCAGGTGTCCTGAGGTATAACGTACTTGATAATGCAAGCACGAGAATGAATAGGGTCTCGATATCCATCTCTATGTGACATTACAGAACTCTGTATACAGTGTTGACACCCGAATATTATTCGAACGCTAAATATTGTCACACGGTCCTAGGTTAAACATGTATAACATATAAATAAATCAAGATAACAATATGAATTAGGTACTACAAGTTTTGGCAAGGTACACTTGCCTATGGTTCTGACTCCAACTGTAGCTCTGGTAGCAGTAGGATTTGCATGTACTCCTCCGGTTGCTGAAATAGACATCACCATCAGGTTCAGAAGACATCAAGTAGATAAAATTTCCTGTCCTTGAATCCAATTTGGACACAGGGGCAAAAGCGACAGTTTCTGGTCAAAGAGGGGTCCACCTGTGGCCCGCTTCGCACCGAAAAATGTGCCAGAGACAATATTCTCCAAATTCGTCAAACTTAGTGTCAACAAGTCCAGAATGATAATACGAACCCAACAGAATGTCCAAAACTGGATTCCGATGAGTCGATCACAAAATTGCCCGTCAAGTGGGGCCGTGGGGCCTACGATGCGCGATTTTGTCAACGTTCTCAGAATTGAACCAAACTTGGGTCACAGGACCAGCGTATTGCTATGAGTCCGATGGCGCAAGTTTATTTCGATACGACGTGCATACACGAAGTTGTCGACGGATACGCGTTAATTCTGATGTGCACGCACATCCAAATTAACTTTCGCAAAATCTCACACGTCCGTATTAATGGCGCGCACCTTTAGGTGAAGTCCTCACACGACCAAGTCATCCCGTTTAGCGGGACGCACTCAGTTCTGGGAAAAAATAGGGTAAATATTTTCTTGATTTTGGATCGCAGTTCGCGATCGCCACAGGATGCGACACACCAAGCGGGTTACACGGGTATCAAGAGGGTCACGCAGGGTTCGCATCACAGCAGACGGAATGGGAAATAGGGCAACAAGGAGAGAGAAACGGCTACCTGAACAGGGCTCTGCAGAGGGCTGAAATGTGCGCTTCGTGAGACTTTGCGACACGGTGGCTAGGGTTAGGGTTTCTCGCCGTCGGAGCTGTTGCAGCCGGAGGAAGGTGGAGACGGTGGCAGCTCGTTGGGGTCGTCGTGGCGGCTGGGTCCCGGAGCTGGAGGCGGCTACTGGCAGAGCTCGTCGGTGGGGGAGGTGCAGGGGAACTCGGTGATGGGTGATGGGGATCGGGCTCAGGGGTTCACGGCAGTAGAAGCATGAGAAAAAAATACGCTGGGGAATCATACGTGTAAAACCCTCAACATGCAGGAAGCCCGTGTAAAATAGAGCTCCAACACTGGGTGGCATAAAACATAACTTCAAAGCCATTGGCGTACACAAGAGCATCAACGCTAATTCAGCGTAAAATATAGCTCCAGAACAACCCGCATAAAGCAGTCCTCCAAAACTACTTCAGCGTAGAAAGGTTGCTACATCGCCACTTCAGCGTAAAACCTGTCTGCTTTTAATGCAGCGGGAAGTTGTACGAGGAACTCTTCGTATTCCTCGAATGAACCTGTCAGTTGAAGCAGTGAACCTGACTCCTGACAAAGAGTACTGCACAACGATCGAGAGGACGGCTGTAATGATGACTCTGCACAGAACTCCAGGCTGTCGTCTAGTGACATAATCCTTGATATAAGACGTCGTTTACGCATTCAAGGAATACGCTGCCTATTTTTCACAGGCAGAAGATGAGCTTTTTTGCTCAGGATGAGACGAAACCAACCGCCACGTCAAAAACTGTTTTTCGTACAGAACTCGAGGCACGTCTCTGCAATTAATGCGCGAGATGGGAGCAGATCTCTGTATTTAATGCACAAGATTTGGTTCTACTTTTTGACTGGGTGAGCTATAATTAGGGCTAATACGTCCACATCACCATCCCCGCACATTACGCCAACTAGGCTATTTTCAGCTATAGGAGTACGCCTTATGCCATCTCCTTGAAATACGTCGATCTGGCTATTTTCATCTATAGGAGTACGCCGTATGCTATCTCCTCGAAATATGCAAACTCAGGCTATATTTGCAAAGGTGCGTGATAAGGCTATCTGGCCCAGAATACGCTCAAGATCTCAGTCGAAGAATGATAACTGGCTGGTTACCTATCCATGCAACATCAAGCTTTACGCAGAATTTGGCTTCTACGCCAACATGACAGCTATTTGGCTTCTACGCCAACATGACAGCTACTTGGCTTCTACGCCAACATGACAGCTACTTGGCTTCTACGCCAACAAGACAACTATTCGACTTCTACGCCTACTCGGCTTTTACGCCATCAGAACAGCTATTTGGCTTTTATGCCAACGAGACAGTTATTTGGCTTTTATGCCAACATTCTTTACGCGAAGGGCAGTTATCTACGTGGCTTGCATGCCGTGATCTTCGACGAGCGATTATACACATTATCTCATAATGGGACACGTGTCACACGCTGATTCAGGAGATCATTCATACGTGGGTGGCAGTTATTATAACTGTCGCGTAAAAGGTACAGCTTTCTCCACTGTTCGGTTTCTATGCCGACTGTAGCTGAACTCTATAAATAGAGACTTCCGGCCACGGAGGTCAGGGCGGTTGAATCCAAGGTTGAATTCCAGGTCGAGGATTTTTCAAGAAAAGAGAGTATATCAAGAGAGTGTTGATTGACTACTTTGGCAACGAGAGCTCAATCCTTCCTGCAGTCTTTGAAGCTTCTTTTTCGTCTTCTACAGCACTTCTTCGTCATCGTGTGGTCCAAGGGACAAAGTGATCGACCGCAGATCAGACTCCTATAGCAATATTTCTCCAGAATCAAATTTTTGTACTTAACATCCTCGTATAGGATTAATTGTACTTCTTTTTCTTGTTTGTAAACAAAGAAAGGGTTTCGTATAAACCTAGTTTCAATTTCTTTCGTTTATTATCAAACACAAGATGGCGACTCTGCTGGGGACTACTTTCTCATCTGACGAGAAAGTTTTTGCTCAACACGATGCTGTATCCGTAGGATCAACGAAGAAGACTCTGGTCTTCCAGTTCGACCAATCGGCTTACGAAGACATGCTTCGAGCAGGGGGTAGCTCTCATTCTCTCTCTGTCCAAGCAACAGGAGGTTGCGTAAAGTATGGATGTCCCGGACATCCTCTACCATTCCTGCGGACTCTCTCTCTCCGATCAACAAGGTTATGACATCGCAACCTGTGCGCCCCGTGCGTAAAACTTTGTCTTCCGTCTGTGACGTGGCAGACAAAGCTTATGGCAATGCCTCAGTGCCAATCCAGAAGTCTACTCTGCACCCTGTGCATAAAACTTTGTCTCCCATTTGTGATGTGGCAGACAAAGCTTCTGGCAATACCTCAGTGCCAATCCAGAAGTCTACTCCGCGTCCTGCGCATAAAATTTTATCTCCCGTCTGTGACGTGGCAGACAAAGCTTCTGGCAATGCCTTAGTGCCAATCCAGAAGTCTACTCTGCGCCCTGCGCGTAAAACTTTGTCTCATGTCTGTGACGTGGCAGACAAAGCTTCTGGCAATGCCTCAGTGCCAACCCAGAAGCCTACTCCGCGCCCTGCGCGTAAAACTCGGTCTCCCGTCTGTGACGTGGCAGACAAAATCTCTGACAATGCCTCAGCGCCAATACAAATATTCCAAATGCGCCCGCGCATAAAAATACATCTACCCTCTACAATGAGGCAGATGGTCCTTGCAATCACCGCAATGGAAAACAAGTGGCAAACCTTCCAACCTCTCAGCTTTTACGCCATAAAGAGAAGAATTTGCCCGCCCTTCAGATTACGCTGTAGAAGCATGAAAAATACGCTGCAGATTTATACGCAATATGCATAAAACTCGCTTAAAGCAGAGTTTCAGTGCTGTGCAGCATAAAACATGACTTCAGAGCCATTGGCGTACAGCAGAGCTTCAACGTTGTTCAACGTAAAATATAGCTCCAGAACAACCCGCGTAATGCAGTATTTCAGACTGCTTCAGCATAAAAAGGTTGCTACCTCGCCTTTATGGCGTAAAACCTATCTGCTTTTAATGCAGTATAGAGGTGTACGAGGAATGCTTTGTATTCCTAGAATGAACCTGTCAGACAGTACAATAAACCTGACTCCTGACAAAGAGTACTGTACGACTATCAAGACGACGACTGTAATGATGATTCAGCACAGAGCTCCAGACTGTCGTTTAGTGACAAAGCCTTGATTTAAGTCATCATTTACGCATTCAAGGAATATGCTGCCTAGTTTTACATAGGAAAGCATGAGCTTTTACGCTCAGGATGAGACAAAGCTGACCTCCACGTCAAAAGCTGCTCTTTGTACATAATTTGAGGCACGTCTCTGCAGTTAATGCGCGAGATGGGGGCAGATCTCTGTATTTAATGCACGAGATTTGGTTTTATTTTCCAATGACTGGGAGAGCTATAATTAGGGTTAATACGTCCACATCACCATCCTTGCACATTACGCCATCAGGCCATTTTTAGCTATAGGAGTACGCCGTATGCTATCTCCTCGAAATACGCTGACCTGGCTATTTTCAACTATAGGAGTACGTCGTATGCTATCTCCTTGAAATATGCCAACCCAGGCTATATTTGCAAAGGTATATGAACAGGCTATCTGATCCAGAATACGCTCAAGACCTCAGTCAAAGAGGAATAACTGGCTACCTTTACGCCGGCTACCTATCTATGCAGCATCAGGATTCTACGCCTACTTGGCTTCTACGCCAACCTGACAGCTACTTGGCTTCTACGCCTATATGTCAGCTATTGGGCTTCTATGCCTACTGGGCTTCTACGCCTACTTGGCTTTTATGCCATCAGAACAACTATTTGGTTTTTACGCCAATGAGACAGTTATTTGGCTTCTACGCCAATCATCTCTACGCGAGGGGCAGTTACCTACGTGGCTTGTATGTCATGATCTTCGCAGCAGTTATACGTATTATCTCTTAATGGGACATGCGTCACACGCTTATTCAGAAAATCATTTATACATGGGTAGCAGTTATGATAACCGCCGCGTAAAAGATGCGGTTCTCTCCGCTGTTCAGTTTCTATGCCTATAAATAGAGACCTCCGTCCATGGAGGTCAGAGGTCAGATTTTATTAGGAGCGGATTTGATCTTTGAGAGACAAAGGTCAGAAAATCGAGAGAAAAGAGCTAGAGCACAGACAGAGGAGAGTGATTGACAACTTTGACATCGAGCATCCAATCCCTCTTGCGATTTTTGAAGCTTTTCCTTATTCTATAGCACTTCTTCGTCATCGTGTGGTCCAAGGGACAAAGTGATCGACTGCAGATCAGACTCCTATAGCAATATTTACCCAGATTTAAATTTTGTACTTGATATCCTCGTATATGATTAATTGTACTTCTTGTTTGTAAACCTAAGAAAGGGTTTCGTATAAACCTAGTTTTATTTCTTTCGTTTATTATCAAACATACGCGGAATGCTGACGGCCGATTGAGGACTTTCTCAGTTTTACGCCAACCTGTGCAAAGCTCCAGATTACGCCAGGATAAGCCCCTCAGCTTAAAGAAGACCTGTTTTACGGGAAGTTACGCTCCTCATGGATCATGTGATACTCACATGGCTGAACTGCTCTACTCATATGGCAGAGAAAGTGTTCTGGTTTCTAATCTCCATAGGCCCACTGATGTAAAAAGGTAGAATAAGCCTTCTTCTACTTCTTCTGCTAATATCGCTGATTTGCGTGAATTCGTGATCCAGAAACGCAAAAACAGGGGTCAAAATCAAGATTTAGCGCCCCTAACTTCCAAGCGTGGAGAGATTATGTGGGAAGATGCGTCAACATCTAATGTCGTCATGACATATGGACCACATGAAAATTCTATCTTTATTGTTCCACCAACTCGAAACGACCAGCATCAAATAATCTTCGGTCGAATGCAGAACCGACCAATTGTACAAGAAGATTCTCATGAGTCTGATGCTGGAAGAATGCAAATCCACAGATATAGCCCACAAGCTTTAAAGATTATACAAAGCATGGGTTATGATTTGAAGTTGAAACAAGGCCTCAACTATAGAAAAGGTAGACGAACACCGTTGCATGGTAATCCTTACTGTCAACAAACTCATTTCGGGTTAGGGTACACCGAATCTCTTGCAAACTCTAAACCTCCAGAGTCTGATCCTGTAATACCAGAGGCAGGTCCTTCTAAATCAACTTCTGTGGACAAACGCCATGACATGTCTGGGGGTAGTCTACCTCGACAAAATATGACAGCATCCAAAGCTGGGGGTAGAATTCCATCTGAGTCCGAAGATGATGCAACGATGACCATCTTCCCAGAAGATCGTAAAACTCAGGCATCGGGAGCCCGAAGGCCAAAGAAGACTTTCTCCTTCAATGAAGATGTCATCATTAAAATCTTCAATATATTGATGAAGGAAAACAAGCTTCGGCTACCCAACATCAGATACCTTGAAAGGACTGGCAAGGTTGATGACCCAGAATATTGTCTCTTTCGTCGGTACATTCATCACCCCACAAGGGCATGCTATATACTAAAAAAAAGAATCCAGGAGTTGATCAACACTAAAGTCATTACTTTGCATATATAAAAAAGGGGATGATCACTGCAAATTGATTTTACTCTAACGTGATAATTTGCTCCCTCAAGAAGTACCGGATGACGAGTCCCTAAAGTTTCCCCAGCGGATTCTTCAGGTCTATCCCCACTCAGCAAATCACTATCCAGTAAAATTTTCGGACATCGGTTCACGTCCATATTTCTCTGAACTGTTGTCCAAATTTGTTTTCCCCAGCTGAAATTGCCATGTCCAAATGACCTCTGAGCAAACCTCCCAGTTTGTGGCTATAGATCAGTTCACGTCCATATTACCTCTGAACTACGTCTTTCTACTCTCTCCAGCAGAGTAAATCTTTCACCCCAAAAATGGTCATCTCCACTGAGTCATATCTTACCATGTCCTCATTACCTCTGAGTAAGATATCTTCAGAACTTCTTCTTGTCCATATAACCTCTGAGTAAAGTTTTTCTCTTCGACTTTCTGCTATCACGTTCGCATAACCCATGGTAGTGCTAGTCATGTCAACTTATTATCTGTACTTAAGGTACGCCATGGGTAATAAGTCAATAACCCATATATACAAATTGACTCTTGGTTTTCCATACCCAGCAAGTGCTTATCATATTCTGAATAGATATGATCAGCAAGTTGGCATCCCCAGCAAGGGCCTATGTGCAGATATTTTCTTTTTTGTTACAAATTCGGATAAATAGCCATTATCCGTGTTCAAAAGTCTCGGATACGCAATGGATGATGGATCCTTAAAATTTCCCCAGCGAAGCAATCTTTAGGTCTACTCACACACTCCCGCAGTGACCATTCACAACCAATCTAGCTAAGTCTGCTATGTCCATATTACCTCTGAGCAGATATATACCTCCATCTCCAGTGGAGTCATAACTCAAAAGTTTGTCATGTTCATATTACCTCTGAGCAAACCTTCCGAGTATTTTTGCTATCGATGATCATATCCATAATACCTCTGATATCGGTTGTCATCTCAACTTAACACCCGTACTTTATTCTAAGTACGCCAGTGGTGTTAGGTCCACAAAAATTGCCACGTCCATATTACCTCTGGCAGGGCTTGTCCTAAACTTATTACTTGCACTCTCATACACAAGAAGTAATAGGTCCACAAAAAATTCCCCTGGGGAATACTCGCAATGGAAACGAATTGTTCATGTCCATATTACCTCTGAACTATCCTCATTTTCCCCAGCAAAGAGAAAGTTAGTTCATGTTCATATTATCTCTGAACTATATCGCTCCAATATTCTCCACAGAGTCATATTTTACCGCGTCTATATTTCCTCTGCTAGAACTTGTCTCAAAACTATTACTCGCACTAACGTACGCAAAAAGTAATGGGTCCTCAAAAATCCCCCAGCAGGATATCTTTACGGGCCACAAAATCTATCACCTGATTGGGCTTGTGTCGAACTTATTATTTGTACTCAACGTGCGCAACAAATAATCGGTCTACCAAGGATCCCCCAGTGGGATGTCCTCAACAAATCAAAATTTGCATAAACAATCATAAAGAAATGGAGGGTCCCCATATGATTTCAAATGGCGCTTATAGATTAGCCAAGTTTAATAAAAAATTTGATAATGGCCACTATCAACTGCAAATTCTCGAAGAAGTACTATACTTGATCTCCTTTGCCTAACGGAGTATGATGAAGATTTTATTCTGACGATACTATGCACAAAGGTTAACTGGATCATATTCTATCAGATTCATAGGACCTCTTAATGGATATGCTTAACTAATTTGTAAATCTATCATGTTCATATTACCTCTGATAGTGTTTAGTATACAAATTTAGTTGGATTATATTCTATCAGGTTCATATTACTTCTGAATAGATTTACATTCAGCAAAACCTTAACGAAAGTATGTCATGTTAATGATACCTCTAATATCACTTTCATCTTAGCCTATCATATTCTAAAGTGATGGGTCCACAATGTCAGAAAATGTACTCTTTATTATCTTCGGGAAAAGAGCAAATTACATAGAAAAGCAAAAAGTACATCATTGGGGAGGAGCAGTCAAATCACGAATCTGCTGCACCAAAGCGGCCACCCTCTCATTCCTAGAGTCCAAGATGTTAGCGCGAGCCCGCTCCAGTCGTACCTCGTCATCGCTCAGGAGGGATAGTTCAGACCGAAGATGAACAAAATTGGCACGGATGTCGCCCGCACGTACCAAGTTCCGCTGTGATGTATCCATTCGGCCCTTCAACTTATCTCGAGCTACCAATGACTGGAGAGCCCACTCCTTTGCCTGAGCTAGTTTAGCTTCCAATTTGCGGACCCTCGCTTCATTTCCCGCATGTTCGGCCTCGCACTTCGTTAGATGAGGAATAACCTCCTCCAAGATGGCCTGTTCTGCATCCATCTCCTGCTGCGGTGTCTGGATGGATTTATTCAGGCATTCCATCTGTTCAGCAAGCTTCGTAGTCAAGGAGTCATACTCGGCCTGAATCATATCGTCGACGTTGCCTCGAGATAGTTGCAAATATTCGTTAATGGGTTATTCTAAACCATTAACTATTTGCTCCAGCGCATCAGCTCTCCCAACGTCGTTGAAATTTCTGATCGGCGCTATCGCATGCTGGGAGGACGTCAGCAGATTATCGAATCTCAAGTTCTTCTCCAGCACCATGGAAATCAACTCCTTTAAACTGTGGTAGAATAGGCTGGTATATTGTTCAATCAGCATATCGAAGACCGGATGCACGCTAAGAGTGGCTACGATACCAGGAAATATCCTTCCAGGAATGACCGTAGAGGATGTTGCCACGGCCGTTGCCTCTACAGATGGCGCTATAAAAGAACTAACACCAGCAACGGTTGAAGTTGCTGGCATACTCAACGAAGGAGGCACAGTCGCGATGATGGGCTCATCCTCCTCTGAAGATATCTGAACTGCTGTTGGCGAGACGACACTCGAAAACATTGCAGACGAAGAATCGGCAGCGTCAAAGCATGCCCCTTCGGTATCAAACACCACCATTTCATCGGCAGTATCCGCAACAAACTCAAAGGTTGCATCAACTCTGCCCTCCCCTGAGATGTCTTCACCTGAAGAAGACAAGAGAAAGTTAATATCAAATTGATGTTAATTTTCCTATTAAAAAAAGGCGTAAAGATAATATTTACCCATGGCCAATGGTATATATGTCGCGTCCGCAGCCTGAATAGCTAAATCATCTCTTAATGATGCTAGACAAGCTATCATACCTGGAGAAGAGGGTGCACCAACTGACACTGGCGGGTAGTCTTCCCAGTCTTCACCAAGATCCACTCGAGGCTCATCAGGTAGAATTTCGCTGGAAATACTTACAGATGAAGTAGGGGTTACTCCCATTATTTGTCTGGATAAAGGTATCCTTAATATGCTCGACCTCGAAGGCGATTTCGTAGCACTACCAGAAGCAGTAGTAGCAACAACGATCTCCAGCAAAGAATCTTCGGCACTGCTAGCCGGAATTATGGAGGTTCCCTCTCTAAAAGTCGAAGGACCTCTGATCAAAGAATCATCCCCAACAGGGGAGACGACAGGCTCGCTCCTAGAAGCCCCCTGGTGAAAGCCCTTTTCGGACCTCTGGCAATCTTCTTCTTGCGAGGGGAAGGCTCTTTCAGAGTCGAAGTCTTCCGTTTCTGGGGGATAACGAGAGGCTCTGCCGGCGGAGCTATTATGCCTCTCGGTATTGTTTGACAAGAACTCGTCTGCCCTGGTGGTGTCTTCATTCTCATCCGAGGAAACAGACAGAATCTTCTCCCTTCTACTAGACCTATGAGAGGGCATCCTAAAACTTCCATGCACATCAAAATCGCGATGGAAGCTATTGATGGACGCATAGAACTGCGTGTACGAGTGCAGAATGCGCAACTCCATAGAGAGAGAAGTTGTGGGCACATCAAAAGTTGTACCGGTACAACCCGTGATGAAGTACCGCCATCCTCTGGCTCCATCAATAAGTCCGCCTTTGGACTTGAAGCTGGTATTGGCATTCCCCACATGCAACTGGTCATACCCAAACTGCCTGGTGAACCGACTAGGCAAATAAGGCTCCAGGTAGCAGTGGTCATCACTTCTGTACAGCAAATGGGAAGGTCTAATGCAGACCAACCAGTAGAAGGCTTCAGGAGAAAGAATGGTCCTCTCTTGACCCCCATCCTTAAGCTTCTTCCCCTGTTGATTAATATATACAGGGGGGACGATACAGAAGAGCTTCCAGCTGTGGGCAACATTTAACGCCCGCTGGCAATCTATGACGGTCGCCACATTCCAAAAGGAATTCTTGTAATTCAACAAGAAGTTATTTCCCGAACCGCTGGCAGGACCGGGAGACATCACCCTGGTATTATGAAGAATTAACCATCCCATCAGGTATAGGAATGGTAATTCCACCCTGGGAAAGCTTTCGCGCTGCGTATCATCAGCAAGCAACCCATCAGTAAGGGCCCTCAGACCTGCTTGTATTCTACATACCATAGCAGGAAGCAGACCCAGTCTTACTCTGAACACCAAATGCACTGCAGGCCATAGGGTGTTGCGATGGATGCGATCTGCAGATGCGATACCAGACACTACCCAGCGGCGAAGCCAGACGGAGAGAAAGCCAGCCAATTGAGCTTCCCTTGACAGAGGCTTACGACAAAGCCTCATATAACTGAAGGCTTTTGTGCCTGCAGGGTAACCCTCTATCTCCTCGTCAAAAATATGATCTGGAGCCCCTGCGTCTTCAATAAGATCATCGACCGTGTTAGCATTAAGCATGCTCAGGAGGTTCAAGGGCTTATCTCGGCTATCTACCACCTTGTTCGGCTTAATATTTCTGGCCTGGTGGAAGAAGAGATAGGTTGCCCACTTGTTGATGTGAGCCAAATTAGAGGCCCCCTTGTAGAAAGTGGTGCAGGCAAGATAATGGCACATCAGCTCCTGATATACTGCCACTGCCCGAGGGTTTGTATCCCTCAACTCCCTGTTGGTAGGGACGTACTCTTCATAAGGAGCGTCCCCCATTGGCAGCTTTGAAATCTCTGCCATCTCATGAAGGGCTAAGCCCAACTCACCCAGCGGAGAGGCAAAAGTCCCAGTGAGCAAGTTGTATCGCTCCATCAAGGCTAAGAACAAGTTAGGGTTGATAGGCAGCCCAACACTTGTGGCGCTCACAGCCGCGAACAAGCCAATACTTTTCAGCTCCGTCTGAAAGTGCTTCAGGGCCCAGGCAGTCAAACTGGCCCATCGAAGATTCCCCGGGCTAAGCCATCCACTGGTCCGAGGGTTGACCCTGGGGTACATTCCTCCCTGCCCCATAAAGTTATTGCAGAAGGTCGATATCTGAATCGGCTGGATCAGCGAAGTGTCTTCACTCGGGACACTACCCGGCAGCAATCCCCTAAAGGACATAACAGGGCCTGAAGGATGGCTCATATAGGCCCCCCGGTCGTATTCCTTATTGTATAAGATCTTCCCCGATCGGCCATGAAGATCGGGAGTCAGGGTCCATACCATCTTCCAAGGATGTGTGGCGTGTAAGAACGCAGAGATAGGGTAATTCCTGAGCATCCGGGGCAGATACATGACCGTGTCCTCAGCAGTAAACACCCAATCCTCCTTCTTGGGTTTAGTCTGGGACTGTTTGTCGATAACATCCCCGAACAAGAAGCCTGACTTCTTATACTCCGTTCCGTCTATGTATGTCAGAGGCTCCCCACTGATCATACTCAACAGCATGCGTTCTCCTTGGGACGAGATTAAGGTTCCCCTTTCTTCAGGATAATTAGCTCCAGAAATGGGGAATGTCACATGCGACAAGTCCTCCAAATAGTTCGAGTTCAGCATCCCGGCAGCAGAACCCATCACCTCAGCCAAAAGAGGGATCTGCAAGTCCACTACAAAATGCAAGAAAATAAGTCAGTTTCTACACTAGACGATACACTCTTGCAGTTTACGCCAAAGGTTATCAGTTTAAATTTTTATGCCAAGACTGTAAAAACTTGAGCTCTTACGCTGAAACCTATTTCGGAGGTATAAAATTTAAGGTTGGCAATATACACCAAAATCTAACAGTCTGAGCTTTTATGCCAGATTGACAAAATTTGAATTTTTTTTACGCCGGAATTCATATCCAGTGTGTAAAATTCAAAGTTTGCAGTATACGCCAAATTTCGACAGTCTGAGTTTTTACGCCAGACTGCAAAATTATGGAGTTTTTACGCCGACACATTAGGAATGTGCGCGTAATAATAAAATATCTCCGTACATGCTCCTCCTCGAAGAGGCTCTCAGCACAAAAGATGACCTTGCGCGTGCACGTACAACGTGTGCGAAGGATTTTTTCCTCCCGAAGTCTTTACTTGTAATGTCCGGAGCACAGCTCGACGGTGGAGCGCTGCGTTCTGATCGAGGCTCGTTCAACCTAATGGGAGTTGTTCGTGCTTGAGCAGTGGAGCGAGAAGAGGAAGCGACATTCTTTCCCTTAGCAGTGGAAGCCTATTTAGGTGCCATGGCGATTCTAAGTTCTCAAGAAAGAAGAAGAAGGGTTCTTGGAAAGCAAGGGTTTCGTGAAGACAGATAAAAGTTCTCTCTCAAGACCTTGGGCTATTTATAGAGTTCGGATAACTCTTCGAATCCCTAACCAAATCCGATATTTAATATTCTGTTATGATTTAGGACCACGTCAGCCTATCATTTGAAAAAAAGAAGACGGACAGTCAGTGGATCCAGAATTTACGCGCAGAGCAGATCTATAATTTTACGCTAAGGAGCCTTTATGCTCAGAGGCTACAAATCTATGGTTTCACGCTCAGAAGCTATACGTCTATGGTTTTACGCTCAGATGCTTTTACGCTCAGGAGCTTTTATGCTCGAGAGGCTACAAACCTACGATTTTACGCTCAGAGGCTACAAATCTATGATTTCACGCTAAGGAGCTTTTACGCTCAGAGACTACAAATCTAGGATTCTATGCTCGAAAGCTACAGACGGCCAATTACAAGGGTTTATGCAGAAGATGCTCCTTTTTTGGTACAAAATATTCCAAGTGCCTGAAATACACAGAGTTCAGCATTGAAGATGACTTTTCTTCTTGGGTGGATTGGAAGTTCATCCAAAGTCCAGTCAGAATATTTTACAAAAGTTCAAGGATGGCTTAGTCGACAGACATTTCTCGCCCTTTTTCAAGGGATTTTCGGGAAAACCATTCGTAAAGATGATGATCTGAACAAGAATTCTTCGTATCAGAGAAGTGATAGTTCAGAATTCTACGCGACTCATCGTCCAAAACAGCATGACAGTTTGGATCTTCAACTTAAATGCTAAGGAGTTTTTTATGCGTCTTCTGCTACGCATAAAAGATGGGACAAGATCAGATACTCTTTTATCAGAGTCGGCGTAAAATAATTCAGACGTGCCAAAACTGCACACATTCAGACTTCCTCACAGCAAATATGGCAAATCATCAGATGTGTAAAAGAAGACAATTCTATTAATCATGATTACATATGATGAAAATCTAGTCTACAAAGGATTTTTCATCTCCATGATTCCATATGATGGAAATACTTTTTCTATAAAGGGTTTCTCATTTTTATTTAAGATCACACCAAGAATCTGTTTTGCCAGGTTCTCGTATTGGTGTAGATCTTTTTCGTCTTCTACAGCAGTTAATCGGCTTCCGCGGCCGATTAATAAGAAAATGATTAATGGCGGGAGGATACAGAACTGGGCGTGTATCAATTTTGCAAGCCCACCCTTCATACGCCATGGCAGACATGCCCTAGAAATTGGGTTAGGGGTTCAGACCCAACATAATACTGGAAGACAGGGCCAAGCTGTCTGCCTTTGTCCAGCGCCATGATGGGAGAAAATACAGCTTGCAAGCTGTGTGGTCCAATACGACCCTTCCTCTCTCCTGGACGAATCGCCATATAAAATTGCTGATCATCCCGAGCAAAGAAAGCTATGATATCCTTCCATGATCCATCGTTGCAGAGGATATTTGCTCGAAGATGCCTCTTTTTATGACTCCTTACATGCTGGAAGAACATGCTCTTCTTCTTCCTCAAATTAACCCAACGAAGCTCAACCATTTCTTTGTGGTGAAGGAAGTGTGGGAAAAATAGGTTAACACATTCGCCTTTATATAGGCAGAGGAGAACACACCGAATCCCAACAAACTCCTAAAAATTTGTCGAAAAATTAGCCTTACGAAATGAGTCAAACTTGACCGTTTCATGCTTCATTCAAATTGTTCAAATTACGAGGAATTTGAAAACTTTGAAGGGGGTCTTATAGAAGCATGAAAAAAAATATGCTGGGGAATCATACGCGTAAAATGCTCAACATGCAGGAAGACCGCGTAAAATAGAGCTCCAGCACTGGGTGGCGTTAAACATGACTTCAGAGCCATTGGCGTACAAAAGAGATTCAACGCTGATTCAGCGTAAAACATAGCTCCAGAATAACCTGCGTAAAGCAGTCCTCCCAAACTACTTTGGCGTAGAAAGGTTGCTACATCGCCACTTCGGCGTAAAACCTGTCTGCTTTTAATGCAGCGGAAAGTTGTACGAGGAACTCTTCGTATTCCTCGAATGAACCTGTCAGTTGAAGCAGTGAATCTGACTCCTGACAAAGAGTACTGCACAACGATCGAGAGGACGGTTGTAATGATGACTCTGCACATAACTCCAGGCTGTCGTCTAGTGACATAATCCTTGATATAAGACATCGTTTACACATTCAAGGAATACGCTGCCTATTTTTCACAAGCAGAAGATGAGCTTTTTTGCTCAGGATGAGACAAAACCAACCGCCACATCAAAAGCTGTTCTTCGTACAGAACTCGAGACACGTCTCTATAATTAATGCGCGAGATGGGAGCAGATATCTGCATTTAATGCACGAGATTTGGTTCTACTTTTTGACTGGGTGAGCTATAATTAGGGCTAATACGTCCACATCACCATCCCCGCACATTACGCCAACCAGGCTATTTTTAGCTATAGGAGTACGCCGTATGCCATCTCCTTGAAATACGTCGATATGGCTATTTTTATCTATAGGAGTACGCCGTATGCTATCTCCTCGAAATATGCCAACTCAGGCTATATTTGCAAAGGTGCGTGATAAGGCCATCTGGCCCAGAATACGCTCAAGACCTCAGTCGAAGAATGATAACTGGCTGGTTACCTATCCATGCAGCATCAAGCTTTACGCAGAATTTGGCTTCTACGCCAACATGACAGCTATTTGGCTTCTACGCCAACATGACAGCTACTTGGCTTCTACGCCAACATGACAGCTACTTGGCTTCTACGCCAACAAGACAACTATTCGGCTTCTACGCATACTCGGCTTTTACGCCATCAAAATAGCTATTTGGCTTTTACGCCAATGAGACAGTTATTTGGCTTTTATGCCAACCTTCTCTACGTGAATGGCAGTTATCTACGTGGCTTGCATGCCGTGATTTTCGACGAGCGATTATACGCATTACCTCATAATGGGACACGCGTCACACGCCGATTCAGGAGATCATTCATACGTGGGTGGCAGTTATTATAACTGTCACGTAAAAGGTGCAGCTTTCTCCACTGTTCGGTTTCTACGTCGACTGTAGCTGAACTCTATAAATAGAGACCTCCGGCCACGGAGGTCAGGGGCGGTTGAATCCAAGGTTGAATCCCAGGTAGAGGATTTTTCAAGAAAAGAGAGTATATCCAGAGAGTGTTGATTGACTACTTTGGCAACGAGAGCTCAATCCTTCCTGCAGTCTTTGAAGCTTCTTTTTCGTCTTCTACAGCACTTCTTCGTCATCGTGTGGTCCAAGGGACAAAGTGATCGACCGCAAATCAGACTCTTATAGAAATATTTTCCCAGAATCAAATTTTTGTACTTAACATCCTCGTATAGGATTAATTGTACTTCTTTTTCTTGTTTGTATATAAAGAAAGGATTTCGTATAAACCTAGTTTTAATTTCTTTCGTTTATTATCAAACAACGGCGGAGGGGGAGATCTGCGGCGAGGGGCGAGGGCTGGAGGAGACGCCGGAGGAGACGGTGGCGGCTGGAGGCAGGGGAGAGAGGTGGCCGGGGCTGCTCACGATGCTGGGGAGAGGCGAGGACGATGGGGCTAGGGTTACGGGGAGAGAGGCGGTGGAGCTGACGGTGGCTGAGTGGGCTGCGGGTTAAATAGGAGGAGCGGGCGGCCGTTGCGGGAGCGGAGGAGGCACGAGACGGTTGCGGGGAGGCAAACCGAGGGGTCGTCGGCGGTTATGAGCAGAGGAGGCGGCGGGTCAACCTGCGGTTACGAACGAAGGAGGCGGCGGGTCGACCGGCGGTTACGGGCGGAGAGGAAACGGCTCCGTCGGGTTAGGGATTTGGGATTTCGGGTTAGCGGGAGGCGGGTTCGGGTCGGGTTCAGACCCGATCCGACCCGCAGGGTTTAGGCCCGGTTCAGCTAGACCGGGTCAGTCCGGTTCAAGTTGGTTTGGGTATAAAATAAACCGAGTTTATTTAGGGTTTATTTTGGTTTAATAAATAATTAGTTTTTAGGTCTTTAAAAATGTTTTCGGGGTCCTATAAATTCTAGGAAAATTACCCTATGTCTAATATTTTATTTTACTCCTAAAAATATTATTTTCATAATATTTTAATATTAATTAAAATTATTTAAAATTATTTAATTCTATATTACCTTGATTTTAATTAGTTAAAAATTACAAAAAATTCTAAAAAATTGTGAAATTTGATTATATTAAAATTCCTGAAAAATAAGGGGGTTTACAATCTACCCCCCATAAGAGGATTGCGTCCTCGCAATCAAAGAATAACCGGTCAACAGAGATGACACGGTTGCAAGCATTGTTCGAAGCACATCACTGTCAAGATCATGATCAAGGAGAATCAAGGATGAGGGTTTAAGCAAAACACATAGGAAATGAAAACATTATTTCCCTAAGCAATGGAAGTTGTACAATTTTCAGAGTGAAGGAAATCTAACAAGAAAACTACATTTTAGAAAAAACTAGGTTATCACTTTATAAAACATACTAGGTTATTAATTATTAGCAAGATCAAAACTACCAGGTTTAAGGCTAAGGTCACGAACTAACAGGCACGAGCTAAAGCAATACTAGAATAGATAGCTACGAATAACTTACGCGCAATAGCTACTCCACGAGTCTGCACGTTCTCCAAGGTCATCGCGAAAGCTTGTCCGCATCCTCGCGGTGGATTCCTCTGCTGCTGCTGGGCCTGCTGGAAGAGTGCTGCTTGTGGTGCCAAGGGTGGCCTCGGCTGATACTCTCCTGGGGTTGGTGGTTTGACTCCTCCAACTCCCGTCTGTGGTACTCGCAATGTTGGATAGACTGGCCTTGGTGCTGGTAAAGCTTGTCTGTTTAACATTAGTGCTCCCTCTCGATGCTGAGGATAATCCTTGGCTAAGTGTTGATTGGTTCCATAAATCAAGCATAATCCCAACTTGCGTCTGCATTCCCTCTCAATATGGCCTACCTTACCACAGTATTGACATATAGGTAGTATTTGCAGAGATGCTCTGGGTGGCTGGTGCATGTGAGGTCTCTTTGCAGCTTCTTCCTGTGGTGCTCTGGCTAGTGCTGATGTGGAAGACCATTTCAGACTGGTCTCTCTCCTGGTGACGCGTTCCATGCGTCGGGTTGCAGCAAGAACGTCCGAGTAAGAAGTAGGTACAATAGATCCGATCAGTCTCTGTAGCTCAAAGTTTAGTCCGTCGAAGAACTTCTCAGCCTTCTCTTCTTTTGTTAGGATCAAGGTAGGGGCGAAGCGACTTAGATGAATGAACTCCGCGTTATACTCTTCCACTGTCATACTGTCTTGAGTGAGGCGATTGAACTTGTCCCGAAGTTCTGATCGAGCGATAGCTAGAATGTACATCTCCTGAAAGAGTCTAGAAAACTCTTCCCAAGTAACTCGGTCTAGTCCGAGCCGTGTCTCCTCAGATAGCCACCAGTGATGTGCATTGTCCGTCAACTGCATTCTGACGACAGTCATCCAACGTTCTCTTGGAAGCTCAGCTGCTTC
The DNA here is from genome assembly GCA_036927795.1 of Iris macrosiphon. Classification (NCBI taxonomy): domain Eukaryota; kingdom Viridiplantae; phylum Streptophyta; class Magnoliopsida; order Asparagales; family Iridaceae; genus Iris; species Iris macrosiphon. The sequence continues at coordinate 157,323,986 of JAYESA010000015.1, forward strand.
TAATTGATGTTGAGTGTTGGTGATCCACTCATGAACTTCAGTGGGCTCCTCCTTGCCAGTAAAGGTGCGGGGCTTCAGCTGGCAAAAATCGGTGATAGAGCCCGTCGTTGGCCGTCATGCTGGTAGATCTGCCTGCTCTAGTGCGATTGCTAGGCGTGACGCAGAGCCTCATGTTGAATCTGTTGTTGGGCTTGCATCATTGTATAGATCATTTGAAACATCTGTTGTCCATCCATAGCCTACCCTTGTGGGAATACGGGCATTGGTGGAGTAAACTACGGCGGAGGTGGGATGTCATCTTGTTGGATTCTCGAGGCATGCTGATTTGCTTGACTGCGTTGTTGAGCTGATTGACCTCCATCCACTAGTGTTACTTTATCTTCGTTGGTTACCACAGCATCTCGTGGGGATCTTGCAAGAGTCTCGTCGTTTTGTAATCACCCTAAAATTTTCAGATTTTTAAAAAATCAATTTTTGGGAATTTTCTGCAATTTTTCAGGAATTTACATAGGTGCTGTGGTGATTTTATAATTTTTTATTGCTAATAACTAATATTAAAATGTTATGAAAATAATATTTTTGGGTGTAAAATGAAAACCTGGACTTAGGGTAATTTTTCTGGAATTTATTGGGCCCCGGACCTATTTTTAAATACCTAAAAAGTATTTATTTAATTATTAATTTAATTAATTATTTATTCTAAAAAAAAAATTAAAATAAACCCAGCCCGCAGACCGGCCCAGCCCGTTCCCTATCGGGTCGGGTCGGGTCGGGTCGGCCACACCCGCACCCGCCAGACCCGACCCGCTACACCCGCTCCCCCACGGCCCAGCCGGCCGCCCGCGTCTCCCGCGTCCCCCGCTCTTCTCGGTTCAGCCAGCCCAACCCCCAGCCGCTCCTAGCGGGTCGGGCTGGTCCGCCCAACCGGGATCCGCGCCCGACCCGGTCCTGTTCTCCTCTCCCCCACGATCGGTTGGGCGACCGAGTTCCCCGGCCACGTCCGGGCTCTCCGCCGCCTCCGATGGAGAGGCCACGCCCCACGTTCCCCTCGGCCCGACTCCCCCGGCCTCGAACCGCCCCGCCAACCCCTTTAAAAACCCTCCCCCTCTTCTCCTCCTCCGCCTCACTTCATCTTTCCCGAACCAAACCCGCCGGAACCCTAGCCCTACGCCGACCTCCTCCCTCAGCCGCCTAGCCCACCTCCTCACCTTCTCCCTCAGCCGCCAGAGCCCAGCCCCCTCTCCAGTACCTCCGCCTCCCTCTTTCCCCTCGCAGCCGGCCATCTCCGCCTCCGATCGAAGCCTACGGCCGGCGCCGCCCTCACCGATCCCGGCGACGCCTCACCGACCGTCGACCAGCCCCCCCAGTTCAGCACGACCGCAGCCTTGGGCCGGACACGGCCGACCCGACACAGCAGCGCGGACACAGCATCCAGGACACGAAATCGCGTGTCGGACATCGAAAACCCCAATTTTGAAGGGCCTCGTTCAGGTACTCGTAACTTGCACCATGTATCTCCGTTTACGATTCTGTAAATTGCTACGCATAGCCTGTATGACCCTCTCGGTGCCCGGATAAACCACTCGGGGCATCGCTGTCACGACCCAATTCCGTAGAATCAATTGAGGCTTCCTTCGAATCGTGACCGCCGTACGGGCCTGGAGTTGCGCCCGCACAAGGCTTTAATGATTTGCATAGCAAGCACATATTCAGAGTACGCAGAAAAATTGAAACACAGATTTAAAACATGGAAAAGTTTTCTTTATTGATAATGAACATCTATTAAAAACTTCTGAACGAGTCAGCTAATATGCCGAACGGCTTACAAAAGAGATAACTCAAAATGAGATAGCAGTCCTGTACATTATATCCCTTTACTAAACTTCAAAAGATATAGACTTCCAGGCTGGAGGATAGCTTTGCCACGGAACTGCATTTGTGTATGAAGAGTTGCAGCTTCGGACTTCAAAAGGCTTCAAGGGCGCGGTGAAGATGCGCCAACAGCTGGACTGGATCGGAAAGACGACTTCGGCTCTTCGCTCGGTTCGCCTTGGTGCGGAGAACCTGTTTCAACGAGGGTCAGCATATCGAAACATGCTGGTGAAGGCGAGCTAGCCAAACTATACCAATCGACACGTTGTTTTAATGAAGCATGATATTTGTGGGTTTCTATCTTGCCTTAGTTCATTTACAAGTAAGCAGCATATAGAATTTACTGAAATAAACGTGCCACCGTTCGGTGGATTTTACCTGCCGTCTGAATTACCTGCACAATACTTACCATGCCTTCCCTGAAACGAAGACACAAGTTAGTATGCAACAGGTTTAAATATACATAGAGATCACTGGCGTGGTGCCACGAGGGACAGGTTATAGTCTCAAGGCAAAGTGACGTGCAACGCGGGTGGCGAGCCCCGCTGCATAACACTTGCCGGGTAATATACGACTATACATACGTTCCGTCCGGATCGGATCGGTCCCAGCGCCCCGGTGACCGTCCGCGGAACTCATAACATACCTTGTGCACAAGTTGTCCGTGATCGAATAGCACTCATAGAATAGTTCCATAGCATAACGGTTTGCATAGTCTTCCGGACAGTTTATTTCATAACAAGCATATTCCATACTTATCACGATTCATAGCACAGTTATAAACGAACTAGCATTCAGGATGATAACCGTTCATAAGTTTAGTTGACAAGCATAATGAACCAAGTCTATTCTCTTTTATCTTGGTTTCTTTTATTATTACTTGGTATCGTTTGATCGGGCAAAGGAGTGAAGCTTGGAAGCAGGGCTAGCTAATCGGGTTGGTAGCCACTCACTTAGATTTAGGAAGGGAGAAGGAAAGAGGCACTTCACGACTCCGCTCGCAAGCCGCCTACTACTCGTTCACCTGCACACGAACAGCTCGATTAATACTTCTTTCTCTCTTTCCAATCTCGGAATAGAAATGCAGTTCAATGAACGAAAACAATGAAAACCATCGAAACTGTTCAAGGAAAACAAGCAAATCCTAAAACTAACTCAAAGCACGAAAGCAACAAGCGACATCGAAAACCGAGGAAATAAAAGATAGGAGCGGAGAGGACCCTCTTGACTCTGCCGCTAAGCCGATCCTTGGGGCGCGGTCCACTGAATATGGGAATCGATTCCGAAGAAACAAATCCATAACGAGGACGAGTTCTTAATTCAATCTATTCCGATCGAACGGTACCGACTTGTATTTCTTAGCCGCGCTCTCCGCACCGGGAGAACGGGGCGCTACAATCGCGTCCTGTGGTGATCGCACACCGCGATCTAAAAACAGGAAAAACCAGACCCTGTTTTTACCCCGGAACTGAGTACGCCCCGCCAAACGGGACGACTTGGTCGCATGCGGCCTTCACAGATACGTGTGTGCCGTCGATACGAACGTGTGGGATTTCACGGAAGCTGATTCGGGTGTGCGTGCACACCGGAATCAACGCGTATCCGCGGACATCGTCCCGTATCCGACTTTTCTGTAATTCACCCTAACTTCGTGCACACACGTCGGATCGAGACAAAACTTGCGCCATCGGACTCGTAGCGATACGCTGGTCCTGTGAGCCAAGTTTGGTTCAATTCTGAGAACGTTGACGAAATCGCGTGTCGTGGGCCCCACAGGCCCCGCTCGACGGGCGATTTTATGATTGGCTCATCGAAATTCAAATTTAAAAGTTCCGTTGGGTTCGTATCAGCATTCCTGACCTGTTGACACTAAGTTTGGTGAATTTGGAGACCGTTGACCCTGACACATTTTTTGGTGCAAAGCGGGCCCACCGGTGGACCCTGTTTTGGCCCGAAATTGCCATTTTTGCCCTTGTCTCCAAATTGGACCCAAGGACAGGCGTTCCTAGCTATTTGACACCTTCTGAGCGTGATGGTACTGTTTATTTTAGCTTTCGGAGACATCTCTGGAAATTTCTGAGAACAGGACCTAAGTGGAATCCAAACATCAGGCAAGTGCACCTTGCCAAACTTGCAGTCTTTATCTTCATATTTCCTATAATAATACTTTGCTGGATGTCTTATGTAAATTCATATAAACTTGTTTAAACTGCTTAACCTAGGAAATGTATGACATACCTAGTGTCCGATCATAGTCGGGTGCCAACATCGTACGCGGTGTTGGGTTCGTCATTTAGAGATGGATTTACGATACCCTTTACTCTTGTACTTGACCTATCAAGTACCCTACAACCCAGGACACTTGACACTATACATGGACAGAATCTTTCCGAGATATTCGTGGTGATTCTGTATAGGATACAGGACTTGACAGAGATATTTTAGTTATAGACAGTTTGACTTATTGCATTAGTTATAATCCCGCTGACATGGACATGAGACGTTATGGTCATGGTTTGCGTGATTACATTGGGTGGGAAGAGACACACAGGCTACAGGCTATTCTATATATATATCTAATATTATTGTGAGGTTGTAGACTCTCCAGCAGAGCTAGACCCTTTACGTGCTATTACTGCTACCCGGCTCCCCGACACAGAGCTTGTAGCGGTCTCAGCCTGAGTACTAGTGTTGCTCTCATTTGCATATCACATAGATGGTTACATAGTTTACCCTGCTGTTTCATTTATTTATTTGTACTGCATTTATTGGCTTATATTTTATGTACCTTGCTATGTCCCCTGAGGACCTGGAATGGATTATGTCCCCAGGTATAGCTGAGGAGCAGTACCCCGAGATATACGGGACCGGAGCTGAAGCTATTGCTGGACTTGATACTGGAGCAGAACTGAACCCTGCAGACGAGGTGACTGCCGAAGACTTCTCTTGAGTACCTGATCCCGTACTCAGTATTTACTTTATGTTTATCTCTTTTTGTTCTTGGCCTATTGAGCCAGTGTATTCAGACATAAGTCGGATTATTTTCCCGACTGACTTGTTGTTGCTACTTATTTCCATCTCATTATGCAGTTTATTTCTTTATCTTTATGGATGAGATTAGTATGATTTGTTGTAGTAGACCTTTGTTACAGCTTAAGTATGCCCTGATGGCTCCATTAAATTGGGTTATCCATCGGTGCGTGCTGCTGGCCATTGCCACGTGTCCAGTCCCTCGATATTTTGGGACTAGAGCGTGACATGGTTTTTGTGGTGGCCCATGCAGGTCCCAACTAAATTTTTTGGTTTCAACTTAGGGACCGAACAGGCCTGCAATAAGATAGGATAAGTTATAGGATCTCATCCATTGATTAAATCGTTTTTGGACTCTATGTCGAATCAATTTAATTGCTTGAATTGCATCCTGATTTGATTTTTTTGTGCGTTCTCATTGTTTTCTTTTTATGCAGAGTAATGGATCCCAGAAGTGGTGACGAGAATCCCTTGGGTACACCGCCTGAAGCTGTGGTTACCTGTGAAGCTGGAACGACGCCAGATACCAGAGGACAATCCTCTCAGAACAATCAAACTGGCCAGCCAAGTTCCAGGTTCAGGCGTGATGACATCCCGCCTCCACCCCAGTTCCCTCCTACGATGCCTGTCTTTCCTCTAGGGCAGGCAATGGACGGACAGCAAATGTTCCAGATGTTCTACGCCATGATGCAGGCACAATAACAGATCCAACATGAGGCCCAACGTCATGAGGCCGAGAACCTAAGGAACAACCTAGTCGCAGCATTGGAATATGCAAATCCACCAAATAGGCGACCAGCGACGGGATCCATCACAGATTTCCCTCAACTCAAACCTCGTACCTTCTCGGGCAAGGAAGGACCAACTGAAGTTCATGAATGGCTTACAAACACTCAGCACCAGTTGGAGGCCGCTGAACTTCTAAAGGAGAAGTGGATGACTGCCGTCAGGATGCAACTGACGGACAACGCGCACCATTGGTGGCTGTCCGAAGAAAGAAGGCTCGGACATGATCAGGTCACCTGGGAGGAGTTCTCCAGACTCTTTCAGGAAATGTACATCCCTGCTGTTGCTCAGTCAGAACTCCGAGACAGATTCAACCGCCTGATCCAGGACAACATGACGGTGGAGGAATATAACGCCGAATTCATTCGCCTGAGCCGCTTCGCCCTTTCTCTAATTCCTACCGAAGAAGAGAAGGCAGAGAAGTTCTTTGATGGACTCAGGTTCGAGCTTCAGAAGTTAATCGGATCGGTCGCGCCCATATCTTACTCCGACGTCCTAGCTGCAGCACGTCGGATGAAGCGCGTTACTCGGAGGGAATCAAGCCTGAAACGTCCATTCTCCTCAGCACCGTCCAAGTCATCACCTGGGGATTTTGCTAAACGGCCCCAGAAGAACCTGCCTCCGAAAGCAGCATCAAGGAACCTACCTACTTGTCATTACTGCGGCAAAGTAGGTCATATTGAAAAAGAATGTAGACGCAAGCTGGGACTCTGCCTGGTTTGCGGATCCGGACAACACTTCTTAAAGGACTGTTCGGAACGTCGAGAGGGAGTTCCGAATCAACCAGCTCCACCTGCACCTAGGCCAGCTCTTCCAGCTGGGGGAGCAACTCAGACAGGGCCTGGAGGAGCCAGGCCACTACTACCACCTCAGGCAGCTTTGTTCCAGCAGGCTCGTCAGCAAAGGGGTCCCGCTCAGGGACGAGGTCAGGCATATGCACTAGCAGTCACTGAGGAAGCTACTACAGGCGAAGTGATAGCAGGTACCATATTAGTAGCTTCAATTCCTGCTGTAGTATTATTTGATTCTGGAGCCTCGTATTCATTTATTGCTGCTAGCTTCGTAGCCACACATAGAGTAGCTACCGCACCTCTCTCGAAGATGAAGAGAATTCTAACGGGAGGTAGAATTATCCCGGTTAGTGATATCTGTAGATCATGTTCGGTAGTAGTCTGTGGCCGAGAGATGCGAGCCCAATTTCTGATCTTTTTTATGCCTGATTACGATGTTGTACTTGGTATGGACTGGTTAAGTCAGTACCATGCGACACTGGATTGCCGGCTTGGAAAAGTGATATTTAGACCCCCTAGCCTTCCTGAGTTTGAATTTTTTCGAGGAGCTGTAGAACAAGGGGTCCAGCCAACTCTTAGGGTATTAACTGTAGAAGAGGATTCAGGTTACCCAAGAGTCATAACAGAATTTGTGGATGTATTTCCCGACGACCTTCCAGATTTACCACCTGATCGGGAGATAGAATTCACAATAGACCTAACTCCAAGAGCCGAACCTATCACTTCATCGGTATATCGGCTAGCACCTAAGGAGTTAGTGGAGTTGAAAGCGCAAGTCGACGATCTTTTGGAGAAAGGATTTATCCGGCCCAGTATTTCACCTTGGGGAGCACCTATACTTTTTGTACCCAAGAAGGACGGAACCGTGCGGTTGTGCATTGATTACAGAGCCCTTAATGCTGTAACTGTTAAGAACCGGTACCCCTTACCACGCATTGATGACTTGTTTGACCAATTGAGTGGTGCTAGGATATTCTCAAAGATTGACCTTAGATCCGGTTATCACCAGATTAGGGTAAAGAAGGAAGATATCCCAAAGACGGCCTTCAGGACTAAGTATGGACATTATGAGTTCCTAGTAATGCCGTTTGGTTTAACCAACGCACCTGCTGTATTTATGAGTTTGATGAACGGAGTCTTCCATCAGTACTTGGATAAGTTCGTGGTGGTATTCATTGATGATATTCTAGTCTACTCCAAGAACCACGAAGAGCACGAGGAACACCTAAGAATTGTGCTAGAAACTTTGAGAAGGGAGAAGCTATATGCCAAGCTCAGCAAATGTGAGTTCTGTATGGACAAGGTGCCATTCTTAGGACATATTATCTCGGGTGAAGGACTGTCTGTGGACCCAGAGAAGGTCACTGCTATAGAAACCTGGCCTACCCCTACCTCTGTTGCAGAAGTGAGAAGTTTTCTTGGACTTGCTGGGTATTACCGGCGGTTCGTAGAAAATTTTTCAAGGATCGCAGAGCCGATGACTAAGCTGACACGGAAGGATCAGGAGTTCATGTGGACGGAAGAATGCCAGAATGCCTTTGAAGAATTAAAGAGGCGTCTAACAACAGCACCAGTCTTGACTCTTCCCTCAGGGTCAGAAGATTTTGTTGTTTATAGTGATGCGTCCGGTAGTAGACTAGGTTGTGTCTTGATACAACATGGCAAGGTTATCGCTTATGCATCGAGGCAGTTGAAGGTCCACGAGAAGAACTACCCAACGTACGACCTGGAGCTAGCTGCAGTAATTTTTGCATTGAAGATCTGGAGACATTATCTGTATGGAGAGAAGGTCGAAATATTCACTGATCATAAGAGCTTGAAGTATGTTTATACTCAGAAGGAGCTCAACATGAGGCAAAGGCGTTGGCTTGAGTTGATGGTGGACTTTGACATAGATCTGCAGTACCACCCGGGGAAAGCAAATGTTGTAGCCGACGCCCTCAGCAGAAAACCCTCGGCTTATTTCTTAACTGAGCAGCCTCAACTATTACAAGACTTGCAAGATCTTCAGATAGAGGTTGTTTTACCTGGACAAAATGGTTTGCTGGCTAATCTCGAAGTTAAGTCATCGCTGGTGGAGAGAATCAAAGAAGCTTTGCCTAATGATGCCAGATTCTGAAGGCTGAAAGAGAGAACCGAAGCAGGCATGCAAACGGGACTTCACATCCACGAGGACGGGACATTAAGGTGCGGAAATCGCCTATATGTTCCGAATGGAGAATTGAGACAGGAGTTGATGACTGAAGCACATAGCTCCATATACTCTGTTCATCCAGGAGGAACCAAGATGTACCGGGACTTAAGACAATATTACTGGTGGCATGGAATAAAAAGAAAGATTGCCCGATTTGTGGCAAAATGCTTAGTCTGCCAGCAGGTGAAGGCCGAGCACCAAAGGACTGCAGGTATGTTGCAGCCACTTCCCATACCTGAATGGAAGTGGGAGCATATTACCAAGGACTTCGTCACTGGATTTCCAAGAAGCCCTAGTGGAAAGGATGCGGTATGGGTTATCGTGGATCGGCTCACTAAGTCGGCTCACTTCTTGCCATTCAGAGTCGGACAATCCACGGAAGTACTAGCCGACATGTATATGCGACAGATCATAAAATTACATGGAGTGCCGGTTAGTATTGTATCAGATCGAGACTCGAGATTTACATCTCACTTCTGGCGAAGCATGCAAGAGAGTCTAGGCACCAGGCTCAAATTCAGTACTGCCTATCATCCCCAGACAGACGGACAATCAGAGCGCACAATTCAGATCCTGGAAGATATGCTGCGATCATGTATACTGGACTTTGGAGGATCTTGGGAAGATCATCTGCACTTAGTGGAGTTCTCCTACAACAACAGCTATCAGGCAAGCATTCAGATGGCACCTTTCGAGGCATTGTACGGAAGGAAGTACAGATCGCCGATATGCTGGAGTGACGTTGGCGAACGTCAATTACTGGGTCCAGAGTTGGTAACGGAGACAGTGGAGAAAGTAAGGCAGATTCAGAATCATCTCCGTGCAGCCCAGGATAGACAGAAGCATTGGGCCGATGCGCACAGACGTCCCCTGGAGTTCAAGGAAGGAGAGCATGTATTTTTGAGGATCTCGCCCACTAGTGGTACTATCAGATTTGGCAGCAGAGGCAAGTTAAGCCCAAGGTATATTGGGCTATTTGATATCTTGGAGCGTATTGGTGAGGTGGCTTATCGTCTTGCATTACCTCCATCCTTAGAGGGAGTGCATGATGTATTCCACGTCTCACAGCTGAGGCGATACGTGGCCGACCCGAGTCATATAGTTGATCATTCTGAGATTTAGGTGGGACCTAGCCTGAGATACGAGGAGCAGCCAGTGGGTATACTCGACACCAGTGAGAAGACACTGCGAGGGCAGACAATCAGACTGGTTCGGGTAGCTTGGAAACAATATTCTCCGGACGAATCGACCTGGGAACGAGAAGATATTATGCGCCAGCGTTATCCACACTTAATTGCAAATGCAGGTAAAACCTAAGCATTCTTTAATTCTGTAAATTCGTGCCGTTGTAGTTTACCCTTCGATTGCGAGGACGCAATCCTCTTAAGGGGGGTAGATTGTAATCACCCTAAAATTTTCAGATTTTTTTAAAATTAATTTTTGGGAATTTTCTGCAATTTTTCAGAAATTTACATAGGTGCTGTGGTGATTTTATAATTTTTTATTGCTAATAACTAATATTAAAATATTATGAAAATAATATTTTTGGGTGTAAAATAAAAACCTGGACTTAGGATAATTTTTCTGGAATTTATTGGGCCCCGGACCTATTTTTAAATACCTAAAAAGTATTTATTTAATTATTAATTTAATTAATTATTTATTTATTCTATAAAAAAAATTTAAAATAAACCCAGCCCGCAGACCGGCCCAGCCCGTTCCCTATCGGGTCGGGTCGGGTCGGCCACACCCGCACCCGCCAGACCCGACCCGCTACACCCGCTCCCCCACGACCCAGCCGGCCGCCCGCGTCTCCCGCGTCCCCCGCTCTTCTCGGTTCAGCCAGCCCAACCCCCAGCCGCTCCTAGCGGGTCGGGCGGGTCCGCCCAACCCGGATCCGTGCCCGACCCGGTCCCGTTCTCCTCTCCCCCACGATCGGTTGGGCGACCGAGTTCCCCGGCCACGTCCGGGCTCTCCGCCAGAGAGGCCACGCCCCACGTTTCCCTCAGCCCGACTCCCCCGGCCTCGAACCGCCCCGCCAACCCCTTTAAAAACCCTCCCCCTCTTCTCCTCCTCCGCCTCACTTCATCTTCCCCGAACCAAACCCGCCGGAACCCTAGCCCTACGCCGACCTCCTCCCTCAGCCGCCTAGCCCACCTTCTCACCTCCTCCCTCAGCCGCCAGAGCCCAGCCCCCTCTCCAGTACCTCCGCCTCCCTCTTTCCCCTCGCAGCCGGCCATCTCCGCCTCCGATCGAAGCCTACGGCCGGCGCCGCCCTCACCGATCCCGACGACGCCTCGCCGACCGTCGACCAGCCCCCCCAGTTCAGCACGACCGCAGTCTTGGGGCGGACACGGTCGACCCGACACAGCAGCGCGGACACAGCGTCCAGGACACGAAATCGCGTGTCGGACACCGAAAACCCCAATTTCGAAGGGCCTCGTTCAGGTACTCGTAACTTGCACCATGTATCTCCGTTTACAATTCTGTAAATTGCTACGCGTAGCCTGTATGACCCTCTCGGTGTCCGGACAAACCGCTCGGGGCATCGCGTCCTGTGGTGATCGCACACCGCGATCCAAAAATAGGAAAAACCAGACCCTATTTTCACCCCGGAACTGAGTACGCCCCGCCAAACGGGACGACTTGGTCACGTGCGGTCTTCACAGTTACGTGCGCGCCATCGATACGGACGTGTGAAATTTCGCGGAAGCTGATTCGGGTGTGCGTGCACACCGGAATCAACGCGTATCCGCGGACATCGCCCCGTATCTGACTTTTCTGTAATTCACCCTAACTTCGTGCACACATGTCGGATCGAGACGAAACTTGCGCCATCGGACTCGTAGAGATACGCTGGTCCTGTGAGCCCAGTTTGGTTCAATTCTGAGAATATTGACAAAATCGCGTGTCGTGGGCCCCACAGGCCCCGCTTGACGGGCGATTTTATGATCGGCTCATCGGAATTCAAATATGAAAGTTCTGTTGGGTTCGTATCAGCGTTCCTGACCTGTTGACACTAAGTTTGGTGAATTTGGAGACCGTTGACCCTGACACGTTTTTCGGTGCAAAGCGGGCCCACCGGTGGACCCTGTTTTGGCCCAAAATTGTCGTTTTTGTCCTTGTCTCCAAATTGGACCCAAGAACAGGCGTTCCTAGCTATTTGACACCTTCTGAGTGTGATGGTACTGTTTATTTCAGCTTTCGGAGACATCTCTAGAAATTTTCGAGAACAGGACCTAAGTGGAATCCAAACATCAGGCAAGTGCACCTTGCCAAACTTGCAGTCTTTATCTTCATATTTCCTGTAATAATACTTTGCTGGATGTCTTGTGTAAATTCATATAAACTTGTTTAAACTGCTTAACCTAGGAAACGTATGACGTACCTAGTGTCCGATCATAGTCGGGTGCCAACATCGTACGCGGTGTTGGGTTCATCATTTAGAGATGGATTTACGATACCCTTTACTCTTGTACTTGAACTATCAAGTACCCTAGCGGGAAGAATTGATGACCGAGGCTCATAGCTCGATTTATTCCATTCATCCCGGGGGTACGAAGATGTACCGAGACTTGAGGCAGCATTTCTGGTGGCATGGGATAAAGAGAGATTGCAAGATTCGTGGCGGAATGTTTAGTTTGTCAGCAAGTCAAGGCTGAACATCAGAGAACTGCAGGATTATTGCAGCCGCTTCCCATTCCCGAGTGGAAGTGGGAACACATTACCATGGACTTCGTCACAGGATTTCCGCGGAGCCCAAGCGGGAAGGATGTAGTTTTGGGTTGTCATAGACAGACTCACCAAGTCTGCACATTTCTTGTCCTTCAGAGTTGGGCAATCCACAGAGATACTAGCTGACATATATATGAGGCAGATAGTACGATTACATGGAGTGCCTGTCAGCATCATATCGGATCGTGATTCCAGATTCACGTCACATTTCTGGCAGAGTAGGCAGGAGAGCCTAGGAACTCGTCTCAAGTTCAGCACTGCGTATCATCCACAGACTGACGGACAGTCAGAGCGCATGATACAGATATTAGAGGATATGTTACGAGCGTGCATGATTAATTTTGGAGGATCTTGGGAGGACCACCTACACTTGGTGGAATTCTCCTATAATAACAGTTACCAGGCCAACATACAAATGGCACCTTATGAGGCACTGTACGGCAGGAAATGTAGGTCGCCAGTTTATTGGAGTGACGTGGGAGAGCGTCAGATACTTGGTCCAGAGTTGGTGACACAGACAGTAGAGAAGGTCAAGCAGATTCAGAGCCACCTGCGCGCAGCACAGGACAGACAGAAACACTGGGCAGATGCACACCGCAGACCATTGGAGTTCAAGGAGGGCGACCACGTATTTTTGAGGATATCACCTACCCGTGGTACCATAAGATTCGGAGGCAGAGGCAAGCTGAGTCCGAGGTACGTCGGACCTTTTGACATTTTGGAACGAGTCGACGAAGTGGCTTACCGTCTTGCATTACCTCCATCATTAGAGGGAGTACATAACGTATTTCACGTATCGCATCTGAGGAGATATGTCGCAGATCCTAGCCACGTGCTTGATCATTCGGAGATTATAGTTGGGCCTAGTCTGTCATACGTAGAGCAGCCAGTTGAGATCCTCGATCGCAGCGAGAAGACTTTGAGAGAGCAGACGATTCGACTGGTCAGAGTGGCATGGAAGCACCATTCACCAGGCGAGTCTACTTGGGAGCGCGATGATTCAATTCGACAGTGATTCCCGTACTTATTTGAGGAGCAAGGTACGAATTTATGTACGGCATTTGATTACTAGTTGTTTTAAGAATTCTGTTAGATATTATCGTGCTTTACTTTTAATTTCGGGGACGAAATTTTTCTAAGTTGGGAAGAATGTAAACCCCCTCAATTTATTCTGTAGATAGTTAGAGTGGACCAGAAAAAAATTTTGATAGAAGATATTGAGGTTTAGAGTAGAGCATATTTACCTGGAATTTTAATCCAATTAATTAAAATCCTTGGCGCACCCTATCCTTGTCTAATTATTCGGAGCCCATTATCAGCCCATAAATTCCGTACAAATATTGTACACTCGACTCAACTCGCCAAACTAGGCACTGGACTTTTCTGACTGTTAAAATCAACTTTCGTGTGCTCTAAATTAATTGCGCAACATTCCGAAAATCGTAACTCGTAATTTATTCCGTGTCGGACACCTGTGTCGTTACCCTCGATTTTGGGGTACCAACTTAACCCGTTGAGCCGGACCAACTAAAGGGTCCAAGACCGACTCTAAGCCCCCACCATTTTTGGCCTTTGCGCCGTTTCCGAATTTTGACCCCGCGGGCCCCAATTAAATTAAATTCGCGGAACGCGTTATCTCTATTTTAATCGGGATTTACCAACTTTGTAAATTCTATTTTTATCCTAAAATTAATCCCCATGCCCTTCAAATTTGACCCGCGCCTAACGCGCAACACCCCCTCGCTATGACAATTTTTAATTATATTTTTCTCCGCAATTTTTGCGTCATTTCATGTGTCCATGCAAATTTCCGAATTTACGGGGGCTTATTTGCAATTAATAAAATTGTTGGCAACACCTCATTGGTCATGATTATTTGTAGGGTCCCAAAATGGGGTCCCAATCCCAATTCCCTCATTCCTTCATGAAGAAACAAAATTTTTCCTTCATGATGAATCTCCACCACTCATTTCAAATGAGAGCATCTCCACCCTCCATCCCACACAACCCTTCCTATATAACATCCCATCAGCTCACCCTCACCTCACACTTCCCAACCGGCCCTAATCCCAACATTTGGGAAACCTCATCTCCCTCTCTCTCTCCTCCTCCATATTTATATTTTCCATACACACTCATCCTTCTTTATTTCTTCTTCTTCTTCCTTATTCTTATTCTTCCCTTCTCCTCATGGAGAAGAACACTCTCCATCCGGCCGACCACCTCGGTCCGGCCAGGGCAACACCCCGACTCCGGCAGCTCACTGGCTCCGCCGCATCCCGCTGCTCCCCGCACCTCTTCACACCAGTGCACCACCACCATCGTCCACTCCGGCCATTGGCCTCCACCACAGCCGTGCGTCTCCGCCGCCGGACGCAGATCTCTCCTCCCCGCTGAAGCTGTCCGGTCGGTGCAGCCTCCTGCCCGACCCACTGCTCTTCACCGCGAGGAACTGTGAAGCAGCCTCTCTCCCCGGGACTGTGCGTCCCCGCCGCCGGACGGAGCTCCTCCCGCTGTGCGTTCCCGCGCGGCCTGAGCACAGTCTCCTCCGGCGCTGTAGACTCCTTTCCCCCGCTGTGCAAGCAACCCGACCCCGCAACTGTGCTACCCCGGCCACCCTCCACCTGCATCCGCGGCTGCCACCACCGCATCTCCACGAGACTCCACCTCTCGGCAAACCAACACCACGATCCCTCACTCCGGCGAGCCACTGACCTTTTACTCCGACGACCCTGCATCTCCTCCTCATCATCGACAGCAGCGCCATCATCATCCTTATCACTACCACCACCCGCACCACCACTCTTCCCACCTTTAGATCGACGACCGCCCCATCGATCCCAGTCTCCTCCGGCCAGGCACATCTCCGGCAGGCCAATAGGTCACCCCGGCCTGATGTTCCCACAACCACCTTCGTCTTCAACGCCACCCCCACGGGCCAAGCTCCGCATCCGGCCACACACTCCGGTCACAATCTCCTGCCGCACCAGTTCCTAGTCGACCGTCGGCGTAGTACGGAGAAGCCACAATGCTCCGGCGATCATCCCTCAACTTCTTTCTCGAGTGCAACCCGACATTCCGAGCGTTCCCTCGTTCATGGTACACTCTTGACACTCCTTTGTAATCTCCATTCTTCGTTGGTTCTTGAGCTTAGAACGTTAACTAGTTAGATGCCTTTTTCTAAGCTGAAATGCATGCAACCACTTGTTTATAGCAGTATTGTAATGAATGAGGGGGGTTTAGTGATGCTCATATGGATACTTGGAGAACACATGGGTTTTCTGTGGATGCATGGAAATGGTTAAATCAAAAAGGAACAAAGTGATAGCTAGGGGATCTTTCTTGTGCATTGGTGGAATAAACATGGGTGTGTGCATAGATTATATGTTTTGTAGATATAGTATGGTACATTGGAACATGTATTAAGGATGGTGATTAGGGTAAATGAAGGTTTAGGGTTTATGTTTGCAGGAGTTATAAGATGACAATTTAAAAGATTTGTAAAGGAGTTTAAGGTTTGATTGTAACTAGATGTTCTGGATATTACACATGGATGAGAAATTGCTAAATCAATTAATGGAGATTTAAGTTTTTATCTTTGAATAAAGGATCGAGATATATTTCGTGGTGGTTAATGCTAACTTATTTAATGAGAATTAAATTGATGAAGAATTTATGTGTAGTGTAAAATGCTAAATTTAAATATATGATTAGTATGGATAGTAAGTGGATGAGTGATTGAGGACTGATAATATTAGTGAAATTTTAATTGGGGATTAGTTTATATGGTAGAAATGTTAGTTTAATTTTCGGAGAATTTAATCGGGGAGAAAACACGGATGATATTATATAGGAGTGATTTTGAGAATAGGTACTATTCGGATCAAGGATCAAAGATGGAGGACTGTAAAAATTTAATAAATAACTATTTGAGTTTGGAATTTGTTTGGTTGCAAGTACGTGTTGCTTTCCTGTCTGTCGTAGAATAGAGTAGTGATTATGGTTTGTACCTCTTCTCTAGGTGCTACGGGACCCGCGGACTTGGACGCTGTACCGGATCCCCATCTTCAGCAGCTGGACGCAGGCAAGTGTACCTTGCCACCCTGTATTTCAGTTTACAGATATTGTTGTTCTTTATGTACTCGTGTACATATTTCTGTTGACGATCGATACTTCGTGTCTGGTTCACAACCGGGTGTTAACATTCGACTTAACGACCTAGAGAAATTACTGATGTTTCATAGAACCTCGATGTACGTACCAGAGTACATCGATACCCCAGGACACACTTATACACTGTGTTCGTGCCAGATTCCTGTATCCTGATACTGACATCATGACCAGAGACTGGGACGACCTTAGGGTCACTGTGATCTTGCCAGATTCCTGTATCCTGATACTGACATCATGACCAGAGACTGGGACGACCTTAGGGCCGCGTCTGTTGAGTTATTCCTTGTGTCGAGACTGTTAGCTAGAGGTTCAGGGTCAGCGCACTATCGCTGACCGCTTGGAAAGGGGAAGACAGTTACTAGACGTTTGGGCTACTCTGCACGCGCTTATATATGTACCTGTTGTGATCCTATTTGATAGTGTAGTGGTAACACCCGTGTGTCTCTGTGCTCGGAGCTGCGGTACGACCCGTGTGTCTCTGTGTTCGGAGCTGCGGTTTTATTTTGGACAGCCCACGCGTCGAACGTTGTCTTTAAACTGAGTCACACTAGTTGGTTATGATAGAGTACCCTGTCGTGCACTTGTACTTTCTGTTTACTTGGCATGCTATATTTCTGTACCTTGTTACGTCCCTCTGAGGACCTGGTTCCCTGCCAGTTTTGCAGCATAGACGATTTCGGAGCACTTGGAGATACTGATGGAGTGGCATATCTTGCGAGCATGGTAACAGGTACTCACATTATATCTACCGGCATTATGGTTATTTTATATTGTTTATTCCTCTGCTGTTGTAGCCTAGTTTTGTAGACTCATACTTCTTCTCGAGTCTATTCGAGTTAGTGTGTTATTGGGCGGCCGACTCTAGCACATATAGCTCTTTCTTGTATACTGTTGTACATTGTGGATTGGGACATAGAGGTTTACATTTATGGAATATCTAGATAGTGCCCTTTTATATTACAGCTTATACGTATTCGAGTCAGACCAGAGTCTGGTCGAATGCGTAGCTGGCGTGTCACGTATTCCTGGTCCTACGTATTTTGGGACTGGGGCGTGACATTGACAGAGATATTTTAGTTATAGACAGTTTGACTTGTTGCATTAGTTATAATCTCGCTGACATGGACATGAGACGTTATGGTCATGGTTTGCATGATTACATTGGGTGGGGAGAGACACACAGGCTACAGGCTGTTCTATATATATATCTACTATTATTGTGAGGTTGTAGACTCTCCAGCAGAGCTAGACCCTTTACGTGCTATTACTGCTACCGGCTCCCCGACACAGAGCTTGTAGCGGTCTCAGCCTGAGTACCAGTGTTGCTCTCATTTGCATATCACATAGATGGTTACATAGTTTACCCTGTTGTTTCATTTATTTATTTGTACTGCATTTATTGGCTTGTATTTTCTGTACCTTGCTATGTCCCCTGAGGACCTGGAATGGATTATGTCCCCAGGTTTAGCTGAGGAGCAGTACCCCGAGATATACGGGACCGGAGCTGAAGCTATTGCTGGACTTGATACTGGAGCAAAACTGAACCCTGCAGACGAGGTGACTGCCGAAGACTTCTCTTGAGTACCTGATCCCGTACTCAGTATTTACTTTATGTTTATCTCTTTTTGTTCCTGGCCTATTGAGCCAGTGTATTCAGACATAAGTCGAATTATTTTTCCGACTGACTTGTTGTTGCTACTTATTTCCATCTCATTATGCAGTTTATTTCTTTATCTTTATGGATGAGATTAGTGTGATTTGTTGTAGTAGACCTTTGTTACAGCTTAAGTACGCCCTGATGGCTCCATTAAATTGGGTTATCCATCGGTGCGTGCTGCTGGCCATTTCCACGTGTCCAGTCCCTCGATATTTTGGGACTGGGGCGTGACATGTTTGCTCGTGGATTCATTACTCTGCATCCAAAATAAATAATAAGAGGCGTACATGAATCAAGGCAGGATATAAGTCAAGAAATTAATTCGAATCCGATATAGATATCAAGAACGATTCAAGCAAGTTGATGAGATCCTAAAACTTATCCTATTCTTATTGAAGTCTTGCTTGGACCCTAAGTTGAAACCGAAGCAATTTAGTCATTGACCTATATGGGCCACCACAAAAAATATGTCACCCCCCAGTTCTAAAATATCGAGGGACTAGACACGTGGCAATGGCCAGCAGCACACACCGATGGGCAAACCCAATTTAATGGACCCATCAGGATGTACTTAAGCTGTAGTACAATAATAAAGATCTAATATAATAATCTCATCCACATAAATGAATACAACAATATCAGAATCATAAAGCAAGATCAATCTTAATAAAACATAAACTCGAGGAACAACCCGATAATGAGTCTGGTACAATAGTCAAGATACAGGAATAAAGATAACAACATCAAATACTGAGTATGGATAAAGCATATACTCAGAAGATATCCTCGGAGATCACCCATCTTCTGGTTCTGGTACTGCTCCAGTGCCTGTACCTGTTCCTGTTTCTGCTCCTGCTAATGCTCCTGTCCCGTATACCTCGGGATAGATCTCGTCTGTTATTCCTGGGGACATAATTCGGATCCAGGTCCTCATGGGGCACAACAAGGTACAAAATAACTCAAGCCAAAAATAATGCAGTGCAACAATAAATAAAATAATAGGGTAAACTATGTAACCATCAATGTGAAATGCAAGTGAGAGCATCACTAGACTTAGGCTGAGACTACGACAAGCTCTGTGTCGGAGAGCCTGTAGTAGATATACTATATAATTTACTATATAATTTACTATGTATTGGGCCTACGGCACCATAATATATATAAAATCAGCATGTAACATGTGTGTCTCTTCCCATCTAATGTAATCACACGTCTCATGTCCATGACACGCAAGATCAAGTCTAATACAGCAAGTCATATGATATCTACGCAAAAGAACATGTCATGAAACCTATAACCTATACTGAATCACCATGAATATCTCAAGAAGATTCTGTCTCATGAATAGTGTCAGGTGTCCTGAGGTATAACGTACTTGATAATGCAAGCACGAGAATGAGGGTCTCGATATCCATCTCTAGGTGATATTACACAACTTTGCGTACACTGTTGACACCTGAATATTATTTGGATGCTAAATATTGTTACACTATCCTAGGTTAAATATGTACAACATATAAATAAATTAAGATAACAATATGAATCAGGTACTGCAAGTTTTGGCAAGGTACACTTGCCTGGGGTTCTGGCTCCAACTGTAGCTCTGGTAGCAGTAGAATTTGCAGGTACTCCTCCGGTTGCTGAAATAGACATCACCATCAGGTTCAGAAGACATCAAATAGCTAGAATTGTCTGTCCTTGAGTCCAATTTAGACACAGGGGCAAAAGCGACAGTTTCTGGTCAAAGTGGGGTCCACATTTGGCCCGCTTCGCACCAAAAAATGTGCCAAAGACAATATTCTCCAAATTCGTCAAACTTAGTGTCAACAAGTCCAGAATGACGATACGAACCCAATAGAATATCCAGAACTAGATTTCGATGAATCGATCACAAAATCGCCCGTCAAGTGGAGTCGTGGGGCCCACGATACGCGATTTTGTCAACGTTCTCAGAATTGAACCAAACTTGGGTCACAGGACCAGCATATTGCTACGAGTCCGATGGTACAAGTTTTGTTTCGATATGACGTACGTACACAAAGTTACAACGAGTTCCAGAATATGGTCGATACGGGATATTGTCGACGGATACGCGTTGATTTCGGTGTGCACGCACATCCAAATCAACTTCCGCGAAATCCCACACATCCATATTAACGGCACGCACCTTTCGGTGAAGTCCGCAAACGACCAAGTCGTCCTGTTTAGCGGGGCGCACTCAGTTCCGGAAAAAAATAGGGTAAATATTTTCCTGATTTTGGATCGTAGTTCGCAATCGCCACAGGATGCGACACACCGAGCGGATTGCACGGGTATCGAGAGGGTCACGGAGGGTTCGCGTCACAGCAGACAGAACGAGAAACGGGAAATGGGGCAGCAAGGAGAAAGAAACGACTACCTGAATAGGGCTCCACAGAGGGCTGAAACGAGCGCTTTACGAGACTTCGCGACACGGTGGCTAGGGTTAGGGTTTCTCGCCGTCGGAGCTGCTGTGGCCGAAGAAAGGCGAAGCCGGTGGCGGCTCGTCGGGGTCGTCGTGGAGGCTGGGTCCCAAAGCTGGAGGCGGCTACTGGTGTCACGCCCCAGTCCCAAAATATCGAGGGACTAGACACGTAGCAATGGCCAACAGTACACACCGATGGACAAACCCAATTTAATGGATCCATCGGGGCATACTTAAGCTGTAGTACAACAATAAGGGTCTAGATATACTAATCTCATCCACATATATGAAAACAACAATATCAAAATCGTAAACCAAGATCTATCTCAATAAACATAAACTCGGGAAATAACCCGACAATGAGTCTGATACAATAGTCAAGTTACAGAAATAAAGATAACCACAGCAAATACTGAGTATGGAATAAGACATATACTCAGAAGATATCATCGGTGATCACTCGTCTACTGGACCTGGTACTGCTCCTGATAATGCTCCTGCTCCGTATACCTCGGGATAGATCTCGTCAGCTAATCCTGGGGACATAATCCGGATCCAGGTCCTCAGGGGACATAGCAAGGTACAAAATAACTCATGCCAAAATAAATGCAGTGCAATAATAAATAAAATAATAGGGTAAATATATAACCAGCTAAGTGATATGCAAATGGAAGTTTTAGTCATACTTGGGCTGAGACTACTATAGGATCACTGTCGGAAAAAACCCATAGCAGTATTCTCTCGAAGGGCCAGTACGGTACCAAAGCTCTGTGTCAGAGTCTAAGGCACTTTTATTAAAGTAATATATATATATATATATATATATATATATATATATATATATATATATATATATATATATATAATCAGCCTTTTGTATGGTAAATCTCTCCCCACCCAATGTAATCTCACGTCTCATGTCCATGACCCGCAGGATCAAAACTAATGCAGCAAGTCATAATAAGATCTAAGAAAATAATGTCTATGTCATAAAACATGTATCCTATACAGAATTACCATGAATATCTCAGAAAGATTCTGTCTCATGAATAGTGTCAAGTGTCTTGGGTTATGACATACTTGATAATGCAAGCACGAGAATACAAAGGGTCACGATATCCATCTCTAGGTGACATTACACAACTCCGCGTACGGTGTTGGCACCCGACTATTAATCAAACGCTAAGTAAGTCACACGATCCTAGGTTAAGCATGTAAAAGATATAAATAAATCAAAAAAATGTGTAACAAGAACTGCAATGTTAGCAAGGTACACTTGCCTGGGGTTCTGGCTCCAACTGTAGCTCTGGTCTCAGTGTGATTTGCAGGTACTCCTTCGGTTGCTGAAATAAATATTACCATCAGATTCAGAAAATATCAAATAGCTAAAAATGCCCGACCTTGAGTCCAATTTGGACACAGGGGCAAAAATGACAGTTTCTGGTCAAAGCGGGGTCCACATATGGGCCACTTTGCACCAAAAAATGTGTCAGAACCAATGGTCTCCAATTTTGTCAAACTTAGTGTCAACAAGTCCAGAACAATGATACGAACCCAACGGAACTTCCAGAACTGGATTTCGATGAGCCGATCACAAAATCGCCCGTCAAGTGGAGCCGCGGGACCCACGATACGCGATTTTGTCAATATTCTCAGAATCGAACCAAACTTGGGTCACAGGACCAGCGTATTGCTACTAGTTCGATGGCATAAATTTCGTTTTGATCCGACGTGTATACACAAAGTTACAACGTATTTCAGAACAGGCGGATACGAGGCGTTGTCGGCGGATACGCGTTGATTCCGGTGTGCACGCACATCCAAATCAACTTCTGCGAAATCTTGCACGTCCGTATCAACAGTGCGCACCTTTCGGTGAAGACCGCACGCGACCAAGTCGTCCCGTTTGGCGGGGCGCACTCAGTTCCGGGGGAAAATGGGGTATTATTTTTCCTGTTTTTGGATCGCGGTTCGCAATCGCCACAGGATGCGACGCACCGAGCGGGTTGTACGGACATCGAGAGGGTTGCACAGCCTACGCGTCACAACTGACGGAACAGAAAATGGGGCAACGAGGAGAGAGAACGAGTTACCTGAACGGGGCTACGCAGACGGGGTTTCTTCGTGTCCGTGAGACGACACGACACAACTGCACAGTGCTGTGCTGTGTCCGGGTCAGGGTTCAATGTGTCCGAGTTAGGGTTCGATGTCGGAGATGGCTGCGGTCAGCGGACACGGCGGAGGCGGTCGAGGGCTGCTCGGCAAAGCTCGAGGTGGCTAGGGCAGCGGGTCGTCGAGGGCTGTGGGTCGGGGAGACGGCGGAGGACGGCGAGGGGATAGGGGAGTTCTAGTCGTCGAGGCTGTGGGTCGGGGAGACGACAGCTTAGGGGTCTGGGAGTGAGGCAGAGACGGTGAGGCGAGGGCGACGATGCGAAGATGGTGAGGCAAGGGCGGCCGGGGCTAGGGCAGGGCAGCGGGGCTCGGGTCGAGCGGCTGCGGGGTCGTGATCGAGGCGGCGGAGGATCTCGAGGGGTGTCGGGGACGATGGTTGAGGGCGAAGGAAGGAGGAGGGAAGGCGGTTAGGGTTCAGGCGGAGGAGGAAGAGGGGATTAGGGTTCCGGCGTCGAGGGGGTTAAATAGGGTAACCGCCGGGTCGGAATAGGATTCAGATTAGGATTAGGGTTAGGTTTTCGACCGGATTAACGGGTCTGGGTCGGGTTCAATTCGGATCCGACCCGACCCGTTAAGAGTGGGTTCGGTTCGGTTTAACTGCGGTTCGGTTCGGGTTGGTTTGGTTTATTTTGGAAATAAACCGGGTTCAATTCTAGGGTTTATTTAGGGTTAATTACAACTTGGTTTTTAGGGCTTTAAAAATATTTCCGGGGTCCAATAAATTCTCGAAAAATTACCCTATGTCTAATTTTTCATTTTACACCATAAAATATTATTTTTATAATATTTTAATATTAATCAACATCATTTAAAAATTATTTCAATTTAAAATACCTTAGTTTTAATTAGTTAAAAATCCCAAAAAAATTCAAAAAATTGTGAAAATCTATTTTTTAAAATTCCTAAAAAATCAGGGGGTTTACAGCTGGCAGAGCTCGTCGGCGGGGGAGGTGCAGGGGAACTCGGTGATGGGTGATGGGGATCGGGCTCGGGGGTTCACGGCGGAGAGGGAGATCTGCGGCGAGGGCTGGAGGAGACACCAGAGGAGACGATGGCGGCTGGAGGCAGGGGAGAGAGGTGGCCGGGGCTACTCGCAGTGCTGGGGAGAGGCGAGGACGACGGGGCTAGGGTTACGGGGAGAGAGGCGGTGGAGCTGACGGTGGCTGAGGGGGCTGCGGGTTAAATAGGAGGACCGGGCGGCTATTGCGGGAGCGGAGGAGGCGCAGGACGGTTGCGGGGAGGCAAACCGAGGGGTTGTCGGAGGTTACGAGCGAAGGAGGCAGCGGGTCGACCGACGGTTACGGGCGAAGAGGAAACGGCTCCGTCGGGTTAGGGATTTGGGATTTCGGGTTAGAGGGAGGCGGGTTCGGGTCGGGTTCGGGTCGAGTTCAGACCCGATCCGACCCGCAGGGTTTAGGCCCGGTTCAGCTAGACCGGGTCGGTCCGGTTCGGGTTGGTTTGGGTCTGAAATAAACCAGGTTTATTTAGGGTTTATTTTGGTTTAATAAATAATTAGTTTTTAGGTCTTTAAAAATGTTTCCAGGGTCCAATAAATTCCAGAAAAATTACCCTATGTCTAATATTTTATTTTACTCCTAAAAATATTATTTTCATAATATTTTAATATTGATTAAAATCAATTAAAATTTTTTAATTCCATATTACCTTGATTTAAATTAGTTAAAAATTATAGAAAATTCCAAAAAATTATGAAATTTGATTATATTAAAATTTCTGAAAAATTAGCGGGTTTACAATCCTGGCGGGGACACCTCTGAAAAATTAGGGGGTTTCTAAAAAATTAGGGGGTTTACAATCCTGAAAAATTAGGTTGCTTCCTTCGCTTTGCGCTTGTGGTTGATCACGTTGCACAAATCAAGCATGGGCTAGTCTACCTTTATACCCTTGTTATGAGCCCGATTAGACCGAGCACATGGGCGAGTAGGTATTGTCTTTGCTCCCTATCCTGGATTTTGTACAAGAACTCTCCCCTAGTCATAGATGGAAGACTTTCAAGATTGACTGTAAACACCCAAATTTTTCAGAAATTAAAATACATTTTTTTGGGATTTTTTTGTAATTTTTAAATAATTAAAATAAATATTTCTCTGGAATTAAATATTTTTGTGAATTTATTAAATATTAAAATATTGTGACAATAATATTTATTAGTGTAAAATAAATAATTAGGCATAGTGTAATTTTTCTGGAATTTATTGGACCAAAAATCTATTTTTAAATACCTAAAAATATCCTTTTAAAATAAACTAAAATAAACCAGATTAAACCATCCAGAACCGAACCGGACCAACCTAAATAAACCAACCCAAACCCAACTGAACCCAATCCCTGTTAAATCGAGTCAGATCTGAACCCGTACCCGTACCCGCATCCAAACCCGACCCGCTACCCATTACTGCTAGAGTAAACCGAAATCAAAACCCCAACCGACGTCGCTCCGACTTCCCCTCTTCGCCATTCCTGCATCTCACCGTCGACCGTCCACCTCCCGTCCCCCTATATAAACCCCCGAGCTCGAACCCCTCTCCGCCATCACCAACCACCAGCACCCATTCCGCCAACTCCGGCCCTACATCACAAACAAAATCTTTATTTGCAATAATATTCGAAGAATTTTTAACAATAAAATCAAAATGAGACATAGATGCATGACCAAAGCGAGAATGCCATAGATCAAATTTATTACATTGCTGGAAAGAGAAGGCAGAATTAAAATCGGAATATGCATCTAGATAGAAAAGACCATTTCGAGCACTACCCCGACCATTCGTTGCTCGGTCCTGAAATGTACATTCAGAAGATGAAAAAATTACATCACAATTTTTGACTTTGTTATTTATGAAATAGATAACAAATTAAATTTAAATGATGGAATATGGAAAACATTCGTCAGACTAAGTGATGATGAACAATGAACTGTACCTATGTGTGTCACAGGCGCCTGAGAACCATCTGGCAATTGAACTGATATATTTTTATGAACGGTGTAATATGAAAAAAAATGTGAAAGAGATGTACATATATGGTTAGAAGCACCTAAATCAATAATCCAACAAGAGGATAAACAAGTGAGAGCTGTACCTGCCAAATGGACTGATGATCCACCAGGTTCTTCTCTGGCTTGAAGTACAAGAAGCTTGTTGTATTGTTCAGGTGTTATCTGATTAGCAAAAGTGGCGAAAGTGACTGGTGGTGATCCTGTTTTCTTCACCTGCTTATCTGGGAAGCCATGGATTTTGTAGCATGTTGCAAGAGTATGGCCATGCTTATTATAATGGTCACAGAAAGGACGTTGGCGCTTTCCCAAATGTCGGTATGGTGGTTTAGACGCTTGAAGAGTCGCCGAATCAATGGTAGAAGTTGTTTGAATAATAATCTCTTGTTCTTTTTCTTCTTGACGTACTAAATTATAGATACGTTGAATTGAAGGAAACGACTCCATCAAGAGAATTTGACTACGAACAGTTGAAAAACGATCATGGAGTCCTTGAAGGAACTCCATGGCACGATCTTGATTTTGTTGTTCAATAATGCTCTTAGCATTACCGCAGATACATGGAGTTATATGAGAAATGGATCTGAGTTCGTCCCATAGAGATTTAAGTTGTGTGAAATATAATGATACTGACATACCTTCCTGCTTGAGGGCAGAAATTGATTATTTCAATTGATAGATCTTAGGAGCATTTGATTCAGAAAAATGATAGTTCAGATCTGTCCAGATTTGTGCTGCAGTTTCAGTGTACAAGATGCTTGGGCGAATCTCAGGTGATACAGAATTAAGAATCCAACTCCCAACCAAATTATTGCATCGTTCCCAGTTGGTAATATCATCTTTCTCCTTCGGAATTGGAAGTGACCCATTAATAAAGCCGAGTTTGCTCTTTGCGCGAAGCGCCATTGTTACTTCACGACTCCATGATCCATAATTATCCCCTGTCAATAGAGGGGTAACAAGAATGGTAGAAGGGCTATCCGAGTGATGAATATCATACGAATTTGTTTTGATAGGTGTTGATATTTGTGGGAATGATGATTGCGAGGATGATGTGATGTTGGTGGCAAGATTTTCATCAGACATGGTGGAAGCCTGCTTTGATACCATGTGAAAATAATGAGCACCAAAGGAATAGTAGGAAATAAATTTTGTACAGTGTTCCTTTCCATTCAATTGCCATGGATATATATATAAAAGGTTACAAACAAATGCCGCTTACTCTTCTGTTGGAGGGAAGATTTGCTTGTTATGGACTCTGTTGGAGGAAAGATTTTTTCTGTCGAAGGAAAGATTTGCTTGTTATGGATTCTTTATGGACTTGGTCGTCCAAAAACTATCACCACACAATTAGACATCACCGAAGTTATCGTTACCACCAGCACCATTTTTTCTGTCAATTTCTTACATATTGAAAAGATTGTAACGAGATGCCAAAAAGATCCATCCAGCAGGAAGGAAAATCTTCCAACCTACACGGATTGATACATATGCACCGCTTCTACTCCCACTAGACCCCTCCCTCCTCTCAATCTCACCATAAATACTGTGCATGTACCAGAATATATTGCTGAACATGTTATCTATTGTTTGGTAAAGTCTGTCAACTTACTTAGGAGCATGAATGAAATCTAATAAGTTATAAAAGAATACATACTGGTGTTTCCTTCGGAAATCAATAAGGGAAAACTTTTGTATTGTAGACAATTACAACTTCTACACAGAAGCTTTGAAAGTAATTGTTGCAATGAATAATTGAATTTGGGAGAGTGGCGATGGAGGTCTGATTGGCGCATAATTACTTTGCTCCGTTGACGACCTGACGTCGCGTGGGTGGGTGGGTGTTTGTTCTTCAATGGCACTTGGACGCCAAGAAAATCTCGTGGAGATAATACCTTGCTCTTTGATGAGCTATTTATAGCTAAGAATGACAGTCAACCCGCGGGAAGCTGCTTCCAGCCGCGGGAAGGCGTTCAACGCCAACTGCTGCAAGTTGCTCACGCATGGAGCAATGAGAGCTTGTCACGTGGTTGTCTGCATTAATGATAAACATTGGAGTCCATCTTCGTCTGGAGAGTGGTTTCTGTCCCCACCGTCGAGGTTGGGTGTTTTGTTTCTCTATCTAGGTTTTCTAGAGTGGAGAATGGCCTGGAGCAACATATGGAAGAAATTATGACTTGTTTTGCGAGGAAGCTAGTCCTGACGGAGGCTGAATCGGAGGGGATCCTCTTCAGCAACGAGGAGGCCGATGAAGAGAGTGTTCAAGCAGAGTCTCGTTGGCAAAGTTTTCACCAGAAAATATACAACAGATATCACTTTGTACGACGAATGATATTTCTTTGGCAAATGGAGGGACCGGTGGAAACACAAGAACTGGCAGGTAATCGTCTTCTCTTACGTTTTCAACGAAGAATGATTTAGAGAAAGTTTTATCAGGACGACCGTGGATTTATAATGGGCACCTGGTCCTCCTTTCGACAACTGACGGAAGCCTCCCAGTGGAGAAGATCCCTTTATCCTCATCTCCGTTCTGGATACAAGTTCATAATATCCCATTGAAACACATGAAGCAGAGCATGGGGGTTTATGTCGGGAATATGATCGGAGAATGTTTGGAGGTGGACTGTGATGCAAATTCAGGGACATGGGCGGAATTTCGCTGCGAGAGACTCCCAAATTTCTGTTTTCTATGCGGACGAGTCAGGCATACCGAAGCCTCGTGTGATGAGAAACGAGACTTGAACAAAGAACGAGGTACGGAGAAGGACGAGTACGGTATTTGGACGAGTTCGAGTGCATGGAGGCGAAAGGGTCACTAAAGGAGTATTTAATTCTTGGAATGAATAATTTGTATTATGTTTAACCTCAACTTGGTCTTTAAATAGCCATTTACAACTCTAACAGAATGCATAAAAGTAGCACCCTCTAACCATATTCTAACTAAGTTATAACAAATCAACGACATAGAACAAATAACAAAATTTCTAAAGACTAGGAATTTATTGAAATCCAAATAACAACAGCTTCAACCTCCTCAACATGATTAACTCTAACAAATCACCCCCCTAAGCCTGTTGCATGAGATTCACCTCTATGACGCCGAGCTTCTGTCTTATCTCAATGAACTTGACTCGCCCGAGCGCCTTGGTAAGAATGTCTGCGAGCTGCTCTTTAGTGTTGATGTACTCGACCTCAACCTTCCCTCTCTCGACACACTCCCGAATGAAATGATACCTTGTATCAATATATTTGCTTCGGTCATGGAAGACGGGATTCTTGCTGAGGGAGATGGCGGACTTGTTGTCTACCTTGAGCATGACGCTACCGGCCTCCTTGTTCTTTAAGTCACCAAGGAGTTTTGCAAGCCAAATGCCTTGGCATGCCGCCATTGTCGCGGCAATGTACTCGGCCTCGCAGGATGACAATGCCACGACCTTCTGCTTCTGAGATTGCCAGCTAATGAGGCTTCGACCGAGAAAAAATAATACGCCAGTGGTGCTTTTGCGGGTGTTGATGTCACCTGCCATGTCATTGTCGCTATAGCCGATCAGTCGTGGTTCCTCCACCTTCTTTGCATAGAGACAACCAAAGTGACGTGTGCTGGCGACATAGCGAAGGATGCGCTTGACGGCAGCAAGGTGTTCGATGGTCGGGTTCTCCATGAACCGACTCACGTAGCCCACCGCGTACGAGATGTCTGGGCACGTGTGCACCAAGTACCGGAGGCTCCCGACAATGCTCCTGTAGGATGTGGCATCAGTCGGAGGGGCTGAGCTCACCTTGCTTAGCTTGAACCTCAGTTCCATAGGGACGTGGCACGGGTTGCAATCCACCATGCCACTCTTCTCCAAGATTTTGAGCGCATGCCTCCTGACCGAGGGTGATGAAGCCATTTGACTGCTGCACCTTGATGCCGAGGTAGAAAGTGAGCAATCCTAAGTCACTCATTTTGAACAAGGCCTTCATCTCCTCCTTGAACTTGGCAATATCTTGTGGGTCCATTCCGGTGATGATGAGATCGTCGACGTACACACCCACAAGTAGGCGAGTTGGACCTTTGCCGCGTGTATACACATCGTGCTCCTGTGCACTCTTGTGGAAATCAAGTGACAGTAGGCAACTGTCAAGCTTGGTGTTCCAAGCCCTCGGTGCTTGCTGCAGCCCGTACAATGCCTTGTCAAGTTTCAACACTTTGTGCTCCTGTCCTTCGATAACAAAGCTGGGAGGTTGGGCGACGTACACCTCTTCCTTGAGGTCACCGTTGAGGAACGCTGTCTTCACGTCCATGTGGTGCACCGCCCACCCCTCATGCGCGGCGAATGCGATCAACAAACAGACGGACTCGAGGCGAGCAATCGACACGAATACTTCCTCGAAGTCCACTCCTTGCATTTGCACATAGCCTTTTTTCATGAGCCGCGCCTTGTGCTTGAGGATGATACTGTGCTCGTCCTTCTTGAGCTTGTAGACCCACCTCAAACCGATTGAACGGTGGCTGGGTGGGAGGTCTACGAGGTGCCATGTACGGTTCTTGTAAACCCCCTGAATTTTTAAATTATTAAATCTTGGATTTTTTCCAATTTTCTGAAATTTTCTGTGAATTTTCTGTAATTAAAATCAAGGCTTTTAATTAATAAATGATTTTTAATTGGCAATAAATAATATTAAAATATCATGAAAATAATATTTTTGGGTGTAAAATGAAAAATTTGACTTAGGGTAATTTTTCTGGATTTTTCTGGGCCTCAGACCTATTTTTAAATACCTAAAAACTAATTTTCTAATTAATTAATTATTTAACTAATTATTTATCTATTATTATTAATTAATTATTTTTATTTTATTTTTTTTTATTTTTCTGGCCCGCGGCCCGTTGGGCCGCGGCCTGGCCCGTAGCCCCAGCCCACCGTTCCTATCGGGTCGGGTCGGGTCAGCCAACCCGACCCGCCCGCAACACCCCGACCCGTTCTCCCTCAGCCCCCACGACCCGGCCGCCCGAAATCACCGCCGCCCCGGCCGGCCACGCGGCGCCCCGCTGCGCCACGACCCGCCACGCGCCCCCGCGAGCCCCGCGAGCTCCGCCACGTCGCCGCTTCATCCGGCCACCCCCCGCCCGCGTCCCCGCCTATAAAAACCCCCTCCGGCCTCCTCTCCGCCACAGCCACCTCGCCACCACCGCTCCGCCACCCTAGTCCGTCGTCCCCCGCCGCGCCCCCGACGCAGACCGCCCCTCTCCTCCGCTCCTCCTCCGGCGCAGCCGCCCGCAGCGACTCCAGCAACCGCAGCAGCAGCTCGAGCAGCCGCAGCCGCCGCTGCCGGCCGCTCCAAGCCGCCGCCGCCCCGTGACCGACGCGCCTCGCTCCGGCGAACAGCCCCCCGCCCTCGCCGACGTCCCTCCAGCCGCCCTCCGCCGTGTGCCGCCGTTTCCCGACCAAACCCTAGCCCTAATCACTGTGCTGTGTCGGACACAGGACACAGTGTCCGACACGACTCGGACTCGATTTTGACCCTGTTTTCGGGTCCCCTTCAGGTGCGTGTAACTTTCGCCTCGTAGCTCCTTTTTCAATTCTGCAAATTGCGTTGTGAAGCCTGTATGACCCTCTCGGTGTCCGGACAAACTGTTCGGGACACCGCGTCCTGTGGTGATCGCACACCGCGATCCAAAAACAGGAAAACCAGACCCTGTTTCACCCCGGAACCGAGTACGTCCCGCCAAACGGGACGACTTGGTCGCGTGCGGTCTTCACAGATACGTGCGCAGCGTCGATACGGACGTGTGAGATTTCGCGGAAGCTGATTCGGGTGTGCGTGCACACCGGAATCAACGCGTATCCGCGGACATCGCTCCGTATCCGTCTTTTCGGCAATTCACCATAACTTCTTGTACACTCGTCAGATCGAGACAAAACTTGCGCCATCGGACTCGTAGCGATACGCTGGTCCTGTGGGTCAAGTTTGGTTTGATTCTGAGAACGTTGACGAAATCGCGTGTCGCGGGCCCCACAGGCCCCGCTCGACGGGCGATTTTGTGTTCGGCTCATCGGAATTCAAATCTGGAAGTTCCGTTGGGTTCGTATCAGCGTTCCTGACCTGTTGACACTAAGTTTGGTGAATTTGGAGACCGTTGACCTGGACACGTTTTTCGGTGCAAAGTGGGCCCAACGGCGGACCCCGTTTTGACCCGAAACTGCCGTTTTTGCCCTTGTCTCCAAATTAGACCCAAGGACAGGCGTTTCTAGCTATTTGACATCTTCTGAGAGTGATGGTAATGTTTATTTCAGCATTTGGACTCATCTCTGGATATTTCCCCGAAGACATATTAATCGGATCCAAACAACAGGCAAGTACCTGCACTTCAAGTTAATCTTTATATTGTGATAATTAATTCCCTGCTCTACTAGTACCCTTGCTGATTACACGTAGTGTCAGAATAATGTATTTTATGTCTTGAATATTGGAATTCATGTCTTGTTTTTCGTGTCGGGAGGGAGAATACTGAAAGGCATGTAGTTTACCCTGACCCGTGTCGTGAATAATAGCTGTTGGTACACGACTGTCCATCAGCCGGATCTCGATTATTCGTGAATAATAGCCGTCCATGGCGGCCGGTTTAACTTTATAGACCCCTGCATGCCAACTAGGTATTCTAAAAACACAAGTTCACACACATAGTTTCTTGTCTAGTTATGGCTCTTGTTGATTGTTGTAGTTTCATTCCTGTCTCATTTATTTCCTGCTTTTCTCATATTCCTGTTTATAGCATTAACTATGAGATAATGATGTCCCTCTATGCAATTTTCTCAATATGATATTCAATACTTAATTGTCATAAATATTTAGTTTAATCTTGTTGTGCATTGTGTACTTTGCTCCTTTCCTGACTGGATCTGTTGTTTAGGCGATGATGAGGACTTTGCCCTACCTATTATGATCCCTATGGCGTAGCAGGTGACACAGTTGAGAAGCAGGTTCCCACTCAGGAGATTATCTCTGAGGAGTAGTAGCCAGTTAGCTAGTTTTCCCTTTTCAGCTCAGTAATCGGGTTTGTCCTCGATTTATCTTCTGTTCATGTATAAACTATGGATCTGTTATTACAATCTGTTTTATAAATCAGCATTCCTATTTCCTGTTAATTTCCTTGTCTATTTACTTTATTTGTGGATGAGATAGATAGTTATTGATCCCAGAAAATGACCTAGACAGCGTACTACCGCCGACTCTGCGGCGTAGGCTGGACGTGCCCACGCACTCATGCCCGAATAACCGGGTGCGGGTCGTGACACGTTTTTGTGGTGGCCCATGCAGGTCAAACGACTAAATTGTTCGGTTTCAACTTAGGGACCGAACAGGCCTGCAATAAGATTGAGGATTTTAGGAAAAGCTCATCCACTTGATTGAATCGTTCTTGATATTCATATCGGTTCCGAACCATTTTATTGACTTGCATCCTGCTTTGATTTCTGTGCGCCTCTTATTGGTTATTTTGAATGCAGAAAATGGACCCACCATCCAGCAACGAGGCTCGCGCAGAAACACCACAAGCCGTCGTGGTTAACCAAGAAGACAATGTAATGCCAGTCGTCCAATCATCACAAGGCAGTCAAGCAAGTCAGCCTACTCCACCGATGCCTTCCTTCCCACTGGGACCGCCTATGGACGAACAACAGATGTTCCGCATGTTCTACGTAATGATGCAAGCATATCAGAAGGTTCAACAAGAAGCACAGCAAAACCAAGCGGAGAACTTCGTCGACAAAATTAGCTCGGAGTCACGGAAGCCAAGCAGTTCAAATGCAATTACCTTCGACGAGGACGTTCTTACTGCAGCGCAACCTGTGGAGTGTACCACAAGGACCGAGTCCAGCCGGAAGCGGCCGTATGCGTCAGCACAAGACCAAGCACAACAGGAAAGAGCTGCAAAACGACCACAGATGAATCCAACCCAAGGGCAGAACAAACGAGTTCCCATTTGTGGTTTTTGTCGGAAACAAGGTCACATTTGGAAGGATTGCAGAATGAGGCTTGGTGTCTGTCTATATTGTGGATCAGCAGAACATCGGGTGAAGGACTGTGCCGCTACTCCAAGAACACGGACAAGCTTACGCGATGACCGTGGAGAACGTGCAGACTCTTAGAGTCACTAATGCGCGTAAGTGATTTCTTTTAGCTGCCCTTTCTAGTATTGTTTAGCCCGCGCCTATTGGTTCGTGACCTCAGCCCCAACCTAGTAATTTTGAACTTGCTAATAACCTGGTATGCTTTTATATTTAATAACTGTAGAGATTGTAGAGTTTTCTGTTATTTTGCTTGTTATGTGAATTTAAATTTTGTACCTCCTTTCATCATCATCTAGCGCACTTAATTTTGATGTACTTTGTTTATGCTGCTATTCTATAGCCTAGTTTTGCAAGCTTACTCTTTATCAGGCTTGTTCATGACACGTGTATTATTGGACGCGTACACTAATACAAGTGTCTGTTCAGAATCAGTGCATTACGGTCTGATCAACCTTGGTGCATTTTGATTCGCACTTCGCACGACTAACTTTACGTGGATTGAGATACGTAGTGATTAGTAGACAAACATACTTGACCTAGACATGCTGAGCATATCGTATCAGTTACATAACTAAACTAATACGAGCATGCGAATAAATGACTACCAGAATAGAACCTCAATCCATAACCGCCTGACAAATCCCACTAGAATTCTTTAAACGCCTTGATCCCTATACTTCTGTTCTACCACCCCACCCTTGAACTCTTTATTATTGATTGATCCTCGTCTTCCCTTATTTCGGGAAGACGAAATCATGTGCTTGGTATAAGTTTGATACATAGATAGTACTAGATATGCCACCTAGGCCGATCACATACTTGAGGACTAAACATTTCGTAATTAAGGACATATCATCTGATCGGCGTTGAAATTTCGAGGATTGAATGACATGAGTAACCATATTAAGGAATATTTTCTTAAGGTATATAGCCTTTTGTGATAGATGGATAAACTATAAGTTGGGTAGCAATGCATTTGTCAACTCGAGAGGAATGTCTTTTGGATTGTGACCGAGTAAGGTTAGATTGGAAGAAGCAAGCCATTCAATTTTGAAAATTTAGAGGAGTGACTAAGATGATTAATGAATTGATATCAATAGTTATATCTCAAGTACATGATTTAAATCTTGAAATAATGAAAGTAAAATCGTCAATTTGAATTTAGAGGATATAATTTAGACTTGAATATGGCGAACTACATTCAAATTATTTTAAATTTGATGATTTGATTAAGAATTATAAAAATTGATGGTTGGGACTACCTAGTTAGAATATTGAGGATGTGAATGTAATTTAAAAAGTTGGAACATACAAAGGGGAACATTAGACTCGAATCACTTCTAGAGGAATTTGTGATAATAGGAGGCAAAGTCATGCACAAATCTTAAAAATGTTATATGGACTTAATCTAAAACCTGCCTGTGGGTAATTTGAGGAAGTAAGAAGTAATAACCATAAGTTGAATTTCTGATTGGAACAGTAGTCACCTTAATCATGAAGTGATTACAGTGGACATGATTAGGATTTAAATCATCGCAAGGAGATTGCGATTGTTGTACGTGAAGGATTTATAGATTATGGCTTAATTTTAAATTTCGAGGACGAAATTTTTGTAAGTTGGGTAGGTTGTAAACCCCCTGAATTTTTAAATTATTAAATCTTGGATTTTTTCCAATTTTCTGAAATTTTCTGTGAATTTTCTGTAATTAAAATCAAGGCTTTTAATTAATAAATGATTTTTAATTGGCAATAAATAATATTAAAATATCATGAAAATAATATTTTTGGGTGTAAAATGGAAAATTTGACTTAGGGTAATTTTTCTGGATTTTTCTGGGCCTCAGACCTATTTTTAAATACCTAAAAACTAATTTTCTAATTAATTAATTATTTAACTAATTATTTATCTATTATTATTAATTAATTATTTTTATTTTATTTTTTTTTATTTTTCTGGCCCGCGGCCCGTTGGGCCGCGGCCTGGCCCGTAGCCCCAGCCCACCGTTCCTATCGGGTCGGGTCGGGTCAGCCAACCCGACCCGCCCGCAACACCCCGACCCGTTCTCCCTCAGCCCCCACGACCCGGCCGCCCGAAATCACCGCCGCCCCGGCCGGCCACGCGGCGCCCCGCTGCGCCACGACCCGCCACGCGCCCCCGCGAGCCCCGCGAGCTCCGCCACGTCGCCGCTTCATCCGGCCACCCCCCGCCCGCGTCCCCGCCTATAAAAACCCCCTCCGGCCTCCTCTCCGCCACAGCCACCTCGCCACCACCGCTCCGCCACCCTAGTCCGTCGTCCCCCGCCGCGCCCCCGACGCAGACCGCCCCTCTCCTCCGCTCCTCCTCCGGCGCAGCCGCCCGCAGCGACTCCAGCAACCGCAGCAGCAGCTCGAGCAGCCGCAGCCGCCGCTGCCGGCCGCTCCAAGCCGCCGCCGCCCCGTGACCGACGCGCCTCGCTCCGGCGAACAGCCCCCCGCCCTCGCCGACGTCCCTCCAGCCGCCCTCCGCCGTGTGCCGCCGTTTCCCGACCAAACCCTAGCCCTAATCACTGTGCTGTGTCGGACACAGGACACAGTGTCCGACACGACTCGGACTCGATTTTGACCCTGTTTTCGGGTCCCCTTCAGGTGCGTGTAACTTTCGCCTCGTAGC
Organism: Iris macrosiphon; assembly: GCA_036927795.1. Classification (NCBI taxonomy): domain Eukaryota; kingdom Viridiplantae; phylum Streptophyta; class Magnoliopsida; order Asparagales; family Iridaceae; genus Iris; species Iris macrosiphon. The sequence goes on from JAYESA010000015.1 coordinate 157,360,562, forward strand.
TCCTTTTTCAATTCTGCAAATTGCGTTGTGAAGCCTGTATGACCCTCTCGGTGTCCGGACAAACTGTTCGGGACACCGCGTCCTGTGGTGATCGCACACCGCGATCCAAAAACAGGAAAACCAGACCCTGTTTCACCCCGGAACCGAGTACGTCCCGCCAAACGGGACGACTTGGTCGCGTGCGGTCTTCACAGATACGTGCGCAGCGTCGATACGGACGTGTGAGATTTCGCGGAAGCTGATTCGGGTGTGCGTGCACACCGGAATCAACGCGTATCCGCGGACATCGCTCCGTATCCGCCTTTTCGGCAATTCACCATAACTTCTTGTACACTCGTCAGATCGAGACGAAACTTGCGCCATCGGACTCGTAGCGATACGCTGGTCCTGTGGGTCAAGTTTGGTTTGATTCTGAGAACGTTGACGAAATCGCGTGTCGCGGGCCCCACAGGCCCCGCTCGACGGGCGATTTTGTGTTCGGCTCATCGGAATTCAAATCTGAAAGTTCCGTTGGGTTCGTATCAGCGTTCCTGACCTGTTGACACTAAGTTTGGTGAATTTGGAGACCGTTGACCTGGACACGTTTTTCGGTGCAAAGTGGGCCCAACGGCGGACCCCGTTTTGACCCGAAACTGCCGTTTTTGCCCTTGTCTCCAAATTAGACCCAAGGACAGGCGTTTCTAGCTATTTGACATCTTCTGAGAGTGATGGTAATGTTTATTTCAGCATTTGGACTCATCTCTGGATATTTCCCCGAAGACATATTAATCGGATCCAAACAACAGGCAAGTACCTGCACTTCAAGTTAATCTTTATATTGTGATAATTAATTCCCTGCTCTACTAGTACCCTTGCTGATTACACGTAGTGTCAGAATAATGTATTTTATGTCTTGAATATTGGAATTCATGTCTTGTTTTTCGTGTCGGGAGGGAGAATACTGAAAGGCATGTAGTTTACCCTGACCCGTGTCGTGAATAATAGCTGTTGGTACACGACTGTCCATCAGCCGGATCTCGATTATTCGTGAATAATAGCCGTCCATGGTGGCCGGTTTAACTTTATAGACCCCTGCATGCCAACTAGGTATTCTAAAAACACAAGTTCACACACATAGTTTCTTGTCTAGTTATGGCTCTTGTTGATTATTGTAGTTTCATTCCTGTCTCATTTATTTCCTGCTTTTCTCATATTCCTGTTTATAGCATTAACTATGAGATAATGATGTCCCTCTATGCAATTTTCTCAATATGATATTCAATACTTAATTGTCATAAATATTTAGTTTAATCTTGTTGTGCATTGTGTACTTTGCTCCTTTCCTGACTGGATCTGTTGTTTAGGCGATGATGAGGACTTTGCCCTACCTATTATGATCCCTATGGCGTAGCAGGTGACACAGTTGAGAAGCAGGTTCCCACTCAGGAGATTATCTCTGAGGAGTAGTAGCCAGTTAGCTAGTTTTCCCTTTTCAGCTCAGTAATCGGGTTTGTCCCCGATTTATCTTCTGTTCATGTATAAACTATGGATCTGTTATTACAATCTGTTTTATAAATCAGCATTCCTATTTCCTGTTAATTTCCTTGTCTATTTACTTTATTTGTGGATGAGATAGATAGTTATTGATCCCAGAAAATGACCTAGACAGCGTACTACCGCCGACTCTGCGGCGTAGGCTGGACGTGCCCACGCACTCATGCCCGAATAACCGGGTGCGGGTCGTGACAGTTCTCCTCAATGGAGCTTATCTCCTCGAGCATCGCTTGGCGCCAACATCGGTGTTTCTCGGCTTCAAAGAAAGTGGTAGGTTCCTCGTCAACCATGAGGAGGAGCTCGTCGACATCGAGCTCACGGACAGTGGTCGTGTCAAGCAAGCTCGCCAAGGTCCTATACTTGCGCGACCCTTCATCATCGGCGTCGAGCATGGCCGAGGCGTTGGTGGGTGGCGAGACAAATTCCACTCCACGTTGTACCACCGAGTCGGATGTTTCTGCCCTGGATGCCGGCGTCAACGACCCTGGACTGGGTGCCACTGGTGTTGATGGATCGCCACCCTCGTGCACCGGCGTGCCTGCGTGTTTAACATGTGGTATAATATACTCAAAAGTAAATGTCTCACCTACGTTGTCTTGCACGCCCCAGTCCCACTTGGCTTCCTCGTCGAAGACAACGTCGTGTGTGACGTGCACGTGCTTGCCGGCGGGGTCGTATACCCAGTACGCCTTGGTGCCGGGCTCGTAACCGATGAAGACCATGTGCTTGCGGCGATCTTCTAGCTTCTGTAAGTTCAGCTTGACCACCTTGACGTGTGCGACACAGCCGAAGGTGAGGAGGAAGTGCACGCTTGGCTTGTGTCCGTGCCATGCCTCATATGGCATCTTACCGTTGATGCTTCGTGTCGGCGAGCGATTGAGAATGTAGACAGCCGTCGTGACCGCCTCACCCCAGAACTTCTCGGGCATATCCTTTGCCTTCAGAAGGATGCGCGCCATCGCGACGACCGTCTGGTTTTGGCGCTCGACGTCGCCGTTCTGCTATGGTGAGTACGGTGCTGTGAGTTGTCGTTTGATGGCGAGGCCCACGCAATACTCGCCAAATGCTACGGATGTGAACTCGCCCCCACGATCAGTATGGAGCATGCGCAGTTGTGTTCTATCTCCACCCCGACGTGGGCTTGAAAGTGTTTGATGGCTGTCGGCACTTCATCCTTTGAACCCAGTAGCGTCAACCACATGTAGCGGCTGAAATCTTCGACGAGGAGCAATAAGTAGCACTTACCACCGGGTGTCACCGGTGTGATCGGCCCACATATATCACGGTGAACGAGATCTTGCAGGTTGTCGGCACGATACTTGGTCTCCTGCAGAAATGGCATGCGGCGCTGCTTTCCGGCAAGACAACTATCGCAAATTTGATTGACATGTTCGATCTATGGTAGCCCGTGCACCATGTTGCGGCGAGCTAACTTCCTGAGTGCTTCGAAGTTGAGGTGGCCGAACCGTGCATGCCACCGCCATGCATCATCATTGAGTCGTGCTGCTAAACACACTGGTTGTACAATATCAAGAGATAGAATGTACAGTCGGTTTTGAGCATGTTTTACCTTGGCGAGGAGGCATTGCTGACGATCTCGAATCGAGAGCACGCTGCCTTCGATCAAGACTTGGCAGCCGTTCTCATCTAGCTGCCCAAGACTGATGATATTGCTTCGTAGCTTCGGGATGAAGTAGACGCCAGTGAGGGTGCGGTGCTCGCCGTTCTGGCATGTAAACATCACCGTGCTACGCCCTTGGATATCGACGACGGATTCGTCGCCAAACTTGATGGAGCCTGTGACTCCAGTGTCTAGCTCGGTGAAGACCTCCTTGCAGCCCGTCATGTGGTTGCTGGCGCCAGTGTCGAGGTACCATGCTTCGCCGTGGTGGTCGTCCTCACGGCCCAAATGCACCTGAGCATGCACCTCGTCGAGTACGACATTGTTGGTCGTGCCCACGGTGGTCTCGGCGAGCGTGTACTCCTGCACCATCAGCAGTGCGGGCTCATCGTCGTCGACTTGCGTCAGATTGGCGCGCTCATTGCACTTCAGCTTGCGGCATTCCTTCGCCCAGTGGTCGTAGATGCCACAATTATGGCACTTATCATTCTTGTCGTGCGTGCCACCGGACGAGTTGCTGTTGCCGTAGTTCGTGTTACCGTGGCCACGACCTCTTGACTTCTCTCGCCCGCGACCACAACTTTTGCCACCGTCGGAGTAGGCCTCGCCTTCCTTCCTCTGCTTCGTGCGAGCGAGCACTCCTCTTCAGTGAGGAGAAGATGGCTACTTGTGTCGCCGGAGTTGCTGCCAAGATCGTACTGCTCCTCGACGGCTAGAAGATGATCGGTAAGCTCTTCAATTGACAACGTCTTGAGATCCACTAAGGTCTCAATGGCGAGGGCGACTTGCGTGTACTTGGATGGAATGACTGGAAGAAATTTTTTAACTACCTTCTCCTCGTCAATTTCGTCGCCAAGTAGTTGCAGGTCGCTGACGAGTCCCGTGAGCCGCATCGCGAAGTCCTCGACGGACTCGCCATCCTTGAACTTCATTGATTCGAAGTCGGCGTGCAATTTCTGCGCCTTGGCCTCGCGCACGCGCTCGACCCCCATCCGCATCATCTTCACAATATCTCATGCTTCCTTGGCAGTGTCTTTCATTGCCAGTGTCCGCAGCATCTCTGGCGGTACGGTAGGGAGTATGACGGACAGGGCCATCCTGTCATCGCGGTAGTCGGCTTTCCTGGGTTTGATCGCCTTCCACAAGCCTTGCGCCTGCATGTTGACTCTCATTAAGAGAGCCTAATCCGTGTAGTTGGTCCGTGTCAGCATGGGATACTTGAAGGTAAATTTCATAGATGTCGGCGTCGTGGGGCTTTGCTCGTCGTTGGTTGCCATAGCTCTGATACCAAATGTAAGATGAGAGGAGTATTTGATTCTTGGAATGAATAATTTGTATTATGTTTAACCTCAACTTGGCCTTTAAATAGCCATTTACAACTCTAACAGAATGCATAAAAGTAGCACCCTCTAATCATATTCTAACTAAGTGATAACAAATCAAAATAAATCAACGACATAGAACAAATAACAAAATTCCTAAAGACTAAAAATTTATTGAAATCCAAATAACAACAGCTTCAACCTCCTCAACAGGATTAACTCTAACAAGGAGAAGACGGACTCACGAGACTCTGGCGAGGGTAGCCGGGGAAGCAGAAAGCAGCTAGATTTAAACCCTAACCGCCATACAGGAGTAGAGCTGACGTGGAGGAGGCATCAGAGAAGGAATCAACAAATATGAAAATTAACACAAATCCCGAGAAAGAAGGCAATCAAGGAATAAATGACATAATGGAGGATATAACCTCATCACCAATCAAGCCTCGATCAAAAGGAAAAGCACATTGGTAAGGATACTACCAATGAGTGGCAGGCCCCACCATGGAATGGATGAAAAAACTGATACAGGCGGTGTGCAAAGTGTGGCTGGAGATAAAAATTTAAACCATGGAATGGCGTTAATGGATGCGAAACTATTAACCATGAAGAGAGATTGGCCAGCACAAATATAGGAGGAGGAAATGGAAAGCAAGGGCAAGCCAAGTTCAGGAGGGTTCTTCCTATCAGGCGGTGGAGGCCATTACTGGTAAAAAAATGAAAACATGAACATGAGGTGCAAAGTAGTGAGATTACAAAAATAGCCAGACAAGAATATGAAGTTTGCGATTCTCTAAACGTGACGGGTCCTGTCGATCAGGCCCGTCACGATCAATGAATGCTTTGAGCTGGAATGTCCAGGGTCTGGGAACCCCGGGACATTCAAATTCTTGTCCAAGTGGTAAGACGAATAAATCCCCAGGTCATTTTTCTCATAGAAACAAAAATGACTAATAAAAAACATGCGAACGCCATGAGGAGAATGGGTTACTATGGCTGGTTTGGTGTGAGCAGAATTGGTTTATCGGGATGACTTCTTATGATGTGGAGAGATAATGTAGATATAAGGGTGCTATCTTCCTCGAGAGGACACATTGACGCGCGTGCTAACCTGGAAGAGATTGGGTTGTGCAGAGTAACAGGTTTTTATGGTAATCCAGATACTCGACAAAGACACTTCTCCTGGGACCTTTTGAAAAAGCTTGCGGGAGTGGATAGAGGACCTTGGCTGGTGGTTGGTGATTTCAACGAATTGCTTGGGGACATTGATAAGCAGGGTAGGAGAACAAGACCTTATTGGAAAATGGAGTGTTCTTCATTACAAGTTGTGAATGAACTTTTTAAAAAAACAAACAAACAAGTATGAAGAAATCCTAGACATAATATCTAATTATAATAATTTTTATCTAGGTCTTAACGATGGAGATCGAGTGTTGTAGTGGCTCATTTACTCCGTTGACAGTCTGACGAGGGAATGATGATGCACTTTTCTGTTTTCTCTCTCCTGAGCTTGTGTGAACGTACGTAGCTCGCCCTGTCCTTGTGGGCATGCTACCCTGCTATTTATAGTCGTCGTGCTGATGGACTATTGATGCCGCATATGCCTCTGTCTGGTGGCCGCATAGGGCTCCTTCAACAGAATGTGCTTGTAACTACAGTCGTATTCCATGGTGTCAAGACCCGTCCCTAAATATTCGAGTCTGGGCCGTGGGTACGTCCAACCTACGTCGCAGCATCGACGGTAGAACGCTGTATTGGTATTCTAGACTATCTATCAATAATGATCATCAACACATAATGATAACTCAATGAATATGAATATTCAATCACAGAATCTATAAGGAAGAACAACGTCCGACTATGATATAAAGAGAACAAAATAAGAGTTAATACATCTCACAAGACTAATAATATCCAAATGAGTCTCCAAAAAGGAGTATAGGAAACTAATGTCAAGGCTGGAGGCAAATCCAGTACAATAATCTATCTATCTACTGAACTATAGACAATGCATCCCCGGCCTCAACTGCGATGAGTCCCTCCCGAGCCACAGTCTCTAGCTCTAAGCCTACTACATTCTGAGGCCCGTAGTGAGTGGGATACAACTTCTCAGTGTCATCTGGAAAAAAAAAATCCAGTCAGGATTGGAGCGAAGTACACCTCTAACGGTAGTTCCAATAAATGATAAAAACTATGTAGCAGTAAATAGAGAGAATATACAAGATAAATAGAGCATTACGGAAAGTATACAGGAATAAAGAATGCAAGAAATATATATAAGAGAGATGAGCATCATATATAAGAGTCAGGAAATCATACGTGTGGAGTATGATTAACACTATGCAAGAAATATAAGAGTCACAACTAGCTTAGTGAGTGAGTACTAGCTTTAACATGTGATCGGCTTGGGTCTTCTGTTCAGGAATCATGGCCTGGTTAATCATACGTGCGGAGTATGATTAACACTATACAGGAAAATAGGAACTGCCGGGTATGACATATCTACACTAAATACTCTCCGCCCCCGACTGGTATAGTGGATCCAACCATGGCACGCTATGACACAAGATTCTCTGAGAATGTAGCAAGTCTCCCCAATAATCAGTGTCCATACAAGTACAAGAACTACAAGGCTTGCAAAGGATACGCCAGGAACCACCAGGAATAACATCTCATAACGGGATCAAGAAATATTAATCCGTGTAACTATGTGTCAAGAAGTCAAGGATATCTATACTAGATACAAGAAACATAGAAGATATTATAAACGAAAAACTATCAGAAAATATACTCGCCTGAAATCTGGGATGAAGTATCAACGGTATCCGTAACAGTGCCTCGAAGACCTAAATATGGAATATCACATCAACACATGTTTTGAAATGATTAACAAATTATACTAGCCAAAATATAGGTCTTTAGACCAACTCTAAGTCAAACTAGGCCAAAAAGTCGACAAACTAGGTCAAAACTTTGATTCTAGGCTCACACTAGTTATTCTTTGCTAATATCTAAGGTATATTAGCTAATACTAGGTTAAGGTTCATAAGTACTTAGTACTAGGCCTATACTAAGATGCTTCACCTATCCTTAGCATCTACCTTAGTGTTTCGTTAACCTTAACTCAATCAAACCATTACCTCACTCAAGTATCAACTACACTTAACTGGTACATTGATACACCAGTATCAATCCTTTATACCTGTAGGTCTGAGATGTGCATATCTTCTAAGCTTGAGTGCACCTAAACATCAACACTCAAGTTTGCCGTGTACCTAGAATACTGCAACTGACAGGCACCCACAAGACTGATATACACCACAAGTCCTCAGATTCCCTACTGATACTTACTCTTCTCATATAACTAATCTATACAACTCTCACACCATTCTTGCTGATACTCAAAATAATATGTAAGGTAATCTTCCCTCCCATAACTTGTGCACTAAATGTGCATTGAATCTCACTGATACACTTGCAACTGGAAGACAGTTGCTTAACAACCACTGCCCAAGCCTAAACCCCTAATGCTACTAAAATTGTTGGGTTCTCAGACCACACCACCTGCACCTACACACTCACTGGTTTCCTAAAGAGCCTGAGCTCCCCTCACTTACTTGGACTGCACTGCTCCCTGGCTGATACTGGAGTATCAGCTATCTCCCACACACCTTGCTGTTAACACAACAAGTCCACACTTGACCATTGCTGGCAGTAGTACAAGCCACCCCCAAACCCAACTACACTCTTTCAGTACAACAAATCTGAACTGATGCCCAAGTATCACTTCCCCCCTCCCCCCCACAGGAAATACTGTCTAACATGTATATCTATCACCTATACACATATAATCACTCCACAGTGAGAGCATCTGACACCTGCTCGAGTACTAACTAACACACCACACATGTAACTGCAATCCATCTCCTTGTCACAGCAACACACACTCCTGCAATACAAACTCTCAACCAACTACAACACATGCAGTTCTTCCCCCTCACCTCACTAACACAGTCTCACTAAGATATATAATACACACTAAACACTACACTAACAATACATGTATCAAGCTATAGTATATTTATAATTATATCATTATAATATATACCTATCAATCTAATAATTTAGAATACATAGGATACAATATATGATAACATGACAATTTAACAAACACACGGAGTGCATCACCCATATATCACACTAGTTCTATGATACACTTGTAATACACTATTGACACTCTCCCAAATCAACACCCAAAGCACCACAATGGTTATGAATAAGTAAAATATCATAATTAAAGCCTAATTAGAGTGATAGTTATCTAATCTAGTGCCCGTGTCAAAATATGACATGTGTATCTTCTATGTCAAAGAAAAAAACTCCAAAATTATCCTGTATCACAAAATATCATGATACGGCCTACTCATATCCAATTATGGACACGTCACTAGTCCCACACAACCAATATAGTGTCAATTTAGTCCAATTGATCATTTGACAAATACATGGTGCACCAATCTCAAAATTCTCCTCAATTGGGCACAAAACTAACTATAGAAGTCATAATACAAGTCATATGAACCTAATTCTTATTTATATGGGTAGCCCTAAGCCAAGGGTGTCATGCCCCAGTCCCAAAATATCGAGGGACTAGCCACGTGGCAATGGCCAGTAGCACAACCCCAATGGGCAAACCCAATTTAATGGACCCGTTAGAGTGCACTTAAGCTGTAATATATAAAAATGGTCTACGAATACCTGTCACAGTTTATATATCTAATCTCATCCATAAATAGTAACGAAATCATAAGAGACAAGTCCAGTCACAATAATATAAAATAATCTGTCCATCCAAAGCAATATAAATAATGTCACAGAGAACAACCCGTTATCAAAGTGGAAAAGAAAATAAATTCAAGTACAATATCCAGAAGTCACTACAAGATCAAATATCCCTGAACACTAAGCATAAATAATGAATGGTAAGAATACTGTGTGCTCAAGCGAAGTCCTCCGAAACAACATCGTCCTCTACAAACATGTACGTCTCCAATAGTAGCTCATGTCCCATAAACCTCGGGATAGCTCTCATCGTCTACACCTGGGGACATAATCCAGATCTAGGTCCTCAGGGGACATATCAAGGTACAATAAACATTCAAGCCAAATAAAATGCAGCAAGTAAATATAAACAGATCCTCAGGGTAAGCTATGTAATCAGCTATGTGATATGCAAATGAGAGCATCACTAGTACTCAGGCTAGACCACTACAAGCTCTGTGTCGGGAAGCCGGTAGCAGTAATATCACGTAATGGGCCAAGCTCTGGAACAGAGGCTAAAGCACCGTAATAATAAATAAATATATATATATATATGTAATCATCCTGTAACCTGTGTGTCTCTCCCCATCCAATGTAATCTCATGTCTCATGTCCACGATGTCTCATGTCCAAAACACGCAAGATCATGACCTCTAGCTAGTACAACGAGTCATAATAATATCCATGTAATATGCAAGTCTCATGTCACGAATCCTGTAAGCCTATACAGAATCACCATGAATATCTCAGAAAAGATTTTGTCACATAAAATAGTGTTAAGTGTCCTACGGTATGACGTACTTGGTAAAGCAAGCACGTAAAAATATAGGATCGCGGAATCAACTCTCTAAGTGACATTGCACGACTCCGCGTACGGCGTTGACACCCGAATCTTGTTCGGACGCTAAGCAACGTATCACGGTCCTAGGTTGAACATGATACATGCAACACCCCGTAACCGCACGGTACGTTATGCTGAGTCGGATCGAATAAAATAATAGCTGGTTATATTTGATTTGTTGGATTTTAAAAAAAAGTATTGATTGAGTTGGTTTCATGTGCAGATTGCTAGCGGAGTTTGATGGAAATCAAGTATTCGTTCAGAGCAGTACTGAGATAGCTGGATTGGAACGATAATGCCGTCTTCCTTAGTCCGATCGGTCGAATAATTTGGAGAGCACGGCCTGCTCGCACGGTCATACCAGTTGAGTAGATCGCGCTTTGCATCGGACCACGGGTTCAAGGGATCGGTCGTATCGGCATGACATGATGCTTAACATAATCAAACTTGGTGAGTGGGCTATGTCCCTTCTCCTCTACTCCTTCATGCCTAATAATATGGAAAACACGTAAAGGCTTGAAACACTTGAACTGGAACTTGGGAATCACTACACTGAGGCGTGCATAGAGTGTACGTCATTTGCTTGGATAGGATTGTGGCTTGAATTGGTTTTCGTGTTGGATAGTTGGAGCTAGAGTTGGATTATAAACTTGGGGCAGTTGGTTGAATAATTAGAATTATGCTTGGACAATTGGAATGATATATTGAGGCATTGGGAGTATCAGAAATTCGGGCGAGCGAGCGTGCATCCATGCACGAGTATCATTTGGGTTCTTTGTCTTGCAAAGCGAGCAGTTGTGGTTCAAAACCGATCAATTGCATCGGCGAGGGCATTGTGCCACTGTTGGGGCAGTGTGCCACTGTTGGGGCATTGTGCCACGGGTTTGTTCTGAGCGTGGGGTGTTGCACCATTTGGAAACACTGTGTTGAGAAGCGACATTGTGCCTATGGGAATAACTTGAGATTTGGTGCCTTGGGCTATATGTTGGAAGAATGGTTATGGATCTTTGGTTGGATATTTTGGTTGGATATTTGGTTGAACGAGTCTAGGATCGCTTGGTGGGGCGAGAATGTTCGACCCTCTCGTCATACCTACTTAGTTTCTGCATGTCACGGACAACCTATGTTGTACAGGGTTTGGTTTCCTCGAACGGGTTGGCACCGGGGCACCGGGACTGTTCGGCCATGGAGGAGACAAGGGTAACGCGTCTTGGGCGCGGAGCATGTAGTTCGATACGAACCAAAAGGGGGTAGCTGCCTATTACTGGATCGGGTAGGACTGCCTATTGATTAGTTCGATCAATGTCCTTTATGGCTTGGCCAGTGACTTCATATAGATAAGTGTTGGTTTGCTTTTCTTTTGTTGGTTTGGCTTCGTGTAGGTGCGGCTACCTTGCCTCGGCAAGAGTGTGCACTTTGAGATTGGATTGTAAGTTTTGGTTGAGGATGGATATTGAGGCTTGGTTGATGGTTCGATATGTTATCGTGTTGCTTGGGCTTTGAGTAGGACGGGTTGCATGCTAGTTTCCTTCGAGTTGGTTATATATTGCTTGTCGATTAGCTTGAGTTGAATGTTTGCATGCTTAAACTGCTTTACAGCTTTCCTTAACATGTCATCCCTATGCCATGAAATAAATCTAGGATTCAACTAGAAAGATCACTATATAACTGTTTGTACTCACTTATTTACTTAGTGTCGGCTTAGACGAGTGGGTTATCCCGCTCACCAGTACGGCTGTGTACTGACCCACATTTGTGGGCATTATTTCAGGTATGCATGTGTAGTAGCGCTGCTTGGATATACGAGACATGATGTATGAACTGTAAGTACCTTTGTGGGCTAGAGAAAAGAGCAAGAGTATTTCATCGCCTTTGAGGCAATCGCCTTCGTGGTATTTTATTTGGACCCTATCGAGAGCTTCGCTGTGTATTACTCTGATGTGTGCTTGGTACACAATACTTGACTTTTGTTGCAACTTGGTCGTTTCGATGATAACTTTGGTGTTTGACAACATCGCCTTGTACGAGCGTAACTTCAGGCTCGTACGGTATCACATCCCGATGAGAATGATTATCCTGCGGGAGAGCTGCAACGTGGTAATTTACGTTCAGCGGGGACTATGGAGCTTGAAGGAGATTGGGGCATGACATATTGGTATCAGAGCGCCTGGTTCATTTCCTCGGACTTGGTCCTTCGCTTCATCACAAACTCTAAATAGCTTCCGCGTGTCGTTTAGCTCTTGGCTCTACTCGATGCCGTATTGGATGTTTCATGCAATAAGTCTATAAATTGCTAGTTGTGGCTGCATGTTGTTCTTTGTTGTGTTGCTTTGGTTGATTTTCATTAGATTGCTTAGCATCGTTAGGCGTTGTTGCATTCGTGCAGCAAGTTGGGTGGCGTTGTTACATTTGTGCAACAAGTTGAGAGATGTCGTTGGGTTGGCTTGGCTTGTCGTTCAGGGAGTTTCTGATTGCATCAGTGGATCAGTTGGTTGGCATTCGAGATTGGTTATGCGGCATATTGTGAGTAGAAGCATCGAATGAGAATGGATCGTTGTACGAGTTGCTCGTGTAGCGATTGTGTTGGATAGAAGTTTGAATTTTGGATGGGTGTATCACAGAGAGCATTGTACGAGTTGCTCGTATGGCGCATCGATTGAGCAGGTTTGAGTTTGGCTTAGGAATATCAGGATAGTGTTGCACGAGTTGCTTGTACAACAAATGTGTGGAACAATTGGATATTGGGTTGGACTACTTGGAAGAGATCGTTGCACGGATTGCTCGTGTAGCGAAAGTATCAGACGGTGAGAATAGTTGAAAGTATTAAGAACGGGATATGGCATGAGTTGCATCACGAGATTGAAGGAAATAGTTGGATAATTCAGGTATTGGCTGAGTTTCGTGTCAGACTTGAGTTGGGGATGGCAGGATCACACATAAGGGATGGTTCAAACAGATTTTGGATTAGTGCAAAGAAATCGTAATGCGAGTAGCAATTTGATTCGGAGTGGTATATGGGATACCACATAGTAAGCAAGGCATTGAAATATTTTGGATAGACATCAATAAAAATTGCCTGAATGGACTCAGGTAACAGAAATATAAGTTGGTTGGTGCACATCGGTTGAGTTGCAAAGAATAAAAAATGGTGCAAGCGAATATTGAGTTGAGCAAGCGAGAACGGACTTGTGCAAATAGAAGTCTCATTGGACTTGAGAGATGGACGAGATCGGAATAAAACAGATGGAAAGAGTGTTTGGAAATTTGAAGGATTTAGGCAGACCAAGAATTGGAAACAAGTTAAGATAGTTAGATGGAAAGCTGAATATCAGATCGCTTGCACGATTTGGAAGTTCGGTAGAGCATTCATTGATGTAAAGAGAGTTGAGCATGAGAAACAAACAGTTGGGATACGCTTGAGCGAAGCGGTGGGTGAATCAGAGGATAGCAAGCACGGACTACGAATTTTGGAAACACATTGGAGCTGTTGGTTGAGTAATAAAACACAAGCTGGTTTGGAGGGGAAATACGATAGATTCAAACAAACTTGAAGGATTTTGGATATTGCTGCTCGAGAAGTCGACTCAGGTTTAGCGAAAGTGAAATTTTGGGCAAAATGGTGCAACGATGGTAGACGGATTCTCCGGAAGACGTGAACGGATTGAGGCAACAACTGAAGGCAAGGATTATGGCGGACAGACTTTTAAAGATAGCTAAATGTGGGAGCAACAATTGAGCAAATCACTGTGCTGCTCGAGTAAGTTGGACGTGCATTGTGGAACACGACAAACGGATAAGAATTTGAGCAAGTCTTGAATTTCGAGAATCATTGCAATTGGTAGTGCAAGTAGACGAACATGGCAATTCAGAAATTTGATGGATTCAGGGCAGAACGACGGATTAAATGGAAGACGGTTTCAACGAGCGCAGTTCTCGATTTATGGCTCGGATAGATAGCAAGACTCTAGGTGGTTAAGCGGCCTTTGGTTGACATATCAGCAAAGGTAGTGCATGAAGTTCTCGGATTCGAAAGTTCGCTCAGATGGAATGGTTGGAATTATGGCTCAGATTTGCAGATGAGATATAGCATGGTTTATAGTAACTGTCCATCGTGATGACTTACAATTATCGAGCGTAGCTTCGGGACAGCTGACCCTAGCGACTTGACCGCCAGATCAGAGATGAATATTGTAGACCCATAGAACGACCCTTGCGATGGCACAATTGGGAATGCGTTGAGGGTAGATGTGAGTAGTGTGTGTTGGAGATTTGTCTTATTGACTGAGTGTTGGATTTGAGAGATCCTTGGGATAAACTTCAGCTGAAGATGCAGCCGGAAGACCGGAGCGATGGTGGAAATGGCCTAGTCAACTGATGAGATTCGAAGTCGCAGATTTTTGAAGATAGCATCGCCTCTGACTCGTCGTGCCCCGGAAGGAAATAACATTCATATGAATTGACGACTGTGAAACTAGCTTGTGAAGTTAAAGCAGTGGCTCATTCGAATCAGACTATTGTAATACTGGAAGGGACAAATGTGTCTCAGATTTACAAGATGCATCGAAACTTAGTCTGGGATGTGTGCTCGTACGGAAGGCAAAGGTGATATCCTGTGCTTCGACGCAGTGGAAGCAGCGCAAAAAACTATTCCATGCGCAACCTAGGAATTATGGCGAGTGTGTCCACGTTAAAATCGTGGCGACACTATCCCTTTGGCGTAGCGGCGAAATCTTCGTAGATCACACGAACCTCAATATAGATGTTCACCCAGTAAGGTATTGAGATGGCAGGAAAAGTGTTGGGCTGAGCTGATCTAAGCAAAGTTTGATATTTGGGTAAGTCGCCTAGTTGGGGTAGTATCAGTTGAGACGATCGTTCGGTGCATGATATATATTTGGAGATATTGCTAGTGCAGATTCAGAAATAGTTGGATGGATTGAGTTGGAACACGAACTGATTGAGTCGGTGAGAAATCATCATATTTGAGAATAGTGCTCAAGCGGATATGTTGGAATGGAAATCAGGATTGGTTCGATTGGGAGTAAAGCAAATGGATGCCTCGGACATAAAGATACCCTTGTAACTTGTCCAAATTCGCTATCGGAAAGCTCGGCTGAAATGCATGTATTTTTGGGATGCCTTAAATATGTGTACGATCCAAAACTAAGCGATATAAGGAATTTGTATTGAGCTGCAAGGAGGATATGGAAATATGGAATTTGTACGAGCGTTCAGCAGAGCGAGATGCTGAATCAGAATCGTGAGTATAAGAGTTGCATAGAGCAGAGTTATGAATTAGACAAGTGGCATGTGATAGGAATGAGTACCAGCACGGTTCGTGGACGAACCTAATTTCTAAGTGGTATATTATGTAACGTCCCATAACCGCACGGTGCATTACGCTGAGTCGGATCGAATAAAATAATAGCTGATTATATTTGATTTGTTGGATTTTGGGAAGAAGTATTGATTGAGTTGGTTTCATGTGCAGATTGCTAGCGGAGTTCGATAAAAATTAGGTGTTCGTTCAGAGAAGTACTGAAATAGCTGGATTGGAACGATAATGCCGTCTTCCTTAGTCCGATCGGTCGGATGATTTGGAGAGCACGGCCTGCTCGCACGGTCATACCAGTTGAGTAGATCGTGCTTTGCATCGGACCACGGGTTCAAGGGATCGGCCGTTTCGGTAGGACATGATGCTTAACGAAATCAAACTTGGTGAGTGGGCTTTGTCCCTTCTCCTCTACTCTTTCATGCCTAATAATATAGAAAACACATAAAGGCTTGAAACACTTGGACTGGAACTTGGGAATCACTACACTGAGGCGTGCATAGAGTATACGTCGTTTGCTTGGATAGGATTGTAGCTTGAATTGGTTTTTGCGTTGGATAGTTGGAGCTAGAGTTGGATTATAAACTTGGGACAGTTGGTTGAATAATTGGAATTGTGCTTGGACAATTGGAATGATACATTGAGGCATTGGGAATATCGGGAATTCGGACGAGCGAGCGTGCATCCGTGCACGAGTATCATTTGGGCGCTTTGTCTTGTAAAACGAGCAGTTGTGGTTCAAAACTGATCAATTGCGTCGGCAAGGGCATTGTGCAACTGTTGGGGCATTGTGCCACTGTTGGGGCATTGTGCCACGGGTTTGTTCTGAGCGTGGGGTGTTGTACCATTTGGAAACACTGTGTTGAGAAGCGACATTGTGCCTATGGGAATAACTTGAGATTTGGTGCCTTATGCTATATGTTGGAAGAATGGTTATGGATCTTTGGTTGGATATTTTGGTTGGATATTTGGTTGAACGAGTCTAGGACCGCTTGGTGGGGCGAGAATGTTCGATCCTCTCGTCATACCTACTTGGTGTCTGCATGTCACGGACAATCTGTGTTGCACAGGGTTTGGTTTTCTCGAATGAGTTGGCACCGGGGCACCGGGACCGTTCGGTCATGGAGGAGACAAGGGCAACGCGTCTTGGGCACGGAGCCGGTAGTTAAATACGAACCAGAAGGAGGTAGCTGCCTATTGCTGGATCGGGTAGGACTGCCTATTGATTAGTCCGATCAATGTCCTTTATGGCTTGGCCAGTGACTTCATATAGATAAGTGTTGGCTTGCTTTTCTTTTGTTGGTTTAGCTTCGTGTAGGCACGGCTACCTTGCCTCGGCAAGAGTGTGCACTTTGAGATTGGATTATAAGTTTTGGTTGAGGATAGATATTGAGGCTTGGTTGATGGTTCGATATGTTATCGTATTGCTTGGGCTTTGAGTAGGACGGGTTGCATGCTAGTTTCCTTCGAGTTGGTTATATATTGCTTGTCGATTGGCTTGAGTTGAATGTTTGCATGCTTAAACTGCTTTACAGCTTTCCTTAATATGTTATCCCTATGCCATGAAATGAATCTAGGATTCAACTAGAAAGATCACCATATAATTGTTTGCACTCACTTTTTTACTTAGTGTCGGCTTAGACGAGTGGGTTACCCCGCTCACCAGTACGGCTGTGTACTGACCCACGTTTGTGGGCATTATTTCATGTACGCAGGTGTAGTGACGGTGCTTGGATATACGAGACATGATGTATGAATTGCAAGTACCTTTGTGGGCTAGAGAAAAGAGCAAGAGTATTTTATCGCCTTTGAGGCAATCGCCTTCGTGGTATTTTATTTGGACCCTATCGAGAGCTTCGCTGCGTATTACTCTGATGTGTGCTTGGTACACAATACTTGACTTTTGTTGCAACTTGGTCATTTTGATGATAACTTTGGTGTTTGACAACATCGCCTTGTACGAGCGCAACTCCAGGCTCGTACGTCATCACGTCCCGATGAGAACGATTGTTCTGCGGGAGAGCTGCAACATGGTGATTCACGTTCAGCGGGGACTATTGAGCTTGCGGGAGATTGGGACATGACAATTTGGACATAAAATAGTTAGGATTGACTACCCATAAGTCTAATTTGGACAAAGGGAGCAAAATTGACAGTTTTGGGTCAAAGCGGGATCCACATGTGGTCCAATTCGAACCAAAAAATGTGCCAAAGACAAAGTTCTCCAAATTCGTCAAACTTAGTGTCTACGAGTCCAGAACGATGATACAAACCCAACAGAACATCCAGAACGATGATACAAACCCAACAGAACATCCAGAAGTGGATTCCGATAGCCGATCACAAAATCGTTCGTTATGTGGAACCGTGGGGCCCACGAAATGATGTTTCATCAACGTTCTCAGAATTGAACCAAACTTGGGTCACAAGACCAGCGTAACGCTGTGAATCCAATGGCACAAGTTTCGTTACGAATCAACGAGTATACACGAAGTTATGGCGAGTGTCAGAACATGTCGATACGGAATTTTTTGACGGATACGCATTGATTTTGGTGTGCACGCACATCCAAATCAAGTTCTGCGAAAGCCCACACATCTGTGTTGATGATACGCGCCTTTCAATACAACTCGCACACGATAAAATTACCTCGTTTGGCGGGACACACCCCGTATTGCGAGATTTTGGGTATTTTAAAAATAAACTTTTGGTCATTTTGGAACCCGAATAATTTAACCATTAAAGCAAACTAATAAAAACTAAAAAAACAGTAAAAACTTGGTTGTATTGTAAAGAAGTCCCTTCAATTATATTTTGAAAATATTTAACGAGTTGGTGGCAAATTGGACATGAACATGGGAGTTTGGATCAAAATTCTGAACTATTTTCGAACAGTTTTTCGGTCAATTTTCGATCGATTTTTCGATCAAACCGGGGTGCCTAAATTCGATCCACTTGAAAAAAATTCTAGAGGATTAGGTTGTGAACATATCAGCGGAGATGGGATGCAAATCGGATGAGCGAGGAGGACGGTGGTTGCGCGCAAAGTAGGGGCCGCAACTGTGTTGTGTGTGCGCGCGGGGGGGGGGGGAGGTGGTGGTTCGCGGCGGCGCCGGGGTCTGGTGTGTGTGATGGTAGAGGTGGGATTGAGTTAGGGTTAGGCTTTGTATATGTAGTATATATAAGAGATGGGGGGGGGGAGGAGAAAGCTCATGTACGTGGGGAAATGGGGTTTAAGTTAGTTTAGAGTTTTAAGTTAGTGGGTTGGGTTTAGGGTAGGGTTTGGGTAGGGTTTAATTTCTATTTTTTTGTTTTATTCTTTTATTTATTCAATAATAAATGCAGAAAATTCCTAAATATAGTTAGGCACTTGTAAAAATTCTAAAAAATTTATATATCCTCTAATAAATAATCTACAACCAATTTATATTAATTAAACAATATATTTACTAAATATTAATGAATAATAAAATAATTAAATAAATCCATAAATTTTATTTTTTACATAATATTAAATTGGGAGCATGTAGGGGGTTCAAATAACGCAACTCGAGGATCATGTGCGTAATTGGACCAGTTAGGCTCATAGCATGTATTTAGTTGGGATCATTGGGTTGGTGTGGCATTTTAAAATCGTACGCCACGAATAAATGATTAATTAATCATTATTTTCTCGTAATTGTGTCGCGAAAGTTGTGCGACCAAAATAAGGCATGGGATTGCAAATTTGTGAGGGACAGTCATGACAGGAGCCTAATCTGACTCGTCTAAGTCGAGCATGCTAGGTTGGTTGAAAGGGAATAAATATTAAAAATTATCGAATAAATATTAAAAATAATAATTAACGAACTAACCCTATGTAAAAATTAGGGTGCTCACAAAGGGAGGGTTCCTGTAGTGCATCAAATCCCGATCCGACCGGGATGCGCTCTATATAATTGAGCTTGTGGCTAGTCTGTCTGAGTCATAGCTTGATGTTTAGAATCTTCGGCACAGATATTTGATATTGAAGGTATGCTTTTCAAGTTTTGATGAGAACTTTTTTTTAATGGTAAATAATTTTATACCATGTTACCGAATTTTCTTTATATCTAATTTCTATTAAATTAATTCATTATACTATATTTTGGGTATGTTCAATATGATTTGACTGTGTTTGGGTTTGAGTAGGGTAGCTACTTCCCTTGTCTTGGTGTATATTCAAACAAAATTTTCTCACATTCCACACCAAACTTATTGTGGGATGGATAGCATTATGAGGCTTGTAAGGGAGATTTGTGGGTTCAAAAGTGCAGAGTTCAAGAAAGATTTCCATGAAGGAGCAATCCGAAGAGACATCTTTATGGAACAAAATTTATGGCTTTAATTTTGTATATCTCGACGGAACGGAATTTATGACTTCAATTTTGTAAGTAGTTTGTCTTCTTATATGTATGAAAGATTAACAAGTACCCCTTAACATGTTAGGAAAGTGTATAAATTTCAAAGTTTATGATTTTGGTAGAATTACTTGTTAAATTACATGAATCTTTGAAGTTGTTCTTGTTCTGGTATAACTCATATACCGACTATAAAAATAATAAATGCAGAACAACATGGAAATTTGTTTTGAGTTTCGAAGCTTCAAAAACGCAAGCACCTTATCTTTTATTATGTAATCTTTTATCGAATATTACTCTTATCAAAATAAAAAACACTTGATGCGCTCGCTACGCATGTCCCTCTTTATCTTTCCACTTCCGTCGTTCAGGAACAAACACTTCGCCAAATTCTTTTTAGCCCCGACCTTTAATCATGGGCCAAAGTTGGAGCTATAAGCCAGCACCATCTTGCAATTATCTTATAATGCCTACTCCACTAGTTGTGGAGTTCTTCATAGAACCATCATTATTGAGTTTGAAGCCCCAAGGAGGAGGGATCCATTTAACGTTCAAGGACTTAGTTTATTTAAAACTAACTACAGAGTCATCCTACCACTACTTCTGATTTCGCGTCTGACCTACTGGCTACAAGTCGTTTTAGAAACTGGAGACACTTTGTATAGCAAAGCTCAAATCAACAAAAGTGATTAATATGAGAAACTGAAAAAAGATGATGGCAGAAAAATCTGCTTTACAAAATCATTTGATCGAGGATTTGGCGAGTCCGGGTCTTGATTTTCCCTATATGTGGGGTGTTTGCTCTTTTGACCTCGTTATACATCATCCAAAGACATGGGTAAGAGTTCTTGCAGATCTTTCTTTTATGGGAAAACCTACATAAGTTAGAATGAGAAGAGGAAAAGAAAATCCTACGGGTTGGATTGCTCGTGTGTGTCCTCGGGACAAACCCCATTTGAGATGGGTGGTGTGAGTTTGTCAAATGCTCGACAAGACGTATGTTAAGTGTATTATAGACTGAATTATTGAATCAAAATTTTGTATTGTCTTGTACTTATAATAAAGAGAATACTTGATTCAAATATTATAATACCATATAGTTCTATTTAGTTCTTGAAATTCTCCAAATATTTTATTAAAATATTTTAGTAAATTTTGTACTTTACTGCATGAAAATCATGATAGAAAAAGCACTAAAGAAAAACATATTTGATTAGTTTTTGTATAAATGATGTACTGATCAGTTTAATGATCCAAATGATCTGAAATTTGTGACTGATAAGTTAACCCATATATTTATATATGTATTATTAGATTCACATTCTGGCATGAAACAAGGAGCATGCCAACTTGATCTGTTCTCGTCTAAATTTCTGAATCCATGTAGCATGTTATCTTATTCTTACATCATGGAACATAATACCTACTCAAATATGTTGATCGTGTATATTTTCAAAAACAACATCAAAATAATTTAGATGTTTCATTCAAGATATGTTTGTGAATTATATTGTTTATTGTATCATATATGTGTTAAAATATTGCCGCATTGCATGCAGACATTCGATTACTTTGAGATAGTTGGTGGAAAATTGATGTTGTGGCTAATCCAAAGTCCGATTTGAACTACGACTTGATGGAGATTATTTATGCATTTTATATCAGCATTTTTGATGTATTTAGTCGGTTAATGCTCATGGATAACTTGTGCACAAGGGGGTGTTATTAATTCATAAACTTCAGCCTAAATTTCTCGAGCGATTTTTGACGAACCAGAAACACAAACTGTGTTGACCTTGAAGAAATTATTTTTGCAGATCTTATTTGACGAGAGGGTGCATGCCCATGTAGAGGGTGAGGTCATATATGTTCA
Source organism: Iris macrosiphon (assembly GCA_036927795.1). NCBI lineage: Eukaryota > Viridiplantae > Streptophyta > Magnoliopsida > Asparagales > Iridaceae > Iris > Iris macrosiphon. The sequence goes on from JAYESA010000015.1 coordinate 157,382,281, forward strand.
AGTTGAAGCATTGACAGTCATATATTATTGGTCTTTACTAGTGAGTTGTATAGATATGCCCACTATTAGATAGTGATTTCCATTTGAACGAGTAGAAGTTAATGAATGTATATTTTATATTATTTTCGGAGTGGCATATATTTGCCATTTTTACTTGCTAAGCTCTTTTGACTGACAAATTCGAATGATAATTGTACATTAGAAAGACAAACGCCAATGATATTTTAGCTTTATTTATTTAATAGTTTAATAAATATTATTGATATAAGTGATTTAGGATTTTCTACTCGCGTACATATTTGTACTTGACCCATTCTATTACAGGGTGAGGAGAAAATCTTGAACGTTGTGTTTGAAGAAAAAAATCCTTGCATGAGGAGTATTGTCTTTTATTTAGTTCTTTAAAAATGTTATGACCCATTCTATTACAGGTGGTGTCTAGTCCTTGATTAATGTCTTAACGTTCACTGAGCGAGAAGAACGACCACGCTAAAGAAGGTGGAGCGAAGCAGAAAATTAATTTCTGTGTGGGAGCAACTCATGCAGAAATGAACAAAATCATGCAGAATGGCTCATTTTCTGTGGGAACATGAACACTCAACCTTTTTTGCTAATGTGGCTATAAATAATCTCGATTTTTGTACAACCAAGGCAACATATTTGGGTATTGGCATCATCATTTGCTAGAACACTAAGTCCCAACAACATTTGTGAGCACCGAGAACACTTAGCAGCGTCACGTGTTTGCATTTGAATAGTCAACGAAGCGAAGCGATCACGTGCCGATAGAGCTTCCCACCGCTGCACTCTCCAGGTCTCTTTTGTGTTTTGAATTCTTTGTGTAATTGCATACTTTGCAATAGAAATTCTTTATTCTACAAAAGTTACAAAAAGATCTCAAAGGCAATTGTTTCTCTTTTTCTTCGAAAATAAATGGTTACTTTGTCGGGGGCAACCTTCACCACTTACGAAAAAGTTGTCGTGCAGTTCGATGTTGCTTGGATGGAAACTACCGCAGACTTGTTGATCATTGACTCTTATCGACAAAAGTGTGAAGAAATGTTCTCCAGAGTGCTATACAAGTCCTGCTCCAACTCGCAAACATAGGGAGGTGGCACTCAAAGTCAGCCAAACTGAAGATGAGCTTTCTCAACTGAGGATTGACTTCTCGCAAACAAGAAGCATGCCCGCAATGTTTGGCCACCAAGCTCAAGAAGACTTCACCTTATTCTGCTGCACCAACAACAAGTCTGCTAAAACAATAAGGGGGTGGATAAAGGAAAACAAAAACAATTTTGGTTTGACAAGTCTCTCAAGAAGAATCCGCCACAAAAAAAAAAAAATTGGTTTAACCATATAGCTTCGACATATTAGCACAGGTCTCTAATACTCCACCTTGTTTGTCCATCTATGAACTTACTTCGTCACTTAAAAGAAACAAGAGATGCACTAAGAGAGGCATTGCTACACGCGACTCTTTATGTTGCAGAAAATACGCATCCTGCTGAAGACTCCACAACTTGTTCGCATTGTCATATGTGACGCAACAAGTGCGGAATATTACTTTATCTTAGGAGGACATGTTGTTAAAAAATAACCGCCATGATAAACCTTTGTACTGTACAGGGCACATTGGCTTTGTCAAAGTTGGACTGTTGCACATTGATCCGGAATCATCACTCAGGATAATACCTAAAACTCTCCTCCAGATTATAGGTATTCCAACGAGCATGTTGTCTGCTACCAGCACCACAATACTAGGCTTCAGCACAAGATGCAGTAATCCTCTGGGAAAGATCCACTTGAGGTGTCAGCTAGATCATCTCCATACAAAAGTCACGTGTTGTGTCATTGATGTAAATGTATCCTACAATGTCTTGCTTGGGCGGACTTGGATACACGAGAATTTAATTGTGCCATCCACCCTCCACCCTGTTTTAAATATGTGGACAACCAGGGGTAGTTCGGACAGAGTTTGTGGACATTGATCCATTCAAGGGAGTGGAAGCCTACTTTTTAGATGATGCGGTGCTATACAAACAACAATATCTGGAGGATGAAAGTGTTAATGAAGGACAGTAGCCGAAGTTAGCTTAGAGGAAAAAAATGGTCAAATACAATACTATCGTTATGGTCACAGAAGATGGACTATGATCTCCAAAGAAAGAAAGGTCTTTATTTCGAAAAAAGGACGTCAACATTTTGTACCGAAAGGAAAGTCCGATGATTACTATCAACTCGCTAGCAAATGATTCGGTTATATAATACCTCCATCCATATCCTGAAAGCTCAAAAGAAGAAGATTTTCCATCACACTCTTCCGAATCATCTAATTGGGATTCTGATGTTAGTGTTAGCCCAATATTAAAAAAGATGACCGTCAATTTCACATCAACTGACCAAGTAATCGAGGTGGATGACCAAAAGCTAGAACCATTCAAAATTGACTTTGGACACAGATGATAGAATCACAATGGGAGATACGCTTTGAGGAGCCGGGAAGACAGGGTGGGGCGACAAGGATGGAGGAAGAGGATGGGGAAACAAAGGCACGATGATGTTGACGATGGTGGTGATCGTGGGTCTGACGGTGGTCGCCACGTGGCGTTCCGACCACGTTTCGACCATCCGGACAACCACCGGATTCTACCTCTCTCCCTCCTCCAATGGACGACCGTCACATGGACGCCACATGGCCACCACGTGGCGGTTGTAAGAGGGTTCTAGGCATTTGGTTGTAGTCATAGCATAATAATAACAATGACAATTAATAAAAAAATGATAATCATAATAATAACAACAATAGCAATAAATAATAACAATAAAAAAATAATAACAACAACAAAATAATAATAAATTTTAACTTGTTAACAACAACAACAAATTTTAACTTGTTGCCATTAACTATTTAAGTTTTTCAACTTAATATATTAAACATTAATATTACACAATTTAATTGTTCATGTATAATTGTGCAACTTAATATCCTAATAGTGTTAACGGAAAATTCAAATGACAAAAATATGTTCTCATCCGTGATCACTTCAAATACCTCCAGAGGGAATGGGAGGGAGGTAATTTGGTCAAAAAATAATATTTATTTTTGTTGAAATAAAAAAAATATTCGAGACTGACGGAGAATATCAACATGAAAATATTCAATAATTGAGGGTAATGATTGGTATGATATTAAACTTTAGGGTATCAAATTGAAAAGCTTGAATAGTTGAAGGTGTCGAGTAGAAATTACGTCTTTTTATATTTGATAATTTATTTCAATAATTTATTGTCTTTTTTAATTGTGTGTTAATTACAATTTAACAATAATAGAAAAATTAATAACAAATGTGTTGTGGGGTAATATTATCCGTTTCAAAAGAGAATATCTTATCACTTCCCAATTGCCATTTTTTACAAGCCAAACACAGAAACTATAAAATGTTATAGTTTTCAACTCACTTTAACAATTATCCAAATATTAAATTTGTGGAGTGTATGGCAAAATGGAAGTGGGGATGGATTTTGTAAATTCTTGGAATTGGAGGGGGGAACTAGTTATCCGATATTTGGTTAAAGGTGGAAGTTGTTGCTGGAACAGGCAGATGTGACTACTACTGTTAGCCTTGCTTGAGCAAAAGCTCAACTTCCTTCTTTCTTTTAGTCCCACATCGGATGGGCCAACCCCTCATTGTATGTATATATTAGTTCCTCTTCATTGCTTTCTTAAAGATGTTGTGTGGGGAACCCCTTGGGCCACACGCGCGCGCCGCCGCCGCCGTCCGGCCCGGCTCGGTTCGGTTCGGTTCGGCGCGCCTAACGGGTACGTGCCCACACCTGCGGGTGCCGAATGCAGATCAAATTTGCTCTTCGGGCTGGGATCCAAAAATCTTTTTGCTACTCTTTATTTTTGAACCCATTTGGCTCATTCAAATTTTGAACGTTGAGGCTATATGTCCAGGTTCATTGAACCTAGTGACAACTTCTGTAACAGCTCTTTTAACAGCTTTTCTCCACGTTTCTTTCTTTTGAAATTGTTCCTTAATGACATGTTTATGAGTCTTAACTGTCCTGTCCCATGGCTGTGTCTTGGGACTGCATATATACTGTGGTCTCTTCATTCTTCTTTTTTTACAGGAAACTCTCCTACGGTGAAACCTCTCTATCTCTCAAACCATTCTGTTCTCTACATCCTTACTCTAGGCAGAGCTAAGTTCGGTCTCTCTCTCCGAGTTGTGTGCAACGAAGAGAACCCGGTAGTCAGGAGATTTTACCACTAGGAGCTTCCGAGAAACGTCTGCACATAGACCTCGGATCAACTCTTAGGGCAGTGCTTCATGCATGACTTTCCCGGAGGCCGGTAACAATTTTCTTTTGTTTATTTGTCCTGTTATAAATCTTAGAAAATAATATATATTTTATTATCATAATTAGTAACAATCTAAGAGTTGATTCTGATTTACTGTTACATAAAATATTTGTTAATCGTAGAATAAAAAGTTCACAGTTGTTTAATTTGGTTATCTGCAATAAAATTATTTCTACTGTAGCAATAAAATCTGCAATAAAATTATTTCTACTGTAGCAATAAAATTATTTCTACTATAGCAATACAGTTAGCAATAAAATTATTTTGACTATACCTTACTTGCTAAATCTGGTTGTTTGCAACTATATTGTTCATAATCGTTTAAAGACACTATAGCAATTTTGTGACTAGCAAATAATTAAATAACTTTATTAGTTTTTTATTTGAATAAGATTTTGGAACAACTTGTATCATTTTTAAATTATAATTGAACAAGTTCTTATATATCAAGTTGCTTAAATACCTTGCCTTGTGAAAATAGTATTTTGAGCATATTTCTACTGCATCTTAGAAAAATACAAATTATTTTCTAGAAGTAAATAAATAGTTAAAGTGAAACTGCAAATTCCTTGAGTCTTAATTCTAAAAGTAGAGATAAATTGGGAATAAGCCGAAATGGTCATTCTGTCAACCGAGTGTAAATAGCCCTAAGCGACACGGTATTTAAGTGTCTTCGGACCACCGCTAACTGGGAACCGGCCCCTACAGCTAACCCAAGTTAATCTATACTTGATAGACTAAAGATTTTAAGATTGATTAGCAAAATCACTTTAACTATTTTCTAAATCATTGGACGTTGTTATTGAGTAAATACATATCTTTCAGTTTCTCTCAATAGCAATCATGACTGGCAAGGATGAGACTTTCACTGCTAAACCTGCTAAGTTCAACGGGACCTACTTTAAGAGATGGCAGAGTCAAATAAAGTTTTGGCTAACAACTTTAGGGCTGATCTCAGCCATTGATGGTTCCACACCCAACACAAATGATTCTGATGCTACCGAGTCTGACGTAGGAGTGTCCAAATCCACCAGCTCCTCTAAACCCAAAACACCTAAGGAAATAGACTACCACTGCTTCCATAGAATTCTAAGTGCTTTGTCTGAATCATTATATGACATATTCTTTGAATATAAGAGTGCTAAAGAACTTTGGAAAGCCTTGGAAGATGAATATAGATGTGATGATGCTGGAATCGAAAGATTCAATTCCTCTTCATTCAACAGATACTTTATGGTAGATAATAAATCCATGAATGACCAAATACATGAATTCCAAGAATATCTTAGACATATTCAAGCCAAAGGTACTTTCTTTTCTACTGAGTATAAAATATCCTGTTTGGTAGACAAGCTCCCTCCTTCTTGGTCTAATGTTAAGAAAGACCTTATTCATACACAAGGTGACCTTACATTTGCTCAAGTACTAAAGAAAATTAGAACAGAAGAACAAATTAGGCTAAGGTCTAACCCTAAGTCTGAGTCTAAAGCTAAGGTAAACCTTATAGAATCCCAAGGCAAACCCAAGCCTCATCATCACCACAAACCCAAAAGGAATCTCTTCAAGAAGAAACAGAACCCTCAACCTCACCACCAAAACCATCACCACTATAAACCAAGAAACTTCGGTCAGACTCAGGATCAGAAGAGATTTTGTTTTGTGTGTAGTAAAATAAACCACATAGCCACCAACTATTTCCATAGGAAGAAGGAAGCTGTCCAGACTTCTTACAAAGGAAAACGTCCTACCAAACAATAAGCAAACATGCTTCTCAACGGCTCTTTTAGTTCCTTCGGGTCTGTAAGCTATCAACCCTTAGTCAATATTTACTACCGTTCTGACGATTGGTGGTTGGATTCTGGTGCTAATGTTCATATTTTCTTTGATCGCTCCTATTTTTCAAACTATCAGGAATCAGGTGGAGGAGGTGTAACTCTAGGAGATGGCTCAGCGGCACAGATTATAGGAAGAGGAAGAATAGATCTAAAGATGACATCAGGAAAAATTCTGACTCTTCATGATGTGTTAGATGTGTCGTCTATCAGAAGAAATTTAGTTAGTGGGTCTCTCATTGTATCTTCAGGGTACAAGATTGTTATGGAAGCAAATAAAGTAGTATTTTCTAAGAATGACTCCTTTATTGGAAAAGAATTTGTAAGAGATGGTCTTTTTATTTTGAGTACCGTAAATAAAATTTTAGATCCTTCCTTTGTTGTTTCAAATGTAGAATCCTCAAATGTGTGGCACAGTAGATTAGGTCATGTTAATCTAGGTTCCCTAAGAAGGATGATGAACTTAGATCTTATTCCTAAGACTCCAATAGATGATAAACATAAGTGTGAGATCTGTGTTCAAGCCAAACATACTAGGCTACCTTTCAAATCTGTAGAAAGAAACTCTGACCTTCTAGAGCTAATTCATAGTGATATGTGTGACTTAAATAGGGTTTTGACCCGAGGTGGTAGAAAATACTTTGTTACCTTTATAGATGATCATTCAAAGTATTGTTCTACATATCTTCTCAAAACCAAAGATAAAGTTCTAGACATATTTAAGGTCTATAAATCTGAAGCTGAGAACCAGTTAGAGAGAAAGATTAAGATTCGTAGATCAGATCATGGTGGAGAGTATACATCAAATAATATGACCAATTTCTGTAAAGAATACGGAATAATCCATGAGGTAACTGCTCCATATTCACCACAGTCCAATGGAGTTGCTGAAAGGAAGAATCGTACTCTGTGAGACATGGTGAATACCATGCTCCTCGGCTCAGGTGCTCCCGATAATTTGTGGGGAGAAGTATTATTATCGGCCTGTTACATCCTTAATAAGATTCCTAGTAAGTCTAATGATAAGACTCCCTATGAATTATGGAAAGGTAGAGCTCCTAGGATCCATTATCTCAAAGTTTGGAAATGTCTGGCTAAAGTAGGAATTTCTGAAGCTAAAAAGAGAAAGATTGGACCTAAGAATGTAGACGATGTATTCATAGGATATGCCCTAGATAGCAATGCCAATAGATTTCTTGTTACTCACTCAGAAGTAAATGAAATCTCTAACAATACTATTATAGAAGCAAGAGATGCAGTTTACTTTGAGAATATATATCCCTTCAAAGATAGAATTTCTTCCTCTCCCTCTACCAGCTCTCATGTTCAAATATCTAGTTCACAATCCGAACAAAATATAGAACCTAGAAGAAGTAAAAGAGAAAGAATTAAAAAGAACTTAGGAGAAGGTTTTTTCACCTTTTTGATAGAGGGTGATCCCTCAACTTATGAAGAAGCAATATCTTCTCCTTATGCCCCCTTCTGGAAATAAGCCATTAACAGTGAGTATAACTCCATCATGGAGAACAATACTTGGTATCTAGCAGACCTACCTTTAGGTAGTAAACCCATAGGTTGTAAGTGGATATTCAAAAAGAAACTAAGAGCTGATAGTACCATAGAGAAATACAAGGCTAGATTAGTAGCCAAAGGTTTTACCTAGAAAAAGGGACTAGATTATTTTGATACATACTCTCATGTAGCTAGGATCACCTCTATTAGAACCCTTCTAGCCTTAGCATCCATTCATAATATTAATACATCAAATGGATGTAAAGATAGCTTTTCTAAATGGGGACCTAGAGGAAGAAATCTACATGGAGCAACCTGAAGGTTTCATTACTAAAGGCCAAGAAAAGAAAGTTTGCATATTAGTTAAATCTCTTTATGGCCTAAAGCACGCTCCAAAGCAATGGCACAACAAATTTGACATAGTCATCTCAGAATATGGTTTTGTGACAAATGAGTATGACAAATGTATATACTCCAAAATTTTAGATAAAAGTTGTGTCATCTTATGTTTGTATGTAGATGACATCCTTATTTTTGGATCATCACTAGAATTGTTTACTAATACCAAGGACTATTTATCCAACCAGTTTAATATGAAAGATCTAGGTGAAGCCAACTTGATTCTAGGTATGCAACTGTCCAAGTACAAGGAGGGCTATACTCTATCCTTGGCACACTCTATCGAGAAAATGCTAAGAAAATTTGAGTATTTTGATAAGAAACCTGCTCTTACTCCTTATGACAGTAGTGTTATTCTCAAGAAGAATGGGGGTTCTCCCATGGAACAACACAGATATTCTCAGATGATAGGCTCTCTCATGTATATATCAAACAGGACCAGACCTGATATTGCATTTGCCATTAGGAGACTAAGTAGATATACTAGTAACCCAAATCAGTTACATTGGACAGTGTAAACACCCAAAAAATTTTAGATTTTTTAAATCAATTTTGGAAATTTTCTGCAATTTTTCAGGAATTTACATAGGTCCTGTGATGAGTTTGTAATTTTTAATTGCTAATAACTAATATTAAAATACAATAAAAATATGATTTTATGGTGTAAAATAGAAAACCTGACTTAGGGTAATTTTCTGGGATTTTATTGGGCCTCAGACCTATTTTTAAAAGCCTAAAAACTATTTTCTAATTAATTAATTATTATTGTTATTAATATTGTTAATATATTTACTGTTATTTTTTTTATTTTTATTTTTGGGGGCCCGGCCCGGCCCAGTGGGACGAGCCCATTAGCAGCCCAGCCCCAGCCTAACCTAGCGGGTCGGGCGGGTCCGCCCAGTCCGGATCCGCGCCCGACCCGACCCGCTTACCCGGTCCCCCATCTCCCCTCCCACGAACCCCGCATTCTCCGGCCACGTCGCCGGAGAACCGCCCCGTCCACGACCCACGACCTCCCCTAGCCCACGCCACGTCTCCCCTCTTCCCCGCCATGTCCGGCTAGCCACCCCGCGCCTCCCCTTATAAAACCCTCTTTCCTCCTCCCTCTTTCTCCCCCAAACTCCCCTAAACCCTATCTCCGACCGACTCCTTCCATCCGCCGGTGACCTCCGCCCGGAGCCCAGACCCCTCCGCCGCCAGCGCCTAGCTCCGCCGAGAGCCGCCCCGGCCTCGTCTCTTCCTTCCTCCCCTCTCAGACTCCAGCGTCTCCTCCCCCTACACTCTCCCCGCCGTGCACCGCTCGGTCGGCGACCCGCCGTCGGCCAACTCAGCCCCTGGCCGCCTCCGCCGGGTCCGCCAGAAGCTCCCTAGGCCAGACACAGCCAGCAGCAGGACACGCGGACACAGCCCAGCCCTAGGCCGGACACAGCGGGACACGAACTCGCGTGTCGGACACAGTTCAAATCCCCGGTTTTTGGGTCCCCTTCAGGTACTCGTAACTTGCACCTCGGATCTCTGTTTTTGATTCTGTAAATTTCTACGCGAAGCCAGTATGACCCTCTCGGTGCCCGGACAAACCGCTCGGGGCATCGCATCCTGTGGTGATCGCACACCGTGATCCAAAAACAGGAAAAACCAGACCCTGTTTCACCCCGGAACTGAGTACGCCCCGCCAAACGGGACGACTTGGTCGCATGCAGTCTTCACAGATACATGCGCCTCGTCGATACGGACGTGTGGGATTTTGCGGAAGCTGATTTGGGTGTGCGTGCACACCGGAATCAACGCGCATCCGCGGACATCGCCCCGTATCCGCCTTTTCTGTATTTTACCCTAACTTCGTGCACACACGTCAGATCGAGACAAAACTTACGCCATCGGACTCGGAGCGATACGCTGGTCCTGTGGGTCAAGTTTGGTCCGATTCTGAGAACGTTGACGAAATCGCGTGTCGTGGGCCCCACAGGCCCCGCTCGACGGGCGATTTCGTGATCGGCTCATCGGAATTCAAATCTGGAAGTTCCGTTGGGATCGTATCAGCGTTCCTGACCTGTTGACACTAAGTTTGGTGAATTTGGAGACCATTGACCCTGACACGTTTTTCGGTGCAAAGCGGGCCTACCGGTGGACCCCGTTTTTGCCCAAAATTGCCGTTTTTGCCCTTGTCTCCAAATTGGACCCAAGGACAGGCGTTCCTAGCTGTTTGACACCTTCTGAGCGTGATGGTACTGTTTATTTCAGCTTTCGGAGACATCTCGGAAAATTTCCGAAACCAGGCCCTAAGTGGAATCCAAACATCAGGCAAGTGCACCTTGCCAAACTTGCAGTCATTATTTATCATATTTTCTGTAAAAATACTCTGCTGGATTTCTTGTGCAAATTCATATAAACTGATTTAAACTGCTTAACCTAGGGAACGTATGACGTACCTAGTGTCCGATCATAGTCGGGTACCGACACCGTACGCAGTGTTGGGTTCGTCATTTAGAGATGGATTTACGATTCCCTTACTTTGTACTTGACCTATCAAGTACTCTACAACCCAGGACACCTGACACTATCATGGACAGAATCCTCCTGAGATATTCATGGTGATTCTGTATAGGATACAGGACTTGATAGAGACATTTATTATAGACACTATGACTTGTTGCATTAGTTATAATCCCGCTGACATGGACATGAGACGTTATGGTCATGGCTTACGTGATTACATTGGGTGGGGAGAGACACACAGGCTACAGGCTGTTCTATATATATATCTACTATTATTGTGAGGTTGTAGACTCTCCAGCAGAGCTAGACCCTTTACGTGTTATTACTGCTACCGGCTCCCCGACACAGAGCTTGTAGCGGTCTCAGCCTGAGTACTAGTGTTGCTCTCGTTTGCATATCACATAGATGGTTACTTAGTTTACCCTGCTGTTCATTTATTTATTGCATTGCTTATTCAGTTGGCTTGTTTTATCTTGTGCCTTGCTATGTCCACTGAGGACCTGGAATGGATTATGTCCCCAGGTCTAGCTGAGGAGCAGTATCCCGAGGTATACGGGACCGGAGCTGAAACTATTGCTGGAGCTGAACCGAACACTGAAGACGAGGTGACTGCCGAGGACTTCTCCTGAGTGCCTGTCCCAGTACTCATTTATTTATTTCATGTTTATATCTTTTGTTCCTGGCCTATAGAGCCAGCTTATTCAGACTATAGTCGGATTGTTCCTCCGACTGACTTGCTGTGATGTTGTTGCTACTTATTTTCATTTGATTATGCAGTTTATTTCTTTATCTTTATGGATGAGATTAGTGTGACGTGATGTAGTAGACCTTATTTACAGCTTAAGCACGCCCTGATGATTCCATTAAATTGGGTTATCCATCGGTGCGTGCTGCTGGCCATTGCCACGTATCTCCAGTCCCTCGGCATTTTGGGACTGGGGCGTGACAGACAGCATTAGAAAGAGTATTTAGATATCTTAGGGGTACTCTAGATTATATGTTGCACTATACTAGACACCTTGATATCATAGAAGGTTATTCAGATGCAAACTGGGTAACTGACTCACATGATGTAAATCCACTACTGGATATATTTTTACTTTATGAGGAGCTGCAATCTCCTGGGGCTCATGTAACAAACTATCATAGATAGGAGTACAATGGACTCCGAAATGATGGCTTTGGACACTACATGTACAGAAGCAGAATGGCTAAGAAACCTTATTATGCATATACATGTTTCTATTAATCATGTTCCTGCAATTTCTATAAACTGTGATAATAAATCTGTTATGGAACTACTAAAGCATAATTCTGTGAATGCTAAGATGAACATGCACCTGCACCTGCGCTTTAAGTCTATAAAGAGCCTATTGGGCAAATATGTGGTTCTTGACTATATAAAGTCAGAAAAGAACATTGCAGACCACTTGACGAATGGTCTGTCTAGGACTTTGATCCTAGAATCATCGAGGGGGATGAGATTAAGCCCATAAGTAAAGTCACCAGCAGTGGCAACCCAACCAAGACTGACTGGAGATCCCAAGAAGTCGGTTCAATGGGTAGGAACAAGCTGGACTTAGGTGACTTTTATGGAACACTGACCTGAGATTAAAATCTCATTCTATAATGCCCAAGTGGCTGTACATGCGTACAATGATTCCCCATCCCTATGGTGACAGTATTCTTGAGTGATATGGTTAGGATGAGTTTTAAAAACTCTTAATAGGTCAAAGCTGATATGCGGGGTTGAAACCTATCACCAACCCAGGACTTACCTATGAGAGGTCGTGAAGGCCGCGACTATGGGACAGGGCGATCCCAGACAACTCTCATGAATTTGGATTAGTGCGCATGGCCAACAAAAAGCGCCACCCGTTAGACCCAGAACCTCTAGCGTACTATGTGTACTATTTTCTGAATTTGGTGAAAGAAGTCTGATTCAAGGCATAGTCCATCAATCACTTCTTCAGACAAAGACAATAATCACTAAGTGAGATTCAAGGCTGCAGTCTATCTCATCTATTTCGGAACTTGACCTTTTTTTTGGGGGGGGGGGGGGGATTGTTAGCCTTGCTTGAGCAAAATCTCAACTTCATTCTTTCTTTTAGTCCCACATCGGATGGGCCAACCCCTCCTTGTATGTATATATTAGTTCCTCTTCATTGCTTTCTTAAAGATGTTGTGTGGGGAACCCCTTGGGCCACACCCGCGCGCCACCGCCGCCGTCCGGCCCGTTTCGTCTCGGTTCGGCACGCGTAACAGGTGCGGGTACGTGCTCACACCTGCGGGCGCCGAATGCCGATCCAATTTGCTCTTCGGGTTCGGGCTGGGATCCAAAAATCTTTTTGCTACTCTTTATTTTTGAACCAATTTGGCTCATTCAATTTTTGAACGTTGAGGCTATATGTCCAGGTTCATTGAACCTAGTGACAACTTCTGTAACAGCTCTTTTGACAGCTTTTCTCCACGTTTCTTTCCTTTTGAAATTGCTCCTTAATGACCTGTTTATGAGTCTTAACTGTCCTGTCCCGTGGCTGTGTCTTGGGACTGCCTATATACTGTGGTATCTTCATTCTTCTTTTTTTTACAGAAAACTCTCCTACGGTGAAACCTCTCTATCTCCCAAACCATTCTGTTCTCTACATCCTTGCTCTGGGCAAAGCTAAGTTCGGTCTCTCTCTCCGAGTTGTGTGCAACGAAGAGAACCCGGTAGTCAGGGGGGGTTTACCACTAGGAGCTTCCGAGAAACGTCTGCACATAGACCTCGGATCAACTCTTAGGGCAGTGCTTCGTGCACGACTTCCCCGGAGGCCGGTAACCATTTTCTTTTGTTTCTTTGTCCTGTTATAAATCTTAGAAAATAATATATATTTTATTATCATAATTAGTAACAGCTACCAGTTTATGTCGTTGCATTAGGGAGGGGCTTTTGGGTTGTTCCACATCCAGAGTTAGCAGTCGGATGTGGATGGGAATCCATTTTTTATTTTTATTTTACTTCTCTTGAAAACTAGCAATTAATTGACAAAAAAATTACTTAACAATTATTTAGTTAGATGTGACTGCTGCCACATTTTTTTAAATCTATTATTGCTTTGCTTTAATTTTTTTTATCACTTATTAATTTTTTTAAGTAATACTAAGTTACTTACTAAGTTTTAATTCTTAAATTTTGAAATCCGGCTTCAATTACTTAGCAATTAATCCAAAAAAATTAATTTATTAATTTTTGTTGCTAATTATTTATTAATTTTTGTTGCTAATTATTTATCAAATTAACTAATAACTAATCAATTATTTGTTGTTAGCAATTAATCCAGCTCTAATTAATTATTAATTAATTTGTTATTATTTTGCTAATTTTGTAATTAATCATTAATTATCTTAATTTATTAAATTAATTATAATTTAATATTATTAATAACTAATCAAAAAATAATAAGAATTTAAAATATGAAATTTTAATTTTAATTAATTTATTATTATTATTATTATATGCTCTTCTATTTTTTACTTTATATTCCAATTAAATACATTTGTCTAATCTTTCACTTCACACTTTTTACTTTCTATTTAAACCAAACACATTTGTCCCCTAAGGAAGTGCTTGGATTCTTATCCTTCTTCCATCTTTGAATGTCAAAATTTAAATCTTTCAATACTTAAGATTTATCGAACATGTTCTAAACGAAAAAAAAAAGAAAAAATATAACGTATGCAAAATGTTATTTTTTTACTATTCCATTTCCATACCCTTCTCTGCCGAACCAAACACCCCCCTTCTCTTGATTTGATAGGTATAAATCCTCCCACTGCAACTCCCACTGCCACTCCCACAAGATGGACAAATCTTGATCCATTTACTATGTGCTTTTTTTTTAAGATTCACTTCATACAGCCAAATCGGATATCAAGAGCGTGGGTTGAAATATACGCTTGCCAACACAATTGAGTGTTATCAAGTGGCTGGTAAAAAGTAAAAGACTATTGTAAGTTGAGTTTGCACAAACATGAACATGAATACAAATATAAATATAAATACAAGTACAAATACAAATACAAATACAATAAAAATAGAAATACAAGCATAGATATTCATGTAGTTGTCTATGTTGCATGCATACGCACGGAAATGATTCGGAAACGATACGCATCATTTTGTCGCGTCCATGCAACATATATTGATGTGCTGAAATAACAACTGCAGCGTAATTGTGTGAGATACAAGCCCCTTTTTTTTTTTTTTTAAAAAAAAAAATTCAAATCTGATTAGCCTTCCGAGTGCATTATGCAATACCATTTATCCCAGAGCTTAGTTCTTATTATGTGTGGACCGTCATTATTTACTGAATTTCTCCCTCCGTCCAGATGGAATGATGTTATTACTTTTGGGTGTTAATATTTTTGTGTTTTAGTTTTCTTTTACATGCTAGTTTGTGCACGGTTAAAAATAATTTTTTATCGAAACACATCATTTCTTATTCGGGACTGTCACAAAATAGTTATTTTTATCTACAAGCTTGTCAACATGAAAACTTATTCAGGACTAGTCCACTACCTAGTATAAAAGCTAACATTTTATGTTTTTTTTTCTCCTTTTCATATTTTGCTTCATTCCTCTCCAAATTTTCAAATATGTGAGCGTTCCATCTTCATGCATAGATTTCATCTTGTAGGGACTAAAATAAGATTTATGATTCATTTGGGAAGAATTTCTGAAGTTTTGAACCCATGCGGGAGTTTTGGACTTCGAAAATTCGAACACAGTCGCAACGGGGATAATGACGATCTGTCAAATTTTTTGACAGCTCTGTATATAGTTAGTACTGTTAAATACTTTAACAGTTCTAATAATAGTCAGGACTGCCAAATTTTTTGACAGTCCTATAATACAGAGAAAAGTGCAATAAGGCTTTGTAAAATTCAAGTATCATAGGACTGTCAAAAAAATTTACAGTCCTTTATGAAGTTAGGACTGTCAAAATCTTTGACAGTCCAAAGTATCCAGTAGGTTTAAATTAGAACTGTCAATAATTTTGACAGTCTTGACTAATGTTAGGACTGCCAAAATTTTACAGTCCTTAATTTTGTTGGGACTGTCAAAAGTTTTGACAATCTTATAAATCTAGTATGCTTAAATTAGGACTGTCAAAAAATTGACAACCCTGGCTATTGTTAGGACCGTCAAATTTTTTGACAGTCCTAAGAATCTAGTAGGATTTGATTAGGACTGACAAAAAATTTGGCAGTCCTAGGATACTAAATATGTTTCAACTATTGGATACTCAAAATTTGACATTCCAATGGTGTTAAAAAATTGGCCAAAATATTTGCCAGTAGTAGGATACTATAGATATACAATGTTGCATTAGATTCAACACCGATCTCACAGTCAACATCACATTTCAAAATAGTATCACATAATTAGATCCAAGTTAAGTTTCAATACCAACAAAGCTTCACAAAATATACCATCAAAGTTTCAAGTACCAAAAGAAGTTACACACCCAACATTGCATGACCATAAACCCAAAGTGTTTAATTATAGAAGTTTCTAATTATCATGACGACTCTTTGTACGCCGCTCCTTATCTTTGAGGAATGAAAAATCAGTAGTGTTGTCGGTGTTCTGCAACTGCTCACCAACTTCGACATAATTCTTGCCCTTGCAACTGATGAGACTTTTCCCCAACTTTTTGGCTTTCTTAGCCTGTATGAGAAACACACACAAAATTCAGCAACGTTAATAAACAAAAAGAAATATTAAAATTCAAAATTTTATTCCTCACAATCTTCAACAGTGCAACATACAAGACTGATTTGGATGGAAGAGAGGCTACTACCCGCACATTACCGCATCTTCGATTATCAGAGTTTAATAGCATACCATGTCCGGCCTCCGCATAGTATGATATGTAGTCCTCTCTACAATTCGACATCTCAACCACCGGGTGTCGTTCGGATGCACCGATAACATAACGTTGCCACTCAGAGAAGAAGTATGAGACCCAGTAGTATACCGGTAGGACATAGTTTAACGGTTTTGTCCTTCTCGCAGCAATCACCAATTTTAAATTCTTCAGTACAGTTTGTACGCAGCCAAATTGACAAAATACTCCATTAGGCATATAAGGCTCCTCGATATCATGGCAACTTATCAGACCATGAAATAGAGCGACTGGGTGCAATGGACGCATAATATTTCGCATATCCTGATATGGATGCTAAACTATCTATAACACGGTACAGTGATCATAATTTAAGTTAGTAATTAATACGAAACAATACAGTGATAATAAAAAAAGGTGCTCGTCATAACTTAAGTTAGTAATATTTCTCCTCCTCTGTTCGTATATCTTCAATTTTAATACGTAGGGCGGCCAACGTATGCGGATGTTTGGCATCTTTCTTAGCCGGCTTTCACCTGCACATTCTAGGAAAGTGCTCGTCATAACCGCTATTAAGGGTATCCCTCTTAAGCATCAAAAAATGCTCGTTATTGTCACGCCCCATAACTAGAATACTAGAGAGCGGGGGCAAAACTCGGCCAGCTACGTATACCAGAGTACTCCAATACCTCGAGATACGGTCATAGCTGTAAATAGACATGGGGGCTTAAAACTACAAGACAACACTCAATCATAGGTCAAAAAATTCTAGTGTCTCAATCACAAGCAAAGAGAACAATATACAAGAAATATAATCATCTGAAGTAAGATAGTAAACCGTCCCAAACCATGTATACATAGATGATCATAAAGCTAGTAATACAAAATGAAGAACTAGCAAGAGTAATAGTTATATATGATCAACTCTAGCTATAGTCTAGAATATTCTAATCATGTCATACCCTGTAGGCGATGTATCAAGTCCAAAATATGAGCTAAACATGTGCTCAGGGCTAAACGCCACAAAAGAATATGTACAATAAGTGGGAGAACAAGGTAGAAACCTATTCAATCGGTCTGGTGCAGTGGGTGGTCACCATCCACCGGAAGGTACGAAAGATCCTCTGGCTCTGCTACCGGATCTGGCTAAACAAAACTAGTGGGGTCAGACCCCAAATAGCAAGTACCATAAAGGAGGCAAAACTATGAACTAAAAACCAGCATACAACAAACCACAATATACTAAGAGTAAACATGTAACTACCGGGATAAAATAAGAGGTGCACCAGGAAACATGAAAGGAAACTAGAGATGAGTAAGTAACTGGGAACATGTAAAGTGAATAGGAACATATAAAATAAAATTGAGCATATGAACATTAAAATATACCAGGTCATGTCATGTGAACTGGAACATGTAAGTACGGGATCATGTAAAGTACAAGGTCATGAATGTGGCAGGAGTAACTGTAGAAGCATAAAAAATCATGCAGGCCGTATAGAGGTCATGCCCCCTCAAAGATGAAATCGAGTCACAGAGAAGCCACATGCGGCCTGAACAACCAAGCCGTAGAAAAGCCACATGCGGCCTGATCAACAAAAGATCTAGAAGCCGCATAGTATACTCTATGCAGCCTGAACAACCACAGAGCAGGGAGGCTGCATAAAATTCCCTAATACATCATTCGATGACTGTCAGACTCTGACACATCACTCGTCACACTGAGACGCTTCAAGATTCATGAAGACGACGGCTCAGGAAAAGATAAAAGGTCACATCAACTCATTGATGGCCTCGACAGATGTGCCACATCACGTGCCCATTCATATGCGGCTATATGCCCATGCAGACTCATAATCATGCAGCCAGAGTGTCCATCTGACCAAGGCCAGACGAAAGCTTGCATGCGGCTATATACCAATGCGGCCTCGTCATCATGCGGCCAGAGTGCCCATTCGACCAAGGCTAAATGAGAGCACGTATGCGACCATAATGCCGTACGGCCAGAGTGTCCAAATGACCAAGGCAAAACGAGAGTACGTATGCAACCATGACGATATACGGCCAAGATGTTATGCGCCTCTCGACTTGCAGGATCTGTCTATTATAATCGAAGATAATTTCTCACACAATCGGTGCTGACCACGTGTCCAGCTGATCAAGTCATGCACACGACAACCCCGAGATCTCTTCAACAATATATCGTAACCAAGACCACGTACCAGCCTGTTTGTGGCATGCGACCACAGTTACAATCATATTCTGTTGAAGGAGTCCTATGAGGCTACTAAACAGAGGCATATGCGGCACCTATAACCCGTCAGTAGTGTCACGCCATGATTTTAACTAAATCGATAATCGTCCCTCCGGACGTGATGTCGTGCATGCGTAAGGCGCGCGTGCACAAGGCCTAGGCATAATGATATACTTTAGAACATATGCAACAGAGAACACAAATAAGATATCACATATTGAGATATAAAAAAGTTTTCTTTATTGATAATGAACATCTGGTTACAGACTCTTGACCTAAAAGTAATAAGGATGCCGCACGGGCTTACAACTTGGACGCAAAATGAGATAGCCGTTCTATACATTATATTATTTACTAGAACTTCAAAATATAATCGACACCTTCTAGCAAAGTTATCGCCTTTTCTTGGAGCTGCATAAAAGGGATGCACGAGCTCCGGATATTTTATACAAGTTCTAAAGGCACGAACGGAGTGCGTCGAGTACTGGACTGGTTGGGGGAAGAAAGCTTCAGCTCCTCGCCGCATCGCCTGGTCTCGGGGAACCTGCTACAACGAGGGTCAGTACTTTGAAAAGTATCGGTGAGGGCGAGCTAACCCAACTAACCAAATTGACACAATATTCAGGTGAGGCAAACAAATTATTAATGTAGACTTTCTATCTATCCATAGTTCGAGTTACAGCATAATATATATATATATATATATATATATATATATATATATATATATATATATATATATATATATATATATGACTTAATAATTGTGCCACCGTTCGGTGGCTTTTTACTTGCGGCGTTACGCCCACCTGCACAAGACTTACCATGTTCTTCCCTGTCAAGAAGACATCATTAGCTTGAACAAATATTGCAGTAATATATTGGATCATGACACATATTGCCACCGTGGACAATAGCTACAGTCAGACGGTGATCCTTGCAGCGCGGGTAGCAAGCCCCACTACAAGGCCCCACATTACCCGTGCTAGTCTTGCTAGCATAGCTATCCGAGTTTTGCCTGGAACGTATCGGCCCCAGTGCCCCGGGAACCGTTCGCATGAACCAAACCTTGTGCACAAGTTGTCCGACCAAACGATGTCTCAATCTTAAGTTAATAAATGAAGCATTTCAAGCCAGATAATGTATATATCTACTTTAGCACAGTGAGATTGGCATAGTCTACCTGCTCAAGTGATCACATTTTAATTATTTATACTACATATTTGTACAGTTATAAATAATAAGTTCTAGCTATAACTGAAACATGAATATATAGATGCATAACGGACAAGCACGCATATAATATGATCGTACAAAAATTTGTATGAAAAGCATCACTTCTTGTTATCGTAACTCATTTATTATTATTCCAATGGTATCTTTGATCAGAACGTACAAACGAGTCAGATTGTTAAGAATAAAGACTTGGAAGAAGGAAGCTAATCGAAGTAAGGCCACTCACAATTTGGTTAATTAGGAGAGAGGAAAGGGAGATCTTCAAGACTCCGCTTACGCGTCGCCTACACGATCACCTGTATGCACCAACAGATGATCAATATCTCATGCTTCGATCTCCAAGGGTTCGATATGAAATCCAAAGAACGAAGACAATGAAATCCATCAAAACCGTTCAAGAAAATATAAGTCACAAAACCAACAAGAAAACAACCAAGCGGCATCAAAAATGGACAAAGAAACCAGCTCAACGGAAAGGCCCCTCTCTACTCTGCCACCTAGTCCTTCCTTGAGGCACGATCCGTTGAATATGGGACCTGATTCAGAAGAAACTAATCCATAAAGAGGAAAAAATCTTGATTTAATCTGTCCTGATCGAACGATACCAAGTATTTCTTAGCTGCGCTCCCCGAAAAGGGGGAACGAGGCACTACATCTTAACCAACTAACAAAAAGTTTCGTCCTTGAAACTTAGGAATAGAACCTACCCTAAAAAATAATGAGGGAAACTTTTTCCTCATGTCCGATTCGAGTTTATAGGTCGATTCCTTGACCGAGTGGTTCTGCCAAAGAACGCGCACAAGCAAGACTGCCCAATTCCGCAAATGCTTCTCTTTTTGATCTAAGATCTGAACGGTCTCCTCGGCGTACAAAAAATCTGCCTGCAGATCTAGCTGAACAAGATCTACCACATGGTTTGTGTCATGCACGTACTTCCTAAGCTGTGACACATGAAAGATATCATACACGTCTGACAGGCGCGGTGGTATCACAATTTGATAGGCAACTGAAGTGACTCTTTTGAGGACTTCGAACAGACCAATGAATCTCGGACTTAACTTCCCTTTTACTCTGAATCTCGTAAATTCTCGCATGGGCGAGACCTTCAAAAACATTTGGTCACCTTCATAGAACTCGAGGGTCGACGACGAATGTCGGCATAGCTCTTCTGTCGGCTTTATGCTACTTTTAATCGCTCTCAGATCAACCAAAACCTTCTGGACTGTTTGTTCAACCAGTTCTGGCCCAAGGATTTAACGCTCTCCAACTTCATCCCAGCAGATCGGTGACCTACACTTCCTTCCATACAGAGTCTCGTACGGAGATATTTGGATGCTGGACTGATAACTGTTATTGTATGCAAATTTGGCCAACGGTAGGTGGACGTCCCAACTTGACTTTGAATCGATTGCACAGAGACGCAGTATATCTTCAAGTACCTGATTCACCTATTCTGTTTGGCCATCGGTTTGAGGATGGTAGGCTAAGCTAAACTTCAACTTGGTCCCCATCGCTGACTGAAGACTCTCCCAGAAATGTGATAGAAATCGTCCATCCCGATCTGATACTATAGAAACTGGCACTCCGTGCAGCCGAACTATCTCATCAAGGTAGATCTAGATGAGGCGATCGATGCTCCAAGTAATTTTGATGGCAATGAAGTACGCTAACTTGGTTAATCAGTCGACGAAGACCGAGATTGCGTCATTCTCCCGTTGCGTCTTTGGCAAGCCAACAATGAAGTCCATGCTTATGTGCTCCCATTTCCATTCCGGGATAGCAAGATTCTGTATCTCTTCGTCCGGTCTCTGATGTTCTGCTTTCACCCTCTGACAGGTTATGCATTACGACACGAAGAGTGCAACATCTTTCTTCATGCTGTGCCACCAAAAAATAGTACGAAGGTCTTTATACATTTTTGTGCTCTCGGGATGGATTGTATAGGCTGTATAGGGATCTTCCGCAAGGATCTCCTTTCTGAGTTCTGTGTCGTTAGGGACGCACAGCCTTCCCTTAACCCGCAACACTCTATTTTCATCTACTGCAAAGTCCTTCGCCTTTTCCGCTAGAATCTGCTCGCATATTTTCCTTAGGAATGGGTCATCCCTTTGAGTAGATGTGACTCTCTCTAATAGATTGGGTACGAATGCATCTGAGTAACTCATGCGCCGCAATATCGAATTCGGAGTTCAATGCCCATTTCCTCTAAGTTTCTTTGTAACCTGCGATCGACGGACAGGGATCCCGCAAACACTCGACTCAATGCATCTGCTACAATATTTTCTTTGACAGGTGTATAGTCGATCGACAAGTCATAGTCTTTGATTAATTCTAGCCAATGCCGCTGTCGTAGGTTAAGGTCCGTTTGGGTGAATAGGTACGCCAAGCTTTTGTGATCAGTGTAAATTTGGCAAGCCACTCCATAGAGGTAGTGTTGCCACAATTTTATCACGAACACAATTGTCGCTAGTTCCAGGTCATGTGTAGGATAATTTTTCTCGTAATTTTTTAGTTGTCTGGATGCGTAGGCTATCACCCTATCCTGCTGCATGAGCACATACCCCAAACCATGTCCTGACGCATCGTTGAATATTTGGAATCCCGATGTCTCGTCTGGTAGTGCAAGTAGTGGGGCAGAGGTGAGGCGATACTTTAACTCTTCAAACGAGGCTTCGCAGTCGATGGACCACTCAAACACGACTCCCTTCTGTGTGAGGCAAATCAGAGGTGATGCTAATTTGGAAAAGTCTTTCACGAAATGCCTGTTGTAGCCCGCTAGCCAGAGGAAGCTTCGAATCTCACTGACGGATGCAGGCCGCTTCAACTCTACGATGGCTTCAACTTTCTTTGGATCGACTGAAATGCCTCCCACAGAAATGATGTGCCCGAGGAAAGATACACTGCTCAGCCAGAATTCACACTTACTCAGTTTTGCGTATAGCTTGTTGTCACGAAGAGTCTGTAGCACGGTCCACAAGTGCTCTACATGTTCCTCCCTATTGTTCGAGTACACCAAGATATCATCAATGAACACTACTATAAACTTGTCGAGATGTGGCCGGAACATATGATTTATTAAGTCCATAAAGGCAGTAGGAGCATTGGTCAATCCAAATGGTATTACCAAAAAATCATAATGGTCGTAACGAGTGCAAAAGGCTAACTTTGGCACGTCGTCTGGTTTGATCTTGAGTTGATGGTAACCTGAACGAAGATCAATTTTCGAGAATACCGTCGCATCTTGTAGTTGATCGAAAAGGTCATCGATCTTGGAAAATGGGGTACTTATTTCGAAAAATGGCCTTATTTAATTCATGATAGTCGATGCAGAGCCGCAACGAGCCATCCTTTTTTTTTACAAACAATACAGGCGCACCCCACAGAGACACGCTAGGACGGATATACCCACGATCGAGCAGTTCTTATAGTTGGACCTTCAGCTCCTTCAGTTCGGCAGGGGCCATTCGATACGGAGCTTTAGAAATTGGTCGAGTATCTGGAAATGTGTCTATAGTGAACTCTATCTCTCAGTTGGGCGGTATGCCAGACAACTCATCTGGAAATACATCAGGAAAATCTGCCATAACAAAAATGGACTCAATGTTTGCACAATCTTGTTGAGTGTCTCGAACGGACGCCAAGTACCCTTCACAACCTGAATGTATCATCCGCCGAGTAGATATTACAGAAATCACCATATGGGCATTTGACGCTCTCGATGATGGATTACACGTATAGCAAAATTCGGTCTCGCCTGGTAGACGAAACACGACTTTTGTTTCTGCACAATTAATGGTCGTCGAGCAAGTGCCGAGCCAATCCATCCCCAGAATAAGATTGTAGTCCCTGATGTCTAGAACTATCGCATCGAGTGATAATTTCTTTCCTCCGATGCAAATGCAACCATCGCGACAAACTAAGTCAGCAGGCAAGTCCATGCCGGACGGGGTACTGACGCTAAGCCTTAGGCCTAACGGTGTCTGAAAAAATTCGTGCTCCCTAGCAAAGTTTACCGATACAAAACTATGTGTGGCACCAAAATTAAATAGTACTCGTGCAGGAACATTATTGAATAGCAATATACCTGTCACTACGGTGTCCGAGGCGAGCGCCTCATCCCTCGTCAATGCATAAACCCTACATAAACCCGCCCCCCTCCCCCTCCCGTGTTCGGACGACGCTCTTGTTGTTGCGCAAGCCAATTTGCTTGGGGTCCTTGAACGGAATTTTGCTGCTCTGCATGGCACGGAGGGACCCGGTTTGGGCGATCAAGACTGTCACGAGCATAATGGCCGAGGTGACCATAATTGAAGCATCCCTGATTTTGATATTCACTATCCTGGAGTCCTGTACGATTTTATTTGACACAATGCTGCCCATGATCCCCCCCCCGTATGATTGCCCCGATTATCGTCATTGTTTGGACGCTTATTAGCGTTGTTTCCTCCTGTATTACTAGGGCGCTTGTGATGAGAATGCTGCACGTCGTCGGCAGTAGTAGAAGGATATTGTGGTTCTAGGACGATGGCATGGTTAAGGACTTCCCTCATCGTCTTATACTGTAGAGCAACTACGTGCACGTGAATGGAAGGTCGCAAGCCACCTTCAAATCGTCTGGCTTGGCTCACTGCATTGGGTAGATAAAAACTAGCAAACTTGGCCAACCGGTTGAATTCTGCGGCATACTGCTTCACTGACATGTTTTTTTGTTGCAGATGCACAAAATCATTCTCTTTTTGACGACGAATAGGTGGAGGAATAAACTTCTCTTCGAACGCGCTACGAAAGGTGGCCCACGGGATCGTCTCTCCAATACCGTCTATGGAGAGAGATCTACGGTGCACATTCCACCAATGTACGTTCATTCGAAGCTGGAGCTTGGCACATGCGACTTGCTTGTCATCAGGTACTTCTAGGAGTTTAAAGTGATCCTCAAGCTCGGCCAACCAATCTAGAGACACAACGGGGTCCTCGGTACCTCGGAAGGACGTGTTACAAATATTTTTGAAGTCGACAAAGTAGAAGGTAGTCACATCTTTCTTCTTTGGGGTTTGGGGTATTTTGACTTCATTTATTGGTTGCTCCACCAGTGCCGCTACTGTCATTGCAGAATGGATGGAAGCTAAGGTCTGAGCAAATTATTGCAGGGCATCCATCTATTTTTGTCACGACCCAGTCCCAAACTACCGAGGGACTAGACATGTGGCAATGGCCAGCAGCACACTCCAATGGGCAAACCCAATTTAATGGACCCGTTAGAGTATACTTAAGCTGTAAAACAATAATATAATATCTATGATACAAGTTACAGTCTAATTCTAATCTCATCCACAGAAGATAATCACAGTTTAAATATCAGAATAATCAAGATAAAATATAATTCAACAACAAGTCACAATAAAATATCTCGGGAAACAACCCAATAATGAGTTTAATACAGAAATCCATGAGACATGAAATAGAGTATCAAGAACAGAAATGACTGAGTATATAAAACAAATACTCGGGAGAAATCTTCTGGCATCACCTCATCCTCTGGTACTGGTACTACTCCATTGTCTGCTCCTGTCCCGTATATCTCGGGGTAGATCTCCTCTGCTATACCTGGGGACATAATCCGGATCCAGGTCCTCAAGGGACATAGCAAGGTACAAGAATAACTCAAGCCAAATAAATGCAGTATATAAACTATATCAATAGGCAAACTATGTAACTAACTATGTGATATATAAATGAGAGCATCACTAGAACTCAGGCTGAGACCACTACAAGCTCTGTGTCGGAGAGCCGGTAGCAGTGATATCATGTAGTGGGCCTAGCTCTGTATTGGCTACGGCACCGTAATAATAAATAAATATATATATATATAATCAGCATGTAGCCTGTGTGTCTCTCCCCACCCAATGTAATCACATGTATCATATCCACGATGTCTCATGTCCATAATACGCAAGATCATGACCTCCAACTAATGCAACGAGTCATAAAGATAGATATGCATATGTAAGATCTATGTCACGAATTCTGTAATCCTATACAGAATCACCATGAATAACTCAGGAAAGATTCTGTCTCATAAATAGTGTCAGGTGTCCTATGGTATGACGTACTTGATATAGCAAGCACGAAAAATATATAGGATCGCAATATCAATTTTCTAAGTGACGTTACACGACTCCGCGTACGACGTCGACACCCAAATCTTATTCGGACTCTAAGCAACATCTCACAGTCCTAGGTTAAACAGATACATCACATAAATAAATTAAGAGAATAATATAAAGCAAGTACTGCAAGTTTGGCAAGGTATACTTGCCTGGGGTTTGAATTTCTCCAATTGCTCCGGTAACAGCGGGATCTTCAAGTACTCCTCCGGTTGCTGAAATAAATATTACCATCATTCTCAGAAGACATAAAATAGCTAGGATTGCCTACCCATAAGTCCAATTTGGATACAGGGACAGAATTGACAGTTTTTGGTCAAAGCGGGGTCTACATGTGGCCCACTTCGCACCGAAAAATGTCCTAGAGACAAAGTTCTCCAAATTCGTCAAACTTAGTGTCTACAAGTCCAAAACGATGATATAAACCCAACATATTATCCAGAACTAGATTTCGATGAGCCGATCACAAAATTGCCCGTTAAGTGGAGCCGTGGGGCCCACGATACGGGATTTCGTCAACTTTCTCAGAATCGAACCAAACTTGGGTCACAGGACCAGCATAATGCTATGAATCCGATGGCGCAAGTTTCATTATGAAATGACAAGCACACACGAAGTTACAACGAGTTTCAGAACATGCCCGATATGGGATAATTTCGACGGATACGCGTTGATTCCGGTGTGCACGCACATCCAAATCAACTTTCGTGAAATTCCATACGTACGCATTGACGATGCGCACCATTAGATAAAATTTATACACGACGAAGTCGCCTCGTTTAGCGGGATGCACCCAGTTTTGGGAGAATTCCGGTTTTGAAAACCAAGACTTTGGTCAACTTCACCCATGAATAGAACACAACATACAGCACCATAAAATAAACTAATTACAGGATTTAAAACTCGGTTATTTTATTTAATTTACTGTTTAAGTAAATTTTAGAATTATTAAACAGGTTGGTCGTAAAACGGCCACGAACTTGTGAGTTTGGGATATTTTCTGAAGTCCAAAATTAGGATATATTTCCCTATTTTTGCGTAGCAGTTTACGACCGACACATGACACGATACCCCAGTCTAATTGTACGGGGTTCGAGAGGGTTACAAAGCGAACGTGTCACAACAGTCCGTTGAAAAATGATGCGACGAGGAGAGAGAAAGACTTACCGGAACAAGGGGTCGGAAACGTTTGTACAGCGCATGCACGGGGCGGCACGACACGGCGACTACGGTGTGGCGGTGCTCGTCGACGGTGGCTGCTCGGCTGTTGTGGCTGCTGGCGGCTGCTGGCGGCGGCGGAGATCGTCGGTGCTGGTCGTCGGAGGTCGGGCTCGCGACGGAGGGTCACCGGGGAAGCTAGGGGTCGCCGGAGGAGAGTTCGGCGTCGTCGTGGTGAAGGAGAGGTGATGGCAGTAGGGGTTCGACCACTGGGGGGTTTATATAGAGTTGGACGGGGGCGGCGGTTACGGGGAGGGGAACCGGAGATTCAGCCGTTGGGGAAGCGACGGGTCGGCAGGCGAACGACCGGTGGCGACGGGTGAACGGCGGCGGCGAGAAGTCGGAGGGACGCGGGTGAACGGCAGGATTTTAATTCTATTGTTACAGTAGAAATGGGTACGGGTCATGGGTTCGGGTACGGGTCGGGTTCAGATCCAACCCGTTAGGGTTGGTTTGGTTTAATTCTAAGCTGATTCGGTTCAGGTTGGTTTAATCCGGTTTATTTAAAAATAATGTTTTTAGCTGTTTAAAAATAATTTTTTGGCTCTATAAATTCCATAAAAATTACACTATGACTAATTATTTATTTTACACAAAAAAAATATAATTTTCATAATATTTTAATATTTAATTTAATACTAAAAAATATTTAATTCCTAAAAACATTTATTTTATTTATATAAAAATTATCGAAAAATTCCAAAAATTTATATTTTAATTTTAGAAAAATTCGGGTGTTTACAAGCTACCTCCTTAGAAGAATTACGTCATTACAATTAAGAAAATTAAACATAACCAGTCAGAAGAGATGACACGGTTGCAAGACATACTTGTAGCACGAAACAAGGGAATAAGAATCATGAATAAGGAGAAATTGAGAGGAAGGGTGAGGGTTAAGCAGAATATGTAGGGAAGGAATAAAAATATTTCCCTAGACAATGAGAGATAAGTAATTCAAGAGTAAAGGAATCTGGTTATAGCAAGGATCAACTATAGCTTATGAAAACTTGGGTACCAATTACTAACAAGTTCATGCTAGCATAATACTAGGCTTAAGACTAGGAAAATGATCTAACGGGCACATGCTAAAGCACTACTAGAAAAACTTAAATCTTACCCGTATTCACTTCTCTACGAGTTTGTGCGTCCTTCATTGTTATCGCAAAAGCCTGTCCATGTCTCGTTGGTGGTGTCCTCTGCTGTTGTTGGGCTTCTTGGTAAACCTGCTGTTGGGCTTGCATTATTGCGTCGAATATTTGAAATATTTATTGTCTGTCCATAGGCTGTCCTGGTGGAAAAGTAGGCATCGGTGGAGTAAACTGCGACGATGGTGAAATATCGTCTCGCTGGAACCTCGAGGCGAGCTGATTTGCTTAATTGCTTTGTTGAGCTAATTGACCTCCACCCACTGGTGTCACTCCATCATTGTAGGTGACAACTGCAACTTGTGGTGTTCCTACATGAGTCTCGTTGCTTTCTTGTGGATCCATTACTCTGCATCCAAAATAAACTATAAAAGGCGCACAGGGTATTCAAGGCAGGATGTAAGTCAAGAATTTATTTTGAAGACGATATAAAGGTCAAGAACGAATCAATCAAGTGGATGAGATCTTATAACTTATCCTATCCTTATCGCAGGCTTGCTTGGTTCCTTAGTTGAAACCAAAGCAATATAGTCGTAGACCATTGTCGTAGACCTTAGTCGAAGACCTTAATGCTCAGACTTGCATGGGCCACCACAAAAACTATGTCATGCCCCAGTCCAAAAATACTGAGGGACTAGATACGTGGCAATGGCCAGCAGCACACTCCAATGGGCAAACCCAATTTAATGGACCCGTTAGAGTGTACTTAAGTTGTAAAACAATAATATAATGGTCTACGATACAAGTCACAGTCTAATTCTAATCTCATCCATAGAAGATAATCACAATTCAAATATCAGAATAATCAAGATGAAATATAATTCAACAACAAGTCTCAATAAAATATCTAGGAAAATAACCCGATAATGAGTTTAATACAGAAATCTACGAGACATGAAATAGAGTATCAAGAACAGAAATGACTGAGTATATAAAACAAATACTCAGGAGAAATCTTCTGGCATCACCTCATCCTCTGGTACTGGTACTGCTTCATTGTCTGCTCGTCCCGTATATCTCGGGGTAGATCTCCTCTGCTATACCCGGGGACATAATCCGGATCCAGGTCATCAAGGGACATAGCAAGGTACAAGAATAACTCAAGCCAAATAAATACAGTATATAAACTATATCAATAGGCAAACTATGTAACCAACTATATGATATGCAAATGAGAGCATCACTAGAACTCAGGCTGAGACCACTACAAGCTCTGTGTCGGGGAGCCGGTAGCAGTGATATCATGTAGTGGGCCTAGCTCTGTAGTGGCTACGGCACCATAATAATAAAAATATATATATAATTAGCCTGTAGCCTGTGTGTCTTTTCCCACCCAATGTAATCACACGTCTCATGTCCACGACGTCTCATGTCCATAACACGCAAGATCATGACCTCTAACTAATGCAGCGAATCATAAAGATAGATATGCATATGTAAGATCTATGTCACGAATCCTGTAATCCTATACAGAATTACCATGAATAACTCAGAAAAGATTCGGTCTCATAAATAGTGTCAGGTGTCATATGGTATGACATACTTGATATAACAAGCACGAAAAATATATAGGATCGCAATATCAATTCTCTAAGTGACGTTACACGACTCCGCGTACGGCGTCGACACCCAAATCTTATTCGGACACTAAGCAACGTCTCACGGTCCTAGGTTGAACAGATACATCACATAAATAAATCAAGAGAATAATATAAAGCAAGTACTGCAAGTTTGGCAAGGTACACTTGCTTGGGGTTTGAATTTCTCCAATTGCTTCAGTAACAGCGGAATCTTTAAGTACTCCTCCGGTTGCTGAAATAAACATTACCATCATTCTTAGAAGACATGAAATAGCTAGGATTGTCTACCCATAAGTCCAATTTGGACACAGCAACAGAATTGACAGTTTCTGGTCAAAGCGGAGTCCACATGTGGCCCACTTTGCACCAAAAAATGTGCCAGAGACAAAGTTCTCCAAATTTGTCAAACTTAGTGTCTAAAAGTCCAGAACAATGATACAAACCCAATATAATGTCCAGAACTGGATTCTGATAAGCCGATCACAAAATTGTCCGTCAAGTGAAATCGTGGGGCCCACGACATAGGATTTTGTCAACGTTCTCAGAATTGAACCAAACTTGGGTCACAGGACCAGCGTATCGCTACGAGTCCGATGGCGCAAGTTTTGTTTCGAAACGACGAGCACACACAAAGTTATAATAAGTTTCAGAACAGGGTCGATACGGGACAATTTTGACGGATATGCGTTGATTCCAGTATGCACGCACATCCAAATCAACTTCTGCAAAATCCCACACGTTCGTATTAACCATGCGCACCTGTCGGTGAAATTCGCACACGACCAAGTCGCCTCGTTTAGCAGGACGCACCCAGTTCAGAAAAATTCAGGGTTGTTAAATAACCAAGTTTTTGGTCAACTTCACCCGAGAATAAATTATAAATTACAACACATAAAATTAAACTAATTAGAGGGTTTAAAACTTAGTTATATTATCTAATTAACTGTTCAAGTGAATTTTAGAATTATTTAATAGGTTGCACGCAAAATGGTCGTGAACTTGTGAGTTCGGGACAATTTTTGAATTTCAGAAATAGGGGTAAATTTTTCTGTTTTTGCGTCGCAGTTTACGATCGACACAGGACACGATACCCCAGTCAAATGGTACGGGGTTCGAGAGGGTTACATAGAGAATGGATCGCAACAGACCACTCAAAAAATAATGCAACAAGGAGAGAGCAGGACTCACTGGAACAGGGGATCGGTATCGACTACACGTCGTGTACGCGCGGTGGCTCGACGCGGCTACTGCGGGGCACGACGGTGCTGCTGTGGCTGCTGTGCTCGCTAGTCGGCGGCGGAGTCACGGCGGAGCTGGTGGTTGACGGGGACAGCAGGGGTTAGTCAGAGGGGAGCTCGGAGCCGGCCGGAGGTCGTCGGAGTGGTGGAAGCATCGGTGGGTGAAGAGGCGGTCGGTCGAGGGTTTATATAGGGGAAGGCGGGGACCAGAGGGGTCGGCGGTTTGAGGCGGCCGGGAGGCGAGAGGTCTCGGCAGTTGGAGGAGATGAAGAGTCAGCCGGCAGGGAGACAGAGAGTCGAGGCGGTGGCTGTGATTAGGAGTCGGGGTCAACTTGGGTCGTCGCTGGATGCCGGAGTAAACAGCCACGTCTTTCTTTTTCTCAAAGTACATCTTGTTCTTCTCATTGTTTTGAATTAATTCATGTAGACATTTGGGGTTCCTTTTCTATACCTTCTAAAAATGGATCGCGTTTCTTTTTAACTATTGTTGATGATTATTCAAGGTGTACTTGGATTTACTTAATGAAACCTAAATCTGAAACTTTTACCATGCTAATTTATTTTTTTAACCAAGTCAATCGTCAATTCAATACAAAAATTTCTTGTATCAACTCTGGAAATGAGGACATCTTTCTTCCTCAACTTCAACCATTCGATCAGACAATGGTTCTGAATTTTTTCTAAACAAATTCAAACATGGTTTCGTAATAATGCATAGAATTTTACACCAATGTAGTTGCATTGCAATCCCTCAACAAAATAGTATTGTAGAATGTAAGCATCGACATCTACTTGATGTTGCTAGGTCTCTACGATTTCAAGCAGACATGCCTCTTTCTTTTTGGGGTCAATGTATTCTCACTGTTGCTTTCCTTATTAACAAACTTCCAGCTCCAATCCTTAACTACAAATCACCTCATCAAGTTTTACTTGGAACTGTTCTATCATATTCATCTCTTCGAGTTTTCGGATGTTTATGTTTTGCTAAAAATATGAATATTTAACATAAATTTGATGAAAGAGCCAAACCTGGTATTTTTGTTGGTTATCCATATGGTCAAAAGGGATATCGCATATATGATATCAAAACTCACCAAATTTATGTTTTACGCGATGTTATATTTCGTGAGTCAATTTTTCCATATCATGATCTTCCATCTCCATCATTAAAAAATTCAATTACTATTACTCCAATCGACAACGATAGAACTTTTGACTATACTCCACCACCGACTGTTCCCACTGAAGTTTCTTCTAGTGATTGTAGTCCTCTAGCTGATTCTCCCAATGTTTCTACAGTGCCCATTCCCAAATCTTCTCAGCAAACTAGTTCAACATCTATTTCTGAGAACTCCTCTTCAATGGAACATGTTCTTATCATTAATAATCATCCTCAACGAATTCGTCGCCCACCTGGTCATCTAAAGGATTATATTTGTAATCATATTTCTTTCTCAACTGCTTTTCCACTAGCAAATTATTTTTCTTTGTCCCATCTAAGTCATTCTCACCATGCCTTCCTAACTAATATCATTGAAAATCAAGAACCTAGGTCTTATTATCAAGCTATGAAAACTGTCGAATGGTGTGATGCCATGGCCAAAAAAATTCAGGCTCTTGAATCAAACAACACTTGGTCTTTATGTTTACTTCCCAAAGGAAAATCACTCATTGGTTGTAAATGGATATACAAAATTAAATATCGGTCTGATGGTTCTATAGAGAGATATAAAGCTCGTTTAGTCGCAAAAGGTTACACTCAAGTTGAAGGAATCGATTATCATGATACCTTTGCACCAGTGGCTAAACTAGTTACCGTTCGCCTTCTTCTTTCCATTGCTGCCATTACAAATTGGTCACTACACCAACTTGATATCAATAATGCATTTCTTCAAGGCGATCTCAATAAAGAAGTTTATATGAAGCTTCCTCCCGGATTCTCTCGTAAGGGGAAGACTCGTGTATGCAAATTAAATAAATCTATCTATGGCCTTAAACAGGCCTCTCGTCAATGGTTCTCTAAATTCTCAACAACTCTTATCCGTCGCGATTTTCATCAATCTATTTTAGACTATAGTCTTTTTACTTATATTCGCAATCAGACTTCTATTTTTGTTCTAGTCTATGTCGATGATATTATTATCACTGGAAACAATGATGATGCCATATCTGACATCAAACAATTTCTTGCTCAATCTTTCTCAATAAAAGACCTTGGCATCCTTCGGTATTTTTTAGGTATTGAAGTGTCTCGATCAAAACAAGGCATTTTTTTATGTCAACAAAAATATACTCTTGACATATTATCTTATTCTCGTATGACTGGTTCTCGATCATCAGATTTTTCCATGGAGCAACATCTTCGTTTACGACCAAAAGATGGTACTCCGATTTTTGATCCGGGAATCTATCGCCGACTCGTGGGTCGCCTTTTATATCTCACTGTAACACGACCAGATATTCAATATGCTGTAAACATCCTCAGTCAATTTATGCAATCTCCATATTCTTCCCATCTTGATGCAGCTAATCGGGTTCTTCGCTATCTTAAAGGTAGCATTGGTAAAGGTTTATTTCCTTTCTGCATCTAGCTCTCTTACTTTGGCTGGATATGCTGACTCTGATTGGGTCGGATGTCCTACTACTCGTTGCTCCACCACTGGTTATTTTACCATGCTCGGATCTAGCCCTATTTCTTGGAAAACCAAGAAACAACCAACAGTTTCTCATTCTACAGAAACAGAATATCGTTCCATTACTGTGGTTAAAATATCTTCTCTCGGATCTTGGTATTAATCATTCACAGCCAATTCCAGTCCATTGTGATAGCCAAGCTGCTATTCACATTGTCGAAAATCCTGTCTTCCACGAACGCACCAAACATATTGAAATTGACTGCCATTTTGTTCGAGAAAAGATTCAAGCAGGTCTTCTTGCTCCATCCTACGTACGATCTAGCGACCAACTGGCTGATCTTTTTACCAAACCACTTGGAGGTGATACTTATCGTCGTCTACTTTGTAAGTTGGGTGTTCATAATATTTCAATCCCAACTCCAACTTGAGGGGGAGTATTGGACGTACAAGTCCATAAAGAGTCCATAATAAACAAATCTTTCCTCCAACAGAAGAAATTTTTCCTCCAACAGAGTCCATAACAAGCAAATTTTTCCTCCAATAGAAGAGTGAGCGGCATTTGTTTGTAACCTTGTATATATATATATCCATGGCAATTGAATAGAAGGAACACAAAACAAAATTTATTTCCTACTATCCCTTTGGTGCTCATTATTTTCACAATAGTAGTGATGTTGATTGCATAGAGTGTATTGGCGATGGTTGTACCGGCAATATGAATGACAGTAGCAATATGGTGGAGTTGTTGATGATGTTAGAGTTAATCCTATTGAGGAGGTTGAAGCGGTTGTTATTTTGTAAACCCCCTAGACCAAAATTTTTATTTTAATTAATTTAGATAGCATGATTAGGGTTTTGGTCCTAAATAGAATTTATTATTTGGTATTAAATAATTGTGCAGTGTTTGTTAGTTAAGACACCTTTCCCTTGTCCCTATATTTAGGATCCCACCCTAGCTGTTACCCTGAAACAATTTTCACACACCTGGCCTAGACGGACTAACCTATCATAATGAACCTTGAGTAACCCCCGAACACGGATTTTTGTACCAATTTTTAGTCGCACAAAAGTCGTTACAAACGTCCGCGCGCAATTTAATTAAATTGCGTAATTACATTCGTTGTCCGTTCCAATCGAAATCAAGACCCAACCTCAACCAGTTTTGACCAACCCAGATCACGACATTAATGTACACTGAGCCTACTACACTAATGACCCTTGTCCAACCCAAATTCTGACCCCCCGGATATTTATAATTAATTAAATAACACCTAGTGCATTAATTATGAATTAATTAATGTGGAGACCTGACCTCATTTGAATTGGACCCAATTCTAACCCAAACCTACATCCACACCCACAAGCCTCATACAAAACACCATACACCATCCTCATCCAATGCAAAACACCAAACATGGTGATTTGTTACATCAAATCCTCAATTTCAGCTTTTGTGCAATTTCCCAATTGTTCAGGGGCCTAATTGCAAAATTTCAGCGAGGTGTCCCCCTCTCATTGGTCTAACCCCATGAAGAAATAGTTCCTCATTTAATTGACCAGCCCATCATAATTTTTCCCCCCTATTTTATGTACCTACATATCCTTTGGGGAAAATATCTACACCCTCCATTTGAAATGCCTCATCCCTAGCCCTCCACTCATCTTGATGAAACCTCCTCCCCCAACCCTAGGCATGTCCTGTAAACCCCCTTAATTTATTCTGTAGATAGTTAGAGTGGGCCAGGAAAAATTTTGATAGAAGATATTGAGGTTTAGAGTAAAGGATATTTACCTGGAATTTTAATCCAATTAATTAAAATATTGGCACACCCTATCTTTGTCTAATTATTCGGAGCCCATTATCAGCCCATAAATTCTGTACAAATATTGTACACTCGACTCAACTCGCCAAATTAGGCACTGGACTTTTCTGACTGTTAAAATCAACTTTTGTGTGCTCTAAATTAATTGCACAATATTTCCGAAAGTCGTAACCCGTATTTAATTCCGTGTCGGACTCCTGTGTCGTTACTCTAAATTTTGGGATACTAACTTAACCCGTTGAGCCGGACCAACAAAAGGGTCCAAGACTGACTCCAAGCCTCCACCATTTTTGGCTTTTGTGCCATTTCCGGATTTTGACCCCAAGTGCCCCAAATTAAATTAAATTCACGGGACGCTTATTTCTATTTATTTCGGGATTACCAACTTGGTAAATCCTATTTAAATCCTAAATTAATCCCAATGCCCATTTAATTAAACCCGTTCCTCACCCACACTACCCCCTCGTCATACAATTTAATAAACGCAATTTTCGGCACAATTTTCGCGTCATTTCATGTGTCCATGCAAATTCCCGAATTTACGGGGGCTAATTTGCAATTAGCAAATTGTTGGCAATACCTCATTGGTCATGATAATAATTAGGGTCCCAAAATGGGGTCCCAATCCCATTCCCTCATGAAGAAATCTCACCCCTATTCATATTAAATCACAACCACTCATCTTTCCTAGGAGAATTCCAACCACACATTCAAACCTCACATCTCCCTATAAAGTAACATTTCACTCTCCCAACCCTCAACACATCACCGGCCCTAATCCCTAGAGAAACCACTCTCTCTCCTCTTCCATTTAATTCTCCATGCAAAGCTTCTTCATTCTTCATTCTTCATTCTTCATTCTTCATTCTTCTTCTCTTCCTCCTTCCTCCTCCCACTTGAAACCACCCCGACCGGAATACCGACCTCCGGCCGAGCCCTTACTCCGGCCGACCAACTACTCCGGCCCGACCCCACCCCCACTGAAGCAGCCGTGACCGGACTTCCCGCTGGAGCTAGCGGCGACCGGACTTCCCGCTGGAGCTAGCGGCGGCCGGACTTTCCGCTGAAGCTAGCGGCGGCCGAGCTCTCCACTGAAGCCAGCAGCGGCCGAGCTTCCCACTGAAGCCAGCGGCCGAACCTCCCCACTGCAGCCGCGGTTGAACTTCCCCGCTGCAGTCCCACCGTCCGGTCACCTCCAGACCGGAGCAACCCCGCTCCAGCTGTGTTGTTTCTCTTCCGTCCATCTCCACGTTTATCCCATCATCACCACCACCATTCGGCACCACCCTCCACCGGCCATACTCCGGCATCGACGTCGGCAAGGTCGACTCCTCCTCTCATTCATTTAATTCCAAATTTTTATATATTTTGTAAATAGGGATTTCTTACATATATTTAGGTGTTTTTACTAACTAGGGCTTAGTATATATGGAGGTATATGTTGTAGTGTTTTGAATATGTATGTTTGTATGAAAAGAAAGTTAGGGTTGGTTACGTGCTACATGGTCTCTATGGATGGGAATAATGCAAACATGGTTGAGGTTCATTGAGTGTTAAGTGTGAGATCTTGAGAGGATACTCACCTTATTTGCATATTGTGTATATATTGATGACGAGTAGTTTAATTTAATATAAAGATGATGAAATACCAATGAATATTGAGGAGCATGTGATTGATAGTGTAGTAAGGTGTAATATCTAACCAATAGCCATATAATGAGTAATGATGGAAAATGATGGACATGAATGCGTAGTAGTTTTGTTGAGGTTGAGAAAAATAATTATTTAAATCAAGCATTTACGGTTTAAGTAGAAAATGGATTAAGGTTATGATGTACATGCAAAAGTAGAACAAGTGAATTATTACAGAATGGGTATTATATCGGATCACGAGGCAAAGATTTGAGGACGGGAAATGTTTAGATAATGTTTGAGACTGAGTCTAGTGTAGCTGTGTGTAGCCCACCGTCTGTCTTAAGTAGATTATTAATTCAGATTCGTATCTCTTCTCTAGGTATTGCGGGACCTGAGGACTTGGACGCAGTACCCGATCCCCGTCATCAGCAGCCGCACGCAGGCAAGTGTACCTTGCCACCCAGTATTTTAGTTTTCAGATATTGTTTTTCTTATTGTACATTGTGCGCTTGTTTACGTTGATGATCGATATTCCGTGTCCGGTTCACAACCGGGTGTTGACATTCGACTTAACGACCTAGAGTAATTATTGATGTTTCTTAGAACCTCGATGCACGTACCAGAGTACATCGATACCCCAGGACACACTTGTACACTGTGTTCGTGCCAGATTCCTGTATCCTGATACTGATATCATGACCAGAGACTGGGACGACCTTAGGGTCGCGTCTGTTGAGTTAGATTCTGTGTATGTCGAGACTGTAGTTAGAGGTTCAGGTTCAACGCACAATCGTTGACCGCTTGGGAAGGGGAAGACAGTTACTAGACGTTTGGGCTACTCTGCACGCGCTTATATATATGTAGTATTTTCTAGTGATACCTGTTTCTAGTGATACCTGTTTCTAGTGTAGCTGTTTCACCCGTGTGACTCTTTGCCCGGAGCTGCGGTACGTGCCGTGTGTTTCCGTGTCCGGAGCTACGGTTTTATTTTAGAAAGCCCACGCGTCGAACGTTGTCTTTAAACTGTCACACTAGTTGGTTATGATAGAGTACCCTGTCGTGCACTTGTACTTTCTGTTTACTTGGTATGCTATATTTCTGAACCTTGTTACGTCCCTCTGAGGACCTGGTTCCCTGCCAGTTTTGCAGCATAGACGATTACGGAGCACTTGGAGATACTGATGGAGTGGCATATCTTGCGAGCATGGTACCAGGTACTCATATTATATCTACCGGCATTATGGTTATTTTACATTGATTATTCATCCGCTGTTGTAGCCTAGTTTTGTAGACTCATACTTCTTCTCGAGTCTATTCGAGTTAGTGTGTTATTGGGCGGCCGACCTTATCACATTTATCTCTTTCTTGTATACTGTTTTACATTGTGGATTGAGACATAGAGGTTTACATTTATGGAAAATTCTAGATAGTGCCCTTTTATATTACAGCTTATACGTATTCGAGTCAGACCAGAGTCTGGTCGAATGCGTAGCTGGCGTGTCACGTATTCCTGGTCCTACGTATTTTGGAACTGGGGCGTGACATGTTTTTGTGGTGGCCCATGCATGTCCGATTTAAATCGTCTTGGTCACCTGACTGTGCCAAGCGAGCCTGCAAATTAGGAATAGATGTTATGATTGTTGAGTAGGATCTCAATCCATAATCGATTTTAAAACTCTTTGTATGTGATTATCGCCCTTGGACTTCCACTTTGCATTCGTTCAATCTTCGTCAATGTCGCTATCCTTGTTTCTCGTCTCCTATTGTTCGGGGAGACGAATGTTTGTGACTGATGACTTCCCTCCAGAAGAAGCTCGAAGACCAGACGACAGGAGACAGAATTCGTATACCTTTCTTGGAGAAGAGTGCTACCTTATCAGGACAGATTGATAGGATCTTTGGATTTTAGAACTAGAGTGGAAGTCTGGCAAGAGAGTTGGACCTAGTAGTACCCTACCCGTGCTTGAGATAGCAGTGATCTTGGAAGTACTGAGAGCTGGAAGGATTGTTGATCATGACCTAGAATGATTTATATGAATGCATAGCCTGATGAAGGAAACAAGTAGTTGTATATGATAGAAATGCTAGGAACGATGATTATGAACTAGAGGAGATAAAATATTAGGGTCTCACTTGGAAGATAATGATCAGATCCCAGGAATTCTAGTATGTGCTTGAGTGATACCATTATTGTACAGGTGACTTGGAGAGATAAATAACGAAAAGAAAAAAAAAATTCGAGGAATAAAAATTTAGGTAAAACTTGAGGAGAAGAGAAATTATACATTAGGCAAGAAGGAAATTTTCTTTTGGAGGATTATTGTGGTAAACAGAACAGGAGGATTTATTTTGAGGTTAAGTCTGGACGATGACACCGTCCTAGCATGAGTTGATTGAGCCAATACCACGCTACACTAGATTTTCGACGTAGTGCATTATATTTTTAGACCACCAGGCTACCCTGAGTTGAGTTTAGAAAACCCAGGAGTATGGTGCCCATCTACCATAGGGGTATACAATACAGGAGGTGAACCAGTGTACCACCATATTATATCAGGATTTGAGGATATTTCCTAGATAATCTTTTAGGCCTGCCACCTGACAGAAACAGTTTGTTACAGAGTTGACTCCAAGAGCCGAGTCGATTATTTTTGTCTTCAGACTAGCACCGACAGAGTTTGGTTGAGTTGGAAGTCTATAATAGAGGACCTCTTAGACAAGGGTTTCGGTCGGGCTAGTATCTTTCCATGAGAAGCAACCATCTTATAGTACCGAAGAAGGATGAGACGGTACGTCTGTGTATTGATTTCAGGGACGGTATGTTTGTGTATCGATTACAGGATTTAATGCAGTAACGGTAAGGAACAAGTACCCATTGCCGCACATCAAAGATTTATTTGAATTAGCTAAGTGGCGCATATGAATTTTGAAGATCGATCTCAGATCCGGATATCATCAGATCAAGGTACGGAAGGAGGACATCCAGAAGACGGCCTATCGGACGAAGTATGGCCATTATGAGTTTTTAGTCATGCCGTTTGGTTTAACCAACGCGCCAGCAGTATTCATGTGTTTGATGAACAATGTTTTCCACCAGTACTTAGATAAGTTCGTGGTGGTATTTATAGACGATATCTTGATATATTCCAAGAGCCAGGAGGAGCATGAGAGACATCTCAGGATTGTGTTGGAGACGCTGAGGAATGAGAGGCTGTACGCCAAATTCAGCAAATATGAGTTTTGCTTGGACAGAGTACCATTTTTGGGACACACAATCACCGGAGATGGACTATCAGTTGATCCGGAGAAGATAGCTGCAGTAGAGACCTGGCCTACCCCTACATCAGTTACGGAGGTTAGGAGTTTCCTCGGACTTGCCGGATATTATCGGAGGTTCGTGGAAAACTTTTCGAGGATAGTTGCGCCTATGACGCAACTGACACGTAAGGGCGAAGAGTTTATCTGGACCGATGAGTGTCAGGCGGCTTTCGATGAGCTGAAGAAGCGTCTGACATCAGCACCGATTTTGACACTGCTTTCCGGATCAGGAGGATTTATAGTGTACAGTGATGCGTCAGGGAGCGGATTGGATTGTGTACTGATGCAACACGGCAAGGTAATAGCCTACACATCGAGACAGTTGAGAGTTCATGAGAAAAACTATCCGACGCACGACTTGGAGCTAGCTGCGGTGATATTTGCACTAAAGCTATGGAGATATTACCTTTATGGTGAGCGTGTTGAGATTTATACAGATCATAAAAGCCTGAAGTACGTCTACACGCAGAAGGAGCTCAATATGAGGCAGAGATGCTGGCTAGGGTTGATGACAGATTATGACATTGAGCTACAGTACCACCCTGGCAAGGCGAACGTCGTAGCAGATACCTTAAGCAGGAAGCCCATGTCATACTTTTTGACGACACAGCGACAATTGCTAGAGGATCTCCAGGAGCTTGGGATAGAGATCGTATTGCCAGGCATGGATGGACAGATGGCCAGTCTTGAGGTTCAGTCTACTTTGATTGAGAGGATCAGGGCAGCATTGCCTACAGATGCGAGATTTCGACGTCTGCGAGAGATAACAGAAGCCGGCCTGCAGACGGGACTCAGGATTCATGAAGACGGAACGTTGAGGTGCGGAGATCGCCTATATGTTCCGAGTGGCGAGCTACGCCAAGAGTTGATGACAGAGGCTCATAGCTCGATATATTCCATTCATCCCGGGGGTACAAAGATGTACCGAGACTTGAGACAGCATTTCTGGTGGCATAGGATGAAGAGAGAAATTGCAAGATTTGTGGCGAAGTATTTAGTGTGTCAGCAAGTCAAGGCTGAACATCAGAGGACTGCAGGATTATTGCAGCCACTCCCCATTCCCGAGTGGAAGTGGGAATATATTACCATGGACTTCGTCACAGGATTTCCGCGCAGCCCTAGCGGGAAAGATGCAGTTTGGGTTGTCGTAGACAGACTCACCAAGTCTGCACATTTCTTGCCCTTCAGAGTTGGGAAATCCACAGAGATACTAGCTGACATGTATATGAGGCAAATAGTACGATTACATGGAGTGCCTGTCAGCATCGTGTCGGATCGTGATTCCAGATTCACCTCACATTTTTGGCGGAGTATGCAGGAGAGCCTAGGAACTCGTCTCAAGTTCAGCACTGCGTATCATCCACAGACTGACGGACAGTCAGAGCGCACGATACAGATATTAGAGGATATATTGAGAGCGTGCATGATTGATTTTGGAGGATCTTGGGAGGACCATCTACACTTGGTGGAATTCTCCTACAATAACAGTTACCAGGCCAGCATACAGATGGCACCTTATGAGGCATTGTATGGCAGGAAATGCAGGTCGCCAGTTTGTTGGAGTGACGTGGGAGAGCGTCAGATACTTGGGCCTGAATTGGTGACACAGACAGTAGAGAAGGTCAAGCAGATTCAGAGCCACCTGCGCGCAGCACAGGACAGACAGAAACACTGGGCAGATGCGCACCGCAGACCATTGGAGTTCAAGGAGGGTGACCACGTATTTTTGAGGATATCGCCCACTCGTGGTACCATCAGATTCGGAGGCAGAGGCAAGCTGAGTCCGAGGTATATCGGACCTTTTGACATTCTGGAACGAGTTGGCGAAGTGGCATACCGTCTTGTATTACCTCCATCATTAGAGGGAGTGCATGACGTATTTCATGTATCGCAGCTGAGGAGATATGTCGCAGACCCTAACCACGTGCTTGATCATTCGGAGATTACAGTCGGGCCTAGTCTGTCTTACGTAGAGCAGCCAGTTGAGATTCTCGATCGCAGCGAGAAGACTTTGAGAGGACAGACGATTCGACTGGTCAGAGTGGCATGGAAGCACCATTCACCAGGCGAGTCTACTTGGGAGCACGAGGATTCTATTCGACAGCGATTCTCGTACTTATTTGAGGAGCAAGGTACGAATTTACGTACGACAATTTAATTACTAGTTATTTTTAAATTATGTTAGTTTATTATCGTGTCTTACTTTTAATTTCGGGGATGAAATTTTTCTAAGTTGGGAAGAATGTAAACCCCCTCAATTTATTCTGTAGATAGTTAGAGTGGGCCAGGAAAAATTTTGATAGAAGATATTGAGGTTTAGAGTAAAGGATATTTACCTGGAATTTTAATCCAATTAATTAAAACATTGGCACACCCTATCTTTGTCTAATTATTCGGAGCCCATTATCAGCCCATAAATTCTGTACAAATATTGTACACTCGACTCAACTCGCCAAATTAGGCACTGGACTTTTCTGACTGTTAAAATCAACTTTTGTGTGCTCTAAATTAATTGCACAACATTTCCGAAAGTCGTAACCCGTATTTAATTCCGTGTCGGACTCCTGTGTCGTTACTCCAAATTTTGGGATACTAACTTAACCCGTTGAGCCGGACCAACAAAAGGGTCCAAGACTGACTCCAAGCCCCCACCATTTTTGGCTTTTGCGCCATTTCCGGATTTTGACCCCAAGTGCCCCAAATTAAATTAAATTCACGGGACGCTTATTTCTATTTATTTCGGGATTACCAACTTGGTAAATCCCATTTAAATCCTAAATTAATCCCAATGCCCATTTAATTAAACCCGTTCCTCACCCACACTACCCCCTCGTCATACAATTTAATAAACGCAATTTTTGGCACAATTTTTGCGTCATTTCATGTGTCCATGCAAATTCCCGAATTTACGGGGGCTAATTTGCAATTAGCAAATTGTTGGCAATACCTCATTGGTCATGATAATAATTAGGGTCCCAAAATGGGGTCCCAATCCTATTCCCTCATGAAGAAATCTCACCCCTATTCATATTAAATCACAACCACTCATCTTTCCTAGGAGAATCCCAACCACACATTCAAACCTCACATCTCCCTATAAAGTAACATTTCACTCTCCCCACCCTCAACACATCACCGGCCCTAATCCCTAGAGAAACCACTCTCTCTCCTCTTCCATTTAATTCTCCATGCAAAGCTTCTTCATTCTTTATTCTTCATTCTTCATTCTTCTTCTCTTCATCCTTCCTCCTCCCACTTGAAACCACCCCGACCGGAATACCGACCTCCGGCCGAGCCCTTACTCCGGCCGACCAACTACTCCGGCCCGACCCCACCCCCACTGAAGCAGCCGTGATCGGACTTCCCGCTGGAGCTAGCGGCGACCGGACTTCCCGCTGGAGCTAGCGGCGACCGGACTTTCCGCTGAAGCTAGCGGCGGCCGAGCTCTCCACTGAAGCCAGCAGCGGCCGAGCTTCCCACTGAAGCCAGCGGCCGAACCTCCCCACTACATCCGCGATTGAACTTCCCCGCTGCAGTCCCACCGTCCGGTCACCTCCAGACCGGAGCAACCCCTCTCCAGCTGTGTTGTTTCTCTTCCGTCCATCTCCACGTTTATCCCATCATCACCACCACCATTCGGCACCACCCTCCACCGGCCATACTCCGGCATCGACGTCGGCAAGGTCGACTCCTCCTCTCATTCATTTAATTCCAGATTTTTATATGTTTTATAAATAGGGATTTCTTACATATATTTAGGTGTTTTTACTAACTAGGGCTTAGTATATATGGAGGTATATGTTGTAGTGTTTTG
Organism: Iris macrosiphon; assembly: GCA_036927795.1. Lineage (NCBI taxonomy): Eukaryota > Viridiplantae > Streptophyta > Magnoliopsida > Asparagales > Iridaceae > Iris > Iris macrosiphon. The sequence goes on from JAYESA010000015.1 coordinate 157,426,838, forward strand.
AATATGTATGTTTGTATGAAAAGAAAGTTAGGGTTGGTTACGTGCTACATGGTCTTTATGGATGGGAATAATGCAAACATGGTTGAGGTTCATTGAGTGTTAAGTGTGAGATCTTGAGAGGATACTCACCTTATTTGCATATTGTGTATATATTGATGACGAGTAGTTTAATTTAATATAAAGATGATGAAATACCAATGAATATTGAGGAGCATGTGATTGATAGTGTAGTAAGGTGTAATATCTAACCAATAGCCATATAATGAGTAATGATGGAAAATGATGGACATGAATGCGTAGTAGTTTTGTTGAGGTTGAGAAAAATAATTATTTAAATCAAGCATTTACGGTTTAAGTAGAAAATGGATTAAGGTTATGATGTACATGCAAAAGTAGAACAAGTGAATTATTACAGAATGGGTATTATATCGGATCACGAGGCAAAGATTTGAGGACGGGAAATGTTTAGATAATGTTTGAGACTGAGTCTAGTGTAGCTGTGTGTAGCCCACCGTCTGTCTTAAGTAGATTATTAATTCAGATTCGTATCTCTTCTCTAGGTATTGCGGGACCTGAGGACTTGGACGCAGTACCCGATCCCCGTCATCAGCAGCCGCACGCAGGCAAGTGTACCTTGCCACCCAGTATTTCAGTTTTCAGATATTGTTTTTCTTATTGTACATTGTGCGCTTGTTTACGTTGATGATCGATATTTCGTGTCCGGTTCACAACCGGGTGTTGACATTCGACTTAACGACCTAGAGTAATTACTGATGTTTCTTAGAACCTCGATGCACGTACCAGAGTACATCGATACCCCAGGACACACTTGTACACTGTGTTCGTGCCAGATTCCTGTATCCTGATACTAACATCATGACCAGAGACTGGGACGACCTTAGGGTCGTGTCTGTTGAGTTAGATTCTGTGTATGTCGAGACTGTAGTTAGAGGTTCAGGTTCAACGCACAATCGTTGACCGCTTGGGAAGGGGAAGACAGTTACTAGACGTTTGGGCTACTCTGCACGCGCTTATATATATGTAGTATTTTTTAGTGATACCTGTTTCTAGTGATACCTGTTTCTAGTGTAGTTGTTTCACCCGTGTGACTCTTTGCCCGGAGCTGCGGTACGTGCCGTGTGTTTCCGTGTCCGGAGCTACGATTTTATTTTAGAAAGCCCACGTGTCGAACGTTGTCTTTAAACTGTGTCACACTAGTTGGTTATGATAGAGTACCCTGTCGTGCACTTGTACTTTCTGTTTACTTGGTATGCTATATTTCTGTACCTTGTTACGTCCCTCTGAGGACCTGGTTCCCTGCCAGTTTTGCAGCATAGACGATTACGGAGCACTTGGAGATACTGATGGAGTGGCATATCTTGTGAGCATGGTACCAGGTACTCATATTATATCTACCGGCATTATGGTTATTTTACATTGATTATTCATCCGCTGTTGTAGCCTAGTTTTGTAGACTCATACTTCTTCTCGAGTCTATTCGAGTTAGTGTGTTATTGGGCGGCCGACCTTATCACATTTATCTCTTTCTTGTATACTGTTTTACATTGTGGATTGAGACATAGAGGTTTACATTTATGGAAAATTCTAGATAGTGCCCTTTTATATTACAGCTTATACGTATTCGAGTCAGACCAGAGTCTGGTCGAATACGTAGCTGGCGTGTCACGTATTCCTGGTCCTACGTATTTTGGAACTGGGGCGTGACATATTTTTGTGGTGGCCCATGCAGGTCCGATTTAAATCGTCTTGGTCACCTGACTGTGCCAAGCGAGCCTGCAAATTAGGAATAGATGTTATGATTGTTGAGTAGGATCTCAATCCATAATCGATTTTAAAACTCTTTGTATGTGATTATCGCCCTTGGACTTCCACTTTGCATTCGTTCAATCTTCGTCAATGTCGCTATCCTTGTTTCTTGTCCCCTATTGTTCGGGGAGACGAATGTTTGTGACTGATGACTTCCCTCCAGAAGAAGCTCGAAGACCAGACGACAGGAGACAGAATTCGTATACCTTTCTTGGAGAAGAGTGCTACCTTATCAGGACAGATTGATAGGATCTTTGGATTTTAGAACTAGAGTGGAAGTCTGGCAAGAGAGTTGGACCTAGTAGTACCCTACCCGTGCTTGAGATAGCAGTGATCTTGGAAGTACTGAGAGCTGGAAGGATTGTTGATCATGACCTAGAATGATTTATGTGAATGCATAGCCTGATGAAGGAAACAAGTAGTTGTATATGATAGAAATGCTAGGAACGATGATTATGAACTAGAGGAGATAAAATGTTAGGGTCTCACTTGGAAGATAATGATCAGATCCCAGGAATTCTAGTATGTGCTTGAGTGATACCATTATTGTACAGGTGACTTGGAGAGATAAATAACGAAAAGAAAAAAAAAATTCGAGGAATAAAAATTTAGGTAAAACTTGAGGAGAAGAGAAATTATACATTAGGCAAGAAGGAAATTTTCTTTTGGAGGATTATTGTGGTAAACAGAACAGGAGGATTTATTTTGAGGTTAAGTCTGGACGATGACACCGTCCTAGCATGAGTTGATTGAGCCAATACCACGCTACACTAGATTTTCGACGTAGTGCATTATATTTTTAGACCACCAGGCTACCCTGAGTTGAGTTTAGAAAACCCAGGAGTATGGTGCCCATCTACCATAGGGGTATACAATGCAGGAGGTGAACCAGTGTACCACCATGTTATATCAGGATTTGAGGATATTTCCTAGATAATCTTTTAGGCCTGCCACCTGACAGAAACAGTTTGTTACAGAGTTGACTCCAAGAGCCGAGTCGATTATTTTTGTCTTCAGACTAGCACCGACAGAGTTTGGTTGAGTTGGAAGTCCATAATAGAGGACCTCTTAGACAAGGGTTTCGGTCGGGCTAGTGTCTTTCCATGAGAAGCAACCATCTTATAGTACCGAAGAAGGACGAGACGGTACGTCTGTGTATTGATTTCAGGGACGGTATGTTTGTGTATCGATTACAGGATTTAATGCAGTAACGGTAAGGAACAAGTACCCATTGCCGCACATCAAAGATTTATTTGAATTAGCTAAGTGGCGCATATGAATTTTGAAGATCGATCTCAGATCCGGATATCATCAGATCAAGGTACGGAAGGAGGACATCCAGAAGACGGCCTATCGGACGAAGTATGGCCATTATGAGTTTTTAGTCATGCCGTTTGGTTTAACCAACGTGCCAGCAGTATTCATGTGTTTGATGAACAATGTTTTCCACCAGTACTTAGATAAGTTCGTGGTGGTATTTATAGACGATATCTTGATATATTCCAAGAGCCAGGAGGAGCATGAGAGACATCTCAGGATTATGTTGGAGACGCTGAGGAATGAGAGGCTGTACGCCAAATTCAGCAAATGTGAGTTTTGCTTGGACAGAGTACCATTTTTGGGACACACAATTACCGGAGATGGACTATCAGTTGATCCGGAGAAGATAGCTGCAGTAGAGACCTGGCCTACCCCTACATCAGTTACGGAGGTTAGGAGTTTCCTCGGACTTGTCGGATATTATCGGAGGTTCGTGGAAAACTTTTCGAGGATAGCTGCGCCTATGACGCGACTGACACGTAAGGGCGAAGAGTTTATCTGGACCGATGAGTGTCAGGCGGCTTTCGATGAGCTGAAGAAGCGTCTGACATCAGCACCGATTTTGACACTGCCTTCCGGATCAGGAGGATTTATAGTGTACAGTGATGCGTCAGGGAGCGGATTGGGTTGTGTACTGATGCAACACGGCAAGGTGATAGCCTACACATCGAGACAGTTGAGATTTCATGAGAAGAACTATCCGACGCACGACTTGGAGCTAGCTGCGGTGATATTCGCACTAAAGCTATGGAGACATTACCTTTATGGTGAGCGTGTTGAGATTTATACAGATCATAAAAGCCTGAAGTACGTCTACACGCAGAAGGAGCTCAATATGAGGCAGAGACGCTGGCTAGGGTTGATGACAGATTATGACATTGAGCTACAGTACCACCCTGGCAAGGCGAACGTCGTAGCAGACGCCTTAAGCAGGAAGCCCATGTCATACTTTTTGACGACACAGCGATAATTGCTAGAGGATCTCCAGGAGCTTGGGATAGAGATCGTATTGCCAGGCATGGATGGACAGATGGCCAGTCTTGAGGTTCAGTCTACTTTGATTGAGAGGATCAGGGCAGCATTGCCTACAGATGCGAGATTTCGACGTCTGCGAGAGATAACAGAAGCCGGCCTGCAGACGGGACTCAGGATTCATGAAGACGGAACGTTGAGGTACGGAGATCGCCTATATGTTCCGAGTGGCGAGCTACGCCAAGAGTTGATGACAGAGGCTCATAGCTCGATATATTCTATTCATCCCGGGGGTACAAAGATGTACCGAGACTTGAGACAGCATTTCTGGTGGCATGGGATGAAGAGAGAAATTGCAAGATTTGTGGCGAAGTGTTTAGTGTGTCAGCAAGTCAAGGCTGAACATCAGAGGACTGCAGGATTATTGCAGCCACTCTCCATTCCCGAGTGGAAGTGGGAACATATTACCATGGACTTCGTCACAGGATTTCCGCGCAGCCCTAGCGGGAAGGATGCAGTTTGGGTTGTCGTAGACAGACTCACCAAGTCTGCACATTTCTTGCCCTTCAGAGTTGGGAAATCCACAGAGATACTAGCTGACATGTATATGAGGCAAATAGTACGATTACATGGAGTGCCTGTCAGCATCGTGTCGGATCGTGATTCCAGATTCACCTCACATTTTTGGCGGAGTATGCAGGAGAGCCTAGGAACTCGTCTCAAGTTCAGCACTGCGTATCATCCACAGACTGACGGACAGTCAGAGCACACGATACAGATATTAGAGGATATGTTGAGAGCGTGCATGATTGATTTTGGAGGATCTTGGGAGGACCATCTACACTTGGTGGAATTCTCCTACAATAACAGTTACCAGGCCAGCATACAGATGGCACCTTATGAGGCATTGTATGGCAGGAAATGCAGGTCGCCAGTTTATTGGATTGACATGGGAGAGCGTCAGATACTTGGGCCCGAATTGGTGACACAGACAGTAGAGAAGGTCAAGCAGATTCAGAGCCACCTGCGCGCAGCACAGGACAGACAGAAACACTGGGCAGATGCGCACCGCAGACCATTGGAGTTCAAGGAGGGTGACCACGTATTTTTGAGGATATCGCCCACTCGTGGTACCATCAGATTTGGAGGCAGAGGCAAGCTGAGTCCGAGGTATATCGGACCTTTTGACATTCTGGAACGAGTTGGCGAAGTGGCATACCGTCTTGCATTACCTCCATCATTAGAGGGAGTGCATGACGTATTTCACGTATCGCAGCTGAGGAGATATGTCGCAGACCCTAACCACGTGCTTGATCATTCGAAGATTACAGTCGGGCCTAGTCTGTCTTACGTAGAGCAGCCAGTTGAGATTCTCGATCGCAGCGAGAAGACTTTGAGAGGACAGACGATTCGACTGGTCAGAGTGGCATGGAAGCACCATTCACCAGGCGAGTCTACTTGGGAGCACGAGGATTCTATTCGACAGTGATTCTCGTACTTATTTGAGGAGCAAGGTACGAATTTACGTACGACAATTTAATTACTAGTTATTTTTAAATTATGTTAGTTTATTATCGTGCCTTACTTTTAATTTCGGGGATGAAATTTTTCTAAGTTGGGAAGAATGTAAACCCCCTCAATTTATTCTGTAGATAGTTAGAGTGGGCCAGGAAAAATTTTGATAGAAGATATTGAGGTTTAGAGTAAAGGATATTTACCTGAAATTTTAATCCAATTAATTAAAACATTGGCACACCCTATCTTTGTCTAATTATTCGGAGCCCATTATCAGCCCATAAATTCTGTACAAATATTGTACACTCGACTCAACTCGCCAAATTAGGCACTGGACTTTTCTGACTGTTAAAATCAACTTTTGTGTGCTCTAAATTAATTGCACAACATTTCCGAAAGTCGTAACCCGTATTTAATTCCGTGTCGGACTCCTGTGTCGTTACTCTAAATTTTGGGATACTAACTTAACCCGTTGAGCCGGACCAACAAAAGGGTCCAAGACTGACTCCAAGCCCCCACCATTTTTGGCTTTTGCGCCATTTCCGGATTTTGACCCCAAGTGCCCCAAATTAAATTAAATTCACGGGACGCTTATTTCTATTTATTTTGGGATTACCAACTTGGTAAATCCCATTTAAATCCTAAATTAATCCCAATGCCCATTTAATTAAACCCGTTCCTCACCCACACTACCCCCTCGTCATACAATTTAATAAACGCAATTTTTGGCACAATTTTCGCGTCATTTCATGTGTCTATGCAAATTCCCGAATTTACGGGGGCTAATTTGCAATTAGCAAATTGTTGGCAATACCTCATTGGTCATGATAATAATTAGGGTCCCAAAATGGGGTCCCAATCCCATTCCCTCATGAAGAAATCTTACCCCTATTCATATTAAATCACAACCACTCATCTTTCCTAGGAGAATCCCAACCACACATTCAAACCTCACATCTCCCTATAAAGTAACATTTCACTCTCCCCACCCTCAACACATCACCGGCCCTAATCCCTAGAGAAACCACTCTCTCTCCTCTTCCATTTAATTCTCCATGCAAAGCTTCTTCATTCTTCATTCTTCATTCTTCATTCTTCTTCTCTTCATCCTTCCTCCTCCCACTTGAAACCACCCCGACCGGAATACCGACCTCCGGCCGAGCCCTTACTCCGGCCGACCAACTACTCCGGCCCGACCCTACCCCCACTGAAGCAGCCGTGACCGGACTTCCCGCTGGAGCTAGCGGCGACCGGACTTCCCGCTGGAGCTAGCGGCGGCCGGACTTTCCGCTGAAGCTAGCGGCGGCCGAGCTCTCCACTGAAGCCAGCAGCGGCCGAGCTTCCCACTGAAGCCAGCGGCCGAACCTCCCCACTGCAGCCGCGGTTGAACTTCCCCGCTGCAGTCCCACCGTCCGGTCACCTCCAGACCGGAGCAACCCCGCTCCAGCTGTGTTGTTTCTCTTTCGTCCATCTCCACGTTTATCCCATCATCACCACCACCATTCGGCACCACCCTCCACCGGCCATACTCCGGCATCGACGTCGGCAAGGTCGACTCCTCCTCTCATTCATTTAATTCCAGATTTTTATATGTTTTGTAAATAGGGATTTCTTACATATATTTAGGTGCTTTTACTAACTAGGGCTTAGTATATATGGAGGTATATGTTGTAGTGTTTTGAATATGTATGTTTGTATGAAAAGAAAGTTAGGGTTGGTTACGTGCTACATGGTCTTTATGGATGGGAATAATGCAAACATGGTTGAGGTTCATTGAGTGTTAAGTGTGAGATCTTGAGAGGATACTCACCTTATTTGCATATTGTGTATATATTGATGACGAGTAGTTTAATTTAATATAAAGATGATGAAATACCAATGAATATTGAGGAGCATGTGATTGATAGTGTAGTAAGGTGTAATATCTAACCAATAGCCATATAATGAGTAATGATGGAAAATGATGGACATGAATGCGTAGTAGTTTTGTTGAGGTTGAGAAAAATAATTATTTAAATCAAGCATTTACGGTTTAAGTAGAAAATGGATTAAGGTTATGATGTACATGCAAAAGTAGAACAAGTGAATTATTACAGAATGGGTATTATATCGGATCACGAGGCAAAGATTTGAGGACGGGAAATGTTTAGATAATGTTTGAGACTGAGTCTAGTGTAGCTGTGTGTAGCCCACCGTCTGTCTTAAGTAGATTATTAATTCAGATTCGTATCTCTTCTCTAGGTATTGCGGGACCTGAGGACTTGGACGCAGTACCCGATCCCCGTCATCAGCAGCCGCACGCAGGCAAGTGTACCTTGCCACCCAGTATTTCAGTTTTCAGATATTGTTTTTCTTATTGTACATTGTGCGCTTGTTTACGTTGATGATCGATATTTCGTGTCCGGTTCACAACCGGGTGTTGACATTCGACTTAACGACCTAGAGTAATTACTGATGTTTCTTAGAACCTCGATGCACGTACCAGAGTACATCGATACCCCAGGACACACTTGTACACTGTGTTCGTGCCAGATTCCTGTATCCTGATACTGACATCATGACCAGAGACTGGGACGACCTTAGGGTCGTGTCTGTTGAGTTAGATTCTGTGTATGTCGAGACTGTAGTTAGAGGTTCAGGTTCAACGCACAATCGTTGACCGCTTGGGAAGGGGAAGACAGTTACTAGACGTTTGGGCTACTCTGCACGCGCTTATATATATGTAGTATTTTTTAGTGATACCTGTTTCTAGTGATACCTGTTTCTAGTGTAGTTGTTTCACCCGTGTGACTCTTTGCCCGGAGCTGCGGTACGTGCCGTGTGTTTCCGTGTCCGGAGCTACGATTTTATTTTAGAAAGCCCACGCGTCGAACGTTGTCTTTAAACTGTGTCACACTAGTTGGTTATGATAGAGTACCCTGTCGTGCACTTGTACTTTCTGTTTACTTGGTATGCTATATTTCTGTACCTTGTTACGTCCCTCTGAGGACCTGGTTTCCTGCCAGTTTTGCAGCATAGACGATTACGGAGCACTTGGAGATACTGATGGAGTGGCATATCTTGTGAGCATGGTACCAGGTACTCATATTATATCTACCGGCATTATGGTTATTTTATATTGATTATTCATCCGCTGTTGTAGCCTAGTTTTGTAGACTCATACTTCTTCTCGAGTCTATTCGAGTTAGTGTGTTATTGGGCGGCCGACCTTATCACATTTATCTCTTTCTTGTATACTGTTTTACATTGTGGATTGAGACATAGAGGTTTACATTTATGGAAAATTCTAGATAGTGCCCTTTTATATTACAGCTTATACGTATTCGAGTCAGACCAGAGTCTGGTCGAATACGTAGCTGGCGTGTCACGTATTCCTGGTCCTACGTATTTTGGAACTGGGGCGTGACATATTTTTGTGGTGGCCCATGCAGGTCCGATTTAAATCGTCTTGGTCACCTGACTGTGCCAAGCGAGCCTGCAAATTAGGAATAGATGTTATGATTGTTGAGTAGGATCTCAATCCATAATCGATTTTAAAACTCTTTGTATGTGATTATCGCCCTTGGACTTCCACTTTGCATTCGTTCAATCTTCGTCAATGTCGCTATCCTTGTTTCTCGTCCCCTATTGTTCGGGGAGACGAATGTTTGTGACTGATGACTTCCCTCCAGAAGAAGCTCGAAGACCAGACGACAGGAGACAGAATTCGTATACCTTTCTTGGAGAAGAGTGCTACCTTATCAGGACAGATTGATAGGATCTTTGGATTTTAGAACTAGAGTGGAAGTCTGGCAAGAGAGTTGGACCTAGTAGTACCCTACCCGTGCTTGAGATAGCAGTGATCTTGGAAGTACTGAGAGCTGGAAGGATTGTTGATCATGACCTAGAATGATTTATGTGAATGCATAGCCTGATGAAGGAAACAAGTAGTTGTATATGATAGAAATGCTAGGAACGATGATTATGAACTAGAGGAGATAAAATGTTAGGGTCTCACTTGGAAGATAATGATCAGATCCCAGGAATTCTAGTATGTGCTTGAGTGATACCATTATTGTACAGGTGACTTGGAGAGATAAATAACGAAAAGAAAAAAAAAATTCGAGGAATAAAAATTTAGGTAAAACTTGAGGAGAAGAGAAATTATACATTAGGCAAGAAGGAAATTTTCTTTTGGAGGATTATTGTGGTAAACAGAACAGGAGGATTTATTTTGAGGTTAAGTCTGGACGATGACACCGTCCTAGCATGAGTTGATTGAGCCAATACCACGCTACACTAGATTTTCGACGTAGTGCATTATATTTTTAGACCACCAGGCTACCCTGAGTTGAGTTTAGAAAACCCAGGAGTATGGTGCCCATCTACCATAGAGGTATACAATGCAGGAGGTGAACCAGTGTACCACCATGTTATATCAGGATTTGAGGATATTTCTTAGATAATCTTTTAGGCCTGCCACCTGACAGAAACAGTTTGTTACAGAGTTGACTCCAAGAGCCGAGTCGATTATTTTTGTCTTCAGACTAGCACCGACAGAGTTTGGTTGAGTTGGAAGTCCATAATAGAGGACCTCTTAGACAAGGGTTTCGGTCGGACTAGTGTCTTTCCATGAGAAGCAACCATCTTATAGTACCGAAGAAGGACGAGACGGTACGTCTGTGTATTGATTTCAGGGACGGTATGTTTGTGTATCGATTACAGGATTTAATGCAGTAACGGTAAGGAACAAGTACCCATTGCCGCACATCAAAGATTTATTTGAATTAGCTAAGTGGCGCATATGAATTTTGAAGATCGATCTCAGATCCGGATATCATCAGATTAAGGTACGGAAGGAGGACATCCAGAAGACGGCCTATCGGACGAAGTATGGCCATTATGAGTTTTTAGTCATGCCGTTTGGTTTAACCAACGCGCCAGCAGTATTCATGTGTTTGATGAACAATGTTTTCCACCAGTACTTAGATAAGTTCGTGGTGGTATTTATAGACGATATCTTGATATATTCCAAGAGCCAGGAGGAGCATGAGAGACATCTCAGGATTGTGTTGGAGACGCTGAGGAATGAGAGGATGTACGCCAAATTCAGCAAATGTGAGTTTTGCTTGGACAGAGTACCATTTTTGGGATACACAATCACCGGAGATGGACTATCAGTTGATCCGGAGAAGATAGCTGCAGTAGAGACCTGGCCTACCCCTACATCAGTTACGGAGGTTAGGAGTTTCCTCGGACTTGCCGGATATTATCGGAGGTTCGTGGAAAACTTTTCGCGGATAGCTGCGCCTATGACGCGACTGACACGTAAGGGCGAAGAGTTTATCTGGACCGATGAGTGTCAGGCGGCTTTCGATGAGCTGAAGAAGCGTCTGACATCAGCACCGATTTTGACACTGCCTTCCGGATCAGGAGGATTTATAGTGTACAGTGATGCGTCAGGGAGCGGATTGGGTTGTGTACTGATGCAACATGGCAAGGTGATAGCCTACGCATCGAGACAGTTGAGAGTTCATGAGAAGAACTATCCGACGCATGACTTGGAGCTAGCTGCGGTGATATTTGCACTAAAGCTATGGAGACATTACCTTTATGGTGAGCGTGTTGAGATTTATACAGATCATAAAAGCCTGAAGTATGTCTACACGCAGAAGGAGCTCAATATGAGGCAGAGACGCTGGCTAGGGTTGATGACAGATTATGACATTGAGCTACAGTACCACCCTGGCAAGGCGAACGTCGTAGCAGATGCCTTAAGCAGGAAGCCCATGTCATACTTTTTGACGACACAACGACAATTGCTAGAGGATCTCCAGGAGCTTGGGATAGAGATCGTATTGCCAGGCATGGATGGACAGATGGCCAGTCTTGAGGTTCAGTCTACTTTGATTGAGAGGATCAGGGCAGCATTGCCTACAGATGCGAGATTTCGACGTCTGCGAGAGAGAACAGAAGCCGGCCTGCAGACGGGACTCAGGATTCATGAAGACGGAACGTTGAGGTGCGGAGATCGCCTATATGTTCCGAGTGGCGAGCTACGCCAAGAGTTGATGACAGAGGCTCATAGCTCGATATATTCCATTCATCCCGGGGGTACAAAGATGTACCGAGACTTGAGACAGCATTTCTGGTGGCATGGGATGAAGAGAGAAATTGCAAGATTTGTGGCGAAGTGTTTAGTGTGTCAGCAAGTCAAGGCTGAACATCAAAGGACTGCAGGATTATTGCAGCCACTCCCCATTCCCGAGTGGAAGTGGGAACATATTACCATGGACTTCGTCACAGGATTTCCGCGCAGCCCTAGCGGGAAGGATGCAGTTTGGGTTGTCGTAGACAGACTCACCAAGTCTGCACATTTCTTGCCCTTCAGAGTTGGGCAATCCACAGAGATACTAGCTGACATGTATATGAGGCAAATAGTACGATTACATGGAGTGCCTGTCAGCATCGTGTCGGATCGTGATTCCAGATTCACCTCACATTTTTGGCGGAGTATGCAGGAGAGCCTAGGAACTCGTCTCAAGTTCAGCACTGCGTATCATCCACAGACTGACGGACAGTCAGAGCGCACGATACAGATATTAGAGGATATATTGAGAGCGTGCATGATTGATTTTGGAGGATCTTGGGAGGACCATCTACACTTGGTGGAATTCTCCTACAATAACAGTTACCAGGCCAGCATACAGATGGCACCTTATGAGGCATTGTATGGCAGGAAATGCAGGTCGCCAGTTTGTTGGAGTGACGTGGGAGAGCGTCAGATACTTGGGCCCGAATTGGTGACACAGACAGCAGAGAAGGTCAAGCAGATTCAGAGCCACCTGCGCGCAGCACAGGACAGACAGAAACACTGGGCAGATGCGCACCGCAGACCATTGGAGTTCAAGGAGGGTGACCACGTATTTTTGAGGATATCGCCCACTCGTGGTACCATCAGATTCGGAGGCAGAGGCAAGCTGAGTCCGAGGTATATCAGACCTTTTGACATTCTGGAACGAGTTGGCGAAGTGGCATACCGTCTTGCATTACCTCCATCATTAGAGGGAGTGCATGACGTATTTCACGTATCGCAGCTGAGAAGATATGTCGCAGACCCTAACCACGTGCTTGATCATTCGGAGATTACAGTCGGGCCTAGTCTGTCTTACGTAGAGCAGCCAGTTGAGATTCTCGATCGCAGCGAGAAGACTTTGAGAGGACAGACGATTCGACTGGTCAGAGTGGCATGGAAGCACCATTCACCAGGCGAGTCTACTTGGGAGCACGAGGATTCTATTCGACAGCGATTCTCGTACTTATTTGAGGAGCAAGGTACGAATTTACGTACGACAATTTAATTACTAGTTATTTTTAAATTCTGTTAGTTTATTATCGTGCCTTACTTTTAATTTTGGGGACGAAATTTTTCTAAGTTGGGAAGAATGTAAACCCCCTCAATTTATTCTGTAGATAGTTAGAGTGGGCCAGGAAAAATTTTGATAGAAGATATTGAGGTTTAGAGTAAAGGATATTTACCTGGAATTTTAATCCAATTAATTAAAACATTGGCACACCCTATCTTTGTCTAATTATTCGGAGCCCATTATCAGCCCATAAATTCTGTACAAATATTGTACACTCGACTCAACTCGCCAAATTAGGCACTGGACTTTTCTGACTGTTAAAATCAACTTTTGTGTGCTCTAAATTAATTTCACAACATTTCCGAAAGTCGTAACCCGTATTTAATTTCGTGTCGGACTCCTGTGTCGTTACTCTAAATTTTGGGATACTAACTTAATCCGTTGAGCCGGACCAACAAAAGGGTCCAAGACTGACTCCAAGCCCCCACCATTTTTGGCTTTTGCGCCATTTCCGGATTTTGACCCCAAGTGCCCCAAATTAAATTAAATTCACGGGACGCTTATTTCTATTTATTTCGGGATTACCAACTTGGTAAATCCCATTTAAATCCTAAATTAATCTCAATGCCCATTTAATTAAACCCGTTCCTCACCCACACTACCCCCTCGTCATACAATTTAATAAACGCAATTTTTGGCACAATTTTTGCGTCATTTCATGTGTCCATGCAAATTCCTGAATTTACGGGGGCTAATTTGCAATTAGCAAATTGTTGGCAATACCTCATTGGTCATGATAATAATTAGGGTCCCAAAATGGGGTCCCAATCCCATTCCCTCATGAAGAAATCTCACCCCTATTCATATTAAATCACAACCACTCATCTTTCCTAGGAGAATCCCAACCACACATTCAAACCTCACATCTCCCTATAAAGTAACATTTCACTCTCCCCACCCTCAACACATCACCGGCCCTAATCCCTAGAGAAACCACTCTCTCTCCTCTTCCATTTAATTCTCCATGCAAAGCTTCTTCATTCTTCATTCTTCATTCTTCATTCTTCTTCTCTTCCTCCTTCCTCCTCCCACTTGAAACCACCCCGACCGGAATACCGACCTCCAGCCGAGCCCTTACTCCGGCCGACCAACTACTCCGGCCCGACCCCACCCCCACTGAAGCAGCCGCGACCGGACTTCCCGCTGGAGCTAGCGACGACCGGACTTCCCGCTGGAGCTAGCGGCGGCCGGACTTTCCGCTGAAGCTAGCGGCGGCCGAGCTCTCCACTGAAGCCAGCAGCGGCCGAGCTTCTCACTGAAGCCAGCGGCCGAACCTCCCCACTGCAGCCGCGGTTGAACTTCCCCGCTGCAGTCCCACCGTCCGGTCACCTCCAGACCGGAGCAACCCCGCTCCAGCTGTGTTGTTTCTCTTCCGTCCATCTCCACGTTTATCCCATCATCACCACCACCATTCGGCACCACCCTCCACCGGTCATACTCCGGCATCAACGTCGGCAAGGTCGACTCCTCCTCTCATTCATTTAATTCCAGATTTTTATATGTTTTGTAAATAGGGATTTCTTACATATATTTAGGTGTTTTTACTAACTAGGGCTTAGTATATATGGAGGTATATGTTGTAGTGTTTTGAATATGTATGTTTGTATGAAAAGAAAGTTAGGGTTGGTTACGTGCTACATGGTCTCTATGGATGGGAATAATGCAAACATGGTTGAGATTCATTGAGTGTTAAGTGTGAGATCTTGAGAGGATACTCACCTTATTTGCATATTGTGTATATATTGATGACGAGTAGTTTAATTTAATATAAAGATGATGAAATACCAATGAATATTGAGGAGCATGTGATTGATAGTGTAGTAAGGTGTAATATCTAACCAATAGCCATATAATGAGTAATGATGGAAAATGATGGACATGAATGCGTAGTAGTTTTGTTGAGGTTGAGAAAAATAATTATTTAAATCAAGCATTTACGGTTTAAGTAGAAAATGGATTAAGGTTATGATGTACATGCAAAAGTAGAACAAGTGAATTATTACAGAATGGGTATTATATCGGATCATGAGGCAAAGATTTGAGGACGGAAAATATTTAGATAATATTTGAGACTGAGTCTAGTGTAGCTGTGTGTAGCCCACCGTCTGTCTTAAGTAGATTATTAATTCAGATTCGTATCTCTTCTCTAGGTATTGCGGGACCTGAGGACTTGGACGCAGTACCCGATCTCCGTCATCAGCAGCCGCACGCAGGCAAGTGTACCTTGCCACCCAGTATTTCAGTTTTCAGATATTGTTTTTCTTATTGTACATTGTGCGCTTGTTTACGTTGATGATCGATATTCCGTGTCCGGTTCACAACCGGGTGTTGACATTCGACTTAACGACCTAGAGTAATTATTGATGTTTCTTAGAACCTCGATGCACGTACCAGAGTACATCGATATCCCAGGACACACTTGTACACTGTGTTCGTGCCAGATTTCTGTATCCTGATACTGACATCATGACCAGAGACTGGGACGACCTTAGGGTCGCGTCTGTTGAGTTAGATTCTGTGTATGTCGAGACTGTAGTTAGAGGTTCAGGTTCAACGCACAATCGTTGACCGCTTGGGAAGGGGAAGACAGTTACTAGACGTTTGGGCTACTCTGCACGCGCTTATATATATGTAGTATTTTCTAGTGATACCTGTTTCTAGTGTAGCTGTCTCACCCGTGTGACTCTTTGCCCGAAGCTGCGGTACGTACCGTGTGTTTCCGTATCCGGAGCTACGGTTTTATATTAGAAAGCCCACGCGTCGAAAGTTGTCTTTAACTGTGTCACACTTGTTTGGTTGTACTAGTCTACCCTGTTATCGCACTTGTACTATCTGTTTACTTGGCATGTTATTTTCTTGTACCTTGTTACGTCCCTCTGAGGACCTGGTTCCCTTCCAGGTGTAGGTCACGAGGATTACCCAGAGGAGTACGGACCGGGCATCTATCCAGCAGCTGTACCCACTGCCGAGGACGAGGTCATCCCTGAGGACTTCGCCTGATCGCTGGTAGTGACTCTTCCTTGGGACGGTATCTTTACCTAGTTACCTGCTACCGTCCCAAGTTATCTTATTACTTATTTTCATTTCAGTTTATTTGTGCTAGCGGGTTTGTCCCCGTATGACTACTCTAGTCTTTGTACTTGATACATATTTGGATGTTTTTCCTTCCCGCACATTAGTCGTTGTATTTACTTCTATTGTGTTCTTATATTGCTGTCTGTGGATGAGATTTAGATTGAGTTTACTTGTGTTGTGTGTTGGGTTATTCATTGTACTTCACAGCTTAAGTGTACTCCGACGGGCCCATTGGTTTGGAAAGCCCGCCGAAGTACACTGCTGGCCATTGCCACGTGGCTCGGTTCCTTATCCATGGAACCGGGGCATGACATGTCCAGCCGGCCCTAACCCCTAGGCAGCCCCCTCTCTCTCATCTACATATACTACATCACATTAAATGAACACACAACCCAAGAAAACCTAAATCCCAATACAAAAACCCTATTTTTCCCTAACCCTTCACAAAGCAGCCCGACCCCTGCCCGACCTTCCTGCCGCCCTCCTCCGGCCGTCCACCGCCTCCGGCGACCTCCGCACCGACCCTACCCCCTCCGGCGACCCTTCCTCCAACTACCACCGCTGCCCTCGCCCACTGCTCCGCCCACAGCCACCCTCATCTCAGCTGTCCTCGACCCGAGCTTCACCCCCCCGAACTCGGAGCCGACCACCCGAGCTCCCATTGCTCAGCCACCACCGCACCACCGACCGCCATCCTCAGCCGACGACTCCCCCAGGACACCACCTCCCTCCTCGTCGACTCCCAGTGCCGGACGCCACCGCTGCTGGCCGCCCTCGCCCCTGCAACACGAACTGTTGCTAGCCGCTGCTGTTGCTGCCGGCTCTCCCAAGCGTTGCCGGAGCGCCGTCCGGTCACCCCCACCGCCGACGACCGGTCCGACAGAACCCCCCTCGATCCCCCCTTCCTTCCAGTGAGGTATAATTATACGAATACTGTATTAAATACCTAGTATTAGGGGCTGCATTACATGTGTACGGGTTATATACTAAATAGGTATTCTGGATTTGGGTATTTATATATGCAGTATATTATATAAATACCTCTGTATACACAGTATTTTATATGTATATGTGCTGTATTTTGTATATATTATATATATATATTAGAGATATATATATTTATGTGTATGGTATATACTATATACTTGTCCTTAAAATACCTATTTATGTATTAATATACCTATTGTATATATGTACATGGTGTATATTTACACATATATGTTTATATATATATATTATATAATTTATATTATATTATTAAATAAATATATTACTGTATATATATATTATATATATACAGTATATAAGTATTATATTATAAATATGTATTTAGTATATTTTATGTAAATACAAACATATGTATATTTATGTATGTATATGTTTATATATATATTATATATGGTACTTTATATATTTATATATATAATATGTAATTATTATTATATATTATTACAGTATATAATATATATTTATATACTGAATTGCTATGTATATATATATAATTACTATTATATATATATATTGTATATTATTACATAGATATATATATATATATATGTATATATCTATATATGCATTTGTATATATATGTATTTATATATATGTATGTATGCATTATATTTATTTTATAAATACAAAAATTATTGTATTATAAATATATCTAATATATATGTATATGATCATTATATATATACTATTATATTTATATGCTTTTACTTTTAATTTTATATATATATATATATATATATATATATATGTATATATATAGTTATATATATATTATATTGCATAAATGTATATATATATTATATAAATATATTATAATATATACTCAGATTTCATAAGTATATATATATTTAGCATATATATAGTATATAAGTATGTATATATATGTATATAAAAATATTGTATTATATATATTATTATATACATAAGCTATATATGTGTATATATATACTTCTATATATATATATGCAATTATTATAAATATGTAGTTGTTATATATATAAATGTAAATATTACTAAGTATATAATATATATGTATAACATATATATTTCATCTTCCTTGCATAATTATATATTTATATTTATGTAAATATTATCAAGTATATAAATACTATATATAGTATATGTTTCAAATATGTATTATATATACTACTTATACTTTAACTATATGTAATAATGTCTTTTATATATATCTGTATTTAAGTATAATATATACTATACTATATATTATTTAATATAGATACATGTATAGGTGTGGTGTATGTATGTCTGCTCTATGTTAGCATAGATAATTAAGCATAGTGTAAATTAGTGATTTATATTTATTGTTATCTGTTCGTAGGCATCCGAGACGGTGCTACCTTGACTGCTGGTTTCGGAGCATTGCTTGTGCACACCAGAGTTCCAAGCAAGTATACCTTGCCTTGTTGATGCTGTCTAAATTCAGATGATAACTAGTTCCATATTTCATTGTTTCAATATTAAACTGTGCGCGTCCGAGAATACTCGGGTGCAGTCAACGAAGGCGTTGACGTTAGGACTTGTGTCTGACTTAGCGTCTAGTGGACCCACCTAAAGTTGAGGAGTTATCAATATGACTTCCCAGGCCTTGACACGTATCCCAACACGTCACAGAGTGAGTTCATGTAGGGACGCGTTCTTCATGATCGACTGGCCATCAGCATGAGCTGCACGTGTGACGGCATTTAGTTTAGTTGTTTATTTCTGTAGCGACTTGCATCATAGTATGAGGTGTCCACGTCGCATTTGTGACTTGTACATTGACGTTGGGCAGGGAAGACAATTAGTAGGCGTATGGGACAGACATTTGGTTGCCGTAGTTTCAGAGTAAACTGCGGGGCCGTGAGCCTCAGTGTTACCCGGGTATGGGCCATGTGTTACCCGGTTATGGGCTCAGGTTCCCTGTTATGGGCATATATGCGTGACGATACATCCGGCAGAGGTTACTAGCTGCGCGCTATCATGATCGGTGATGTAGTCAGCATGTATTCCTGGCGTTCAGTTTACAGCTAATGCCAGGTACTTAGCCTCTGGCTCGACGCTATGCTTTATACCTTTCACCTACCCATACGTACCAGGGTTGTCTTCAAAGTGTATTTCACTTAGCTGGTTAGATTACCCTTGAGTTTACACAGTATTTACTTTATGGCATGCATTTCTGTATACTTGTTACGTCCCTCTGAGGACCTGGTTCCCTTCCAGATCCGGACGAGCACTTGTACCCGACCATCTACGGAGCAGGAGTAGAGACAGGGTTCCTGATTGAGGACTACGAGGCATATCCCGGAGAGTTCCCGTGATCTGAGTACGCAGCTACATCGGTCTAGAGATTCATATCTAGCTAGTTGATACTCTAGACTAGTTATCTTACTCTTTCTGCACTGTTATTTCTATTTCTGTATTTCAGTGGGTTTGTCCCCATTCAGACTATTTCAGATGTATTATGGATATTCAGACTCTTGTACTTTATTTTACCAGCATTTTATTTCAGTCTTTTGATATTGTTTTCTGTGGATGAGATTAGATATTGCCTGCTATATATTAGCATATTAGACTTGTTAGTATTTTAGGACAGCGTAGCACGCTCCGATAGGATCCATTAAATTGGGATATCCTTCGGAGTCGTGTCAGCTGGCCAATGCCACGTGGCCTGGTTCCAGATATTTTTGGGACTGGGGCGTGACATATTTGGATTTCAACAAATCCTTAGTCTTTAGGAATTTTGTTTGTTCTATGCGGTTAATTTATTTTAATTTATTAGTTAGAATATAGTTAGAGGGTGCTACTTTTATGCATTCAGTTAGAGTTGTAAATGGCTATTTAAAGGCCAAGTTGAGGTTGAACATAATATAAATTATTCATTCCAAGAATCAAATACTCCTCTCATCTTACATTTGGTATCAGAACTATGGCAACCAACGACGAGCAAAGCCCCACGACGTCGACATCTATGAAGGAGACGTCATTCACCTTCAAGTACCCCATGCTGATACGGACCAACTACGCGGATTGGGCTCTCTTAATGAGAGTCAACATGCAGGCGCAAGGCATGTGGGAGGCGATCGAACCCGGGAAAGCCGACTACCGCGACGACAAGATGGCCCTGTCTGTCATACTCCGTGTCGTACCGCCAGAGATGATGTGAAGATGATGTGGATGGGGGTCGAGCGCGTACGCGAGGCCAAGGCGCAGAAATTATGCGTTGACTTCGAATCAATAAAGTTCAAGGACGGCGAGTCCGTCGAGGACTTCGCGATGCGGCTGACGGGACTCGTCAGCGACCTGCAACTACTCGGCGATGAAATGGATGACAAGAAGGTAGTTAAAAAATTCCTTTGAGTCATTCCATCCAGTTATACGCAAGTCGCCATCGCCATTGAGACTTTAGTGGATCTCAAGACGCTGTCAATTGAAGAGCTTACCGGTCGTCTTTTAGCCGTCGAGGAGCGGTACGATCTTGGCAGCAACTCCGGCGACACAAGTAGCCGCCTTCTCCTCTCCGAAGAGGAGTGGCTCGCTCGCACGAAGCAGGGGAAGGAAGGCAAGGCCTACTCCAATGGTGGCAAAAGTTATGGTCGAGGGCGCGGCAAGCCAAGAGGTCGTGGCCGCGACAACAAGAACTACGGCAACGACAACGCGTCCGATGGCACGCGCAACAAGAAAGGTAAGTGCCACAATTGTGACATCTATGGTCACTGGGCGAAGGATTGCCGCAAGCCGAAGCGCGATAAGCGCGCCTATCTGATGCAAGTCGACGACGATGAGCCCGCACTACTGATGGCACAGGAGTACACACTCGCCGAGACCACCGTGGATACGACCAACAACGTCATACTCAATGAGGTGCACGCTCAGGTGCATTTGGGCCGTGAGGACGACCACTACGGCGAAGCATGGTACCTTGACACCACGCCATGAACAACCATCTCACCGTCGAGACCGACGACTCCTTTTCCAGCCTCATGGACTTGGCCGCAAATGACGATCTTGACGGGTTCAAACGGTCGGCCGATCAGGATCCCTCAGCGATTGACGAGGTCGGCCTATGGTACGGCCGGAAGAAGGGCTGCAACCGCATGGTGATCCAGCACCGGACCCTGCTGATGGTCGCCGCGACCTACAGGTGCATCCAAGTGCTTAACTTTATTCTGTCGGAATTGACGGTGGACGTTAATAGGAGCTGCGGGGATGATAAGACCACTGCACTCCACTGCGCTGCTTCCGGCGGTTCCGATAACGTCGTGGAGGCAGTCAAGATCTTGTTGTTGGCCGGAGCAGATCCTAATTCGTTTGACGTCGATGGGCTTCGACCAGCCGATGTGATTGTTGTGCCTCCTCGGTTTTTGGAAGCCGAGGTTGTCACACCCCAGTCCCAAAATACGTAGGACTAGGAATACGTAACACGCCAGCCGTATGTATACGAACTCCAATATATGGAAACCATATACACACGTACGCTGTACATGAATATCCAATCCACAGTGGTAAATATATGTCACAACAAGTCACACGCAGTTCTATATCTCATCCACAGCACAAATAATAGAAGAATGGAAATCAATAAATGAATATCAAAGAAGTAGTCTCAAATAGTAATCTCAAAGTGCAATAGTCGGGTGGAGACAAATCCACTGCAAATCGACTATAATAAACTACTAAAGAGAGAAGAGAATAAACTCTAATATAAGAATAAATTTCTAGAAAAGAATAGCAACTAAAATCTCTAAACAGCTGCAATGAATCACATATAATCAGAAGGTAAGATCTCCTCAGGCTGATAGGTAGCATCAGGTCCAGGTCCATACTCCTGCGGGTACTCCTGCTCACCTATATCTGGAAGGGAGCAGGTCCTCAGAGGAACGTAACAAGATACAAAAAGCATATGCCAATAAAGTACTGAAAATAAATATCCATTGGGGTCGCCTAACCATCTATGTGAATGCAGTTAAGAACACCTTTCCCCGTAAGTGAGCTATCTGGCTGAAAACTAGGATTTGGCATGGTTCTCTTTTGGAGATCCAGGGGCCTAAAAGGCACGTCGTCTTTTGAACGCCGGTGGCCCGCCTGATAGTACATAATATATAGTGGTCATCATGACCCGTATCTCCAGCGGAGAATCCGGGCGTACAGGAGAAAAAGTGTAAAGGAGCTCAAATGCGGTACTTGTTGTTCTCCCCACCCAATGCTCTAAGCATGTCATGTCCATGACACGATAAACCTCTAATAACCGCCAGGTCTACTAGCATACAAAGTTTCTATTGGCAGTTATCCCTATCCGTCGCACGACCTATACGTACCGGGGGCCAGCCGAGTACGCAAGTTCGTGTCCTACATGTGACTCACACTCGTGTAAGAATAGTGTCATGGCCAATGAAACATAAATGCCTCATGAAAATGGGGTAGTCTCATAAAGTAGGTCCAATGCATATACATAAATAAAAACATAGTACGACGACACCGTCGTTGCACCCAAGTTTTCTTGGACGCGCAGTTTATATAGCAGTTTAAAATAAATGAACTAAATAAACAGAAAATAAACATGCATGCCTCATATGGAATGTAAATACAGTACAATGGCAAGGTATACTTGCCTGGCAAGGAATCTGTAAAGTGTACGCGCCCAAATGTCAAGGACACTGAACCTGAAACTAAGGACTCCGAACAAACGTCTCCGGATGCTGAAATAAACATTACCAACGTTTCCGGAATGAGCAAAATAGCTAAAAAGCATATCCCTTTCGTCCAATTTGGACACAGGGGCAAAACGGTAATTTCGGGTAAAAGTGGGGTCCACGTGTGGCTCACTTTGCACCGAAAAGCGTGCCAAGGGTAACAGTCTCTAAATAGGACAAACTATAGGTCAAACAAATTTATATGTCAATACGAACCCAACGGTATGTCCAAATGTGGATTCCGATGAGCCGAACACTAATTTGTCCAAAAAGTCAACTATAGGGCCCGCCAATTGGTGATCTGGTCAACCGTCTCATAATCGCGTGAAATTTGGGTCACAGGACCAGCGCGTTACCACGAGTCCAGTGGCGTAAGTTTTGTCGCAATCTGACAAGCGTGCACAAAATACGTACGAGTTCCACAAAAGTTGCGACACGAAATGTGTCCGCGGATACGGCCTGATTCCGGCGCGTACACGCGTCCGAATCAGTCCCCACAAATTTTCACGTGTCCGATTATGCTGCGTGCACCATTGGGTACACTTGGCACACGGCGGGGCGGTCCCGTTTGGCGGGGCGCGCTCCGTTTTCCAACTTTTGGAAAACCGAAAAAAGTGGGTGCGCGCAGTTTTGTGACGAATATAACTATGTCCACAGCAACTATTAGCCTAGGATTATTTTACAGAAATTAAACTAGGTCAGGTATTCTACAGGTATCCAAAAGAATCATCGAATTCGGATCTCTGTGGTGGAAGATACGAACTCGGCAATACGGATGGTCATTCTGAAATTCTGCGATCCCAGAATTGGGTCTGTCCGTCCACTTTGGACGCTGTTTTACACCTAGGGGCACACGTTTTTCGAGATTTGCTATAAAACGAATATTGGAGAGGGTTGAGGGGAGATCATACCTATGAAAACGGAACAACGTTTAGTCGAGCGAGTCGACGGGAAATCGCGCCGGAGCGAAGGTGCCTCGAGTGGAAAAATGCAGTTCGCAAGGTCGGCATCGACGGGATGATTGGATGGCTTGGCGGGGCTTCTCTGGCTGCGGTGACGGCTCTAGATGGGAAGAGGAAGTCTGGAGTTTCTAGGTTAGGGTTTTAGAGCTAACTATATATATATATATATTATATATTGAGGGGAGAGAGGGAAGTAGTTGGCGGGTTGGGTCGGCTGGAGCATAGGGGCGGGTCTTCAGCAACTAAGTATATATTGGACGGGTCTTCAGCAACTAAGTATATATTGGACGGGTCTTCAGCAACTAAGTATATATTGGACGGATCTTCAGCAACTAAGTGGGCGGGTCTCCAGCGACTGAAGGAGCCAATTGCTAAGAATCAACTAAGAAGCAAGTTGCTAGGAGGGAAAAGTAAACAAAGTAGTAACTTTGTTATTAATAATATTATTATATTATTAGTTAATTATTTAATTCTTTTCTTTTCTTTTTCTTTCTTACTTTAAATATATATATATATATATATATATATATATATATATATATATATATATTCACACATAAGAAAATTTATATGTTAGGGTATTGCACATCGTTAGGCTAGCAACTGCTCAAGGGGTCTCCTACATGGAATAAAATCCAAAAAATTCCTGAAGGTCCCATAAGTCATCTAAGTGCCCGAACACCTAACATAAAAATTATTAAAAATCTATTTCTCCTATTTAGACCTAATTACTACAATTTAATTAATAATTAAATAATAAAGGGTATATACGATTTTCTAGGAAGGGGGTTTTATATTCTACCCAACTTGTAAAAATTTCGTCCTCGAAATTAAAATTAAGCCACGATAGAATGCAAGAATGGTAAGATATAATTTAACAATGTAAATTCATACCTTGGTCTGCGAATAGGTTCGGAAAGCGCTTGCGCATGTCGTCCTCGCGCTCCCAAGTTGATTCTCCTGGCGCGCCATGCCTCCATGCTACGCGAACCAAGGGAATAGACTGGTTCCTCAATACCTTCTCTCGACGATCAAGGATTCCCACGGGTTGCTCTTGGTATGACAAGCTCGGCCCAATGGTGATCTCTGAATGGTCAAGAACATGACTGCTGTCTGCCACGTATCGCCTGAGCTGCGACACATGGAATACGTCATGTACTCCCTCCAGTGAAGGTGGTAGCGCAAGTCGATATGCCACCTCTCCAACTCTCTCGAGCACGTCAAATGGTCCAATATACCTTGGACTCAATTTGCCGCGCCCTCCGAATCGGATGGTGCCTCTGGTCGGTGATATCCTCAAGAAAACGTGATCGCCCTCTTTGAACTCCAAGGGACGACGATGAAGGTCTGCCCACTGCTTTTGTCTGTCTTGCGCTGCTCGCAAGTGTCCCTGAATCTTCTTGACTGTCTCTACAGTGTTGACCACCAACTCGGGTCCCAAAATCTGACGTTCTCCCACGTCACTCCAACACACAGGAGACCTACATTTTCTTCCATACAATGCTTCAAACGGAGCCATCTGAATACTCGCTTGATAGCTATTGTTGTAAGAAAACTCTACAAGATGTAGGTGGTCCTCCCATGATCCTCCGAAGTCTAACATACAAGCCCTCAACATATCTTCCAAGGTCTGAATAGTACGTTCCGACTGCCCATCTGTCTGCGGGTGGTAAGATGTACTGAACTTCAGACGAGTACCAAGACTCTCTTGTATGCTCCTCCAAAAGTGCGATGTGAAGCGCGAATCTCGGTCCGATATAATGCTGACTGGTATCCGTGCAATCTCACGATCTGCCTCATATATAAATTAGCTAAAGCTTCTGTAGACTGACCCACTCTAAAAGGTATGAAATGGGCTGACTTGGTGAGTCGGTCCACTATTACCCACACTGCATCTCTCCCACTTGGACTCTTGGGAAAACCCGTGACGAAGTCCATAGTGATGTGCTCCCACTTCTACTCTGGGATCGGAAGTGGTTGCAATAATCCCGCTGTCCTCTGGTGCTCCGCCTTTACTTGTTGACATACCAGACATTTAGCTACAAAGCGAGCTATCTCTCTCTTCATCCCATGCCACCAAAAATGCTGTCGTAAGTCACGATACATCTTGGTGCCTCCAGGATGAATGGAATAGATCGAACTATGAGCCTCTGTCATCAGCTCCTGTCGAATCTCTTCATTTGGAACATAAAGACGATCATCACATCGTAATATTCCATCCTCATGAATGCGCAATCCGGTCTGCTCTCCGGCCTCTGTCCTTTCTTTTAGTCTCCTGAATCTGGCATCTGTAGGCAAAGCTGCCTTAATCCTCTCTACCAATGATGATTGTACTTGCAAGTTGGCTAGTGTCCCATCTGCTCCGGGTAATATCACTTTAATGCCAAGCTCTTGCAAATCCTCCAAAAGTTCCCTCTGTGCTGTCAAGAAGTAAGCTGCTGGCTTCCGGCTTAACGCGTCTGCTACCACGTTAGCCTTGCCTGGATGATAATGTAGCTCTATCTCGAAATCTTTCATCAACTCGAGCCATCGACGTTGCCTCATATTTAACTCCTTCTGCGTGAAGACGTACTTGAGGCTTTTGTGGTCTGTATAGATCTCCACTCGTTCCCCATATAAGTAATGTCTCCATAGCTTTAGGACAAATACAACGGCTGCAAGTTCCAAGTCATGAGTCGGATAATTCTTCTCATGTACTCGTAACTGCCTAGATGCATATGCAATCACCTTGCCATGCTGCATCAATACGCATCCTAAGCCTTTTCCTGATGCGTCACTGTAGATCACATAACCTCCTGATCCTGACGGAATCGCCAATACTGGTGCTGTAGTCAGTCGCTTCTTCAACTCTTCAAAGGCTGCTTGACACTCGTCAGTCCATATAAATTCTTGATCCTTACAAGTCAGACGAGTCATAGGTGCCGCTATCCTTGAGAAGTTTTCCACGAACCGTCGGTAATATCCCACAAGTCCAAGGAAACTCCTCACCTCTGCTGCTGATTTAGGAACAGGCCATGTCTCAACTGCTGAGATCTTCTCTAGATCAACAGAAATACCATCTCCTGTAATAACATGTCCAAGAAATGAAACTCTGTCCAAGAAGAACTCACATTTGCTAAGTTTAGCATATAACTGCTCTCTCCTCAAAGTCTCTAGAACAATCCGCAGGTGCTCCTCGTGCTCCTCGTGGCTCTTCGAATAGACAAGTATATCATCTATGAAGATGACCACGAACTGGTCCAAGTACTGGTGGAAGACTCGATTCATCAAGTCCATGAAGATCGCTGGAGCATTGGTCAATCCAAATGGCATGACCAAAAACTCGTAGTGTCCATATCTTGTTCTGAATGCGGTCTTCGGAATGTTCTGCTTCCGTACCTTCACTTGGTGATATCCCGATCTCAGATCTATCTTCGAGAATACCTTAGCTCCACTGAGTTGATCAAACAGGTCATCAATGCGTGGCAATGGATATTTGTTCTTCACTGTCACTGCATTCAAGGCTCTGTAGTCAATGCACATACGCACTGACCCATCCTTCTTGGGTACAAACAACACTGGTGCTCCCCAGGGTGATGCACTCGGTCGGATGAAACCTTTCTCCTCTAGCTCTTTTAACTGTGCCTTCAGCTCGTCCATCTCCTTCTTCGCCAGTCTGTAAACATGCGATGCTATAGGTGCTGATCCGGGTGCTAGTTTAATTGAAAACTCTACGTCTCGGTCTAGGGGTAGTCCTGGCAACTCCTCTGGAAAGACGTCTAGAAATTCTAATAGGGTGATAGACAACATCGTCCATTGCGAGCTGCATACCATCAAGGATTTCTGTGGATCCTCGGGCAAACTCAAGTTCAGGCTGGCCTGGTACCTTAAAAAGAATGCTTCCTCTAAAGCAATCGAAGAAAGCGTGGTTCTTGCTCAGCCAGTCCATTCCAAGCACAATATCAAAAGACGGCATAGGAAGGACTAAGAGTTGGGCATTCATCTCCCTGCCATGAATCACTATAGGACCCATTCTACAAACTCGACTAACTGGTACAACTCCTCCTCCGGTAAGTATTCTAATACAACTAGATAATGGTGTAGAAGCAATGTTGTGTTTGGCAATAAAACTAGATGATATGAATGAGTGGGTGGCTCCCGTATCAAATAATGTCACAGCAGGAAAAGTAAAAGCAAGGGTAATACCTGCTATGACATCCACCTCATGATCCATGTCATCTATCTCTAATGCAAAAGCTCTCCCGTTCCTCTGTGGCTGTCCATGTCCGGTCCTCATATACTGCTCCTCCTGAGTGGGTAGCGGGGGTCCTCTCTGAACTCCTCCTGCTGCTGGGGGACGGGGTGCTCCCGGTCCGGTCATCTGTTGGGCTGGCTTCGGTGCTGGAAGCGCTAGTCTCTGAACTGGTGGTGGGAGTGTCGATGTCTGCATTGGACAGTCTCTCGCCATGTGTTGTCCGGAGCCACATCTCATACACTGACCCAAACGAGTCCGACAATCCCTCGAAATATGTCCGATCTTCCCACAATAATTACATTGGGGTTTTTCCGGAATCCGGTACGGTCCTGCTCGGTATTGCTGATGCTGTTGTGCCAAAGGACGTCTGATAGGTCCTCCCTATGGTGTCCTGGCTGGTCCCTGCTGTATCCTTGCTGTTCTTTGTTATGTCCTCAGCTGACCTCCTCTTCCTCTGCTAATGGTTTCCTAAAATCTGGCCTCTGTCAGTAGTTCAGCATAAGAGACTCGGGACTGCGAGCTTGTATAATGTTGAAGCTCCTGGGTCAGTCCTCGATGAAATCTCTTAGCCTTAGCCAAGTTATCTGGTATCAAAGCAGCGCAATATTTGCTGAGTCGACTAAACTCGGCATCATACTCGTCCACTGTTCTGTTCCCCTGCTCTAAGTGAAGAAACTGATCATACAAGGTGTCCCTGACAGTGTCCGGAAAGTACTTTCCCTCAAAGAACTCCAAGAACTGCTCCCAAGTCTGGTAAGTACCTAACTGGCGCTCCATAGATTTCCAGAAGCGTCCGTACACCCGTCATCCATAGGTCCGTAGGTAACTGCGATGCCTCCAGTAGCTTCTGTGTGTGAGTGATCCAGCTGGTGGTCTCCTCCGGGCTCTCAGTGCCCTTGTACTGCCTTGCACCCATCTGAACAAAATCCTTTACTGACCCAACCTTAGCTCGAGGTGCTGGAGCTAGTGTTTGGGCTGGTACAGTAGCATGTGCAGCCATCCTCTCCAGTGCTGCCAAAAATTCTTGCCTCTGCTCGACTGCCTGATGCCTCTGCTCGGCTGCCTGCTGCCTCTGTTCCTGTATCATCATCTGAAAGAATTGGAACATCTGCGCTTGGCCATCTTACGGTACTGAGGCAGGTGGAAGGTTCCCAATAGGTGAATCGGGAAGGTCAGATAGAACTGGGGTGTGAGTCTGTCCATCTGGCCCCGGAAGCCTAGGAATCGTTGGGGTCCCTCCTTGAGTCTGACCATTGACTCCAGAAGTTGCGTCACCATCGGCGGCAGTACGTCCATTCTGCAAATCCATCTCTCTGCAGTTGACGTACGAAACGATTAGAAAAAGTACAGGAATCAAATAGGATGCAAGTATTAAATAGGAAGGATGAATTTCAATCAAGCGTGGATGAGATCCTTATACTCTATTCCTATACGCAGGCTTGTTCGGTACAGTTACATAACCGAGACAATATATTCTTGACCTGCATGGGCCACCACAAAAATATGTCACGTCCCAGTCCCAAAATACGTAGGACTAGGAATACATAACACGCCAGCCGTATGTATACGAACTCCAATATATGGAAACCATATACACACGTACGCTGTACATGAATATCCAATCCACAGTGGTAAATATATGTCACAACAAGTCACACGCAGTTCTATATCTCATCCACAGCACAAATAATAGAAGAATGGAAATCAATAAATGAATATCAAAGAAGTAGTCTCAAATAGTAATCTCAAAGTGCAATAGTCGGGTGGAGACAAATCCACTGCAAATCGACTATAATAAACTACTAAAGAGAGAAGAGAATAAACTCTAATATAAGAATAAATGTCTAGAAAAGAATAGCAACTAAAATCTCTAAACAACTGCAATGAATCACATATAATCAGAAGGTAAGATCTCCTCAGGCTGATAGGTAGCATCAGGTCCAGGTCCATACTCCTGCGGGTACTCCTGCTCACCTATATCTGGAAGGGACCAGGTCCTCAGAGGGACGTAACAAGATACAAAAAGCACATGCCAATAAAGTACTGAAAATAAATATCCATTGGGGTCGCCTAACCATCTATGTGAATGCAATTAAGAACACATTTCCCCACAAGTGAGCTATCTGGCTGAAAACTGGGATTTGGCATGGTTCTCTTTTGGAGATCCAGGGGCCTAAAAGGCACGTCGTCTTTTGAATGCCGGTGGCCCGCCTGATAGTACATAATATATAGTGGTCATCATGACCCGTATCTCCAGCGGAGAATCCGGGCGTACAGGAGAAAAAGTGTAAAGGAGCTCAAATGCGGTACTTGTTGTTCTCCCCACCCAATGCTCTAAGCATGTCATGTCCATGACACGATAAACCTCTAATAACCGCCAGGTCTACTAGCATGCAAAGTTTCTATTGGCAGTTATCCCTATCCGTCGCACGACCTATACGTACCGGGGGCCAGCCGAGTACGCAAGTCCGTGTCCTACATGTGACTCACATTCGTGTAAGAATAGTGTCATGGCCAATAAAACATAAATGCCTCATGAAAATGGGGTAGTCTCATAAAGTAGGTTCAATGCATATACATAAATAAAAATATAGTACGACGACACCGTCGTTGCACCCAAGTTTTCTTGGACGCGCAGTTTATATAGCAGTTTAAAATAAATGAACTAAATAAACAGAAAATAAACATGCATGTCTCATATGGAATGTAAATACAGTACAATGGCAAGGTATACTAGCCTGGCAAGGAATCTGTAAAGTGTACGCGCCCAAATGTCAAGGACACTGAACCTGGAACTAAGGACTCCGAACAAACGTCTCCGGATGCTGAAATAAATATCACCAACGTTTCCAGAATGAGTAAAATAGCTAAAAAGCACATCCCTTTCGTCCAATTTGGACACAAAGGCAAAACGGTAATTTTGGGTAAAAGTGGGGTCCACGTGTGGCCCACTTTGCACCGAAAAGCGTGCCAAGGGTAACAGTCTCTAAATGGGACAAACTATAGGTCAAACAAATCTAGATGTCAATACGAACCCAACGGTATGTCCAAATGTGAATTCCGATGAGCCGAACACTAATTTGTCCAAAAAGTCAACTGTGGGGCCCGCCAATTGGCGATCTGGTCAACCGTCTCAGAATCGCGTGAAATTTGGGTCACAGGACCAGCGAGTTACCATGAGTCCAGTGGCGCAAGTTTTGTTGCAATCTGACAAGCGTGCACAAAATACGTGCGAGTTCTACAAAAGTTGCGATACGAAATGTGTCCGCGGATACGGCCTGATTCCGGCGCGTACACGCGTCCGAATCAGTCCCCACGAATTTTCACGTGTCCGGTTATGCTGCGTGCACCATTGGGTACACTTGGCACACGGCGGGACGGTCCCGTTTGGCGGGGCGCGCTCCGTTTTCCAACTTTTGGAAAACCAAAAAAAGTGGGTGCGCGCAGTTTTGTGACGAATATAACTATGTCCACAGCAACTATTAGCCTAGGGTTATTTTACAGAAATTAAACTAGGTCAGGTATTCTACAGGTATCCAAAAGAATTACCGAATTCGGATCTCTGTGGTGGGAGATACGAACTCGGCAATACGGGTGGTCATTCTGGAATTCTGCGATCCCAGAATTGGGTCTGTCCGTCCACTTTGGACGCTGTTTTACACCTAGGGGCACACGTTTTCCGAGGTTTGCTATAAAACGAATATTGGAGAGGGTTGAGGGGAGATCATACCTATGAAAACGGAACAACGTTTGGTCGAGCGAGTCGACAGAAAATTACGCCGGAGCGAAGGTGCCTCGAGTGGAAAACTGCAGTTCGCGAGGTCGGCGTCGACGGGATGGTTGGATGGCTTGGCGGGGCTTCTCTGGCTGCGGTGACGGCTCTAGATGGGAAGAGGAAGTCTGGAGTTTCTAGGTTAGGATTTTAGAGCTAACTATATATATATATATATTATATATTGAGGGGAGAGAGGGAAGTAGTTGGCGGGTTGGGTCGGCTGGAGCATAGGGGCGGGTCTTCAGCAACTAAGTATATATTGGACGGGTCTTCAGCAACTAAGTGGGCGGGTCTCCAGCGACTGAAGGAGCCAATTGCTAAGAATCAACTAAGAAGCAAGTTGCTAGGAGGAAAAAGTAAACAAAGTAGTAACTTTGTTATTAATAATATTATTATATTATTAGTTAATTATTTAATTCTTTTCTTTTCTTTTCCTTTCTTACTTTAAATATATATATACATATATATATATATATATATATATATATATATATATATATTCACACATAAGAAAATTTATATGTTAGGGTATTGCACATCGTTAGGCTAGCAACTGCTCAAGGGGTCTCCTACATGGAATAAAATCCGAAAAATTCCTGAAGGTCCCATAAGTCATCTAAGTGCCCGAACACCTAACATAAAAATTATTAAAAATCTATTTCTCCTATTTAGACCTAATTACTACAATTTAATTAATAATTAAATAATAAAGGGTATATACGATTTTCTAGGAAGGGGATTTTACAGAGGTTGCTCTTGAGGTACCGATTACTTATGCTTCAAGTCAGCTCGCAGGCTGTGGGTTTGTCCAAAAACCAAATGACAATGAGTGTCTAGTTCACATGAAAGTGGAAGCGTTGGGGGCTCACTCTAGGATTTTTGCACCACCAAGTACAATGGCGTTGTCAAGCGAGACACAATTAACTAATCATTTAACTCCTGCACACCATGAGGGGTCTTTGCAGCAGTTGCCACAGACAAGTAGCAAGCAAGCACTTGATGGCAGTCCAGTAAAGAATGTGAATTTTCCAGCTACAGAAGTCCGGAGCCGAGTTTCTGTGCCAGAGGTTTCATATGACTATGTTACACCCATAAATGGGATGATGGAGGGGCCTCGCGTGAGTACTTCTGAACCTACAAGATCTTATGAGCAGCAAAGTCCTGATGTTGCAGTTTATGTTGGTATGCCTGGGGATTTGAAGTCCAAAAATCTTCCAGTGATTGAGAACAATTATGCAATAAGATCACAAATTGGAGGCAATGCAGAATTTATTGGAAATGCTTTTGCCACATTCTTTGAAGCCGAGAAACACCGATGTTGGCGCCAAGCGATGCTCGAGGAGATGAGCTCCATTGAGAAGAACCGTACATGGCACCTCATAGACCTCCCACCCGGCCACCGTCCGATCGGTTTGAGGTGGGTCTACAAGCTCAAGAAGGTCGAGCACGGCGCCGTCCTCAAGCACAAGGCGCGTCTCGTGGCAAAAGGCTATGTGCAAAGGCAAGGAGTGGACTTCGAGGAAGTGTTCGCACCGGTTGCTCGCCTATAGTCCATTCGTTTGTTGATCGCACTCGCCGCGCATGAGGGGTGGGCGGTGCGCCACATGGACGTGAAGACGGCGTTCCTCAACGGCGACCTCAAGGAGGAGGTGTATGTTGCCCAACCTCCCGGCTTTGTTATCGAAGGACAGGAACACAAAGTGCTGAAACTTGACAAGGCACTGTACGGGCTGCGACAAGCACCAAGGGCTTGGAATACCAAACTTGATAGTTGCCTACTGTCACTTGGTTTCCACCGGAGTGCACAGGAGCACGCTGTGTATACACGCGACAAAGGTCCAGCTCGCCTACTTGTGGGTGTGTACGTCGACGATCTCATCATCACCGGAACGGACCCACAAGATATTGCTAAGTTCAAGGAGGAGATGAAGGCCTTGTTCAAAATGAGTGACTTGGGATTGCTCACTTTCTACCTCGACATCATAGAGGTGAACCACAAGCAACAGGCTTAGGGGGTGATTGTTAGAGTTAATCCTGTTGAGGAGATTGAAGCGGTTGTTATTTGGATTTCAACAAATCCCTAGTCTTCAGGAATTTTGTTTGTTCTATGCGGTTAATTTGTTTTGATTTGTTAGTTAGAATATGGTTAGAGGATGCTACTTTTATGCATTCAGTTAGAGTTGTAAATGGCTATTTAAAGGCCAAGTTGAGGTTGAACATAAAACAAATTATTCATTCCAAGAATCAAATACTCCTCTCATCTTACAGATGATAGTGGTAGTAGCATTATCACAATGGTTGTAGGCAAAAAGTATCAATTCGAAACTATTTTGGTTGATCTTTACAACGTGTAGCATTCCAACTACCAACATGAACACAGTTCAAGGGATCAAGGTGTCTCACTAAAGTGAATTGGTGTTGCCTACATGACTACCCTATAACACCTTGCCCATCTTACCACGTGATAGATACACTTGACAAAGATCGAACAAAAATAGTTACTACAAGAATTTTTTCTTTTTTCTTTTGCAGACACCATAATATATCCCAATCCTCGAAAATCTTAACTCTTATCATGTCTTGTAAATCTTGATTGCAAGATCAAGTTCGTTGAATTTCTCTTCAACAAGATTCAGCTATTTGTATTAACAATGACAACTAGGATGTGTTTGCATTGTGCTGTGTCGCCTAGCAACAGTGGGAAGAATCAAAACTTTCAAGAGCCCAAAGGTGACCACAAAATAAACAAATTAAAACGAGCTGCAGCTACCGGACTCTCAGCTGCTGCTGTGAAGGCTTGCTAATCAAGAGGAGGACCAGATTAGGCAGCTTGAAGCAGGTATTATGAGAAATTCCTTATTGCAAATTCTTCTCTTTTATCATGATCAAATAATGTTAGTGGAAATAGTCCTACAAAAACATATATTGTCATTGTTTAATACAACCAAAATACTTTATACGTCTTGTATCTTGTTTCAAAATTTTCTTTGATTTTTTGCTGATTTTATCACTTGTTTTGCAGTTACATAAGTCGGATGCTAAATTAGCAATATTCGCCGAGATTGAGAGCGTGATCATGAGGGAGAGGGAGCAAACAGAGAAAGCAAGACAGAGACTTATTCAAGATCGTGCACAAATAATTGCAGCTCGGTTTTGCCAATGTCACTAACTGCAGGGAAAATTGCCGTAGACTATGTTGGAGGTTTTTTATGTGCGGAAGTATGATGTTAAGAAAAGAACACAAAGAAGTAAAGAACATAAAAGATTTTTAGGCTGAAAATTTGATGTTTTTACTAGAGTTACTTGCTTGATTGCTTTCTTACAAATGTGATCAAGGAGCTCATATTTATAGGCCTAAAGCCATACAACACTTTATGATGATATTAATTCCAATTCTATGGAAACTAGAGAAGTTCTTGGTTTTACACAAAACTATTCAAACTTCTTCATGGTCAAGTCTTCATCTTGGAACCAATGTGATGTTCCAACTTCTTTATTGAATATTATGAATTAATATTTTCAACAGACTATGCTACAGTGAGTGAAGCTTTTCCCATTTGAAGCTGAATTTCATACTTCTTCGCGTGTAGCTTTCCTTTTGTGCCCAAGAAGCGAACGACGGGGATGATTGAGCAGTCCAAAGGGCGCTTCAGCAGGCAATGCCAGCATTGGGAGGGGTGTTCTTTTTTTTTTCTCTCTTTCTTTGAAGAGTTACCACTAGATGATGAATGTTTGTTTGCAGAGACTGCTGGTGCTGCGACGACTCCCTGGCATGGTGTCTCATACCACTTTCCTCCCAACTGAAAGGAAGCTTACTGTCAATTGCTGTAATGTGGTGACAAGTTATTTCCGGCAGAAGTTACTTACTCGAGAATCTGCAGCTCTGAGGCCAGACTAGGAGGCTCAGCCTCGCAATGACGGGGCGTATTGCTGCCAAAGAGGTATTCCTCGATTTCCACAGGTTTTTTTTTATCATGCATGAAGTATTGTGAGATCAAGCCGGGTTGCGATGAGCTTGAACAAAATTCATCGTGCTTTTGGGGCCATAGAAACGATTCTACCAATTTCTGGATAATAAAATAGAGGATGTGTATGCCAACCAGAAAAGTAATTTTGTAAACAATTCTCCACAATCCAGAAGTTTGCTAAACTTAACGAACTCCCAAGTTGGATCGGGAGGTGACGCGGGAAAAAGCCTAACGGTCGACTAAAAATAGAATTTTCCTTCCTAAGTTTTTTTTTCGTTTCTCCTCTCTCCAAGCTTCCACCAATCACTCCAATGGCATAACTATATCCGGAAAAACAGAGGTGTTGTCTCTTTTCCTTTCCTTTCCTTTCCTTTCTTCAGGAAAGAGACGAGAGAAAAAGAAGAAGAAGAAAATAACAAAACCATAAGGTTCTCTCTTTCATGCAAACAGAGCCATGCATCTTTCATTGATTAGCGGCATTTGTGTTCTGATGAAAGTCTCTTTCTCTTTCTTTCTTTGTAGGGGTCCCATAGCCGGAGCATAGTCGCCAACAGGCGGGCAGTTGCGGGGAGGCTTGAAGTCCTCGGCGCCACACTCGCGCATTCCGAACGATGGCTTCGACCCCTGTGACTGCTCCATCACCTGATGACTCCTCGGCCTCGCCTCCGGTCCCATCTAACTCGTCGTCCTCGGCCCCGCCGCCTAAGTCCTCCCAGCCGTCACCGCCGCCACCGTCGCCACCGTCGCCACCGCCATCCTCTCCGCCACCTTCGTCTCCTCCTCCACCACCCTCGTCGCCCCCACCGAAGTCCCCACCGCCACCTTCGTCTCCTCCTCCACCACCATCGTCGCCCCCACCGAAGTCCCCACCGCCCCCCACTTCCTCTACCGATGAGTCCCCTTCCCCGGACAGCTCCACACCCTCCTCCAACAAGTCCGCACCACCTCCACCTCCACCTCCACCACTGCAAACAAGCAACTCTTCTTCTTCTTCTTCTTCTTCTTCTTCTGCCACATTCTTTCCTCCCCCTCCACCTAAGTCGTCTAAATCGGTCTCTTCGAATGCCCCTCCACTAACACCACCGCGGTCGAACAATGGGGGTAAACCATCGCCATCGGGCTTGCAGAAGTCACCACCGAGTAGCAACGACGACACTTCAGCCAGTATGTCTATGCCGCTCGTTATCGGGGTCGTGGCGGGTATTACGGTTTTCCTACTCATCATCTTGGTATCGGCATTGGTTTTCTGCTGCAGCAGCAAGAAGAAGAAGAAGAAACATGTAATGCACTACTACGATCCTGCAGCACCCAAAGGTATTCCTTTCAACAGATGTTACAGTTTGGTACGTGATGGGAATAGTGAGTATTAGTGCTTAAATTGGTAAACAAGAAACAAAAAAAAAAAAAAAAAAAATTCTAGGAATAAGTTCTATAGGATTCACATAAGACATGTGTTGTCTAATTCAAAATTTAAATCCATACTAGTTGCAATTTTTTCTTTTTCTTTTTTGAATATTTTAGGCAATGAGTACTATAACAATGGCGGCGGCGCAGCACCTCAAAAGTGGCAACCTCAAGGGGTAGACCACAACATCAAGATCCTTCCACCCCCAGGATTGATGCTGCTGCCACCGGGAGGTGGAGGGTGGGTCCCGGCACCCCCTGCTCCACTGAGCGGCGACATGAGCTTGTCTTACTCGGGATCTCAGCCTGCAGCATTGCCGCCACCTTCGCCCAACATCGCGCTGGGGTTCAACAAGAGCAACTTCACCTACAACGAGCTGGAAGCTGCGACGGGCGGATTCTCACAGAACAATCTCCTGGGCCAGGGAGGGTTCGGGTACGTATACAAGGGTTATCTGCCCAACGGAAAGGAGGTGGCGGTGAAGCAGCTCAAGTCGGGAAGCGGGCAGGGGGAGAAAGAGTTCCAAGCGGAGGTCGAGATCATTAGCCGGGTCCACCATCGGCACCTCGTGTCTCTTGTTGGGTATTGCATTGCCGGGGCTCAGCGGATGCTGGTTTATGAGTTTGTTCCGAACAACACTCTCGAGTACCACCTCCACGGTTAGGCTCTTGACCCTTTATAGTTCTCTATTTTGGGAAATTTGCAACGGTCTCATGCATATCGTTGCTTTTGATATTTGGTATGCATCCAACATTTGTCTACTTGCATGAATTGCTTCTGAAATAGAAATTCCTAGGATGTTTTAAGATTGCCAAGTCCAATAGTTTAGACAAAACAGTGTTTAAAAGTTGTAAATCCAGATCACGAGTGGATTTTATATGTAAATTCTCTATGTTTATGTTTGGTAGTAAGTAGTGTCAGATCTTTTATATACAGCAACCAACAATAGGTAGGTCTATGTGACATTAACATAGGGTGTTATCAATCTGACTCCAAAGATATGCTATATATCGTTAGAGCAATAAAAGTTAGTCTGAAATCAAGATACTTGTAACCTAGTCATTAAGATAAAATGGAACAGAGGACTATAATTACAGAAAAAAAAAAAAAAAAAAAAAAAATCCTTCAGTGAGTGAAAACTGAAATTTAATGTATTAATGTTTTTATTTGTTAACAGCTGCATATATCTAGTACATTTGTCATCAACATCTATGTTGTCCATTTGATTCGCCGCCACTGCCAAGAGATTTATGAGGTTATTAAGATTGCTTCAGTCACGATCTCTAACTATCTACTGCAGGAAAAGGTCTTCCAGCAATGCCTTGGCCTACGAGGCTCAAGATTGCAATTGGATCAGCAAAGGGCTTTTCCTACTTGCATGAAGATTGTGAGTAGTTGAGATCTTCCTTTGTTATTTTTCTTCATTT
Source organism: Iris macrosiphon (assembly GCA_036927795.1). Classification (NCBI taxonomy): domain Eukaryota; kingdom Viridiplantae; phylum Streptophyta; class Magnoliopsida; order Asparagales; family Iridaceae; genus Iris; species Iris macrosiphon. Next base: position 157,465,422 of record JAYESA010000015.1, read on the forward strand.
TTTTAACCTTCAGCTAGCTATTCATTTTCGATAATTTGCTGAGTGAAGGCCATCCTAGGATTATACATCGCGACATTAAAGCAGCTAACATCCTCCTGGACTACAAGTTTGAAGCTATGGTAAGATGAACAGAGTTGAGAAAGTTGTACCATATTCCTTACCATAAGAAGTAAAGTGATTAATAAATAGATCCAGTAAAAGTAAGTGACCATGTATATGAAACATCATCAGGTTGCTGACTTTGGATTGGCCAAGTTGACTTCGGACACTAACACTCATGTTTCCACACGCATCATGGGGACTTTCGGGTGAGCCAGTGGGAGTATAATTGTATATTGTTAGCAAATTCCAAGCCTGATAGTAAGCCTCTAACACAACTCTTACTATGAGTACAGGTATCTGGCTCCTGAGTATGCGTCGAGTGGAAAGCTCACGGACAAGTCCGATGTCTTCTCCTTTGGTGTCATGCTGCTTGAACTGATAACTGGCCGACGGCCCATCGATCATACTTGCATGGATGATAATTTGGTTGATTGGGTTGGTGCTTCCTGCAAGTATTCTTAAGCAAAAAGTTTCATGATATACTGTCATACTTAGAATCCCTGTACTGGAACAGGCAAGACCTATAATGACCGAAGCACTGGCTGAAGGGAACTTTGAAGAAATAGCGGACCCAAAATTGGAGGGCAATTATAGTACTCCGGAAATGGCTCGCATGGTAGCGTGTGCCGCTGCTTGTGTTCGCCATTCTGCGAGGAGACGACCCAAAATGAGCCAGGTATGAAGCCAGCCCTTCCCTTTCCTCAGAACTTATATCTTGAACTTGCAAGTAATCCTAATATTACCTATTACTAAAACACGAGGATTCGAGTAGCAAAAACCACCTCTTGATTATTTGGTGTACACATCTTGACCCTTCCTAGACCCGGGCATTACAATGAGACTCATGGCAGTAATATTCTTGAGCCTAATTTGAGGCCCTTCTTAAGTCTCCTCACCCTTTGTCAGGTGCTCTTATCAGGATGTGCGATAGAATGAAAACTCTAGTTCATCTTACATTTGAAATTAAGCTATAGAATACTGGAAATATATTGCTTTCAAGTCGAGTAACTTTTACATTGCATCCTCCCTTTTGAAACCAGATGACTCCTTAAATCTTCTTAAATGTATAGATTTTATTTAGTCTGCAGAAGAATGGAAAACCAACATCAAAATGACCATAGATTATGAAACATGAATATATTCAAGATAACTTGAATAATCTTTCCTACATGTCTACTTCTTCCTTGACCTTCAGTAACGGTATGAATTTTTCTGCGTTGTAAAAACCTTTTTCTCAATAACAAGCCGATCCTCCATAATTCCAACTGTGAATCAAAACGAGGTGAATGATGAATTTGTCTACGAGCAGATTGTCCGTGCGCTTGAAGGCGACGGGAATCTGGACGACCTGCACGAGGGAATGAAGCCTGGGCAGAGCATGTTCTTCAGCTCCGGCTCGGACTGTAATATGGGATCATACAGTAACAACATGAGGCAGTTCAGAAAGGCGGCACTCGGGAGCGGAGACTACAGCGGAGAGTACAGCGGGCAAGCCACCAGCGAGTACGGACTCAACCCCTCCGACTCGAGCGGCTCCTCCGGCGAGATGCATTCCGGAACTAGAGCACACAGGCCTCGCCGACAACTCTAAGGGAAAGATTAAATGAGAAGACTATTGTACCATACCATGGACAGATTAAAGGAGTGCATTGTTCTCCTCATGGATGGATGGGTTAATGATTTGTTTGATGAGTGTGATCCTATGTTATTTATGGTAGCAATATGAAGTCATATATATGGCTTGTACTAATTACTGATGGCTCTGGTCATGCTCGTGTCAAGGGAAAAAAAATTGCTGGGGGGTTTTCATAATTTTTTGCCTCCCCAGTACTTTAGATTCCTTCAAGAAATATGGAAACAGAATGTTATTTTCTTTACATGTTTCTGGGTTATGGTTTAACTGTGCTCGTGTCGAGTCTTGTTTGCCAAAGTTAGCAAATTCCAGCCATATGGTAATTTCTGGATACTATAAAATTATTGTATTTCTTAGTGAGAAGAAAAAAACTGGTAACGAATGTTCCATAGAATCCATTTGAAACAAAGAACAAAACGAACAGAAATAAACTCTAATTCATAAAAGAAATTCAAAATTGAATTCGATATGCTCCGTGTACTATTGAGTATGTTATGTTATTTAGTCCCACATCGAGTAGAGAATAAAGACGAGGCTAGCTCTCTCTCTCATATATATATATATATATATATATATATATATATATAATTCCTCTATTAATAAATTGTTCAATTATTCTATTCTACATGGTATCAAAGGTATACCATCCTCTCTCTGATCTCTCAAAAGATATAAAATAAAAATAAAAAAATCTTCTCCCCCCACCCCTCCTTGCCCGAGCGGCAGCCTCCCCCTTGCCCGAGCACCACCCTCCATGCCCGAACGGCAGCCGCCCCCCCCCCCCCCCCCCCCCCCACACACGTTGGGATCTTCAGCGGGTAGACAATGATTTGTTTGCATAAATGTATGAATCTTGACGAGGGCATCAGGAGTTAACAGAGTAGCAGACCTGGGTTTGCGTGGATCTCTATTCCTGATCCGGTATCCACATCATGGTCTCACAGAAAATAACCTAGGATGCTTCTCTGTCCTGGCTTATGTGATCCACCTTCATTCTTTGATTTTCTTGCGCATGCCAATTTTTTGTACGTTGACCGCTCATTGGCAAAGTTGATGTGATTATCGGGTCGGGACGACCAAACGACAATCGAATCAAGAACAATGAAGGATGACGAACATTGGCCAATAGTAGTGCTACCAGTGCCGAAAATACAGTGGCGGGGACATCGGACACTGGCACGACGGTTTCATCGGTTCGACTTGTCGATAGACAGTTAGATAGACCAGACGATTACTCGACATGGCGCAAGAAGGCCGAGAAGACGCTTCAGGGAATACGGTTGTCCAAACATCTGACTTACAACCCCCCCCAGCAATGAGTAATCCCACATACGAACAGTGGGAGACTGATGACAGTCGAATGTTCACACAGTTGATGAATTTGATGGAACCATCAGTAGAGGACATGGTTCAGAACACGGATTCGATAAAGGAGTTATGGAAAATTCTTACGACTGCGTTTGATGGCAAACGTGATTTGTCTCGCATCTATGACTCGGTTGTTGGCGTCTACCGAGCTGATCAATGAGACAAATCACATAAGGACCACTTTCGTGCCTTCAAGGCAATGACTGATGAGGTTGATCGTGTGTTACCTCTAACGATGGATATCAACGAGATGAGAACTCAAAGTTAGCAACTCTATGTCATGGCGTATCTTACCTCTCTCTGTCCTGATGCAGACTCTGCACTGTCTCAGATCATTGATGGGGCCGAGGTTTCATCTTTGATGGAAGCCCACTTTCGTGTCCTACAGGCAGCGAAAGTCGTTAAGACTACTACGGATGAGGACCATGCTGATCGGTCTGCCCTGGGTGCGACTCGTGGTGGAATCCATGGAGGTCGTGGTGGTTGACATGGTGGTCGGAATGGTGGCTGTGATGATGGACGGGATAATGGCGGTCGTGATGGAGGAAGACCGCGTACATGCTTCAACTGTGGACAACAAGACCACTTTCAGTGGTAGTGTCCCAAAGCACCTACCGCCAACGCTGCATCAGATACTCATGATAATGACGGGCTATCAGTACAGATGACGGCAGAAACCTATGCCAATTTCATCAACTTCCAAACTCAGCGTCGTGGTGAAACTTCTACTTCTGGATCCACAACTGGGTACTCAGTGACATGTGTGGTAAAGTCGAAGCAGTGGGTGATTGACTCTGGTGCGTCTGCTCATATGATAGACGATGTAGGTATGTTGCATAATTATATATCAGTGGATCGTGTGACCGATATTACTGTGATGAATGGTGGTTCACTGATAGAAAAGGAAGTGCTCGTCTTTCTTACAAACTGTCCCTCACTTCAGTATTACATACACTTGAAAATCCATTCAGTTTACTATCAATTAGTCGGATTACTTGAGATTTACAATGCTCAGTAACATTTTTCCTGATGGTTGTGTTTTTGGGACCTGAAAACTGGGAAGACAGTTGGTAGGGGAGATATGGCTGGAGGCTTGTACATGTTTGACATGAATTCTTTCGTTGCCTGTGATAGGGTGAAACTCGATCCTTTTTAGTTGCAATGTCGGTTAGGCCACTCATTTATCCAAGCTCTCCAAAAAATGTGTCCATCTTTAGATGTTCATGTTTCTTTTCATTTTGAGTCGTATAGTTTGGCCAACCATCACTGGGTTCCCTATCCGGTGAGTCTAAATAAAACTGCATCAGCTCCTTTTGAGTTGGTTCATTCTGATATATGGGGACCTTATCCTGTTGAAGCTATGATGTATTTTAAGTACTTTATTTCCTTTGTTGATGACTACTCACGGGTCATATTTGTCTACTTGATAAAAAAATTGCTCCAAATTATTTGATATTTGATGCAATTTTTATGTGAAAATTAAAACATTATTTGTTGTTACTATTAAATGTTTGCAGAGTGACAATGGTCGCGAGTATCTGTCTTTTGAGCTCATTTTGTATCTGTCTAAATATGGCATCATCCACCAAACTTTTTGTCCTTACACACAACAACAGAATGGTGTGGCCAAACTCAAGAATCGTCATCTTTTTGAAATAACGCGCGCTCTTGTGTTTCAAGCACGTACTTCCAAAAAAATTTGGTCGGATGCGGTACTTACAGCCTGTTATCTGATCAATCATATGCCATCTTCGGTTTTCAATGGCAATACTCTCTTTTCTCGGTTATATCCCAAACAAGAGTCATTTCTCCTACCTCTCAAATTTTTTTGCTACTTGTGTTATGTTCAGGATACTCGACCGACTCTGTCCAAGTTGCATCCGAAGGCAATCAAGTATTTTTTTTGAGGCATCCAAAAGATCAGAAAGGGTATCGTTATTTTTTACCAACTTTGAAGAGATATTTTATGACTCGGGATGTTACCTTTGTTGAAACCGAGTTTCTTCCACTCCCATCAACTACAGATTATGTTTCCAAAGTTTATCCAGAAGAGGATTTTATGTTATTTTCAATTCAAACACAGCATCACCCCGTAAGGGTGCCCTTTCCTGTCGAGCCAGTCTCCCGGTCCGACGGTCCCAGGTAGAACTGGCATCGCCAGTCTCACCATCTCCGATAGAATAAGCATCACCGATAGTGCCCACAGCCATAAAGTCATCGTCCTTCTCCAGCTCTACTGATTAACCAGTTCCGACAGAACAAACATCACCAATGGTGCCCACATCGAGTCATCGTCCTCCTCTAGCTCCACTGATTTACCACTGCCTGATATATCGGCTCGCCCCCATTGTGCATGTTGCGACCATCCTTTGAGTTGTTAGCACTGCAAAGGGCTCGCGAGTCAGACTCAGTCCTTGGTGGCAACTATTGATGGAATTCATATCCCCAATTCTGCAGAGGAATGATTCAAACATCCCGTTTTGCGTGCTGCAATAAAAGAGAAGATGAAAGCGCTTCGGAAAAATAGTACATGGGACTTGGTGGATTTGCCTATTGGTAAGAAGGCAGTAGATTGCAAGTGGGTGTTCACAATAAAGGTAAAACCGGATGGCACTATTGATCATCCGAAAGTTCATCTTATGGCGAAAGGGTATTCTCAAACTTACGGTGAAGATTATTTTGAGAACGTCTTCCATGTTACCAGGATGACCTCGTTGTGCGTGCTTATGGCCTTAGCAGTCTGCTATGGTTGGTCATTACTTCAGCTGAATGTGAAGAATACATTTCTATGTGGGAATCTGGAAGAGGAAGTTTATGTAATGCAACCTCCTGGGTTGTTGCAAGTAGGGGTGAGCAACGGTTCGGTTCGGTTCAAACCGAACCGGATATCAGAAAACTGCATAAACTGAAAACTATTTTTTGCAAAACAGTAAACTGAACCGAACTTTTAAAAAATTAAAAAAAAAATGAATTTGGACGGTTCAATTTTCGGTCGGTTCAATTTTATGGGCCAAGTGGGGCCAACTGGAAAAAAAATTATACCAAAAATAACAGTAAAAAAAATTATTACAAAATTTAGGAAATCTTTTAATATTACAAACCTTTGCACTCTTTCTTTCCACTTGTATAATACACAAAAACAAGTGTCAAACATAAATTAAGAGTAGATCATAATTAAGCAAGTACTAACAAGTCTCAAATATAAACAAATCTTAAACTTTTAATACACAGAAAGAAGTCTCAAACATAAATTTTTTATACATAATCACTTCAAGCAAGTATCAAGTATCAACTCAATTATGTTTACATACATCATAATTAAGAGTACTATTACAAAGATTTTGAAATTACAAATTCTCTAGATAGAATTTTACATTATAGAGAATCACTTGAGCATTTTTACTTGTATTCCACTTAGTGCAACCTGCAAAATAGAAAATCACTGAAGAAAAAAAAAAATTGTAAGGCTCAGATGTCTTTTTATACATCAATAAATATGTAGTGTAGTATATCATCGCCAACTTTCTTATGAAAAAATGTTAGTAACATTCTATATGAATTAATACAAATTGAAACCCAATTATCAAAATAGGTGCTAAGTGCAAGACACCACAGTATCAAAATTTGCTAAGTATTAACTTATGAGCCAAGTAAAACCCAGTGAGTAAATCAAACCCAATGTATCAGATTTGGCACCATGTATCAGACATGTTAAGTATCAGACATGGCACAAAAAGTTGCAAAAAATGCATAAATGCACAAATAAAGCCATTTATAATTATTAGACTTGAAGTTTAGCTCCATGTATCAGACACAAGATCCAAAATCAGTTTTGCTATAATAGTATCTTAAAGATGCATTTTACTATACCCACATCCATATCAGTTTCATGACAAGAAAAAAAAAGGTTCAAGACAAATCAACTAAGTAACTATAAGAAACTACCTGATTGAAGCCATTTTCTTCTAGCATTAGTCATTTTCTTATGCAAAATCCAGTCCCCCACTTCTTTTCACCAAATCTAGTCAAAAACTACATTATACAACACTAAAGAAGAAAGACAAGATAGGCTCAGAATGTCTTTTATGCATCATTAATGAAGCAATGTGTGCCTCGCCAATGGTTACAATAAATGCATCGCCAATGGTTGTAGTAAATGCCAAATCATCATCGCCAGTTCTTATGAAAAAATTAGTAACATTTCATAATATTAAACAAATCATCATCTCACCACTGGCTGCAGCGAGTGCCACGCCATTGGTTGCATCGAGTGCCACGCCAATGGCTACAACAAATTTCTCACAACTTGCTGCAACGAGTGCCACGCCAGTGCACCACTGCACAACAGAATAAATCAAACAATTGATATGAGACAAGGCACAAGTGTATATACAATAGCAAAGAACAAAATGTAAATCCAGAACATGTATCCAGATTAAAAACATATCAAGTATTAAGTTGGGTTGTAGACTGCAGAAGTAACAACAGCAGTAACAGGCTACGTAGCAAGTTTAATAGCAAGAAATAATATCAGAAGCAGTAAGTAACAGCAAGCTGCCAAGCTCCCAAAATATTTTAAATACCCTATGAAACAGCAAGTCTAGTTTAATAGCAGCAGCAAATGTAAAAGCAAGTCTAGCACAGAGAGTCTCTCAAAAATATTACAAATATTTTGTCTCCAACTAAAAGAGTGTGTTCCCAAAATATTAACAACAATAGTTAATCAAACCTCGCTTGTTGACGTTGATATTGATACCACGGTTAACTTATCCAAATCTAAATGAAGAAGTTAAAAAAATAAAAAGTTAAAACATACAATAAAAGATATAAAAATAATACAATAAATAAGAAAATAAAAATTATCCATATCAACTTTATACACGTCTTCAAAGCCATGAATGAGAAAATCATTGGATCCCTGTGTTTATTACAATAGTACAAAATTTATTGAACTATAAATTGCCCAAAAAATATTACAACAGCACAATTTAGAAATAACCAAAGTGCATAAATGTTTAGCCACAATTCAGAAAAGCAAAGATTAGTAGAAGCATAAAGTAAGTAGCATCAGAATCTAAGCCGTGTCACGACCCGCACCCGGAATTGGGGCACGAGTACGTGGGTACGTCCAGCCTACGCCGCAGCATCGGCGGTAGAACGTTGTCTAGGTCATGATGCTATCTAAACAATCTCACACGAGCATCCGACTCCATAAGGAGACACGGATACCACAATATAATATAAACAACATACTCAATCACATAACTACAGCACGATAAGATCTCGAAGAAACAAGATAAAATGCAACACAAGTCTAAAGTAGAAATAATCTAACTCAACAATATAAACCAAGTCTCAAAGAGTATGCCGGAGACAAATCTGGTACCAAAATAATCTGCTAAAAGAACTAACTAGATAACTAGTGATTTCGGCTAAACCTTCCGGAATCACAACTGAACTATCAAGTCCAAGTCTGCAGCTACTCACCCTGTGGTCCATAAATGTCGGACACCAGTCCTCTAAGGCATAGTCTGAAAAAATATTTTTCAGTCAGGAAGGAGCAAAGTACATCTCAAATAACATTTTCATTTAATTGATAAGGACTATAAAATAATAAACAGATAATGTTATATACTGAGAGAAGGTAGTGAATAAATGCAAAGGCAAAATAAAGAGACAGACAATATAAAGAGACAGGCAATATAGACAATATGAAACAGTCAATGCATATATGAAACAAAGAAAATGAGGTATAATATCATATACGGTGATGTAGTATATGATCTAAAGTAGAGAACTGTAACTATTCTAAGTGTTTGGAATATCAGTCTATCATGTGATCTGCTTGGGACAGGATCAGGCTGGCCACATATGATTAGCTATGATTCATGTAAGGTCAGGCTAACCATTTGGTTAGCTATGATGCATGTAGAGGTCAGGCTAATCATATATAACAACTATGAGGCATGTAATGGTCAGGCCGCACCCGACGTGAGATGTGGGGTGAGCTATGATGCATGTAGAGTTGGGTATGATCACATAATCTACTAATATTTCCCCCGCCCCCAACTAGTACAGTGGATCCAATCACGACACGTCACGATACACGAGCAATTGTCACGCCCCAGTCCCAAAATATCATGGGACTAGCCACGTGGTAATGGCCAGCAGCACACACCGATGGACAAACCCAATTTAATAGATCCATCAGGACATACTTAAGCTGTATTACAACCATAATCAGGGTCTACTAATCTCATCCACAAAATGAATATATCAATATCAATAATTGGAAATATAAACATCATCATCAAGTCACAAGTACATAAATCGGGGAACAAGCCCGATACAAGTCTGATACAACTGTCAAGATACAAAATAAAGATATCAACAAAAGTACTGAGTATGGAAACAGTATATACTCAGAAGATACCCACAGAGATCACTCGTCTACTAGATCTGGTACTGCTCCAGTGCCTGCTCCTGATAATACTCTTGTTCCGTGTACCTCGGGGTCGATCTCCTCTGCTAATCCTGGGGATATAATCCGGATCCAGGTCCTCAGGGGACATAGCAAGGTACAGTTAATACAAGCCAAAGATAATACAATGCAGCAAATAAATAAAACAATAGGGTAAATATATAACCAGCTAAGTGATATGCAAGATGAGAGCAGCACTATAACTCAGGCTGAAACCAATACAAGCTCTGTATCTGGGGGCCGGTAGCAGTGATATCATGTGGTTGTCTAGCTCGGAGAGAGACTGAGACACCAACATAATATATAATCAACCTGTAGCCTGTGTGACTCTCCCCAGCCAATATAATCATACGTCTCATGTCCACAACGTCTCATGTCCATGCCACGCAGGATCATAACTAATGCATCCAGTCATATAATATCTAAGCAAAGAAATAAGTCATGAAAACTGTATCCTATATAGAATCACCATGAATATCTCAGGATAATTCTGTATCATGAATAGTGTCAGGTGTCCTGGGTATAACGTACTTAATAAGGCAAGTACGAGAAGTATAGGGTCTCGGTATCCATCTCTAGATGACGTTACACAACGCTGCGTACGGTGTTGGCACCCGACTATAATCGGACGCTAAGAAAGTCACACGACCCTAGGTTAATCATGCATAATAATGTATAAATAAGTCAATAAAATAAGTAACAAAACTGCAGAGTTTGGCAAGGTACACTTGTCTGGGGTTCTGGTTCCAATTGTAGCTCTGACTTCAGCGGAATTTGCAGGGAGTACTCCGGTTGCTGAAATAAATATCACCATCAGATCCAGAAAATATCAATCAGCTAGAAACGCCTGTCCTTAAGTCCAATTTGGACACGGGGCCAAAAATAACAGTTTCTGGTCAAAGCGGGGTCCACATATGGGCCGCTTTGTACCGAAAAATGTGTCAGGGTCAAATATAATCCCCTAATTTTCAAAATATTGATAATTTGGAATTTTCTCCAATTTACTGTAATTTTCTGATATTTTTCTGGAATTAAAATCAAGGTATTTTGTAATTAAAAGATTTTTAAATATTATTAAATATTATTAAATATTATTAAAATATTATGAAAATAATATTTTATGGTGTAAAATAAAAATCTGGACATAGAGTAATTTTCTGGGAATTTATTGGACCCCGAAAATATTTTTAAAAGCCAAAAACCTATTTTTAATAATTAATTAATTAAAACCCAAAATGAACCGGACTGAACCGGGTTCAAACCGGGCTGAACCGGCCTGAACTCGGTCCAGCTGAACCCGAACCGGACCGACCGCCTTAGCGGGTCGGGTCCGCCCGACCGAACCCGCACCGCTAGCACTTTCTCTCCCCCAACCCGCTCAGCAGCCAACCCTTCACCTCCCGCCGGCCGGCCTTGCCCCTCTTGCTTCCCTAACGTCCACCGCACCCTCTTCCTCTCCCTCACCGGACCGCCCCACCAGCTTCTTCCACCTCCCTATAAAAGCCCTCACCTCCGCCTCCTTCCCCGCTTCCCCTAGACCTCGCCGGAGCCCTAGACCTCGCCGGAGCCCTCGCTGTTTTCCTCGCCGTCCCGCAGCCCCGAGCTCGCCCCTCCAGCATTCGTCCCGACTTCGGTCCACTCTCCTCCGACCAAGGCCGACTGCCCTGCCTCACCCCGACACTTCCAGAAGCTGCAGCCGACTCCGGCCGTCCCTCCACCGGCCACCTGAGCCACATCTCCACCTCCGGACCTCGTCGACCGTCCGCCCTGGACCTCCCCGAGCCCTCGCCGACCTCCGCCGGCCTGAACCCCCACTCCCAGCGACCCAGACTCAAGCCCTAGCTCAGATACGTGTCGGACACGTGTCGGACACGAATAATACGCTATTTTTTGAGCCATGTTCAGGTACTCGTATCTTTCTCCTCGTAGCTCTGTTTCTTATTCCGTCAGTTTTGACACGAACCCTGCGTGACCCCCTCGGTGCCCGTGCAACCCGCTCGGTGCATCGCATCCTGTGGTGATCGCAAATCGCGATCCAAAAACAGGAAAATCAACGCCCTGTTTCACCCCGGAACTGAGTACGCTCCGCCAAACTGGACGACTTGGTCGCACGCGATCTTCACCGATACGTGCGCGTCGTTGATACGGACGTGCGGGATTTCACAGAATCTGATTCAGATGTGCGTGCACACCGAAATCAGTGCGTATCCACAGACAACGTCCCGTATCCGACTTTTCTGTATCTTGCTGTAACTTAGTGTACACACGTCGGATCGAGACGAAACTTGTGCCATCGGACTCGTAGCAATACGCTGGTCCTGTGAGCCAAGTTTGGTTCGATTCTGAGAACGTTGACAAAATCGCGTGTTGTGGGCCCCACAAGCTCCACTCGACGGGCGATTTTGAGAACGGCTCATCGGAATCCAATTCTGGAAGTTCCGTTGGGTTCGTATCATCGTTCCTGACCTGTTGACACTAAGTTGGACAGATTTGGAGACCTTTGACCCTGACATATTTTTCGGTGCAAAGCGGCCCACATGTGGACCCTGCCTTGACCCAAAAATGTCGTTTTCGCCCCTGTGTCCAAATTGGACTCAAGGACAGGCGTTTTTAGCTGATTGATATTTTTTGAATCTAATAGTGATATTTGTTTCAGCAACAGGAGTACTGCCTGCAAATCTCGCTGAAGTCAGAGCTGCAATTGGAGTCGGAACCCCAGGCAAGTGTACCTCGCCAACTTGCAGTTTTGTTACATATTACTTGGACTTAATTATAACTGTTGTACATGCTTAAACCTAGGGCCGTTTGACTTACTTAGCTTCCGATTAATAGTCGGGTGCCAACACCGTACGCGGGGTTGTGTAAGGTCAAATAGAGATGGATATTGTGACATTTATATTCTCGTATTTGCCATATCAAGTACAATATACCCAGGACACCTGATACAGATCATGAAACAGAATCTTCCTGAAATATTCAAGGTGATTCTGTGTAGGTTGCAGGATTGGCCTAGACATTGTATTATATTCCTAGACGTTATATTCATAGACATAGTATGACTCACTGCATTAGATATGATCTTACGTGACATGGACATGAGGCATCGTGGACATGAGACGTATGATTACATTGGGTGGGGAGAGACACACAGGCTACAGGTTGATTATATATATATGCCATATCATAGTAAATTACATAGCATAGTATAACTACTACCGGCTCCCCGACACAGAGCTTGTAGTGGTATCAGCCTAAGTTCTAGTGATGCTCTCAACTTGCATTTCACATAGATGGTTATATAGTTGACCCTATTATTTTATTTATTTGCTATACTGCATTTATTTTGGCTTGAGCTTTCTTGTACCTTGCTATGTCTCCTGAGGACCTGGATCCGGATTATGTCCCCAGGATTAGCAGACGAGGTTTATCCAGAGATATACGGAACAGGAGCACTTCTCGGAACAGTACCAGTACCTGAGGACGAGGTGACCGCTGAGGACTTCTCCTGAATAACTGTTTCTTCCATGCTCAGTCTTTATGGCAAATAAACTCTTTTATTCCTATTTAAATGAATATTGTAACAAACTTTATATCGGGTTGTTTCCCCGAATTACTTTGCTGAGACTGGATGTTTGATTTACTTTCTTTATTGTTGTTGATCTTATTATCTTTTGTGTGGATGAGATTAGTTCTGACTTGTTGTTATAGACCTTATATACAGCTTAAGTATGCCCCAATGGATCCATTAAATTGGGTTTGTTCATCGGTGCGTGCTGCTGGCCATTGCCACGTGTCTAGTCCCTCGATATTTTGGGACTGGGGCGTGACATCAAAGGTCTCCAAATCTGTCAAACTTAGTATCAACGAGTCAGGAACGATGATACGAATCCAACGAAACTTCCAGAATTGGATTCCGATGAGCCGATCACAAAATCGCATGTTAAGTGGAGCCTGTGGGGCCCACGATACGCGATTTTATCAATGTTCTCAGAATTGAACCAAACTTGGGTCACAGGACCAGCGTATTGCTACAAGTCCGATGGCGCAAGTTTTATCTCGATCTGACGTGTGTACACTAAGTTACAGTGAGAACCAGAAAGGACAGATACGGGACATTTTCGGCGGATACGCGTTGATTCCGGTGTGCACGCACATCCAAATCAACTTCTGCGAAATCTTGCATGTCCGTATCGACGGCGCGCATGTATCGGTGAAGACCGCACGCGACCAAGTCATCCCGTTTGGCGGGGCATACTCAGTTCCGGGGAGAAACAGGGCATTGGTTTTCCTGTTTTTGGATCGCAGTTCGCGATCACTACAGGACATGATGCACCGAACGGTTTGTACGGGAATCGAGAGGTTCATGCAGTCTACGCGTCACAACTGACGGAACAGAAAACGGGACAACGAGGAGAGAGAAATGAGTACCTGATCAGGGCTCCAAAAACTGAGAATTCCGTGTTCGTGTCGACACGACGCAGTGTCTGTGTCCGGGCCGAGCTAGGGTTAGGGCTTGCCGGAGTTGGCTGGGCTCGCCGGGGAGTTGCTGCTGGCCGGGGCGGCTCGACGAGGGACTGGGCGGCTCGCTGGAGGCTGGCGGCGAGGCGGGCGGCTCGCTGGAGGCTGGCGGCGAGGCGGGCGGCTCCTCGGGGAGGCGGAGAAGGGGGCCAGGGGAGTGGTGGTCGGCGCTGGGGTCGAGGGGGCAGTGGGGTCGGGCTCGGGGCGACTGAGGCGGGTCGGCCGGCGGGCTGTGGGGTTCTGGCCGGCGAGGTCGAGGGGAAAGGAGGGCGGACGGAGTTAGGGGGTTAGGGCTTTATAGAGGTCGAGGGAGAGGGAGAGGCGGCCGGCGGACGGTTACGGGAGAGGAAGAGGGAGGGACGGCGGCGCTGCGGGGGAAGCCGGAGCGACGCGGCTGCCGGAGCGGCGGGCGTTACGCGGCGGGGGAGGCGGCTGCAACGGCTGGGGAAGAGAGAGGGGCTCGGCCGGGTCGGGTTTGACTGACGACCCGGATCTGACCCAATAAGCTTGAACCCGGTTCATCTAGACCGGGTTCAGTCCGGTTCGGGTTAACAATTCTAGGTTATTATCAAGTTCAAAATTACTAGGTTAACACTAGGTTATCTATTATTAACAAGTTAAAACTGTCAAGTTTAAGTCTAAGGTCACGAACCAGCAGGCACGAACTAAAGCAATACTAGGAACGAGATAACTACGAATCACTTACTCGCATTAGCTACTCCATGAATCTGCGCGTACTCCAAAGTTATCGTCAGGGCTTGTCCGCGTCCTTGCAGTCGATTCCTCTGCTGCTGCTGGACCTGCTGGAAGAGTGCTGCTTGGGGTATCAAAGGTGGCCTCGGCTGATACCCTCCTGGAGCTGGGGGTAGGACTCCTTGAACATTCGTTTACGGTGCTCCAAATGCTGGATAGGCTGGCCTCGGTACTGGTACCGCTTGGTTAACCATTGGTGCTCTTTCTCGACGCTCAGGGCATTCCCTCAATGAATGCTGACTGGACCCACAAGCTAAACATACTTTCATTTTCCGTCTGCACTCGTTCTCAGTATGGCCTCGCTTGTGACAGTATTGACAGACAGGTAGTGCTTGTGAAGATGCTTCTGATGGTTGCTGCACGTGAGGTCTTTTTGTAGCTTCTTCCTGTGGTGCTCCGGTTGGTGCTGATGTGGATGGCCGCTTCAGACTGGTCTCTCTCATGGTGACGCACTCCATGCGTCGGACTGCAGCAAGGACGTCCGAGTAAGATGTAGGTGCAACGGATCCAATTAATTTCTGTAGCTCTAAGTTTAATCCGTCGAAGAACTTCTCGGCCTTCTCTTCTTCTGTCGGGATCAAGGTTGGGGCGAAGCGACTGAGACGAATGAATTGTGCGTTGTACTCTTCCACTGTCAGATTATCTTGAGTGAGGCGATTGAACTTGTCCCGAAGTTCTGATCGAGCGATGGCTGGAATGTATATCTCCTGAAAGAGTCTGGAAAACTCTTCCCAAGTGACTCGGTCTGGTCTGAGCCGTGTCTCCTCGGATAGCCACCAATGATGTGCATTGTCCGTCAATTGCATTCTGACTGCAGTCATCCAACATTCTCGTGGAATCTCAGCTGCTTCTAATTGATGTTGAGTGTTGGTGAGCCATTCATGAACTTCTGTGGGCTCTTCTTTGCCTGAGAAGGTACGAAGCTTCAGCTGGCAAAAATCAGAAATAGAGCCCGTCGTTGGTCGTCGTACTGGTAGATCTGCCTGCTCTAGGGCGCTTACTAGGCTGTGACTCCAAGCCTTTTGTTGAGCTTGCATTATTACATAGATCATTTGAAATATCTGTTGTCCGTCCATTGCCTGCCCTTGTGATAATACGGGCATTTGTGGAGTAAATTGCGTCGATGGTGTAGTGTCATCTTGCTGAATTCTCGAGGCATGCTGACTTGCTTGACTGCGTTGTTGAACGGATTGACCTTCTTCTACTGGTGTTACTTCATCTTCGTTGGTTACCACAGCATCTCGTGGTGATATTGTAGGAGTCTCGTCGTTTTCTCGTGAATCCATAACTCTGCAACCAAAATAAACAATGAGAGGCACTCAGGAATCAAGGCAGGATGCAAGTCGAGAAATAAATTCGAATCCGATATATCTATCAAGAACGTTTCAAGCAAGTGGATGAGATCCTAAAATCTTATCCTATCTTTATTGCAGGCCTATTCGGTCCCTAAGTTGAAACCGAACAATTTAGTCGTTGACCTGCATGGGCCACCACAAAAACTATGTCACGTCCCAGTCCCAAAATATCAAGGGACTAGCCACGTGGCAATGGCCAACAGCACACACCGATGGACAAACCCAATTTAATGGATCCATCGGGGCATACTTAAGCTGTATTACAACCATAATCAGGGTCTACTAATCTCATCCACGGAATGAATATATCAATATCAACAAAAGGAAATATAAATATCATCATCAAGTCACAAGTACATAAATCGGGGAACAAGCCCGATACAAGTCTGATACAACTGTCAAGATACAAAATAAAGATATCAACAAAAGTACTGAGTATGAAAACAGTATATACTCAGAATATATCCACAGAGATCACTCGTCTACTGGATCTGGTACTGCTCCAGTGCCTGCTCCTGATAATACTCCTGTTCCGTGTACCTCAGGGTCGATCTCCTCTGCTAATCCTGGGGATATAATCCGAATCCAGGTCCTCAGGGGACATAGCAAAGTACAGATAATACAAGCCAAAGATAATGCAGTACAGTAAATAAATAAAATAATAGGGTAACTATATAACCAGCTAAGTGATATACAAGACGAGAGCAGCACTATAACTCAGGCTGAAACCACTACAAGCTCTGTGTCTGGGAGCCGGTAGCAGTGATATCATATGGTTGTCTAGCTCGGAGAGAGACTGAGACGCCGGCATAATATATAATCAACCTGTAGTCTGTGTGACTCTCCCCACCCAATGTAATCATACGTCTCATGTCCACGACGTCTCATGTCCATGCCACGCAGGATCATAACTAATGCATCCAGTCATATAATATCTAAGCAAAGGAATAAGTCATGAAAACTGTATCCTATACAGAATCACCATGAATATCTCAGGACAATTCTGTATCATGAATAGTGTCAGGTATCCTGGGTATAACGTACTTGATAAGGCAAGTACGAGAAGTATAGGGTCTCGCTATCCATCTCTAGATGACGTTACACAACGCCACGTATGGTGTTGGCACCCGACTGTAATCGGACGCTAAGTAAGTCACACGGTCCTAGGTTAAGCATGCACAATAATGTATAAATAAGTCAAGGAAATAAGTAACAAAACTGCAGAGTTTAACAAGGTACATTTGCGTGGGGTTCCGGTTCCAATTGTAGCTCTGACTTCAGCGGGATTTGCAGGGAGTACTCCGGTTGCTGAAATAAATATCACCATCAGATCCAAAAAATATCAATCAGCTAGAAACGCCTGTCCTTAAGTCCAATTTGGACACGGGAAAAAATGACAGTTTTTGGTCAAAGCGGGATCCACATATGGGCCGCTTTGCACCGAAAAATGTGTTAGGATCAAAGGTCTCCAAATCTGTCAAATTTAGTATCAACGAGTTAGGAACGATGATACAAACCCAACGGAACTTCCAGAATTAGATTCCGATGAGTCGATCACAAAATCGCCCGTCAAATGGAGCCTGTGGGGCCCACGATACTCGATTTTGTCAATGTTCTCAGAATCGAACCAAACTTGGGTCACAGGACCAGAGTATTGCTACGAGTCCGATGGCGCAAGTTTTGTCTCGATCCGACGTGTGTACACTAAGTTACAGCGAGAACCAGAAAGGACGGATACGGGGCATTGTCGGCGGATACGCGTTGATTCCGGTGTGCACGCACATCCAAATCAACTTCTGCAAAATCCCGCACGTCCGTATCGACGGTGCGCACGTATCGGTGAAGACCGCATGCGACCAAGTCATCCCATTTGGTGGGGCGTACTCAGTTCCGGGGTGAAACAGGGCGTTGGTTTTCCTATTTTTGGATCGCAGTTCGCGATCACCACAGGACGCGACGCACCGAGCAGTTTACACGGACATCGAGAGGGTCATGCAGTCTACGCGTCACAACTGACGGAACAGAAAATGGGGCAGCGAGGAGAGAGAAATGAGTACCTGATCAGGGCTCCAAAAACTGAGAATTTCGTGTCCGTGTCGACACGACGCAGTGTCTGTGTCCGGACCGAGCTAGGGTTAGGGCTTGCCGGAGTTGGCTGGGCTCGCCAGGGAGTTGCTGCTGGCCGGGACGGCTCAACGAGGGGCTGGGCGGCTCGCTGGAGGCTGGCGGCGAGGCGGGCGGATCGCTGGAAGCTGGCGGCGAGGCGGGCGGCTCCTCGGGGAGGCGGAGAAGGGGCCAGGGGAGTGGTGGTCGACGCTGGGGTCGAGGGGGCAGCGGGGTCGGGCTCGGGGTGACTGAGGCGGGTCGGCCGGCGGGCTGTGGGGTTCTGGCCGGCGAGGTCGAGGGGAAAGGAGGGCGGACGGAGTTAGAGGGTTACGGCTTTATAGAGGTCGACGGAGAGGGAGAGGCGGCCGGCGGGAGGTTACGGGAGAGGAAGAAGGAGGGACGGCGGCGCTGCGGGGGAAGCCGGAGCGGCGCGGCTGCCAGAGTGGTGGGCGTTACGCGGCTGCCGGAGCGGCGGGCGTTACGCGGCGGGGGAAGTGGCTGCAACGGCTGGGGAAGAGAGAGGGGCTCGGCCGGGTCGGGTTCGACGGGTCGGGTTTGACTGACGACCCGGATCTAACCCAATAAGCTTGAACCCAGTTCATCTAGACCGGGTTCGGTCCGGTTCGGGTTGGTTCAGGCCAAATAAACCGGGTTTATTATGGTTCAATTTGGTTTAATTTATTAATTAGTTTTTAGGGTTTTAAAAATGCTTTCGGGGTCCAATAAATTCTCGAAAAATTATCTTATGTCTAATTTTTCATTTTACACGATAAAATATTATTTTCATAATATTTTAATATTAATTAATATCATTTAAAAATTATTTTAAATTATAATACCTTAGTTTTAATTAATAAAAATCCCAGAAAAATTCCAGAAAATTGTGAAAAATTCTAAATTAAAATTTCTTGAAAAATCAGGGGGTTTACAATCTACTCCCCTTAAGAGGATGCGTCCTCGCAATCAAAGAATAACCGGTCAACAGAGATGACACAGTTAAAAACATTTTTTTCGAAGCACACTACTATCAAGAAAAATCAAAGTTGAGGGTGTAAGAATAACACATAGGAAAAATCATTCTCCTAAGTGATGAAAGTTATGAAATTTTCCGGATGAAGGAAATTTAGAAAATTACAGTTTTTAGAAAACCAGGTTATCTTCCAAAAACATATCAGGTTAACAATTCTAGGTTATTATCAAGTTCAAAATTACTAGGTTAACACTAGGTTATCTATTATTAGCAAGTTAAAACTGTCAAGTTTAAGTCTAAGGTCACGAACCAGCAGGCACGAACTAAAGCAATACTAGGAACGAGATAACTACGAATCACTTACTCGCATTAGCTACTCCATGAATCTGTGCGTCCTCCAAAGTCATCGTCAGGGCTTGTCCGCGTCCTTGCAGTCGATTCCTCTGCTGCTGCTGGACCTGCTGGAAGAGTGCTGCTTGGGGTATCAAAGGTGGCCTCGGCTGATACCCTCCTGGAGCTGGTGGTAGAACTCCTTGAACTTTCGTTTGCGGTGCTCCAAATGCTGGATAGGCTGGCTTCGGTACTGGTACCGCTTGGTTAACCATTGGTGCTCTTTCTCGACGCTCAGGGCATTCCCTCAATGAATGCTGACTGGACCCACAAGCTAAACATACTTTTATTTTCTGTCTGCACTCGTTCTCAGTATGGCCTCGCTTGCGACAGTATTGACAGACAGGTAGTGCCTGTGAAGATGCTTCTGATGGTTGCTGCACGTGAGGTCTTTTTATAGCTTCTTCCTGTGGTGCTCCGGCTGGTGCTGATGTGGATGGCCGCTTCAGACTGGTCTCTCTCCTGGTGACGCGCTCCATGCGTCGGGCTGCAGCAAGGACGTCCGAGTAAGATGTAGGTGCAATGGATCCAATTAGTTTCTGTAGCTCTAAGTTTAGTCCGTCGAAGAACTTCTCGGCCTTCTCTTCTTCTGTCGGAATCAAGGTTGGGGCGAAGCGACTCAGACGAATGAATTATGCGTTGTAATCTTCCACTGTCAGATTATCTTGAGTGAGGCGATTGAACTTGTCCCGAAGTTCTGATCGAGCGATGGCTGGAATGTATATCTTCTGAAAGAGTCTAGAAAACTCTTCCCAAGTGACTCGGTCTGGTCCGAGCCGTGTCTCCTCGGATAGCCACCAATGATGTGCATTGTCCGTCAATTGCATTCTGACTGCAGTCATCCAACGTTCTCGTGGAATCTCAGCTGCTTCTAATTGATGTTGAGTGTTGGTGAGCCATTCATGAACTTCTGTGGGCTCTTCTTTGCCTGAGAAGGTACGAAGCTTCAGCTGGCAAAAATCAGAAATAGAGCCCGTCGTTGGTCGTCGTACTGGTAGATATGCCTGCTCTAGGGCGCTTACTAGGCTGTGACTCCAAGCCTCTTGTTGAGCTTGTATTATTGCATAGATCATTTGAAATATCTGTTGTCCGTCCATTGCCTGCCCTTGTGATAATACGAGCATTTGTGGAGTAAATTGTGTCGATGGTGTAGTGTCATCTTGCTGAATTCTCGAGGCATGCTGACTTGCTTGACTACGTTGTTGAGCAGATTGACCTTCTTCTACTGGTATTACTTCATCTTCGTTGGTTACCACAGCATCTCGTGGTGATATTGCATGAGTCTCGTTGTTTTCTCGTGAATCTATAACTCTGCAACCAAAATAAACAATGAGAGGCGCTCAGGAATCAAGGCAGGATGCAAGTCGAGAAATAAATTCGAATCTGATATAGATATCAAGAACGTTTCAAGCAAGTGGATGAGATCCTAAAAACTTATCATATCTTTATTGCAGGCATGTTCGGTCCCTAAGTTGAAACCGAACAATTTAGTCGTTGACCTGCATGGGCCACCACAAAAACCATGTCATGCCCCAGTCCCAAAATATCAAGGGACTAGCCACGTGGCAATGGCCAGCAGCACACACCGATGGACAAACCCAATTTAATGGATCCATCGGGGCATACTTAAGCTGTATTACAACCATAATCAGGGTTTACTAATCTCATCCACGGAATGAATATATCAATATCAACAAAAGGAAATATAAATATCATCATCAAGTCACAAGTATATAAATCGGGGAACAAGCCCGATACAAGTCTGATACAACTGTCAAGATACAAAATAAAGATATCAACAAAAGTACTGAGTATGGAAACAGTATATACTCAGAATATACCCACAAAGATCACTCGTCTACTGGATCTGGTACTGCTCCAGTGCCTGCTCCTGATAATACTCCTGTTCCGTGTACCTCGGGGTCGATCTCCTCTGCTAATCCTGGGGACATAATCCGGATCCAGGTCCTCAGGGGACATAGCAAGGTACAGATAATACAAGCCAAAGATAATGTAGTGCAGCAAATAAATAAAACAATAGGATAAATATATAACCAGCTAAGTGATATGCAAGATGAGAGCATCACTATAACTCAGGCTGAAACCAATACAAGCTCTGTGTCTGGGAGCCGGTAGCAGTGATATCATGTGGTTGTCTAGCTCGGAGAGAGACTGAGACGCCGGCATAATATATAATTAACCTGTAGCCTGTGTGACTCTCCCCACCCAATGTAATCATACATCTCATGTCCACGACGTCTCATGTCCATGCCACGCAGGATTATAACTAATGCATCCAGTCATATAATATCTAAGCAAAGGAATAAGTCATGAAAATTGTATCCTATACAGAATCACCATGAATATCTCAGGACAATTCTATATCATGAATAGTGTCAGGTGTCCTGGGTATAACATACTTGATAAGGCAAGTACGAGAAGTATAGGGTCTCGGTATCCATCTCTAGATGACGTTACACAACGCTGCGTACAGTGTTGGCACCCGACTGTAATCGGACGCTAAGTAAGTCACACGGTCCTAGGTTAAGCATGCACAATAATGTATAAATAAGTCAAGAAAATAAGTAACAAAACTGCAGAGTTTGGCAATGTACACTTGTCTGGGGTTCCGGTTCCAATTGTAGCTCTGACTTCAGCGGGATTTGCAGGGAGTACTCCGGTTGCTGAAATAAATATCACCATCGGATCCAGAAAATATCAATCAGCTAGAAACGCCTGTTCTTAAGTCCAATTTGGACACAGGGGCAAAAATGACAGTTTCTGGTCAAAGCGGGATCCACATATGGGCCGCTTTGCACCAAAAAATGTGTCAGGGTCAAAGGTCTCCAAATTTGTCAAACTTAGTGTCAACGAGTCAGGAACGATGATACGAACCCAACAAAACTTCCAGAATTGGATTCCGATGAGCCGATCACAAAATCGCCCGTCAAGTGGAGCCTGTGGGGCCCACGATACGCGATTTTGTCAACGTTCTCAGAATCGAACCAAACTTGGGTCACAGGACCGGCGTATTGCTACGAGTCCGATGGCGCAAGTTTTATCTCGATCTGACGTGTATACACTAAGTTACAGCGAGAACCAGAAAGGACGGATACGGGGCGTTGTCGGCGGATACGCGTTGATTCCGGTGTGCACGCACATCTAAATCAACTTCTGCAAAATCTCGCACGTCCGTATCGACGGCACGCACATATCGGTGAAGATCGCACGCGACCAAGTCGTCCCGTTTGGCGGGGCGTACTCAGTTCCGGGGTGAAACAGGGCATTGGTTTTCCTGTTTTTGGATCGCAGTTCGCGATCACCACATGACGCGACGCACCGAGCGGTTTGCACGAGCATCGAGAGGGTCATGCAGTCTACGCGTCATAACTGACGGAACAGAAAATGGGACAGCGAGGAGAGAGAAATGAATACCTGATCAGGGCTCTAAAAACTGAGAATTCTGTGTCCGTGTCGACACGACGCAATGTCTGTGTCCGGGCCGAGCTAGGGTTAGGTCTTGCCGGAGTTGGCTGGGCTCGCCGGGGAGTTGCTGCTGGCCGGGGCGGCTCGATGAGGGGCTGGACGGCTCGTTGGAGGCTGGCGGCGAGGTGGGCGGCTCCTCGGGGAGGCGGAGAAGGGGGCCAGGGGAGTGGTGGTCGGCGCTGGGGTCGAGGGGGGCAGCGGGGTCGGGCTCGGGGCGACTGAGGCGGGTCGGCCGGCGGGCTGTGGGGTTCTGGCCGGCGAGGTCGAGGGAAAAGGAGGGCGGACGGAGTTAGGGGGTTAGGGCTTTATAGAGGTCGAGGGAAAGGGAGAGGCGGCTGGCGGGCGGTTACAGGAGAGGAAGAGGGAGGGACGGCGACGCTGCTGGGGAAGCCGGAGCGGCGCGGCTGCCGGAGCGGCTGGTGTTACGATCCGGGGGAAGTGGCTGCAACGGCTGGGGAAGAGAGAGGGGCTCGGCCGGGTCGGGTTTGACTGACGACCCGGATCCGACCCAATAAGCTTGAACCCACCCAGTTCATCTAGACCGGGTTCGGTCCGGTTCAGGCCAAATAAACCGGGTTTATTATGGTTCAATTTGGTTTAATTTATTAATTAGTTTTTAGGGTTTTAAAAATGCTTCCGGGGTCCAATAAATTCTCGAAAAATTACCCTATGTCTAATTTTTCATTTTACACCATAAAATATTATTTTCATAATATTAATTAATATCATTTAAAAATTATTTAAAATCAGAATACCTTAGTTTTTATTAATAAAAATCCCAGAAAATTTCAGAAAATTGTGAAAAATTCCAAATTAAAATTTCTTGAAAAATCAGGAGGTTTACAGCAATATCCAATATATCATGTATGCCGATCCAATCTATATACTAGTCCGTGTAGCACAGTGTCAGAATCAGATGTAACATTTCTAGATACTGGAATTACAGATATTATCAAATAATTGAAAATTATCAGAGAATGTACTCGCCTTGGGTCCTTAGCTGGTAAAACCAATGTCCTGTTCCAGAGTATCGTCTGGAAGATCCAACAGTCCTATAGATATATCATAAAATAATACAATATTGCATCAGACATTATTCTAACACACCCTTATAAATACACTGGACTCAGGGCTATGCTAGGTATGACACTGGTCAACTAGGGTCAAGTGTGCGTCAAATTGCACGGGTATTGTGTCTGAAATTGCTGTGCAATCAGACAGTCAATGATGCGGTCCTGCCAATATGTCTGTGTGCATATGGCAGTCTGCTAACAGGCTACGTGGTCATACTTGGGTCATCTAGTAGATAGACACATAAAACATATTATACCTATTATTAACTAGCATTAATACTTACAATATATACATGTACCAAATTAAATACATATACAATATATGTATACCAATTAATTACATATATAATATATATATTAGTTGAACAATATATATACACATCATATTGAATAATGTACACATACTAAGTATATATACATACTAACCATACCAATTGAACAATACCCATATACCAATATATATATATATTATCAACATTAATATCTGCAGCATCTTCTACAGGAGTTGGAAGAAGAAGCATAATCTAAAGCAGAAGATATGTGTCATGATAACCAATCTGCTATCCATATTGCTACTAATCATGTATTCTATGAAAGGATGAAGCACATTGAGATCAACATCCACTTCATTTGTGATGAGTATCAAAAGGGGATGATAAAGTTTCATCACATGAGGACTGACGATTAGATAGTTGATATCTTTATGAAATCTCTTTTAGGTCCTCGGGTTCAATTTTTTTGTAACAAGCTGGACATGATTGACATCTATGCTCCAGCTTGAGGGAGGGTGTTAGTATTGGTTATGAGTTATGTGTTATGTTATTTAATCCCACATCGGGTAGAGAATAAGGAAGATGATAGTTCTCTCCTATATATATGTAATCCTTCTCTACTAATAAATCATCCAATTATTTCATTCTACGTGTACTTTTCTGATAGAATGACCAATCTGCTACCAAATGGCGACAACTTAAAAGCTAGTAGTAGAAGGCTTCTACCCATATATTAAGAAGAAATTAAAGGACTGCACCCTATAACGACGCACAGGAAAAGGCTGTTAGGGTTAAGTTCTATATTTTGGTTACAGTTCATAATGATAATTTGAAATATTCATACGAAAGCTTAATTGTTAATCTAAATTATAACTCAAGTTTAGGTATTTCAGTATAAGGTTTATGGATAGTGGAATTGTCCTAAGCCGCAACTATTTATTTGTGTGTATAAGGTAGAGGTGTTAAGTAGGTCGGATCAGACCAGTCCGGGTCTAGATTTGACTAGATCTTGTCGTGCCTGGCTGTTCCAACCTGGTAAAGGAAAGTGATCCGAGGCATGCTAGGCTCAGTGCTGAAACCCTAGATGGTTCCATAACCCACGGTATGAACCAGGTCGGACTTGACCGAGCTGGGTCTAGTTCGGGTACGAGTTAGGCCCAATTGATTTATTTATTTATTTCTTTTCCAATTAAGGTTTGAGCCTCCTACTTTAAAAAATTCGATTTGGGCTACTATCTAAATAAAAAAATAATCACGTTATGTTTTAAAAATTAGTAAGAAATTTGAATTTATTTGACTGAGAGATTTTCAATATATACTATTCTTAAGTGTTTTTTTGTATGACTTATGTTTTGTGATTCTGCTTTTAACCTCTATTCAAACTTTCTTTTTTGTAATAAAAAAAAACTTGCAAAGAGTTTGAAAGCAGAAACACAAAATATAAATCGTATCAACAAATATAAAATAGTTAAATTAGTGTTTTTTTATATGACTTATGTTTTGTGTTTCTGCTTTCAACCACTCTTCAACAAACACCTATCTAGATATGTCATGTTTGTTGATACGACTTATGTTATTTAGTATGTACTATTTTTTTTTCGAGCTTCCTTCATGGTACCACAAATGAAGCTTGAAAAGAGGATGAAAGCACAAATGCAAAATAGAAGTCAAACATAAAATACATATATACCAAAAATAACATATATTAAGTAAGTAAAAAAAATTGTTCGGGCTAAGTTTTCAAGTACTAATAGCTAAATAAATCAAAATAGATATTTCTTCAAGAAGCAAGATACTAGTTACAAATGTCTATATGTCTACTTAGTGTTTCTATGCCGCCACGTTAGGTACTCATTTGATTTGTTTCCCACAATACATGCATTGAACAATAGTTTCACTCGGGATTCTTCTTCGGCCTTCGACATTCTCACTATAAATTTCACTAAAGTGTTACCAAATTTCGAGCATGCGCCATTGGTGATGTCCTCCTCCTCCGATGTCATGTACCCTGAGGTTGCGTGGGTTGAGGTTGTTGATCTTGTGTTTGCTGCAGTAGTTATTCATTTTTTTGTGGCAATAAAGAATACGATAATTTGATGAACAAAACACAAAATTAATTGTAAATATTATAAGATAGAAAAAAAAATTGTTGTGGTAAATTTGGATGAATTAAATACTATTTATGTGAACTTTTTTTTTGCCAAAGGACCACAAATATCCTTAGAATATAGTTATTATATGGATAATTTGGTCATTTTCAACAAAACGACAAAAATATCCCTTCTTAGCGTTCATAAAGGTTAAAATGAGAGTTTGTATGTAACAAAATTCTCCTAAAAAGACCATATTACCCTTAAATATGGTGGTCGTTGTTTTTACCAAAATACTCCCATAATATTTTAATAATGATTAATTAATAAGGGGTAAATGGTAAAACACCCTCAATCGTGTATTTGTTAAGGGATGGAGGATATTGCACAACCTAGACTTGATATGTAGGTACTATATGTAGCATTTGCTTCCCAAAAAGACTAAATAATAGCTTGTGAATTAAATAATTAACTCCTTATGAAACGGGTTATATGATGTGTGGTACCCACGGGACGACGTCCCTAAAGCTACAACTAATATTATGTTACCATATACTTAGAAGTGGTAGCCAGGACCAGTAGATATCCTATTTAACATTTATTATATGTTTTAGAATATCCAAGATTTTTTTCTATTAAATCGATTGTTTTTATCTAAGGGAAACCAATAACCGATCTGTAGTGATAGGGCTACTTGACTAGGTGGATCGTAGCTCATAATAGGTATCAAAGCTCCCCAATTGGTTATAATACTCAATTTTGGCATCATAGGTTTTTTGATTTTTTTTAGAAATTTATTATTCATTAAAAACACTATAAAATAATTAAGCAAAGAGCCGTAAGAATTGTTATAGGGTATCCCTAACATGGAACAATCCCAAACTTCACCCATGGTACTCTAGGGGTCTAACCTATTTTCTAAAATCTCCCTACAATCTTCTATTATGATTTGTTAATTTCCAGGAGATAAAAGCTAAATTAAAGAATCACTAAAAATTTACACTTAAAAAATAAAATTTTAGAATAAAATTTTAGCAACTTATATAATTTATCCTAGACAAACCCTACCGCAATTTAGGAACAAACTTATTTCCTAGGTTCCTAATGTCCTAAAGGATTTCCTATAATTTTTTTGTAGGATTTTTTTAGTAGTTTTCATAATTTTTAGGAGTTAAACAACTAAAACATTTTTTATTATTAATTACAAATAACCTGTTTTCTAAATTAACTAAGCCTAGCCAAGCCATCGAGTTGCTAGCCGCTTGATCATATCTACTGGATCGAACGGGATCCACATTTGATCCAACAGTGATCTAGTGGAGCTGAGAGCCGTCAATGGCCTAAGTTGGTGATGTGGTGCGTTCCTGGCCTCCATTTTCGACAGATTGGATCTGAGCCGTTGATTCATAATTATGATTTCTTTATAAAGAAACCTGAAATTTCTTTTTCCATTCTTTGTTCACCCAAAAAAATTCACAAATTATCATG
The DNA here is from genome assembly GCA_036927795.1 of Iris macrosiphon. Classification (NCBI taxonomy): domain Eukaryota; kingdom Viridiplantae; phylum Streptophyta; class Magnoliopsida; order Asparagales; family Iridaceae; genus Iris; species Iris macrosiphon. The sequence goes on from JAYESA010000015.1 coordinate 157,493,507, forward strand.
CTGAATTCTAATAGCCTTCTTCAACTTCGAAAATTCACAACATTTATGTTTGATCCGATTTCTGTATCGCTCGCGGGAGCATCTTCCTTATCGAGTAAGATTTTCGCTTGATGTTTCTATGATTTATTCCAACATCCGGTTTACGAACCGTATTTTTTTTTCGAATCCTGTTAGTCATCAATTGTCACATATTTTCTGTCCAGAGGTTCAAGCAAATACTATTACCTAATGTTTTTAATTACGGTTTCCTTATCCATGGTATGTAATGCGTCGCACCTAATTTATCATCATTACTATATTTTATATACTTCTCTGATTGTACATGTGAGTAAGTATCAATCTGGATCATAACACCATTTTCTTATTACCGTACTATGTTAGTGATATTGTATAGAGCATGGTGGAAATGGAGAAATGATTACTAGCTATGCAGATAAATTAGTATTGCGATCTCGTATAATGTGAGGTCGGTTTTAGTATATTTATGTGTCACGCATAGGCATGCATTTACGTATGTATTTGTTCTACATCTATCCTAGTCCACATGTTGAGTAATATCTTCTACAACATATTGAGTGACACTTAGCTAGTTTGTTTTCATTACTCCTTGTATGTTCTTTATTCATGTTCTTTGTTCATTACTCCTTGTATGTTCTTTGTTCATGTTCTATCTTGATGCCTACTTCATATAATTATTTAGTTTGATAACCACATGTTCATACTCTTCTTTTGTGATATCTTCTGGTACTCATATTTGTCATAGCTTACACTATATATATATATATATATATATATATATATATATATTTTGTTTGTGTACTTGATTCAGTCCTGACTAACTGACATAACAACTATAAACGCAAGGATCTTTACCGTGTTCACTACGCTCTATTCGAGGGTGATGTGGATCATATTTTCAATGTAGTGGCAGATGCGATTCATGAGTTGCTTAGTTGTATTTTAGTTTATTTTAGAATTTGTTTTCCGTTTTTAGCGGATTTATCCTTAAATTTTGTTATATCTTTACGTATTAGTCAATTTTTAGTTGACTATTTAAATTAGAGACTTTTAGTTAAATTCTTCTCCTTTTGTTTAATTCTCTAGCATGTCATCTTGTGAATGAGTTATATGGAAAAAAAAGTGACTTATTATTCATTTTTGTTATTTATGGATCGTAGATATAGATTGAGGTACTATTGTCGATACTATGACGTAGGTTGGACGTTCTCACTGTTAGTACCAAATTATTTGAGAGCGGATCGTGACACTATCTAGAAATAAATTTTTTTGAAATAAAGTCCACAATTAGGTGAATAAAATGAATGAGCTGAGAACAAAGAAACCTAGTATGAATTTTAAAATAAAGAAAAGAGTTTAAAATTGAATTAAAGTATGGATGAAAAAAAATGTACAATAATACCCTCTTGCAACATACGCTAGGCATTATCGTAAATAAGTACCAACTCCAAGGCCGTTCCCATCTCCATTTTCCCGCCCAAGCCCAAACCTCCCTCTCTGGGGAGTTCCAACTGACCTACATTAGTAAGACACTAAACCACCAGAAGGCGCCACCATTCCTCTTCCATCCCATTTTTCCTTCAGGTACTAAGCAAAATTTTCCAATAGAAGCAGCAACTTTTATCAAAATTTCAATTTATTCGTTTAATTTTTTTGTTTGATTGCTATTTCCCCCAAATTATTTGGTTGAACGTGGAATTTTTTGTTGGATTTTAGGGTTTTCTGGTTCGAAGAGGAAAATGGAGAAAGTGAAGGAGGAGATTAGAGAGCTCGATGATTCTCCCAAATCTGTGCTTGAAGACGAGGTCTGTTCCTTTTTTCACTTTTTCTCTGTTTCAAAGTTAGGGTTTAAATTTTCTAACATTTCTTGTATGGATAAGATGGTGTAAGTCTGATTTTTTGTTTTAGATTAGGATTTTTCTTCTGTAATTTTATTTCTAATACTGTGATGCCTTTGGTTTTGGGGTTATTTTTGTTCAAATTTAGTGGGAAAAGGAAAAAGAAGAAGGAAAATCCATCCTCAGAGCAGAAAAAATTAGTAATGTTGAAGTAAAACTACAGTGGAAAAATATGCTTTTTATTCTTCACACTTTTGGTCTCACTTTCAGGTCTGATTTTGATGCAAAGTAAGATCAAGAGTAAAGAAAGTGTCTTTTTTTTTATAATGTTAAATTTGTTATAGTTGTAGAGTTTGGACCGCAAGCATCGATGTGATTTTCAACAAAAAATGTTGTTTCCAAAACATGCTCTTTCAAATTGTTTTTTGGGATAGACGGTGGGAAAAATTGCCTGGACGTTTCAGTCTTTCATGTTTTCCAAAACATGATTTTTTAAAAAGAACAGTTATTTCAAGAATTGATGGGGAAAATGGAACATAGACTTTTTTTTTTCTTTCTATCTTCAATTGTAGAAAAAGAAGAGTACAACTGAAAATGTGTATAGTATGAGAAATATGACTCAACTGGAATTATGGTCATGCCACAAATTTACAATTCCACACCATAAACAGTCTTTGCTGTAGTTAAAGTCTTGTCATCTGTTTGTTTTTCTCTATTCATAGTTTTTGTTTTTGTGAAAACAGGGCATTGTTATCAATGGAGGGATGCAACACAATGGCTTGACCAGTGACGAAGATGTTAAATTCCTGGCCGAGAATGGGGACACCACACTCATTTCAGAGGCGATGGCGGAAGAGAAGTTACCAGAAGCACCGCTGAAGGAAGACGTGCAGGGGAAGAAGGAAGTGACTGAGGACAGCCACTCACGACTCAAGAAGTTGAACGATTTGCTTATGCAAACCGAGATTTACTCCCAGTTCCTTCTGGAGAAAATGGATAACATCACTGCAGTAAGAAGCTCTTTGTGCCTAGGACAGAATTGCTTTGTTGTTTTGCATTAATTTGTTATGATACAGTTATTTTTGCTTTTATAGGATAGCAGCGAGATTAAAGCTGAAGAGGAAGAGCATACCAAAAACAGGAAGAAGACTCGTGGTCTAAAGAGGAAGGCCACTGCAGAACTTGATAGTGTGAGTTGTAGAGAGGTTTTGGTTGGGAGTAATGGACAAGTTTACATGGTAGTTTGTAACAACATACTGTTGTAGTTAATTAATATAATATGACAAGGTTTAATGGTCTTCCTGGGAGGGTGGTGATGGTGGGTAAGTACAATGCTCATATTAGCCTTTGTTTTTTCTGAAGTAACTCTTGGTGTTACGAATATCGAGAAAAATGTAGTTATCTTGTGAAGTTTTTTTTGGGTTTAATACAAATTTGGCGTTCAATTCTTTAAAAGTCCATTTCTCTAAAGGCACCACCTTGTTGCCTGGAAATTTACCTATGCATAGCCTGACCTTTGGTTCCCACCAAGCAGTAGGGTTATTAGGAAATTTGGGGAGTTATGTGGACTAGAGAAGGGATATTTTGTTTATTTATTTACATATTTTGGTGTTTTTTGATGTGTGGGTGTTTTTTGGTGTGGGGTGAGTATATGGTAAAAGAATTCCTTTGATTTTATTCACATGCACCCAATATATTTGGTTATTAGTACTATTTCATTTAGGAGAATTGAGGAGTCACAAGACTTTCACCATACCTATGAAGGGGATTGTCCTTTTAAATCCCTGAATACTATTGGATTATATATGGCTAATTTTGTCTTCTTAAATATCGTTTCCTGTTTCGGACATTTCTATGCTCTAAGTTATGGAAAAAGCATTTCTGGATTCCTCTTTTGTACCCAATTGTTCCTTAATACGGTGATGAGGTTGGGAAACAATTTGTTTAGCTTTATTTAGACACTAAATAATTTTGTATGTTGTATTTATTTATATTCTCTCTTTGTACTGATTATTCATTTTTTGTAAACTATTCTAAATGAGGATGTGTCACTTTCCAAAAATTTCTAGGTTACAGTTGAAAATTTATTGCCCATTATATGAGCTGCTTTATTTGGAAAGTAAATCATTGTCAATTAATTACATTTTGTTCTTATTCTTGGTTCCCATCTTGCAATACTTCCTCATGCATCATATGATTCCTACATACTTATTGTTCATATTCATGGTTTCAATCTTGCAATATATCCTCCCATGGAATAACTAATAATGAAAGATTGGCAGCTAGAAACATTTTTTGGTTTTATCTTGTTTTAATTGTTATTGATTTGTTTACTTGTCAATATGGTTGAAGTAGAAGCTGTAGGTATGAGACCGGGTTAACAGATTCTAGGCCTTGGTGCCTTTACCCAAGCCAAGTTTTTGAGTCAAACTGCACCGGTGGTTACACTCCAAGTGTTGAGGTTTTATTGCAAGTGTTGGGAATGAATAGAAACTTGGTTTAATACTTGACTTAATTTTATTGATGGGTTGGACTACATATATATAGGAGACGCTAACCCTTCTCTCTACTATTCTACTAGATGTGGGACTAAACACTCATTAATACTCTCAACACTCTCCCTCAAGATGGGCGATATATATCAATTATCCCCATCTTGTCACATAGTTTAGAAAGACTCGATGAATTAAGGCCCTTAGTCAGACAATCTGCAACTTGTTCTTCTGAGCGAACATGATCGAGTTTTAATATTCATTTTCTAGCTTCTCTTTGATGAAGAATCGATCGATCTCGATGTGCTTAGTTCTATCATGCTGGATTGGATTGTTAGCTATACTTATTGCAGCTTGACTGTCACTCAGAAGACGCAACGGTGTTTCCTGGTCCAACTTCAACTCCGTCAGCAGTGCTCTTACCCACAACAACTCTGACACTCCCAGAGCCATAGCTTTATACTCTGCTTCAGCAGTCGATCGTGCTACTACAGACTGTTTTTTGCTTCTCCATGAGATTATGTTATCCCCCACAAAGACAGTACCCTGAGGTAGACCTTCTGTCGTCCATACAGCTTGTCCAATCTGTATCGCAGTATCCCTCAACACCCAGGTGTCCATTTTTCTTGAACAATAGTACTCTTCCAGGAGCCCCTTTCAGATATCTCAGGATACGAAAAACTGCATCCATGTGATCCTTCCTTGGATCATGTATGTAGCGACTCACTACACTCACAACAAATGAGATATCAGGGCGAGTGTGGCCTAGATAAATCAATCTGCCTACAAGTCTTTGATATCTCTCACGATCAATAGGCTCTCCTGTCTCTGCACCCAACTTATCTTTCTGATCGATTGGAGTGACTGTCGATTGATATCCTAGTATACCAGTCTCTGTGAGCAGGTCTAGTACATACTTCCTCTGAGAGAGAACGATCCCATCTCTTCCTCGAGCCACCTCGATCTCGAGAAAATATCTCATCATTCCCAAGTCCTTCATTTCAAACTCCTTGGCGAGTTTTGACTTCAGCTGGGTGATCTCCTCCTCATTATCACCTGTGACTACTATATCATCAACATACACTGCAAGTATGATGATGTGGTCTCTTGCATGTTGGAAGAAAACCGTGTGATATGTATTGGTCTAACGGTACCCATGCTTGTGACAACCTTCCTGAATCTATTAAATCAGGTTCGAGGAGATTGCTTGAGCCCATACAGTGATTTTTTAGCTTGCACACCTTTTCCGTCGACTGCTTCGTGCAAAACCCCGGGGGTCTCCATGTATACTTCCTCTTGTAGGTCCCCATGAAGAAAAATATTTTTTACATCCAATTGATACAGCTGCCATCTATAGTTTGCTGCAAGGGAGACCAAGGTTCTCACAGTGCTCATCTTTGTCACTGGAGCAAATGTCTTATCATAGTCGATGCCATAGGATTGAGTGAATCCCTTTGCAATCAACCTTGCTTTGTACCACTCCACCTTTCCTTCTGGCGTCTCCTTTACTGTGAAGACCTATTTGCATCCAACTGTTCTCTTTCCTTTAGGCAACGGAACAAGCTTCCATGTCCCATTTCTTTCGAGTGCCCCAAGTTCCTCCAACATCGCAGCTCTCCACCTTGGATCTTCCTTCGCTTCCTGCCAACATTTAGGCAAAGATGTGGTGTCTAACGATGTAATGAATGCTCTATATGTAGGGGATATATTAGAGTAGGATAAGAAATTTGCAATGCCATGTTCATAACCATAACTATTAGGGTTTTTTTTCGCATTACTGCGAGAAGATCTCCTTAAGGGAATATGAGAAAGTGGTGAAGAGATCATACCATCCGAATCAGAGGGATCCGCATCCGAATCAGAGGGATCCGGTGCGGGAGGTGCATCTTCAAGAGTTGGGACAGGGTTAGGCGACGAACATGGCACAGTAGGGGCAATAGGCACAGTAATAGGCACAATAATGGACTGTTATTTTTTTCTTTTGTAGATTTGGAGCTCTGTAGATTGTTCTGTAGTCTGTTCCTCCCCCTGTACTGGAGTATCACTTTCTTCCTCCTGATTGTCACCACTTTCTTCCTCCTGGTTATGTGCATCATCATCACTTTCCTCACCGTCGCTATCTTCACCTTGTTCCCTTGGATCAGCTTTCATCATTGGACATGGAACTGACCCGACAATCACGCTTGGGCCCATCTCCCCCTCACTCCTAACACCTCCCATGTTAGGTGTGTCACCAAATTCGGAGCCTTCACCTGAACCATTGTGGTAGTATGGTTCCATCTCTCTGAATGTAACGTCCATGCTTACAAAGAGCCTTCATTCCACCGGACTCCAACAAGAGTATCCCTTATGAGTCTCTCCGTAGCCAACAAAGATGCACTTCACTGCCCAGGTCTGTTATCTTTCACAAAACATACACATCCAAATACCTTTTGTGGGAACAATGCACTTATTTTTTTCTGTAAGCATCTCAAATGGTTTATTCCATCATAACACTTGAGAGGGCATCCTTTTGATGAGATATGCAGTCGTCAACCCGATATGCCCCCACAAGTATTTAGGAACATTCATGGCAAACATCATTGACCGTGCTACTTCTAACATGTGCCTGTTCTTCCGCTCTGCCATGCAATTATGTGCTGGTGTATAGGCACACAAAGTCTGATGCTGTATTCCATGGGCTGATAAGTACTCTTCAATAGCCTTGTTGGTGTATTCTGTCCCATTGTCAGATCTCAAAACTTTCACTTTAGCACTGTACTGTGTTGTAACCCTTCGATGAAAATTTTGAAAGCATGCAAAGACATCACTCTTACTCTTCATTAGGTATACCCAGGTGACACGAGTGTAGTAGTCAATAAAGGTAACAAACCATTTAAAATCATTAACTCCAGTTGTAGGACAATGTCCCCACACATCAGTGTGTATCATATCAAAACAGCTAAATATCAAAACAGCTAAATATCAAAACAGCTATACTTCTATTTCCAGAACTTACATAAGAGCTTCTGGTATATTTTTTAAGCTCACAAGCATCATAAACCAATTTTTATTTATTAGTCTTTTGATACATAGATGGATATATCCGACTTAGTAGACTGAATGAAGAGTGTCCCATGGGTTGATGTTGAAGTATCCCATGTGCTTATGTTGAAGTAATAATTCTACTTCTACTGTTCTTCGCGTCTCCTCCGGTTGTGATTTTTCCTCCAGTGACGCTAGTGCTGCGTCCATCCCACCCTTGTCCAAATACCATAACCCCTTATGCCAAGTTCCAGTACCCAACCGTCTTTCCGTTTCCTTTTTCTGAAAAATTACCTTAGGAATGTCAAAGGAAACAACACAATTAAGTTGAAGAACATTGGCACTAATGGACAATAGATTAACGGAAAAAGATGGAGTATGCAAGACATCGGTAAGGGTTATGGAAGGGGTGCATTCAACTGTGCCTTTATCCATAATGTGTCTAACCGTATCATCAGCAGTCTGAATGCTTTCAGACGTCGTCAGATAAGTGTAATCTTGGAACTCATCATGAACATCCGTGATATGGCGGGATGCCCCATAGTCAATTATTCAACCTGGTCTGTGGATAGATGCCAGGACATGAGCAAGTATACCTGTGCTTGTATGGGCATAGTGAATGATGTTACCTCCGGAGGTGGTTGGAGTTGATGCCCCAGAGGTGTTGGCTCGACTGTCGCTGGTTCCAAGCTTTTTCTCCATATCTTTAGCATTTTTCTCTCATTAGGGGTCATATCGGGTGGCTAACTCTTACTTTCCTCTTCTGCCAGGTTTGTCTTGTGTCATCCGGAATGGTTACTTTTGCCACCAGCACAGCCTCCTTTGCCACCCCTACGTCCTCCACGGCTGCGTCCGCGACCGCTAGACTGGCCTTTCAGGGGTTTCGTACCGAATCTGATGAAGTGTCCAGGGTCTCCACAGTTGTAGCACCCTCTCCCTTCGGAAGGGTTTGGGTAAAAAGTTGTTAGAGCTGATTTTTTCTCCGGAAAGCTAGTGGTACTAGGCATCAGCTTCAGTCATGCCTCTTTTTGTGCCATAGCAGCTATGACCTCCTCTAGTGATGGCAGTCTGGGTTGAGCAAGTATGATATTCCTCCTTTGCTCGAACGCTGGATTGAGCCCCTTCAGGAACTTCATCATCCTCCATCGCGAAACATACTCCATGAACTTCTTATAATGTTACGTAAATGTCGGTTCCACTTGCTCATCTTTCACGCCAATTGGGTCATAGTGGTCGAGATCTGACCAATACTTCTTAAGTAGAGCCGCATACTCAGAGATGGTGTGATCTTCTTGGATGTTGTGATCTTCTTGGACCATCTTATCAAGTTCATCTTGTAGTTGAAAAATTCTTATAGGGTTGTCCGACCCTGAGTACATATCTCTCAGCGTCATCCAAATGTCACCAGCATCCTCCATTGCTTCCATGTTACTCGATACTTGGTCGGTCAATGAGGCTGTCAACCATCCAACAATAACATTATTGACGATCTCCTACACAACAAATTCCTGTGAGAAGTGATCTTCAGGTGCCTTGGTTTGGCCATTCACATAGCCCCCCAAGCCTCTTGCCTTCAGAGTCCGCATCGCCTGACGCGACCACTTCAAGTAGTTGGAAGTACCCTCCAACTTTATCTCCAGTTTTTCCAACTTTTCTATTTTGTTTGGTGAAGGATCCACATCTGCGTGTGCACCACGAGAGCTAGTCTTGGTCAGCCTCTTGGAGAAGTGATCGTCCACCAAAGTTTTCATCTCTTGGGCCGTCAGCTTGCCGTAGATCGTCTCCATCGTCTTCTTCTTGTTATCTTTCATCAGCAAGATTAGCAAGACGGGGGCAGATTTAGATTGTCTCCACCTTTGATCGCCGTCTTCTCCACGTCCACCGTTCTTCTTTCAGCGGCAACGGTGTCCCTGAGAGCCGCTGTTTACGTCCTGTGCACGGCTTCGACCCGTGGTCGCATGGCCTGACGAGAAGGATGAACCGATAGTTGTAGTCGAGATCAGGAGTTCACACAAGAGTTCCCTTACTAATATATCTTGATCCAACAAGCAACTATATAATTAATATCCCGATTATAACTTACTGCTACAAAACAATAATAAAAAAATTAAAATTTTCGGTCTTCCGTGTAATCGCAGTTGCATATGGACAGAACCGAGTTACAACTTGCAGTAGAGAAGACGAAGATGAAGATCGTTGGGGTCGGGGGTCGTCGGGATCGCAGCGACAACAACAACAATTGCGACAACAACAGTAGCGACAACAACAACAACAACCGCGACGGCTGGGCAGGCCGGCGGCGCTGCGGTGCGCGGCCAGGCGGTCGCCGGGGCCGGTGGGGAAAGAAGGGAGGGGGGCGGCTGTGAGAGGGTTAGGGTTTGGAGAAGGGTGGGAGAATTTGGCTCCGATACCAAATAGAAACTTGGTTTAATACTTGGCTTAATTTTATTGATGGGTGGGAATATATATATATATATATATATATATATATATATATATATATGAGAGGCTAACCCTTCTCTCTAATATTCTACCAGATGTGAGACTAAATACCCACCAATACTCTCAACAATATGTATCATAATGGACCTGAGCAGTGAGTTCCCAGAATTTACATGGTACAAGTATGGGTATGAGCCATTTTATAAGAACCAATTTTCAATAGAATGTAAGTTCTTACTTTTGGAACATTTTCCTTTTCTCAATTCAGAACTGAGGATAGGTTTAGGATCTCAGAATTTCATTCAATAAGTACAACTAGATGACAAAGCATAGGGAAACTGACTTGCCAATAATGACCCAACTGTCATCCCTTGTGCCCATGTCTGCATGAATAGCGAATTTGTGATACTACGGTATTGTCGTTCTTTTACACTCTTTGGCGTAATATGTCATCTCTTTGTCTACACGGCTAGGAATTTGGCACCAACATAGAGGATTGACGTGAGGTCGACATTCGGTCATAAGAACTTTATCGAATCCTTTATGGAGCTTGGTCATAAGAACTTTATCGAATCCTTTATGGAGCTTGCTTATGCTCCATAGATGATCCCATTCTGATATGAGAGTGCTTGGATGGTGATAATGATTTTTCCCTTACCTTGAACTTCTACCATGGAATTAACACTTTATACCCACACTTGCAACAAGAAGAGAAGTACCACACCAAGGATTTACATATCACTTGGGGAAGAGACTAAATTACGTTCTTACCTTTTCTTCAGTTCAAACACTTCAAGAATTACTTGTGTTTCAAATATTTGATAGCAACCATATGCATTTATTTGAATTATAACGTGTGTCCTGTCTGTAATTCATTCAGAAGAAAGCCAAGACCGCCGTTACAGCTATGCTGACAAGATCTCATGATGACATTGCTCCAGAAGATGCATGCTTGACGGAGGAGGAAAGGGCTGCAAAAGAGCAGGCTGAGCTTGTTCCATTAATGACTGGTGGGAAATTGAAGCATTATCAGGTTAAAGGTGTAAAGTGGATGATATCATTGTGGCAAAACGGACTGAACGGAATACTGGCAGATCAAATGGGACTAGGCAAAACAATTCAGACTCTAGGTTTGTTTGCACATCTCAAAGGGAAGGGTCTGGATGGCCCTTATATGGTTATAGCTCCTCTTTCTACCCTCTCGAATTGGGCGAATGAAGTCTCAAGGTATAACTATCTATAATTTTTTGTGCGTTTTCTTTTAAATAATTCTCTTGACTTTGGAAAATTTCACTATTAGGTTCGTCCCCACTATGCGGTCTATTGTATATTATGGAACGAAGGAAGAAAGGACGAGCTTAAGAAAAATATATATGCCGAAAAGTGTTGGCCCTAACTTTCCTCTCATAATAACTTCCTATGAGGTTGCAATGTATGATTCAAAATTCTTAGCTCATTATAGATGGAAGTATATTGTTGTTGATGAGGTAAAGTTGAACGGAAACTGCAATTTATGTTTGTTCTTGTTCAACTTATGGACTAGTGCTATATATGCGTGTCCCTATGTTTCTAACTTTTTTTCCTTACTTTTGTAGGGTCATCGTTTGAAGAATATGAATTGCCAATTATTGAAACACCTAAAGCTCTTACCTGTTGATAATAAACTTCTTCTAACTGGAACACCGCTGCAAAATAATTTGGCTGAGCTTTGGTCATTATTGAACTTCATTTTGCCTGACATTTTTTCATCGCACGAAGAATTTGAATCTTGGTAAGTATCCCTTTGTTGAAGATATTCTTCATAAAGAAACTCTCTCCCAACTTCTTTGACATGTATATATAAGTTCATGTATTCCAATGCTCTTTTGTAACATTATGTGTTTTGTAGTTGTACTTTGACCTCCTTTAGATTCAAGCTGCTCAAAATAAGAGATACATGCCTATATGGAAGTAATGAAAGTATGTGACACTAACACAAGTAATCTGATCAGTTTCATGTCTGCAATAACATTGACTAGCTATTGTTGATGGTATTCATATGAACATATCTGATAAAGAGGTAGATGTATCCTAGCTAAGAGAAAGATCTTCTTTGGGAAGCCGCATGGCTATTTTACATGTTAGGCCATTTTGAGAAATCTATCTCCTGACACATTAACCTCTGTTTATATTATGATAACAAATGACATTTCAATGTGATATTCATGAATCTCTAATTATTGCTTTTACAAATAAAGCTTATGGACATGTCTTCTGAATTGCATTGAATTGAATCAGTAGTACACAACCAAGATATTTGTCCAAGGAAGCAGTGTAGACACAAATTCAGTTAGTGGAATGATCTTGGTAAGATATAAACACATAATATTTGTGTGTAAGTTTGTGAGATAAATATTTGATATAGCTTTCAATTTGTCACACCACCAGCTCATTAGCTTGTTAACATAAGACATTTGTTGAATTGCTTAAATAGTTGACAGCTTTTAGATTCAAATCTCCACACTGCCCCCCCCCCCCCCCCCCCCCCCCCAAATCCCCCCTCTCTAGGGTTGCCTAGATTAGGTAACCATTTAGCATCTTTCTACTCTACACTCTGTAGTTCTCGACTCCTTAATCTATAACTGTCACGACCCGCACCCGGATATTCGGGCACGAGTACGTGATTACGTCCAGCCTACACCGCAGAATTGGCGGTAGAACGCCGCCTGGGTCACTTCTAACTATCTAACATCTCAACAATATAACATGGTACCTGTCAATCATCTCAACTCCGAATGGAGGAGCAATATGGTATATCACATGAATAACTAATCTCAATTACAAAACAAACTAAGGAAGAATAATGCACGAATGGAATAGCGAGGGAAAGATATATAAAGGTACAATCCACAATCTGAATAATATACAAGATGTGAATTCACTAAAAGAATAGAGTCTAATACAATCCAATACAAAGTAACTAGACCTCCTCTGGCTCTGCTACTAAGTCTCCCTAGTCAATAAGAGTGTCCTATATAGGTACGCCGTCCTGCGGCCCGTAGAATGTGGGACACTGCTCTAGAAGCCAGTCATCTGGAAAAATATATCCAGTCAGGATTGGAGCGAAGTACATACCTCTGAAAGCAGTTCCAACAACATAATCGAGCATATAAACAGATATAGAAATAAAATACATAATGACTAACATATGAATGATGAACAAGATATATACAGGTAATGTACGGGAATATAAAGGTACAATCAATATGAATATCACAATATGATGAAGTAAACTGCAATCTAAACTAACTAATGTGCCTCAGAATACAAGTTCATTATGTGATCGGGTTGGGTGAACATGATCAGGTAAGACGGATTACAAGTGAGGTATGTAACCAGAATGTACACGATAGTAACAATGGTTTTGATCACATAATCAACTCCTACTCTCCCACCCCTAACTAATATCGATGGATCCAATCACGACACGCTACGAACACGAAAATATAACTACTGTCACGAGCAGTGGGTGTACACAAATATCATAACCACCGAATACGAGCGGTGGGTGTACACGAATAAGCACACTGAACACGAGCAGTGTATGAACACGAAGTAACATCAATACCCAATATACACGATGAGATACAATGTACACGAGTACCAGCTGAACACGGTAGGAGATAACATCTCATGACGGGATCCATATAGCACCAGTCCGTGAAATCACTGTGTCATCAATGTATACAATTCTAGAACATGCATATATACAATATTATGAATTGAAAACAATCAGAGAAATGTACTCGCCTGACGTCCTGATCAATGTGTCTCTCGATGTCCAAGTCGGTGTCTCACAACCTATATATGGTATGTTGCATCAATACAAGGTTCGATAATGAAAATAAATGAAGTTGATGAAGTTCTAGGTCAATACACCATTTCTAAGTCAAACCAATGAATTCTAGATTGCAAGAGTCTAATGCTAAGTCACTAAGTCGATACTCTATGAAGCTATGCTATACAAGCTAAGCTAAGAATAAATAAAGTACTCAAAGAGCCGCATCCCAAGATACGCAAGTTCGAATATGAAAGATAGTGTTTTATATCTATATGTTCAAGTCAAATATATAACTATATCAAAACAATTTAAATAGGATATCTTGGCCTTGCACCAATGCGTATCGCACCTAACTCGATACCCAATCTCAATATCTTGGGTATTGGCCCGATACTTTGGTGATACCTTGGTATCCCGAGGTAACCCATCGCTTAGTATGACTAAAACAATATAATCCATCTAATACTAACTATATAACTAATACTATAATATATCTAACTACAACATAAAACCATACTACAATATCTAACTATTATGAAATGGTAACTGATACCATATTTACATATAGATATGTAGCTAACTAAATAAATCACTAACAACTAAATAACTATTAACTAACTCTTAAACCACTATACTATATGCCTTGACATTAATCTAACTTACACTAATGTACCTATCACATAAACTAACCAAACATCAATACCTCATAAACCAACACCTAACTACTAATTGAAACTGAAACACAAGACTGAAAATCAATCCTACTGATACTAACTACTAAAACCTTAACTATAACTCAAGCACTAACTAAACAACTAACAACTAATCCACTAACTGAAATCCCAACAAACCCAACTAAATACTAACTGGAAACTGAAACCAAGAGACTGGATCTAAACCTACTGATACTCAAAACTGAACTGAAATTGAGATCCACATTGACTGATATCTTGTTGAATACATTGATGTTTCTGCTGCTCGTGCTGTCCTTGCTGCCTAAGGGCAGTGACTTGCAGTTGGTTGACACACAGAGCCTTGCCCCCCTTGCTGAAACCTGCTGCACTCCCAGCTCGAGCAGTTGGTTGACACACTGTGATGCTGCACCCGGACTGTGCAGTGAACATTTCACTGCTGTGCAGTGCACAATTGCTCGATGCTGGGCCTCCCTGACTTGCTGATACCAGTTGCTGCAGTGGGACTGCCTGCCTCCCGAGTTGCTAGTTAACTGTTCCTCTCCTCAAGTTGAATGGTCTTCTGTTGACTGTGCAAGAGCTGCACCTCTTTCACAGCTGCACATCTCTGAGTGAACTAGTTGCAACACCTCTGTCCTCTCACTAAGCATCCCCCCACACACACAACAACTCACACACAACACATAACACTCACTACACTTTATGTATATAAACATAACCATATATAGCTATCCCCATATATATATAATATATATATATATATATATATATACCACCTGAATCATATAAGCCCATATATATATATATATATATATATATATATATATATATATATAACTTATACACCAATCTATATATATACACATATAGATATGTCTAGATAGTCTATTATATACATATAGACTCACAAACACATAAACCTAAAATACACTATTATATATATATATATATATATATATATATATATATATATATATATATATATATATATATATATATATATATACATGCACATATAGTAAAAAGAACCAAACAACAAACACGTGGAGCGCATCGCATCCGTATGACACTTTTTCTATGATACGCTTGCGATACGGCCTCAACACACAACCAAACGTATCCCGGAGGACGCGAACAAGTCTAACACATAAATTATGAACAATACGTATAGTAATTAGTGTGTCTACGTGTCCGTGTCACAATGTGATATGCACAAAGCTCCGTGTCGGAGAAAAAATCCCTAAATTCAACCCGCTTCGTCAAATTGACGAGATACGGCCTATACGTATCCAATTGTGGACACGACACTAGTCACAAACAAGCAATCAAGTCTCAATTAGATCTATTAGATCTAATGACAAGCACTACATGTGCCGATCTCGGAATTCTCCCAAAATTGGCACCAAATTGGTCATAACTTCCACCGTAGGTCTCCGATTGGCCCAAAATCAAATCCTATGGGTAGCCTATGCATGTGGGTTGGTTTCTCATGGTAAAATCTCAAATCTAGAGTCTATTAGAAGGGAGAACTGAATTGTACCTATTGGGAGATGGATTTTCAATGAAAAGTTTCCAATTGCCAAGTAGCTCCTCTCCTTGTAGATCTTGGCCTCCTCCTCCTTGCTCCTTGCTTCCTTCTTGTAGATCCTTGGTGTAGCAACCTCAATGATGAATTTGAGAAGAGATTGGTGAAGAATTGGTGGAGAAATGATGGAGGAATTGAGGGAAATGTAGATCTAGAATTTTGGGGATGAAAAAAAATGAAAGCACTCTCTCTCCTCCTATGTAGGCCGGCCAAGAAACCCCCTCCCCAAGCAATGTACAAAGTCACAAATACTCCTTGGGGCCTCTCATGAAGAAATGAATTAGGGAGGGAAGGTTCTAGTCTAATGGTTTCACTAATTAATCAAGCCTCCTAATCCATGAGCCTAATTCATGGGCTCAACTTAGACTAGTCTAAATGTTGGTTCATGCATTTTAAATAATTGGGTTATGTCCACTACACAATTCCAAAACAAATCTGCAACTAGCAACAATTAATAATACAATAAATAATAAATCATGCAATGCACAAATATTAATTATAAATAATCCTAAAATAATTAATACCCATTGACAATTACCAAGCTACCCTTGGATGAAAATGTGAGGGTGACAATAACAACTTCACCTACTTCATTGCCCCCAACCCTTTCCTGTACCTTTATTGAAACAAAATGGTTTCATGTTCTTTAGGACATCATGCTAAGGTCTTATGATGAGCCACGCACATATTTAGAGTTCGGTCCTAGGTTAGCTAAGTTGTTAAGCTCAATCATAATCCATTGATTGAGTAGCCGTGCGTGAAGAGCCGGGAATTTGTCTAAACAGATTCGACTCACTCTCGTATGGCTCGTCCTCGAGCCCTGGGCGGGTCGGCCGGGTCTTTCCCTGCTGTTCTGTTCCTGCCACGATACGAGTGCGTACCAGTTGGTCGGCTAGACGATGACTGAGTCAAGCGGACACCTGCTAATCTGCGCTTCCATTCGCCATAACATAGACCTGAAGCCAAGCCATTGACGAGCCTCGTTAGCCTCCCTACGGTCGTCTCCCGCAGGAGGGCGAAAAATAGCAGAAGCTGCAGCACTGCCGCCGCTGCAACAAGAACAAAGTCGCGGATTCTTGTTCTTTCGCCGTTCATACTGCAAAACAGATTGAGCTGCTGGCATCAAGGGTCCGAGATAGATTAATGGTCTCACGGGGTAAGCCCCCGTGATTCGCTCGTACATCCGCTCATAAAGTCGCTCCTGTTGCTGGCTTACCTGGAGGGGATTACCCCCCCGGGACCCTCTCTTCCCTTTTTAGTCGCTCGTTCGGAGCTCGCTACACTATGTATCTCTGCCATAATACCCTTAGGGTATATAAACAGCTATTTATAGTCTTTAAAGATGCTGCCCTTATCGTTCTCTCTCACAGCTGCATTAGCTACATTTTTTTAGCTGCGTTTGCTTGGTCGTTTTGCTCCCTCGCGAGACTCCTGTCTAGCGGAGTATCTAAAAAGTTTCGTCGCAATAGACAAAGCGAGACTAATCGATTGCGAGAGCATCGAGTTGTCCCTTTCCTTTTTCCATTCAGCCTACTTGGTTCCGTCAGTCTAAGGCACCTTAATAGCTTATGCAAACAAAAGAAATTTCTAGAGGAAGATGAATGTGCAATGGAATTGCAATTGGATGGTTGTACTGCTACTGCTTTAGCTGTTCCGGCATCGGCAGCATTCACAACTGAGCTGATTCTATCACTCTCACTTGCAGCCTAGTCTGTAACCATCCCCTCCAGACAAGCCAGCAACATGAGCGACTTTAGGAGCGGATGTATGTATTCATTGATGTGCTAACTTACAAGTGCCAATGGGGGGAGTGGAGTCTATATCAGCTGACCGGAGAAAGGCTAAGCTTACTTTGCCACGGCACCTTAGCGTCCCTTCCTCTCATTAGCTCTCCTTTGCACGTTATATGCACACACGTGCACGAGCCGTCTTAGAGAATTCCTTTTCTATCTGGTGCTCAAGAAGGCCACTAGAAGGCCTATAAGGCATCTTTAGAGAAGCCACTGAGATCTCATACAACAACTGAACTAAACGCTCAATGCGCATGAAAAGTGATTATTATGAATGCCCTTTATATATCATCTTTGAGTTAAGATTGTGCAGTTCGACATAGGAATGGAAGGAATAGCACAGTGCACCCCGTACTCTGCTCCCTAGAGACTAACGAACCTTCTATGACTGGAAGCTTACTAAGGGAGTAATGCAAGTTCAAACTCGTGAGACTAAGGTAATCGTTAGATTGTGCAGTTATAGGGATTTTCTTTAGCTGCTCAACATGGAGCCGGGAAAAATGGCCGGCGTCTCTTGCATGCAAGGCAGCTGCTGGATGTCATGGTTCTGGGGCGCCACGATCCTTTTATCTGGAATAATCGAGGGCACTGACTGACTGCATCAATCATCGCTCAGTGAGCTATTAATTGCCGCTAATAGCGCTTCGCTTGCATGCAAGGCGGCAAGCCAGGTAGATGCGCGCGGACGAAGGAGATGCATTTTGAGTACTGGTGGTACTGGACAAGCTCTAGGAGAGTAATCTCTTTCTTATTTCACAAGCACCTTTCTTTCCCATGGCGACTAGGAACGGACAAATCAAGAATTTCACTCACTAGTGAGAAAGGTCGGTTCCTCGGTCCAGTGATCGCTACGGGAAGGTAATTGATGCAGGAGGGGATTAAGGGGAGGGCTCATAAACCGGTTTTTTGTCTTAGGTCTGTTAATCCAAATCATGGAAAACACTACTTATCTTTTCTCTGTCTCCCACCCCCTAAAAAATGGCGTTCCACCGTCAACCTAAGTTCACTCTTTTTGGTATCCCAATTCAAAAGTTCTCGTGTACTTTTTGTGTTTACAACAAGATCTCTATGTAAGTGTTGACATCAAATTCCTTACGGCAGAGCCCGCTCTTGATGTAGAGGAAGGACGGTTTCCTCAGCTAATTCAGAATCCCTTCTTCCGGGAAAAGAAGAAAAACCATAGCTGTTACGCTTCCTGTTGAGTACACAATTATTTTCAACGTTGATCCGTAACAACCCTCAGACCTGAATCGCCTCGCTACAACTATGGTTAAGAGTTCCAATTTTGACTCTAGTTAAGGCGAGTAAAGAGCTCAATCGGGTTGGATATAGGCCTTGCTCCCAACTTCCCGGTCTCTCGTAAGAGATCCATGGTGTACTTTCTCTTGGAAATGAATATACCAGACTTGGAACGAGCTACCTCTATTCCCAAGAAAGACTTCATAGTACCTAATTCTTACTGCTTGTTCATTCCGGGTATGCGCAATCAGTACGATTGATTTCCTTTATCCCTAGTACGCAAGGTACTTTCATTCGGATATTCGCTAAGGTACATAGGCCAGAAAGCCAAGAGGAACGCAAGTGGGTAGGTAGAAAATACCTAGGGGCGCGAGACAAAAGCACACTTGACCTCAAGAATGCAGCCATAAACCTCGATTCAGCCCCTCTATCGTGAATAGGGTGAGGTAAGCGGCTCGGTAAGCCTCTCGCTATTTTTTAAACCCTTGGAAAGACGGATAGACCAGACCCACTACTGAGATGGACTGACAGAGAGGCTACGGTAGTACTCTTAGAGTCTGAAGCATCCCGGATGAAATCCACACTTTGATACCTGAAATTTTGTAACGAGTAGATACTTCCGGAGGAGCATAATTGATTAGAGAGCTCGGGTCCAGAGCAAACAAAGGGCTAGCCACTTGACAGAGAAGACAGAGCGGAACTAAACCAAGTGAGTAATGAGAGGACGAGCTAGCTACGATTCACTAAAGTGAAAGGTCATTTCAATCGACTTAGCTAAAGACTACGAAAGTCCGACTCAAGCGAGTGAGTGAAAGGCGTGGCAAGAGAGCGAGTTCGACTCACGAACGATCGATCCGCAAGTGAACGTTGCCTCGCTTTCTTGTATTAGCGGAATGGGTTAGCATAATAGCATCGTAAATCTCGCGATCCATCACCTTATCAAGCCAAAGAATAGGTCTCATATCACACAGCATTTTTGGTACCATGCGCATGCGGACTTCCATCTCATCATATTGGAAAGCCGCACTCGTCTCTGGTGTATAGGAAAGGAAGTAGTTTGCTTCACATACATCCTTCCCGACCATCCGGCTTTGTCAGCGGTACCATGGGTGGAAGAAAAATTTCTTATCAAAAGAACGGGTGGCGTGACGCGGTCCGAATAATAATAAGTCAATGAATCAGAGGTCATTTCACTACTAAATAGGAAAAGTCCCACTCGGCATCTATAAGTCGAGGTATTAGGCATGATTTATTGTATCTGGAACAATCGATTAAACATTTGTCATAGTCTTCCAGTCACTCAAGATGCCTCTGCAAGCACATATAAAATGATTTCTTTATTGCTAAACCAGAAGATGGCTCTGCAAACAAAGATTATTCCTCCGTCTTCAAAGATCTCTTAGACCGATCTAGAATGCCGTCCCGCGTGCCCCTTTAGGTCCCATGCTTAATTGGCTTCGGTGGTTTCTTAATCCTTGGATTTGGAATGGACCTGGCCAACAAGTGTGGGATAGCCGTTATGCTAGGCTTCCCCGCCATGTCGATGAGCGCCCCGACCACTGCTGGGGGTGGCGTAGCATAAGTTGTTTCCTGTGAAGGTGAGCGGTTCTCGAGGATCTGCCATT
This sequence comes from Iris macrosiphon, assembly GCA_036927795.1. Classification (NCBI taxonomy): domain Eukaryota; kingdom Viridiplantae; phylum Streptophyta; class Magnoliopsida; order Asparagales; family Iridaceae; genus Iris; species Iris macrosiphon. The sequence goes on from JAYESA010000015.1 coordinate 157,514,072, forward strand.
GTGTCACTTTTCTAAGGAAATTTAGAAGCTAGGTCGGGTAAGGCGCTTGATGAGAGACCAAGTAAAGCAGTAAGAAAACTTCTCTTTGCGGTAGAGATAGTAAGCGAGGCAGGTAAACGGTTCCAAATATTTGTAGCAATGAAATACTATTGTTCCTTCCCCGATATGATATATGTATATGAGAAATGACAAATATCTATGTGGCATAGTCAGAGGGATTGGTGTGGACCTAAAAGGGCTTGGAGAAGATGGATAGTAGTAGAAAGGTTCAGGCTCCTTCATGACGGCCTCTTTGAATCCTCGAAAGCTTTTTCCCTCGATTGTCTTATCCAAGTGCCCCTATTACTTGCTTGGTAGTCTTAAGAAAGGTTCGGGTGGGGCGTTCTATTTCTTTAGAATAAGGAAGAGAAATGGATGATAATTCTTCTCTTTATGCTAATAGAAGAGCGAATCCAATACACATCAGAATTCTCAGAAAATGCATCAAGTACTTGAGGAATTTGGGGATGTTGACCTTCTAAGAACTACCTCTTAAGGGAGTTGGTCCAATCCTAGGTTCTGTGCCGGAAAGAAAGTCCAAGAAATGACCAAGTAAGAAAGTCTCATGCAATTTGATATAAGAATCTCCTTAACCGTCTTTTTTCGACATAATTCAGTTTGCATCTAGGCTTAGTTCTTAGCCATTTATTTTGTTCAAGACCTCATTGAGGAGGGTCATATCCTACTTGATGGGAATTCTACCCAACTCTCAACATCTACCGCTGCTCCATCAAACCCGAATCTGAACATGGTTTACGAACCCACTTGCTGACCATGTTCAGAGAGAGGGCAAGGCTCCCATGGAGAGTCTCAAGCATGCCATAACAAGAACAAGCTAGCGTTAATCAGACTTCTCATCCTTATGGTGCAGTGCCACCAACTTTGACAAGCCAAAACCAACCACTTTGACTGGTCCGACATGACATCAACAAGCACCGATTTCTTTCATAAGGTAGTCAGGTTGAGGAGGAGTTAATGGTCAATAGAAGGAGCGCCCGAAATTTTCTTTTGAGCAAGAGGATGGAGCACAGTGGTAGGACTCTCCTTTTCTATACCTATCGTCTGTACTTCAATTCAAGTTCCGTCTTTTTCTACCCGTCTCTTATCTGTTAGTAGTCTAACTAAGAATCTTGACTTGGTTTTTGACCCACAGATTCTATTTTTCCGGACTGGAAAAGGAGTCGGATTGGTGGAGGTCGTGAGGCGACCGAAGGGTCGTGCCGGGAGGTAATAGAAGGGAAGACCAAAAAAAAAGTTTGCATTCCGAATTCTGATCTAGAAGGACTTTTTAAGCAACTTTCCTTTCCAGCATAGTTTGGATCTGAGTGCCTATCCTTCATTCATCTGAATCCAAGCCCTATGGCTTCCTTTTTTGTTTTGTACAAATAGAATCCTTTAATTGAGTGGTTGCTGTCCCTCTTTTTTACCCCCAACAAAAGTACATCATAATCGAGTCAATTCCATTTTTGAACTAGGTGATCCCCATTAACATTCCGTCCGATCGTTGTGAAAGATGGTTAAGTTGTGAAAACTGTCACCGGCAAAGTGGCCATATCTCTCTGATCGCTTCCCTGTAATCTCCAAATAGAAAAGCTTTGGGATTTTTGGGTGAAGGTATGGCACATGAGGGTTGCTCATCGATGAATTTTGATTCTCTTTCGCGCTTTTGAAAGGGCGGTTGTTGTTGGTTGCTTTGACTTGGATTAGAAGAAGAATGTGATTTGTAAGTGATCTCCCATCTCTCCTGATTATTAGCTATCTCTTTCTTATATTTCCGGAGGGGTATGCAAGCATACTGCAGGGCGGATACAGTCTAGCTTTTTACGTTTTCCACGGGGAAAGAAATATTTTCGGGTATGTGCATGACCTTGCGCACATAGCAGCTCTCAGCCCCTATAACGGGCGACTTTCCTTTTAGTTGATCATGATGTCGTCCTCCTCGTCATAGTCCTCCTAGAGGGCTGTTGAAAGCTCCAGTAAATACTGGGTTATTTGATCTTTCATAAAGAGAGGCCTTGCTTGTCACGCTTTTCCTTCGCTGCTTTTTCCTTGATTCCTCTTCCTTTTTTATCGGGCATATAGAGAGGTTGGTGATGACGGAATTCCTCGTGGGTACGAAAGAGGGCTATTCTTCGCATCTAGAAATAAAGGAGAACAAAGTGAGGCGACCGTTAGGGAGCTAATAGAAGGAAGGTTCCTTGTTACTAATCCGAATCTGAGGAGGCATCCATAATATAAGAATCGGACTAAGAAAGGCCTAGCGCTTAGTCATCTCCTGTAAAAGAGATTTCACCCACACCACCGGACCTTCTTGTACCTGCACCTGCGTATATCAAGATCCTCTCTATAAAGATCTATATCCATATCTTATTGAGCGGGATCCTGATCAAGCCCCTAGTGATCCAGATCTATATCCAGGGATCCAAATCCAGTTATCCTTTCTTACAAAATGTAAATAAGCAACCACCGCTTTATGGATTTCGTAGATCCTGCTAAAACATATTCCACTCTGGCTTTCCCACTGCCACCCCGCCTAGCGTCCCTACCTGTTCCAACAAATGATCAATATTTTGATGTGTTTAGATAAATCAGAAATACCTCCAGTTAGGGAGGCAGGATGTCATGCTGATTTTACCCAAATAATATATTTTTCCTTCATAACTAGGGTAAGCCACCATCTCTTATCATTCTCCATATCCCTTACCTAAAACCTCATGAAAACATATCTGTATAGGCATTAACCTGCATGACATGACACTCTTTATCTTATACATGTTTATTACTATAAAGATTGATGAGTTTGTATTTCCATCAAGTGTGAGACATAAATGCAGCGCAGGCTCTACAGGTCTTACCTAATTTGGATGAACTCATAAATAAACAACTGAGATTGTGGAAGCTTAATGATGAAAAGGATAACTATTAAAATCCATCACAAGATACCCTAACAGATAAAAAAAAGGAATACACAATTGAATTCAAGGTTGGGTTTGAGTTTATCAAAAATTCCAAAGTTGATCCACTGTGAAATGCTGATGTCGATCTTGGACTAATTACATTTTAGGAATAAGGGTGTCTCTGTTTGCCGTTATGTAGGCAGGGAAAAGAGGAGCTGCTGATCTCACACGAGGAGATGGAGAAGGTTTTGTTCAGTTTCTGCAACCAGAGAGGGTGAAGATGTTCTTTAGGGCCTGTTAGGGCGGATGTTAGGAAGCAGGAGGCCACTTTGGCTTTTGTTCGTAGACTGCAGCAGCGGCAGCAGGTGTCAGAATGACATGGCAGGTTGACTTGGGCAGTCTGGCACAGCTTCAGGCAAGTTGCACAATATTTGGATTTAGGAAAAAAATGGATCTAGCCTGCAATTCTGTGATTAGAAGCAAGGAGGAGGGTGTTTGGGCAAAGGATAACAACACAATAAATTTGGGGGAATGATAAGGAGGGAAAAAGGAAACTAATTTAGTAATGGATCCAACACCAAAGTCAATTATTTCTCCAAATTGTCCTCTTCCCAAATAGTTTAGATTAGAAATGCTTATATAGCCAAAATGCACTATGTTTCTAGATACGAGCAAATAAAAAGCAGATCACAATAGTTATCTAACTCAACAACTAAATAGAAACAAATAACTAAAAAATCTGAATTTTTTAGCTAAATAACCATAATAGACTAACCAGCTGAACCTGAGCTGAACTTGAGTTCGAACTGGATCCAATGTCTAAATCATCCTTCATCACACATACACACATTCTACATATCACATTTATGACTTTAATAGTTTAATTACGTGAAATACCAAAATAATGTGCAATTATGTTTTGTTTTTCCCCATGGAAAGAAGTTGTGGATTGGATAATATAGCTAATTTACCAGCAGTTAAGTACATAACAGGGCACAGCTTTCAATGCAACCCCTGGCTTGTTATGTGATTCTAAAGAAGAAGTTTTGTTACTGCCCTATAAGTATATGTGAAACTATTGAAAGTCATCGAAATCACATCTGTTGGGCAAGGCAGCTATTGTTACTTCACTCATCAGAAACCAATAACTCCAGTCTGAACAAAGTAGTCATTTTTGCAACAATCACAAGACCTTTTTAAAAGTTCCTCAGAATAAAATCTTGAACCCCCATTAATAAAATAAAAGTGAATTCTGTTTGAAAACAAGGTTGTTGCTTGCAAACTATCAAATTAATGCCAGCAATGTCCATTTGGATTTTCGATCTGTGGAAAAGAATCAACATGAACATCTTACTATGAAAAAGTTTTGCAGTATTCGATCCTTAACTTGCTATCTTAACTTTCCTTAACATGCACATCTTAAAATGAACATTTTGCTATATTATGCAATATTAGATCATTGATTTGCAAGTTAAGCAAAACTTTTACTAATATTTCCATTCTAGTGAATTTGTTCTGTCAAATATTTTAATATGCCAAAGATGCTAGTCATTATCATCGAGAATTTTTAGATATCTTTTATTTTGAGAGAAGAATATACTGTCTGCCTTTGGACTCTCTTCTAAATAGTGTAGTCATCTTATAATATGAATTGAGGCAAACTTCTCTTTGAATTTGAGAGAAGAGGCTCTTGTGGAATTTTTTAGAGGCATTCTAGTAGAGATTGATTGAGGAAGGGTTCAAACCCTTCAATATTTCGAAGGATGGTTTGCCTTGGGATCAGTAGAAGTGGAAATTGCTTCAAGTTAGGGTTAGGGTCGATGATAAGCTGAATCAATATATATGCCTGTATTTTGGTATTATTATGTCAAGCATCCTCTACTTGGCTCAATACCAATTATCTTAATTAGGGTAGTTAAACGGGCTGGAGGTAATAGCAGAATAATTGTGTGCGCTGGTGGACCTAATACTATACTCCATCAGTCCCTCATTCTTTTAGTCACCCAAATCTTGTGAGTTGGGTTTAGAACGTCGCGAGATAGTTCGGTTCCTATCTACCATTGGTGTTAAAGGGAGAACTGCGAGGAGCCAACAAAGAAAGTACGTAGAACTTCGGAAAGAATGCCGCTTTCTCTGGAGTGTTGTCACACAGCTGCCCGACTAGAAGTCCGGTGCCGGTCTCAATGACAAGAGCTCTTTAACTCACTGGCGAGCGTAGTGAGTCGAACTGTCGCTCGCCTCACTTTTCTTTCAGAACCTTCATTTCACCGTTATAAAATGCATTTTCCGCCATGAGCGAGACGAAGAGGCAGTTCGAGGTAAGTTATAGGAAAGGAGCCGGCAGCCAAGATAAGATCCTATTGCACCCAGCAGAGCAGATCAGGTAGTTATGTACACTTTTTTTGTCTTCTGCAGTATGCAGCAGTGGTTCAAACAACTCTCTTTAGTTTCTTTCGATGCATTTCATATCTTTTTTTACTCTTATGTTAATATATTGCGTGCATGGTTGCACCTTTTGTGCTCACACTTTTGGTATTGAACTTTTAACAGTTTTAGTAGTAATTTTATTCGACCCCATTTTTTGTGCATAGACTATCACCTAGTTTGGTGACATGGTAATGAGATTAGACTTGTCTCGCAGTAGTGCATATGACCTCTAGACTTTAGTAGCTTATTGGAATACGATGTAGACTGATCTCTCTCAAGTTATATATTGTGGTTTATCTGTTGTGGTGTGTGTAATCTTGCCAGGTTATATGATGCCAAGATATGCTTCCTTATCCTTGGTTATTCACAGATCGTGCGCTCATCCAAGCGGATAGTTTAGGGGGAGCTTTGTACACAAAGATTCTTGGTTGAACATGGATCCATACCAACTTATGCTACATTTAAAGCTTATAGCATATGATACCACTTGTTGGACGCTGCCTATCAGACCAGTGCTCTGATACCACTTGTTGGGCGCGTAAAAGCGTTTGCTAACGACCACATGAGATAATCAATCCCGTATAACAAACACCAAGCTTTGCCATGCGTTGCACTTTCTATACCACTGAGATCCTGCCGATATCAATGACAAGGCCAAGACTGAAGTCCCTGACGATTAACCTCACCGTGAGTCTTGGCTGCATGTCCTCGACTTCCGTCTTCCACTGGAACGTACTACCGTTCCGATGAGCTTCTTCACCTTTGGTTGGCCCAACCAAGCAAACGGTATGGTTCCCTTGAGACTCGAACTCATGAACCAGTCCACCTTTGTGTTCGACATTGAAGCTCTTCCGTACAAGTGCATCATTGAGCAGAACATCATGTACTGTGCACGCCATCGATGACGTACAACTCTTCCGAAACTGTGTAAATGGAATGCACCTGCCTCTGATTGAGTTTGCTGTACACCTTGATCTCCTCCCTGGCTTCGAACTGCTGAAATCGATGTCGCTCTGTGAAGTTTTGGCAAATCACCCGTCGCTAAAATCGGATCCGTGGAACACCCCCCACCTGGAAATCGACAACTGTCATGGGGTCGACAGACTGACCCTCAATCTTGGCTCATCACCATTCGTCGCATTGTCTCGACGAACGAAAACCTCCGTAATCCTCAAAAGTATCTCGAAGACCTTCAACAAGCTTTCGACGATTCACTAACTCCTGTTGAATAACCCTCGTGTCTCCATCCGGTGTTTGTGGCCTGCCTGTACGACTCAGCGTCTTGAGCCTGTACATGTCATTACACAAATCACCTCGAGCCAGTTGTTGGGAACCCTTTGTAAGCATCCAATCTTTGTCCGCAAATAAACCGCGACAACCATCATTCGTCAACCTCTCTATCGAAATCAAGTTGTAGTGCAAACTCGGTACATGTCGCACACCCTTGAGAACGAGCTTTTTACCGAGCTCCTGTCAAGTGCACATCACCGATGTCTAAAACTGCAACCGTCCTCTTGTTGTCCATCTTCACATGTCCAAACCTGTCGTCGTGATATGACGTGAAGATCCTTCTATATGGAGTGGCAAGATACGATGCCCCCGTGTCCATGACTCAATTGTCATCATGACACATGCCAAAATGTTCCTTTGAGTTTCATGCAGTTCCTCTTGATATGACCCCTTTCGTCACAGTGATAGCAGTCCTCCTTGCGGTCCACAGTCGCAAGATTTCAAGAATTTTTCCTGTCCTTGCCTGTGACTTGAGTCTTTCCTTCCCGTAGGAAGCCACCAGAGCGGACTCCTGCAACAATTCCATTTTCTTATGTCGTACCTTCTCATTTAACAAGCTGCTTTTGACTGCCTTCATCGTGACAACTTCTTCCGGAGCGGAGTTGTTCACCGACACCATCAACGTCTTTCAGCTTTCCGACAGAGAACTCAAAAGCAGCAGGGCCTGAAGCTCATCCTCAATCACCATTTTCATCGCAGACAACTGACTAATGATGTCCTGAGTCTCGTTCAGATGTTGTGCCACTGGTGCATCCTCCGTGTACTTCGAGTTGACGAGTTGGCGAATAAGAAACGTCTTGTTGCCAGCCGACTTCCTTTCGTACAACGAATGCAGCTTCTCCCACAATGCTTTTGCCGAACTCTTCATGGACACGTGGTGAAACACCGAATCGTCCAGCCATTGGTGGGTGAATCCAACAGCCTTCCGATCTAGTCATTTTCAGTCATCAGCACCTTTGTCCGTCGGCTTGGCGCTTTCGCTCTCCAACGGGTCATGCAAGTCATTGCACCAGAGTAGAACTCCATCCTTGGCTTCCAAATTGTCCAGTTCTCCCATGTGAGGGTGATCATACGAGTCTTCATCTGCTCCGTAGACATAGTTGCCAGAACCAAAACCAATAGTTCTAATACTATTTGTTGGTATCAGACTATCATATCAGGGCTCTGATACCACTTGTTGGATGCGCGGAAGCGTATGCCAACCATCACATGAGATAACCAATCTCGTCTAACGAACACTAAACACAAATAAATACAAGTATATGGCGGTGACTATGTCACCTGGACAAATTTTAACCTTTATAACTCAGATAAAATTACAAGATTGATAGTAATTGAACCATGTGCTCTAATAGGTTCAACTCCCTCATCACTCTCAAGAAGAAATATAGAAGATTACAATTGAAACCACTCACCAACCCCGTAGCAATTTTCCTGAGCGAAGTCGACGACTCCTCAATCAGATCCCTTTCTTTCTTTTGTCTTTGATGATGAAGTCTTAAGAGCAAAATACGGACTTTCTCTTAGATTTTCTGTAGATGAGCACCCTGAATCTCCAACTTGTGCTATATTCTTTGTGTCTTCACCCTCAACCCATATATATATATATATATGCTGAAAAAAATCCTATTCTAGGTCATAATATGATTTCCTAAATAGGAAACTCTAAAATAGCTACTCCAATTCCAAATTGGACTCCAACAATATGTCATAATAGGAAGTCCTAAATAGGAAGTCCTATAATAGAAATTCTATTATACCTAAAACAACTACTTCTAATCAAGACTGGACTCTTAAACACTTTTCTATATAGTGATCTTTGTAACTATGTAGGCTCAATTGCACTGGCTTTGGTTTGGACTTATTTATACAAATCCCAATTTCCTTAGAATTACCCAACTATGTACTTTTCATGCGTAATTCTTTGTCATCCTTCATATAGAGCCCTGCTTCCTCACTCCCTTAAACTCTGTACCTTATTTTTCTTGCATTTGTTGTCAGTAAACAGGTTTCCAAAATTTCATGAGATATTTTGCCCTTTAATGATCTTTATGTCATATTCTTCTTGTCCTTTATTGGGATAATAATGGGAAACCTCTTCTTTTTAGGTTTGACTTTTCAGCCATGTGCAACGGTGAGGCGGAACAGGAACATAGCGAAGAAAAGATGAAGGTCCAGGTATAAATTCTTTTTGGACTTTCACGTATATCATATGGGTGGTTTTGGATGAAGATTCATATAATTTGATAATTTTAGGTGGTGTCAAAACTTCATTCTATACTGCGCCCTTTTCTCCTAAGGAGGATGAAGGAAGATGTTGAGCAGAATCTTCCAAAGAAGAAAGAGATAATTTTGTATGCTAATATGACTCCTCATCAGAAGACTATTCGGGAGCATTTAGTCAATAAAACACTTGAGAACCATTTAGAGGAGACAATATCTTGGGGTAAGAAATTACATCCGACAGATATGACAATTTTCTAAAGAGGAAGTTAAACATGTCTACTAGTACTAGTACAAATGTTGTGGTTGGTGTTCTTGTGCAATAATATTATTATGTTAACTTTTGTTGGTTTCTATTGTGCGTTTTGTGGTAACATTCGTATCACAAACAGGTTTTGTGAGACCGGGCATGAGAAGACAGCTGAATAATTTGGTTATACAACTCAGGAAGAACTGTAACCATCCTGATCTCCTAGAGTCTGCATATGACGTAACAAGTTTGTCTTCTTCTCACTACATGACTTGTATATCATCAAATATGCTGGATTAGGATTTATATTGCTTGTTGTTCTGTAGGTCTCTATCCTCCAATAGAAAAGATAATGGAACAATGTGGGAAATTTCAGTTGCTAGATCGACTAGTGACTTTGCTGCTTGAGCGGAAGCACAAGGTGCGTTTCTTTTATATTTTATTTAAAGGTGGTTGTCTTTGTATAAACAACCAAATTTGGATAAATTTTCAGGTTCTTATTTTCTCTCAATGGACTAGAGTTTTGGACATCATTGAATACTACTTCGGTGAGAAAAACATGGATGTTTGCAGACTTGATGGTAATGTTAAACTTGATGAAAGGAGGAGACAGGTTCGTATTGGCATATTTCCTTCACATCCCGAGTGGTCTTTGTAATGACGTTATTGGTTATTCACAATATTTCTATTGTTCTATATATATACATTGAAACTGCTATGTCTACATCTTAGTTCCTGGCTTAGACGGGTATTTCTTATTACATCAATCATCATCTCGAAGTGTACTCTGGGTTTAGTTCTCTACACTGAGGCCATGTTGATTTGCGGAATCAAGGTCTTGGGAAAGGAAAGTCGTTCATTTCCTTTGTTTGGATGCCAAAGGAATGAGCAGGAAAGGAAATTACTTCCCAAGGGAAAGGGAAATAGGGGGGGGGGGGGGGGGGGGGATGGTTTCCCCACTCACTCCATGGATTTACTTTCCCACCCCAATTATTCACTTTCCCTTCCAATTTAGCGAGCTTTTTCAAACACCGGAAAGAAAAATTAATAGAAATTGCAATTTCCCAAAGGAAAGGAAAGAGCAAAGAATTGATTTCCTTTCCGCGAACTATATTCTCGATTACTGTGTTTGATGCAACCTTCTCGATCCACCTCCCGGGCTAATCTCCATCACACTCTACTCTTGCTAACCGTCGGTGCAATGTTCCTCGTCTAGGTAGACCGCTCCTCTGGATCCGACTCTCAATTAGTCGCAACATGAATATTCCGGTTCATCCCCTTTAATACTTAAGCACATATATATTGCTCATTGTGCCTCAATGGATATTCTATGTATCCATCTGTGCAATCCTAATAGTCTATCCATCCATCTATGCCACAATGAACAAGTTATATTTTGCCCATTCAGCTGATGATCGATGCGGCTCATCCTAATAGACAGCCTTGATTGACTAACCCTTGCATAAATAATTTTCAAAGTCAAAGTGGAATGGATATTGGATAGTGCTAACACATTGTGCTTAATGTCATGAACTGGAAATTCAGTTTGACCAAGTTATGTTTAACTGGTAAAGACAGGTGATGCAATTTTGGCTTTTCGTCATGTATGGTATATATATATATATATTTTTCGATATTAATCTGGGTAAGTATCATTCAGGAATAACCTGGCCAGTACTCAACCAAATATATTAATAACATAACCAGATATACTATTACAACTTTCATGTATGGTATATCTGATCAATATGACTGTTTTCTTTTGTCATATTGATTCTTTTGACTGGTTTGGTTTTGCATTCCACAACATTAATTTAGTTTTTGATACTTCCGTATTTGCTTTTCCCACTCCAGCTAGATCCATGATGTTCAGCATGCATATAATTTATTATGTGCTTGACTTTATTGTTTTGTTTCTGAAGTGTGATATATTGTTCACTGAGTAGAATATGTTTGATACAGTTGGACATTTTTCTTATAGTTGAACTCGACTGTCTTATGAATTGTATCAATTATAATATCCTTATATTTAAAATGTTCTTACTTCTTACTCTTATGCTTAATATATGTCCTTATACATAGTATGCTTAAGGTGAAAAAAAGTTCGCCTTTAGTCATGTGTTGATGTTGCTTACAATTCCATTGAGCAGATAGACGAATTCAATGACTTGAACAGTAGTTTTAGTATATTCCTTCTCAGCACTCGGGCTGGTGGGCTGGGTATTAACCTCACTGCTGCTGATACATGTATCATATATGACAGTGATTGGGTAAGGCAAATTTTTAGATATGTACAGTTATATTATTTGAGGAAAATTTTGAGTAGTACTAAATTAAGAAGAAATCCAGAATCCTCAAATGGATCTGCAGGCAATGGATCGATGCCATAGGATTGGGCAAACACGGCCAGTGCATGTGTATAGGCTTGCTACATCCCATTCTGTAGAGGTAAGAAGCGCATGAATCTTTTAATTTTTAAATCATTATCTCTATCAAGGTGTATAATCCTTCTTGTTTCCAGGGGCGTATAATGAAGAGAGCTTTTGGAAAGTTGAAGTTGGAGCATGTTGTTATTGGACAAGGACAGTTTCATCAAGATAAGGCGAAACCAAATACTCTAGAGGTCTGTGTTATTTAGTCAGCTTTCTTCAATCATATAAGGTTTGATAATATGAGTTGCTTTCTCGTCCAATTAATAGTAAGCTGGAAAGGTTGCCAGTGACAAATTTGTTATTTTCTTTTTGCTGGGAACCAAATTTTCATTGTTATGTTTTTAGTTTGTAAGATCTTTATGTTGTGCTGAAAAAATCCATTGCATTTTTTCATTATTGTATTAAGAGAGTATTAAATGGGTCTCATTTCTATTTTGCTTTTAATGGTTTCAAGCAAGGTTTATGGTATCCGTATCGTATTGGTTTGGGCATGTAATATCCAATACTAACCTGTGCCATTATTGGCCGATACCGAAAATAGGGTTGACCGATTCTAAAATTTGGGCTCTATTTCTCACTCTGATAGCAAAGATTTTTTTAAAGGGAGAAAGTGTGGCAAAAGGTTATCTACAAGCCTACAATTTGTCGATAAACTTGTATCTACACAAAGTAACCATTATCATTTGTTAAAGTTGTATACAAAGCCTTTAACCCAATTCTTCGGGGTTAGTTGTTTGAATCCTCTTATTCCATTTGGCTTTGTTATTATCTTATCTTGTCCTCTGCAACACCTATCAACAACCATATTATTCTTTAACACTTCAATCCATGTTCATCTAGTCCTAGTGGCTCCATTAACTATTATATTATCGCTCCTTACGGGAGCATCTATAATAGATCTTCATTCCACATGTTCGAAACGCCTCAGACGATTTTCTCTCATTTGTCCTCAATTGGCACCACTTCTAACTTTTCATAAATGCACTCATTTTTCATCCTCATTTATCCAGCTTAGCATTCTCATTTCGGTCATAGTGTCCTAGATATGTTTCTTAGTTGCATAACATTCCGACCATGGTAGTCAAAGGTGTGTCTTGGGTGTGCCTCGTAGAAATGTGCAACTTCATCTCGCACCTCTCTAGACGAGACGTCTTTTTCCGGACGGACCAAGCCGCGTCTTTCAGTAAGGCACAACCAAGAAAAAGGCAAAAGTGCGCCTTATGGGCTTTTAATACAAAAAACTTTGAGGCAGAAATATGGCTATTACTTCATACAAGTGGGAGGTTGTCCTTTCCACGGTTGTCAAAGTTGGTTATAATTGAACTAGAAAAACTAAAATATACTAAAAGCGTGGTAGGGAGAATACAAACTCTTGTTAGTTATGTTGACTGCTGCTCTGTTAATTCACTTGGTTATGTCTTAACATGTTTTTGTCTGTTTTAATATGTTATTTGGTTTTATTTCTTACATTACTAATTTATTTATTTATTTATTTATTTATGTATATTATTATTATTATTATTTATTTATTTTTGTACCTCGTTTCACTTGGGCGTGTGCCTTAAGTGCATCTAGTGCCTCAGACAATATGGACCTTTGTGCCTCGAGTGTGTCTTGGGCCTTTGACTACCTTGACTCTGACGCATAAAGCATGGCTCGTCTTATACTACCATGCCCTTTTTTTTTGGCTACTTGCTATCATGAAATATTGTCACTTAAATGCCATGTACTATCTTATTTTTGTCACTTAAATATTCTAGAAGCATTGTTCCATTTCATATGTTTTAATTCTATGCACAACATCCTTCTCTCTCTCTCTATCATGACGATTCATTGATCCTAAATACACCTATCACTCTTAGGTATCTTTTGTCCATCTATATGGACTCTCCTTTATTTTTCTTTGACTTTTGGTTGTATATTTCATATTCTGTTTTTCACTTTTTCATTCTACTAATTTTCAAGTGCGGCATTTATAAGAGAAAATGTGTAATGAGCAGTTGATGTGATTATGAAATAATCCTATTTCCGATGATTTTGGAATCCCAAATGACTAACATGACTTGGAAACCACCTTGCTGAATCACAGACGACTAACACTAGTTTTGGAATGGAAAAGTCACTCGAGAGAAGCCGCACAATAGTTTGCATTAGTTCCTTTTTATGAAAGGAACTTTGGATGTTTGACGAAATGTTGTTTCCATTCCGTTTCCAAATCTGGATTGACTTAACCCCCCTTGGTAGCTATTATCATCTTGCATTATGGTTGTCATGACTAGGCTTGCTTTGGACTTTTTTCTTCTAATTTTTTTTCCTTTTAGAGATCTAAGCCATAGCTTTTTGTCATTAACAGGTTCTGAACCCAAGTCCTTTTACACATGAATGCGGTGTCGTGATACCTTACCACCATTTCTTACTGTGGCACTGGTGGTTATTTATACTTGGTGGGTTCAGAGGACGAATTAGGACACGATAGTTTCAGAGCTTTAGACAACTAAAGAAGATGATATTCTGTTAGAAGATATTAATCTGAGAACACTGAAAACCTCGATATATATGGGTAATTGTGATGTATTGGTGGTCTATAGGTGAATATGCACGGTAGAGTATCGGGTCATCAATATACTTGTCTCTGTAAATTTGATTATTGATTTAGGAACAGTGGTCGTTCACCCATTTCCTTCCTGTATTGTTAATGAACTATTGCTAATTCCTGCTTTGCAATTATTTATGGTAATTTGTCTGTGTGGAAGGCTATGTTGGTGAGGAAAATGCATAACCACCATGTTGTTGCCTTATATTGTTTTGTTTAGGGGTACTTCTTGTCTCCTCTTTAATTTTAGATAACATCAGTGGCACCTGATCATTTCTTTATTTATACAGGATGCAGAATTGTTGGCACTGCTTCGAAATGAAGAGTACGACGAAGATAAGCCGACCCAAACTACCATTTCTGATGAAGATCTACTGAGAGTATTGGATCGCTCAGACTTGGTTGATGCTTCAGTTCCTCCTCTTCCACTTCGAGGACCTGGGTGGGAAGTGGTCTTGCCAGCTAAGAGTGGCGGCGGCGTTCTTTCAGCTCTCAGCCACTGATCACAAATGGTTGATATTCTGTTTTAACAATGGCAATCCATGGTTTTGGGTTTCCCATGGATTTTTTCCGTACATGGACGGACGGACGGACAGGCGTTTGCCTCTTTATTTTGTATTTTGCTATGCGAGAAGTGTAGTCGCATGCCATGATGCTCACAGAGCAGTAGTGTAAGGAGAAAGGGGTGCATGTGGGATTGGCTTTATTGCTTTTTCTCAACCATTTAAGTTCTTAAGAAGCTGTAGTTGCAATCAGTTGATGCAAATGTTACTGAAAACTTGTGGGAAATACTAAACTGTCTTTTGCACTAGGATTGTGTCAGATCCGTGAGATTGTGCATCAAATGAGCTCCTGAAAATTGATAGATAATTGGGTTTGTTTCCATCATCATTGATGTCATTTTCAATCTCATTGTCAATAAGCTAAAGCTGAATAGAACTGGGCAAATGGTGGATATAAATGCTTTAGGTTTGATTACAAAATTAAGCAATATGACTCGTATTTACCGGCTAATCTGATAAAGTAGGTTCTTTTACGGCTCATCTCAGCTGCTTCTGGTTTTTTGCAAATTTTTTTTTCTATCAAAACTATAGTTTTTCCCATAATATCTACTCATTATTTATATTCATCTGGATGTGCGCCAATCTTTACTATAATGTAAAATTCCTGAAGCATGCTGTGTACGTTGTAATGAATGAAATGTGACTGCCTGACAAACATAAATTGCAAAATTTTTAAACCTTATATATACTATGTAATTTGAAATCCTTATCAAGTTTCAACTTAGAATTGCTCTCCTCCCAACTTACTTACATATCGATCCCTTCTCGAACAGATAAAGTTTGCCTTTCCTCCCAACTAACTTACATACCGTTCCCTTCTCGAACATAAAGTTTGGCTTGATCACGTACGTCCTTGGAGCTTATGAGATAGATGTTGCCAAGGTAGAGGTGGTTGGTGGATTATGCGCAAACCACGCTTTCTGCGCATATGCGTGCAGCAGTACAGTCGTAATTGCTCCCGCCCGCGTAAGCCAGCAGCGTAACGGTCCATGCGTGCATGAGTGTGCTACACACATTAGTGCAGCAGCGCATGCGAGCATACGCGTAAATAGTTGCTCATAGCCTGCGCAAAGCCTAGACATACGCCCGCGCATGCAACCACGCATAAAACGAGCGCACGGGCGTCATGCGACGATGCTGACATGCTAAGTGCAAAATGCGTTAACAAAGCGTCACTTTGCACCCTTGAGTCCGAGTCCAAGTCTCTAAGTCCCTTTGAGACTTAATTTCTAAATTTTTTTTTTCCAAGAGAATGACAAAAAACATAAATGCTTTATTTGAGGAGTTTAGCCTTAATCCTACTAGAAAAATATTTCATATAACCCTCCCTTGGGTCACTACCCCATGTGCATCTCTCAACACCCACATGGTATTATATTGAGATACCCACTTGGAGTATTTTTCAATGTGAGACTATCTTTCTAGTCTTGTAAGAGGGGAGCCTCTACAAGCCAAGAAAAACTCCAAAAATTCTCCACATATCTCAATATATGGATTGAGCATTCCCCACAGTGACTGTCCATTATGCATTAGGATATATGTCGTTTACGACTTGAATCTTTTTGCATGGACCAAATAATAGTATGATACAAGAATGGACTAAGTCTTGAATTATCTACCATGGCTGCAATTCTTTCCACTCATAAATAACATCAGCTGTACTTCAGGTTGCACATTAAAGGCCCTGTGCACGCCTGGTTTTGGTGTATATATTTTGGGCGTCTACAAGTTTATCCTCAAAAGACGGCCTATATTTCTTTTCAGACACTCTAGGTGAGTTCTTTTAAAGAGTCCTGACATGAAGTCTTGCGCTTTCTTGCGGTGTTATGACGCTATGACATGGCCCAAAGTCGCGGTTACAACTCATCGTGGTGTCATACCACTGTAGCATGAGGACACCAGCCTAGTGCCATACTATCCAGCATTAAGCCTTGCGCTTCCTTGCGGTGTTACGCCGCTGTGACATGGCTCTCGTAGCCTAGACTTTACATCTTTTACCTCTTGGTAGTGTCATGCCACTGTAACATGAGGTCATCGACCTCTTTGTAGTGCTGCCTACCACTCTTTATTCTACAATATTAGGCTACCTGCCTATGTGCGGTGCTACACCGCTATGACATGGCTCACGAAGCCGAGGCTTTACCCTATCAAGGTACCTCATCGTGGTGTCTGTAGCGCCCCGTTCTCCCGGTGCGGAGATCGCAGCTAAGAAACACAAGTCGGTATCGTTCGATCGGGATAGATTGAATTAAGAACTCGTCCTCGTTATGGATTTGTTTCTTCGGAATCGATTCCCATATTCAGTGGACTGCGCCCCAAGGATCGGTTTAGCGGCAGAGTCAGGAGGGACCTCTCCGCTGCTATCTTTTATTGCCTCGGTTTTCGATGTCGCTTGTTGCTTTCGTGCTTTGAGTTGGTTTTGGGATTTGCTTGTTTTTCTTGAACGGTTTCGATGGTTTTCATTATTTTCGTTCATTGACTTGCACTTCTATTCCGAGATTTGGAAAGAGAGGAAGAAGGATTAATCGAGCTGTTCGTGTGCAGGTGAACGAGCAGTAGGCGGCTTGCGAGCGGAGTCGTGAAGCGCCTCTTTCCTTCTCCTTCCAATAATCTAAGTGAGTGGCTACCAACCCGATTAGCTAGTCCTGCTTCCAAGCTTCACAGCTAATCAATCTGCACTCTTCTTTGCCCCGATCAAACGATACCAAGTAATAATAAAAAGAAACCAAGATAAAAGAGAATAGACTTGGTTCTTATGCTTGTCAATCAAATATGTGAACTGTTATCATACTGTATGCTAGTTCGTTCATAACTGTTCTATAAATCGTGCTAAGTATGGAACACCTTGTATGCGCTAAACTATTCAATGAGGCTATGTTAAATGAATCATGCAATACCGACTGTCCCGTACTACTGTTTGCCTCAACTGCATGAACTGTTAACTTAGCAACGTACTGTTCGATCACGGACAACTTGTGCACAAGGTAACTGGTTCCTGCGGACGGTCGCTGGGGCACTGGCACCGATCCGGTCCGGGCGGAACCCTACTGTATAGTCAACTGTACTAGACGGAATGGCTTGTAGCACCACTGTACTTTCGCTGCAAACCATTCTCGTCTATGACTAGTGTCCTTAATGGCAACGCCAGTGATCTATTGTATATTTAAACCTGTTGCATACTAACTTGTGTCTTCGTTTCAGGGAAGGCATGGTAAGTATTGTGCAGGTAATTCAGACGGGCAGATAAAATCCACCGAACGGTGGCACGTTCATTTCAGTAAATTCAATATGCTGTTTACTTGTAAATGAACTAAGGCAAGATAGAAACCCATAAAATATGCATGCTTCACTAAACAACGTGTTGATTGGTATAGTCAGGCTAGCTCGCCTTCACCAGCATATTTCGATATGCTGACCCTCGTTGAAACAGGTTCTCCGCACTAAGGCGAACCGAGCGAGGAGCCGAAGTCGTCTTCCCGATCCAGTCCAGCTGTCGGCGCATCTTCACCGCGCCCTTGAAGCATTTTGAAGTTCGAAGCTGCAACTCTTCATACACAAATGCAGCTCCGTGGCAAAGCTATCCTCCAGCCTGGAGGTCTTTATCATTTTGAGTTTATAAAAGGATGTAATGTACAGGACTGCTATCTCATTTTGAGTCAACTCTTTTGTAAGCCGTTCGGCATATTAGCTGACTCGTTCAGGAGTTTGTAATAGATGTTCATTATCAATAAAGAGAACTTTTTCATGTTTCAAATCTATGTTTTAATTTATCTGCGTACTCTGAATATGTGCTTGCTATGGAAATCATTAAAGCCTTGTGCGGGCGCAAACCCAGGCCCGCACGGCGGTCACGATTCGGGGGACGCCTCAAACGATTCTACGGAATCGGGTCGTGACAGTGTCACCTTACTATAGCATGAATTCTTTACGCTCATTTGTAGTGCTGTGCTATCCGTGATTCCTGTAAAGCATGCTGGACATTCAAAATGTCCGAGAACTCAGTAAGGCGTCTAAGCCATCCTCCTATAAGACTTATTCTACACAAAAAATAAATAATAGACAACAGTGGTTCTAGGTCCGTAATCCCTTAACATCTTAAATGACTACCCACTGTTCCTAATATTGTTTCAGTCAATGATCATTCTTTGAACCAAAAGCTAGATACCTAGTAGATTTTTCTTTGAACTAATAGCATAAAATTTTATGGTAGAATTACAAAGACACAATATCATAATATCTTCAAGCCTATTTTTTATTGATGTGTCCTCAACCAACTAGCGCTTGAGACCTTTGGTGAACGGATCCGCTAGATTCTTCTAACTCCGAACATCAATCATGATAATGACTCAATCACTGCCCGGTGCTTAAGTCGCACAATCCTCTTCTTACTATTGAAGATATGATTTGATGGCACCGCTACAGTCGTCTGGTTGTCGTAGTAAATCAGTACTGCTGGAATCTGTGCACCAACCAATAGAAGATCATACATGAGCTTCGGAAGTCATTCTACTTCCACTGCTGCTGCCAGTACATAGAACTCAGATTCCATGGAGGAATGAGAGAGCATTATCTGCTTCTTTGACTTCCATGATAGCAGCTTCACCCATGGAGAAGACATATCCTCTTGTGGACCTTTCATTCTCAGCTTCTGAACACCAGCTTGCATCATTGAATCGTACCACTACTGTCGGATAACCACTGTAGTGCAGTGTATACTTCTGAATCCTCTTGAGATATTTCATCACTCTCTTCACAACTTTTCAGTGCTCAACACATGTATTGTTCGTGAACTGATTCAACATCCCCATGGCGAGAGCAATGTCTGGCCTTGTGGCAGTTGTTGCATACATCAAACTTTCGATGACGCTTGAGTACTTTAGCTGCCTGACACTTTTTCTTGGATTTGGCTTCAGCTTCTTGTCACACCTATATGGAGTATCGATCTCTGGAAGATCCTGATATCCATAACATGTGAGCATATTCTAAATATAATGAGATTGTGATAGCGCCACTCCAGTGTATGTTTGGATAATGTTTATCCCCATGATAACATCATCTTCCTCCAAGTCCTTTATACTGAACTTGGATGAGAGAAATTTCTTTGTCCTCATCACACATTCTAAATTCGTACACATGATTAGCATGTTGTCTACGTACAGACAAACGATAACTCCTCTCCCGTCAGTAGACTTTGTATAAACATACTTGTCTGTCTTGCTGACCCTGTAGCCGTTTGATCTTATGACCTTATCAAACTTCTCATGTCACATCTTGGGAGCTTGCTTCAGATTGTATAATAATTTTACCAACTTGCAGACTTTGCCTTCAAGTCCTTTGATGGCAAATCCTTCTGGCTGTTGTATGTAGATCTCTTCGGTCAACTATCCATTCAGTAATATTGTTTTAACATCCATCTGATGTATTACTAGCTTGTGAATTGCGCTCAGAGAAATCAACATCTTGATGCTTGTCATCCACGCTATTGGAGCATATATGTCAAAGTAGTCGATCCTCTGCTTCTGAGAAAACCCCTTAGCTACCAGCCTCGCCTTGAACTTTTTAATAGTTCCATCGGACTTCATCTTCTTCTTGAAGATCCACTTGCATCCGATTGACTTAGCTCCTTCAGGTAGATCGACCAACACCCAAGTGTTATTGGAGGGTATTGAGTCATACTCATCATTAATAACCTCCTTCCAGAAGATAATATCTCTGGTCTTCATCGCCTTATTATAGGTAAGCGGATATTCTTCCACATGATAGATGACAAAATTATCTCTGAAGTCCTTCTGTCTCCTTACTCGCTTAGTCACCGGTTCTGCGAGTTCTAGTACAAACATTATCTCTACAACGATAACTTCTTCTTAGACTATATCTTCATTGGAAGCTTCAGCCTTCTGTGCACCCACACTGTTCTCCGGAATGTCCGTGAGAATGATGTTCTTGTGCCTTGCAAATTTATCTTCAAAGAATTCTGCGTTGCGAGATTCGATGATATAATTTGATTCGATATCAAGAAATCTTCGAGCATCACTCTTCTCAGCATAACCCAGGAAGATAGTCTTCGTAGTCCTTGTTTCCAACTTCTGAATCTTCAAGTCCAGAAGCTTCACATACGCCAGACACCCTGACACTCGAATGACACTCAAGTTGGGTCTGACTTTGAACCAGAGTTCATGATGAGTGACGTCGAAAGTTGCGTACGTCAATCTGTTTAGAATAAAAGTAGCCGTGAGCGCAGCTTCTCCCAAAAGCAGTTTGGAAGATCCGCGGTCAACAATATTGAGTTCATCAACTCCATCAACGTCCTGTTCTTCCTTTCTGTTACTCCATTATATTGAGGAGAATATAGATCTGTTGTCTTATTGATAATTATATCTTCTCTGCAGAATAATGCAAATTCAAGAAACCTATACTCTCCGCTTTGATCACTTTTGAGACTTTTGAGTTGTTGTCCTGTTTGACGCTCAATTTTAGCCTTGAAGTCCTTGAATTTCTCGAACGCTTTATCCTTCGACTTGAGAAGATAGACGAACACGTACTTTGAGAAATTGTCGATGAATATAATAAAATACTTTATCTTGGCCTTTGTGGAGAACTGTTTGAAGTCGCAGATATCTGAGTGCACCAAATCCAAAAGATCTGTGCTTCGATTAACCCGCTCGATTTTCTGGTAATCTTAGTCCGCTCACAGACTTCACACTTCTGCACCTCCTTACCCCCACATTTGGAGATAAGTTCTAGACTAGACATTTTATTTATTCTTTTACAATGAACATGTCTTAGTCTATTATGCCACAACTTAAAAGGATAACCAGAAGAAGAGACTGTATTAACATTATCAGTCTGGGTTACAAGTTGAAGTTTAAACATCCTTCGGTAAATTTTTTTCCAAGTATGTTCCTTTATAGGACACCACCATCTGCCCAACATTGAAGTCCATCCTCAAGCCTGTGTTACACAACATACTTTCTAAGACCAGTTTCTTGGCTATCACCGACATGTACTTCACTTTATGAAGCGTCAACAACTTTTTCGAAGTCAGATTCAGTACAACCGTTATGGTCCCAAGTACTTCATCTTGTGCCTGGTTTGCCACCATCACCTTCTCAGACGTAGGCTTGTATGTGGTAAACAATTTTTGCTTAGAGAAAATATGACAGGATGCACCAGTGTCCATCCACCAGTCAGTGTCGACACTAGTTGAAACCACCTGCACAATCATAGAAACCTTGTTATCTCACCTTGCTCAGTCTGTTTGGGCTTAGATTTGCAGTCCTTCCGAAAAGTATCCCTTCTTGCTACAGTTGAAATAAGCCCCATCATTCTTAGGCTTTGTCTTAAACAAAGCCGACTTCACCTTTAGATGGTTAAAGTCCTTCTGCTTCCCCTTGGAGTCTCTAGCGTGTACCGTATTGTCCTTATCCAACTGTTTGGATAGAGTGTCCACTTTGAGTTGAGCCCTCAACTCATCTTCAACATGGATCCAGTACATGAGACGCTCAGGATCAACCTCTATGTTCTTACGGTGCATGTCCATAATGCAGTTGCTCAACCCAGGCGGGAGCTTGGCGACAATACCCCCAACAATGAAAGCATCGACTAAGGGCATGCCATCATCCTCAAGTTTTTGACTTAACTTGAGAAATTTCTTGACTTGAGACAACATTCTCTTGTCATCCTCAAATTGCATCATCCAGAATTTTTCTATCACATGGATCTTGTTTATGTTCTCATCAGACTTGTAGTGCTTTTTCAGAGACTCCAAGACGTCCTTTGCTTGGACCGTCTTGTTGTATGACTCCGCCAAAGAATCTTCTATGGCGTTTAAAATTAGAAGTTTACAGATGTTGTTGTTGTCTCCTCCACTTCGTGTGCAAAGTAGTAGCCGCAGAAACCCTCCGAGCATCATCCGAAATGGTAGGCTCAGGTTCTGTCAACACATAATCAACGTTCATGAGTTAAAGATTGAGGTTGACCTTCCTCTTCCAGATGCTAAAGTGTTCACCGGCAAACTTCTCAAGTTTGTAAAAACTTGTGTCGAGAAGGTTTGCACGATTGTTCTCCTTCTCACTCGGATCTTGCTTTGAGATTGTTAGTCCTGGGTTAATCAAAAGATGGATAAACGAGGCCAGGAACAAAAGTTAACGTAATCCTTTCGAAATACCCTCTGTTGGATCCTGATGTTTCGAGATCAGAGGTTCACACAAAAGTTCTCTCTGACTATCCTCGATTCTAACAAAGAACAAATATAAGTATCTCGATTACAACTTCCAGAAACTGATTACAATGAATCAAAATATAAACTTCATTCTTCCTTGCAGACGCAGTTGCAATAAGGCATAATGTAATACAACTTAGCAGATGAGAAGTAGAAGAAGTAGAGGATCTCTGTTTGCTGGGGTGATAAAGATCACCGTTGCTTAAAACAATATTCGTCCCACATGATATGCTTCCAGGAACCAGCAAGTTCTACAGTTCTTGTAGAACTTCTAGAACGCTCGCTGTTATAATGCCCCACACCGGTATGGTACATTATGCTTAGATTTTGAATGGAAGAAGTATTGATCGAGTTAATTTTTATGTACATGTGGTGTGCAAAGTTCAGTTCAATCAGAGAAGCGCCTTACACACGCTAAGGCATGGACTAAGAGCAATATAATCGGTATGTTCATTCAGAGCAGTACAGAGATGTCAAAATTTGAGCGATAATGTCGTCTTCCTTAGTACGATCAAGTCTGATGATTTGAAGAGCATGACCTGCTCGCATGGTCATACAAATTGAGTAGATCATGCTTTGTATCGAACCAAGGATTCAAAGAATCAGTTGTATCGGCGAGGCATAGTGCTAGGCATAACATTGAGCAGATTCGACTTAGTGAGTGGGCTCTGTACCTTATCCTCTACTCCTTCATGCCTAACAATAGGAATAGATATTACATCTTGGACACTAGTCTGGAGTATTGGGCACTGTACTTTGGCGTGCATATAGTGTGTGTAGTTTGGATCATTAGAAGTCGTGGCATTGAGTTGAGCATTATGGTTGGAACATCAAAAACACTGTAACGAGGCGACATTAATGCACGAGTATCAAATAAAAATGCTTTGTCAAGTGAAGCATGCAGTTTTGGTTTAAAATCGTACAACTGTGTCAGAGAGGGGTGTTGCACACATCGTAGCATTCTGTCGAGAAGCGAGATGGTGCCTTGTGGAGTAATTTGAGAACAGTAATATGGCGAGTAGATACTTACATCTTTACTTACGTTTCAGTATTGTGCTTGCGTTTTATAGTTACTTATTCATCATTGCATGGTCATGGATAACCTGTGCACAGGATTTGGCATTCCTCGAACGGGATAGGCATCAGAGCACTGAGACCTTTCGGCCTAGGAGGAATATTGGAAGTGCTTTCATAGCATGGTATAGGGAGACATACAACTGAGGTGTTACAACCTTCGGATGGATGACACATCGCATACTTCGACTTATGTTTTGGCATGAGGCATTTGCGTGGAACTATAGTTGAGGCATTACAACCAAATATACTGGAAGGACTGTAGAAGCATGAAATATGCTAGAAAATTATACGCATATTATACAGTAAAAACCCCCAACATACATGAAGTCCGCGTAAAACATGGGCTTCAGAGCTCTCCGCGTAAAACAGGGCTTCAGAGTTGTTTGGCGTAAAGTAGAGCTTCAGAGCTGTCCGTGTAAAACAGGGCTTTAGAACTGTTTGGCATAAAGTAGAGCGTCAGAGCTGTCCGCGTAAAGTAGCGCTTCAAGACTGTTTTGGCGTTAAAAGGTTGCTATACCTCCCTGCGTAAAGTTTAAAATACGTTTGTTTTTAATGCAACGTAAAGTTGTACGAGGAACTCTTCGTATTCCTCGAATAAATTTGTCAGACAAACAGTGAACCTGACATCTGACAAAAGTACTGCACGATGATCGAGAGGACGACTGTGATAATGATTTTGCACAAAGACCTAGCTTGTCATTTAGTGACATATTCTTGATACAAGTAATTTTTACGCATTCAAAGAATACGTTGCCTATTCTACATGGACAAAAATGAGTTTTTACGCACAAGATAAGATAAAATCAGACGCCACGTCAAAAGCTGTTTCTCTTACAGAGCTCGAGGCAAATCTTGACATTTAATACACGAGATTGAGGCATATCTCTGCATTTAATGCACGGAATTTCGTTCTATTTTTAAAATATTTGTCATGACTGAGAAAGCTAAGACTGGGACTAATACGCTCACATCACCATCCTTGTATTTTACGCCAACCAGGCTATTTTCAACTATAAGGAGTACGCTGTATGCTATCTCCTCGAAATACGCCAACTCGACTATATTTGCAAAGGTACGTGATAAGGCTATTTAGCCCAGAATACGCTCAAGACCTCAATCGTGACGGATAATTGGCTATTTTACGCTGGTTATCTATTATTTATGCATCATTAAGTTTTACGCAGAGTTTGGCTTTTACGCCAACAAGACAATTATTTGGCTTTTACGCCAACCATCTTTACGCAGGGGCAGTTACCTACGTGGCTTGCATGCCATGATCTTCGAAAAGCAGTTATACGCGTTATCTCATGAAGGGACACGTGTCATACATATTTTCAGAAGACAATTGGAACGTGGGGTAGCAGTTATCATAACCGCAGCGTAAAAGAAGTCTTCCTCTTCACAGCTTGGCTTTTACGTCAACAAGACAGTTATTTGGCTTTTACGCCAACCATCTTTACGCAGGTGCAGTTACCTACGTGGCTTGCATGCCATGATCTTCGAGAAGCACTTATAAGCGTTACCTTGTAATGGAACACGTGTCATACGCAGATTCAGAAGACTGTGGGAACGTGGGTAGCAGTTGTCATAACCGTAGCGTAAAAGATGCAACTTTCTTCACAGTTTGACCTTTTATGCCAACCTAGACAGTTATTTCATTGATCTCTATAAATAGAGACCCCTGGTCACACAGGGAGACACACACAGACCGGACAAGGCATAATCAGAGATCATAGAGAGAGAGCACAGACAGAGAGTGTTGGTTGATAACTTCGGCAACGAGAATTCAATCCCACTTGCAACCTTTGAAGCTTCTTCTTCTTCTATGGCACTTCATCATCATCGTGTGGTCCAAGGAACAAAGTGATCGACCGCAGATCAGACTTCTATAGCAATACTTTCCCAGAATCATTTTATTGTACTTAACATCCTCTTATAGGATTAATTGTACTCTTTTTTTAAGTTTGCAAGCAAAGGTTTCGTATAAACCTCTTTGTTTAAATCCCACAAACAAGAATGGCGACTCTGCTGGGTACGACTTTCTCCTCTTACGAGAAAGCAATTGCTTGCCAGAAATTTTGTCTACCATGTCACAGACGGGAGACGAAAGTTTACGCGCATGGCGCGTCTGAGACTTCTAGATTGGCACTGGGGCAATGCCAGAAGTCTTGTCTGCCACGTTACAAACGGGAGATGAAGTTTTACGCGCAGGGCGCATCTGAGACTTCTAGATTGGCACTGGGGCATTGCCAGAAGTCTTGTCTGCCATGTTACAAACGGGAGACAAAGTTTTACGCGCAGGGCGCGTCTGAAACTTTTGGACTGGCACTGAGGCATTACCAGAAGTGTTGACTACCACGTCAGAAACGGG
The DNA here is from genome assembly GCA_036927795.1 of Iris macrosiphon. NCBI lineage: Eukaryota > Viridiplantae > Streptophyta > Magnoliopsida > Asparagales > Iridaceae > Iris > Iris macrosiphon. The sequence continues at coordinate 157,540,455 of JAYESA010000015.1, forward strand.
AGACAAATTTTTACGCACATGACGTGTTGGCTGTGTCGTCACAACCTTGTTCATCAGTGAGAGAGAGCTTGCAGGAAGGGTAGAGGACGTCTTAGGCATCCACACTTTATGTAGCTTCCTGTTGTTCTGGACAGAGGAGGAATGAGAGCCACTCCCTGTATGAAGAATATCTTCATAGGCAGATTGGTCGAACTGGACGACCAAAGTCTTCTTCGTCGATCCGACGGATACAGCATCGTTGGCAGTATACGCCTAAAATCTAACAGTCTGAGCTTTTACGCCAGACTGCCAAAATTTGAGTTTTATACGCTGGAATTTACATCCAGCGCGTAAAAATCAAAGTTTGTAGTATACGCCAAATTTTGACAGTCTGAGCTTTTACGCCGGATTGAGAAAACATGGAGTTCTGACACATTAGGAATGTGGGCATAATGATAAAATATCTCTGTGCATCATCTTCCTCGAAGAGGCTTTCAACACAGAAGATGACCTTGCGCGTTCACGTACAACGTGTGCGAAGGGTTTTTCTTCTCTCGAAGTCTTTACCTATGATACCCGGGGCGCAGCTCGTCGGAGGAGCACTTCGTTCAGATCGGGGCTCGCTCTGCCTAATAGGGGTTGCTCGTGCTTGAACAGAGGAGCGAGAAGAAGAGGCGACTTTCTTTCCCTTAGCAGTGGAAGCCTGTTTCGGTGCCATGGCTAGACTCAGAGTTCTCAGAAGAGAGACAAAGACGAAAAATTCTCAGAGAGACGAAGGGTTCTTGCAAAGACAGGTGAAGGGTTTCTCTCTCAAAACCTTGGGCTATTTATAGAGTTCTGATAACTCTTCGAATCCCTAACCAAATCAATATTTAATATTCGGTTATGATTTGGGACCATGTCAGCCTATCCTTTGAAAAAGAAGACGGACAGTTAGTGGATCCAGATTTTACACGCAGCAGCTATAAATCTACGATTTTACGCTCAGGAGCTTTTACGCTCAGTAGTTACCAATCTACGACCATACGCCCAGGAGCTTTTACGCTCAGAAGCTACAGACCTATGATGCTATGCTCAGGAGTTTTTACGCTCAGAGGCTACAAATCTACGATCTTACGCTCTGAAGCTTTTACGCTCAGAAGTTACAGATCTACGATTTTACGCTCAGAAGCTACAAATCTACGATTTTACGCTCAGAGGCTACAAATCTACGATTCTACGCTCAGAAGATACAGATGCTACGGATCTATGATTTTTTGCATATCCTAAAATTGTGCAGGCCAGCGTACGCGTATATTAGGACAATTTGGGTCTTACACTCGAGAAGGCCAGTTGCAAGGGTTTTTTGCAGAAAGTACTCCTTTTTGGCTACAGAACATTCCAAATGCCTAAAACATACACAGAAGTCAGCATTGAAGATGACTCTTCTCCTTAGGCCATTGGAAGTTCATTCAAAGTTTAGCCAGAATCCTCTTACATCTAAAGTTCAAGTATGGCCTGTCCGGCAGACATTTCTCGCCCTATTTCGAGGGATTTTTGAGGAAACCATTTTTGAAGATGATGTTCTGAACAGAAAGACTTCGCATCAGAGAAGTGACAGTTCAGAATTCTACGCGACTCCTCGTCCAGAAATTGCATGACAGTCGGATCTTCAAAACGACTTAAATGCTAAAGAGCTTTTTTACGCGTATTTCGTTACGCATAAAAGTCGGGACATGACCGGATAAATCATTTAACAGAGTCAGCGTAAAATTATTCAGACATGTCGAAGCTGCACACAGCAAATATGGCGAATCAACAAGGCGTAAAAGAAGACAAATCTATTGATCATGATTACATATGATGGAAATCCAGTTTACAAAAGATTTTTTATTTTTCATGATTACATATGATGGAAATCCTTTTTCTACAAAGAGTTTCTTATTTTCATTTAAGATCACACCAAGAATCTGTTGTGCCAGGTTCTCATATTGGTGTAGATCTTTTTCTCCTTCTACGGCAGTTCATCGGCTTCTGCGGCCGATGAACAAGAAAATGATTAATGGCGGGAGGATACAAAATTGAGCATGTATCAATTACGCAAGTCCATCCTCCATGCGCCATGGCAGCCACGCCCTAGAATTGTGTTAGGGATTCAGACCCAACACAATACTGGAAGACAGGGCCAAGCTGCCCACCAGAGTCCAGCTTCGTGATGGGAGAAAATACAGCTAGCAAGGTGTGTGGTCGAATGAGACCCTTCCTCTCTCCTGGACGAATCACCATATGAAATTGCTGATTATCCCGAACAAAGGAAGCTATGATATCCTTCCATGATCCATCGTTGCAGAGGACATTTGCTCGAAGACGCCTTTTTTTACGGCTCCTTACATGCTGGAAGAACTTGATCTTCTTCTTCCTCAGGTGTGGATCTCGGAAACCATCTCTTTTGGTGAAGGAAGTGTGGAAAAACAGGTTCACTTGCGTGCCTTTATATAGGTAGAAGATAACATACCAAATCCCAACAAATTCCTAAAACTTCGCCGAGAAATTAGCCTCGCGGAACGAGTCAAATTTGACCGTTTTATGCTTCATTCAAAGTATTTCAAATTACGAGGAATTTGGAAACTTTGAAGGGGGTCTTGTAGAAGCATGAAAAATACGCTGGGGAGTTATACGCGTAAAACCCCAAACATGCATGAAGCCCGCGTAAAACAGAGCTTCAACACTGGGTGGCGTAAGATATGACTTCAGAGCCATTGGCGTACATCAGAGCTTCAACGCTATACAGCGTAAAACAGAGCTCTAAAACAACTAGCGTAAAACAGTATTTCCAAACTGCTTTGGCGTAAAAAGGTTGCTACATCGCCACTCTTCGTAAAACATGTCTGCTTTTAATGCAGCATGAAGCTGTACGAGGAACTCTTTGTATTCCTCGAATGAACCTGTCAGACAAAACAGTGAACCTGACTCCTGACAAAGAGTACTGCACGACGATCAAGAGGACGGCTGTAATGATGATTCTGCACAGAGACCCAGGCTGTCGTTTAGTGACATAATCCTTGATATAGGATATCGTTTACACATTCAAGGAATACGCTGCCTATTCTACACAGGCAGACAAGAGCTTTTACGTTCAAGATGAGACGAAATCAGACGCCACGTCAAAAGCTGTTCTTCGTACAGAACTCGAGGCACGCCTCTGCAGTTAATGTGCGAGATAGGGGCAGATCTCCGCATTTAATGCACGAGATTTGGTTCTACTTTTAATGACTGGAAGAGCTAAAGTTAGGGCTAATACGTCCACATCACCATCCCTGCATTTTATGCCAACTCAAGATATTTTCAACTATAGGAGCACGCCGTACGCTATCTCCTCGAAATACGCCAACTCAGGCTATTTTTAACTATAGGAGCACGCTGTATGCTATCTCCTCGAAATACGCCAACTCAGGCTATATTTGCAAAGGTGCGTGATAAGGCTATTTGGCCTAGAATACGCTCAAGACCTCAGTCAAGGAAGGATAATTGGCTAGTTTACGCTGGTTACCTACCTATGCAGCATCAACATAGCCTCTTGGATTTTACGCCATCAAAACGGCTACTTGGCTTTTACGCCAACAAGATAACTATTTGGCTTTTATGCCATCAAAATAGCTACTTGGCTTTTACGCCATCAAGACAGCTACTTGGCTTTTACGCCATCAAGACCGCTACTTGGCTTTTACGCCAACAGGATAACTACTTGGCTTTTACGCCAACAAGATAACTATTTGGCTTTTACGCCAAACGAGACAGTTATTTGGCTTTTATGCCAACCATCTCTACGCGAGGGACAGTTATCTACGTGACTTGCATGCCGTGATCTTTGGAGCAGTTATACGCATTACCTCATAATGGGACACGCGTCACACGTAGATTCAAGAGATCATTCAGAGTGGGTAGCAGTTATTATAACCGCCGCGTAAAAAGTGCAGCTCTCTCCGCTGTTTGGTTTCTACGCAGACCAGTCAATTACTGTGACCGAGCTCTATAAATAGAGATATCCGGCCACAGAAGAACAGGGTCGAGGAAAAAGAAGAAAGAGGTCGGCAAGTCGAGCAGTCAGGGTCAAAAAGAGACCAGAGAGATCAGAAAGAGAGCTCATACAGAGAGTGTTGATTGGCAACTTTGGCAACGAGAGTCCAATCCTCCCTGCAGTCTTTGAAGCTTCTTTTTCTTCTTCTACATCACTTCTTCGTCATCGTGTGGTCCAAGGGACAAAGTGATCGACCGCAGATCAGACTCCTATAGCAATATTTTCCCAGAATTATTTTTGTTGTACTTAACATCCTCGTATAGGATTAATTGTACTTCTTTTTCTTGTTTGTAAACAAAGAAAGGGTTTCGTATAAACCTAGTTTTATTTCTTTCGTTTATTATCAAACAGTTGGTTTTAGTGAATGTTTGCTTCTGTTCAGTTGTTTATACTCATCAGTACTTATAAAAGTGCTGACCCACCAACAGTTTACTTGCTTGTAGGTACTGGATCGTCCGAGAGAGCGATAGGCGTGTCTCATCCCCAAGACCCGGAAATCTGGTTTCGTTTGCCTCGAGCTTCTATCGTATAAAGGGACATAATGTATGGAATGATGCCATTGTATAAAGAGAACCCAGTCCCTCGATTTGCCCCGAATACTCAGATGGATAAATGCTTGCAACAATGTCCCTCCGCTGCTTACTCGATAGATGCGATGATAGCCAAAACTTAAACGATGTTGCCTTATGCGGGCGCAACCCCAGGCTCGCACGACATCACGTTCCGGTATTAAACGACCATACATGTCCCTCGGGAGTGCCGAGGCACGGTGATTCGCGTCTGGTCCGGCGGGAAAAACGGTGGTCGGGAGGCCCTCGGGGCCGGGGCGTGACAAAAGCAAGAGCAGTATCATTTGCTTTGTGATAGCCAGAGTGTAATCCACCTATGATGAACCAGATATTTCATAGTCGTTCCAAGCACATTGATACTCGGTATCATTGGATACGGGATGTGGTTGATAAGAAGGAAGCGACGCTTGAGAAGGTTCATACAGATTACAATAGAGTAGACATGTTCACAAAGATTCTTCCAAGGAAAAAGTTTGAGTACTGCAGGCGATCGTCGAAATGACGACCCCCTCCACATAGTTGTGAAGGGAGAGATTTGTTGGAGTGGGTGGGATTCCCAGCCTATGTGAAGAACAACCTGGAGTGCGAAGAGCGCCATCCGTGTGTCGGAGAAGCTCGGGGAGGTGACGAGGCCATTCGGAGATGACGAAGAAGCTCGGGGGTGCAAGATACGACATTCTAGAACATGGGAGGCCGTGCCAAGTTTGATCTCCAGCCGAACTCTGGCCGAGTTCGGTCCTATGGGTTCCAGAACCTTGCTTCGGCTGCTATTTTAATTTTTACTCGCAAATACCGATTCTACCGAGTTCGGTCCGAATTCGGTGTCGGCGGACTGGAGTTAAAATTAAGATATTTTATACACCGTTGGATCGTATCCTACGGTCCAGTTGGTTGCTGGATCGGGGAGTATAAGTTAGGTTTTTCCTAACTCTAAAACAGTGCAACAAAGCAACAAGGAGGCAAAAGTGACATTGCAACTTTGGAAAGGAGAAAGAAGGATTGGAAGCCGTTTCGGAGGAGGAGATCAATTTTGGATAATTTTTCATTGTCTTATATATTCGTGGTGTAACCTATTTTTTATTTCTAAGTGTTGTGGAGATCCGTGTTGGATCGGGAGGAGCTTATAGAGGATGTATTCTCTTTATTCCATTAGTGGAGGTTCTTCAGGGTTGGACACCGATCGTTCCGTGATTTTTTTTATCTGGATTTTTCACGTAAAAATCTGTATCTACGATTTGTGTTTGACATTTTTTGGTTTGTGCGTTTTGTTCGGTTCTCTCGCAGGTATTCTCTGGTTTGGAGAACAGTTTTCACGTTTCGTTCCCAACAACAGTCACTATATGACAAGTGGGCCCCCCAATATATATATATATATATGCTTGCTCGTTTTACGAATAGAGAGGAGAGCTCACTTGTCATACAGTAGTTGTATCAAAAATTTGATACAATCATTTGTATCAAAGTCTTACTCCCAGAAGGGTGCTTTAAACACGACTGAAAAACACTTGTTCAAACATTACTCAAGAAGCAAACATCCATATATACACTCTATTCTCCATTGAGGTCCCCATTCTTTCTTTTCGAATGTCCTAAAGAGTTAGGCATTGAGTGCTTTTCTTGTGACTATGCCTCTGATTAGGCTGGCTGGCCATCAATGCCTTGCTTTTGCAACACCAACAAGTGTTGTGCAATGCAACAGTGACAGAATCAAAACCAGCTCAAGCAATCCACCTAAACAAACTTAGCATATCTCTACTAATGATAGTTTAGGATCTGTTGGATAATTATGGAAGTATCGGTTATGAAGTATTTTTAGAATATCGGTTATGAACGATTACGAGGGATCCGATTTTGAGTGATTTTAAGTAGCGATTTTTAAATCAATCCAATCCATACTTGGTAACGAACGGTTGTGAAAGTTTTTTAACAAGAATAAATAAAATAATAAAATAAAATAAAATCTCTCAAAATCTATCGATTTGGGATGTTTATAAAGTCATCCAAAATTATATTACACCGATTTTTGAGAGTTTTTGAACCAATCAAAACCAGTGTCTCATAAAAATTACCAAACAAAAGTTTTCATAAACGATCGGTTCAAAAATATCCAAAACTCGGTGAAAACACCGTTACGAAACAGAACCTAAGAAAAGGGAGAACACTAAAGGAAAGGAAAGAAATCCATTTCAATCTCCAAAAGTAGAGAGATTACACAGAATGTGCAATGATACCTTTCCTATACAGCACCCCCTTCTCCCTTTTATCCAACATCTATGACTAGAGAGTAGCAACCACAACAAAACATGTATCCCAAAATTGCTCTTTGACATAGATATTGTTCCTACAGGATCTACATCGCTTCACTGTGATAACAGAAAAGAAAAGAAAAAAAACACGGAAAGGAGGACCGTCGCCAGTTACCGATAGTTGGAACTCGCAAAGGGAAGAAGACGAGATATTGAAGGCCAGTGATGCGATTGGATTTGCAATAGAGATCTTCGGCTCTTATACCATGAAACAAATCAACAATATTGATTTTATTAATGGATGATACAAAAAGCAATAGAACTATAAATATATACATATATAGATGGAGAACGGATCTATATCCGTATAGTAGAAGGGATCTTTGTATCCGTATAGGAGAATGAATCTAATTCTAAATCTAATCGTCTAGCTTAGCAGATACATAGACGAGCAAGAACACGCTCCGCAGTGCTATGTTTCGCCTAGTTTAGCACTAAGAACAACAGTGATAGTAGCACAAGAAACCGGCCAGTAGAGACCGGTACACCCAAGTCAAGAGCCAGATATCCTGTGGCACCGCTGGTGTTGCAGGACTGGGCTAGTTGGCACTCGAGAGCCGACTGAGGCTGCACCGGGTTCACCTGTGAAAACGAACGACCGAATCAATCCGATCGCTACGTGCGCAAGGGATCACTGTATGTGCTTCAAAGTACAAATACATCATGTTGTTGTTCAGTGTTTGATAACATTTTGGTTAGAAAACATTCACAACTCTGAGAGTTATATACATTTGATTTGATTTGATTTGATTTGCCTCCGGGAAAAAGTTAGAAAGCATTTAAACATACGATACATAGTGAGAAGAAGAATGATAATTCTAAGTTCCAAGGAGGATTGGGGCTGCTTGTAGGTCCTGCCTGGCTGATTAATGGCTGCTGGACTGCAGGAGATTGTGGCTGCCGCGGAGGAGGAGGTGGTGCTCCAGGAGGGGGTCGGTACGGTGTTCTCGGAGGAGCTGTGGCATTAGACTGCGAACCGCGGATCCGACCATCAAAAATGAAATTATCATAGATCATTACCGCAGTGTGAATAAATTCAGCATTCGTGTCGGCATCATGTTAGACATGTATCTTTACGCGGTAAGGACACATCAAACAAGGTTCAAAGTATCGGTGGTATCGGCAATGCCGTGCCGTGTCGTGTCTGTGTCGTATTTGTGTCGTGTATAACTAAGTAAGTATACCTGTCCTGAAGTGGATTTGGAGAGACCGACATCATAAATTGCGGTCTGATCGGCGGGCCTGTACAGGCCGAAGGACCTCTCGGAGGTCGGCCCGGGCTTGAGGTTCTCGTCGTAGAGCTCGAAGATGTAGGTGTCGGGGGGCTTCCCGGGCATCAGCGGCGTCCCGGCCATCGACCTGAGGTGGGCGACGAGCCCCCCCGTGAAGGCCCTCGCGTTCTCCACGGTGGCCCCGGGCTCGCCCGGGTCCCCGTTGTAGGGCCACCCGGTCTCCGCCACGACGATCTCCAGCCCGGGGAAGCCCGCAGAGCTCAGCGCGGACCGCACCGCGTCCACCTGCGCGTCGAACATGTTCGTGTAGGTGATCTTGGAGCCCGCGTCGAGCCTCCCGGGGTTGGGCTGGAAGAGGCAGTAGGCGAGCGTGTCGGGGCGGGGGTCGTCGCGGTAGGCGAAGTACGGGTACGGGTTGATCATGAAGGGCGAGCCGGTCTGCGAGAGGAAGGCGAGGATGGGGGTCAGGACGGGGACGAGCTCGGCGCGGAACGCTCCGGACGAGGGGGGGTCGGACTGGGCCAGCACCGCCATGGCGTGGACCGTGGAGACCTTCGTGTTGCCATTGGGAGGGAGCGCGGAGTGGAGGTTCTGCATGGCGGAGAGGAGCTGGGGGAAGAGGGCGGGGTCGCCGTAGTTGAGGAACTCGTTGCCCACGGAGATTACGGAGACGACGGAGGAGGAAGGGAGGACGTTGGCGGAGACCCACTGGGAGGCCGCGGAGGGGTCGGAGGCGAGGGAAGGGATGTCCGCGTTCGTCGTGCCGACGACCACCGAGATGCCCGTGCCCGCCAGGGCCTGTATCATGGCGGGATCGACGCTGTAGAGCCGGACCTTGGAGATGGTGGTGGACTGGAGGAGCCTGGCCGTCGCCGTGGGGGCGGGGAGGTTGTTGGCGACCTCGCCGTAGTTTACACCGATGAATGACTGTGCATCTAGGAAAACCATTAACCAAAAGTCAAGGACGGAACCACAAATTCGAACTCGACCTCCACCTCAAACCACAACCATAGTACATGCAATGCATGGACACACCAAATATCCATGTTATATATGTGTCATGTCAAGACACATATTGGACACGGTGTAGACACTCTACAATACTCTAGGAACCAAAATAGGGATCATATTCATAACGTGGCGCTTCTCTGTCTCCATGCTACATCTATGAACTGGCCTTTCTTTTTTTTTGCAAGAATTCGATTGATTAATTTACAGAGCACGCCAACTTTCATAGGTGTGAAGTAAACCTCTACTGATGGAAGCTGCAAAATGCTTGAGTTGGTAGAGCTGCAATATGAATATGAATATGGATTTTGATGTCGAGAAAATAAAAAAAAAATCTCTCAAAAGTTTTGGGGTTGGCCATATGAATTTTTCTTCTCCTTCCAAATGTAATATTAACATGTTTGTTTTAGGACTACTACTGGTTCTATTAGTCCCTCCTTAATCCTAATCAATGCATTTATGGTTTGTTTTAGGACTACCACAAATCATAGTAGCTCCTACTTACTAATCCTAATTAATGCATGTATTGATCTATGTTGCACGTTTCTAAGACTACCTAAGAAGATTTTGCTCTCAATTGTATTCGCGTAATTGACTCACCTCCTACTTTCCATTCATACGTTCTTCTTCTTTTTTTATCAGAAATTCTAGAGGAACTCATGTGTTCTTAATTTTTAAAACTCGGCCCTTAATAATCATTGATTCCATGCATCTAATCTTTTAAGTTTTTTAAAAGATCTAATTAAAAAAAGTCAATGAAGTAAATAGAAAATTTTGTACATGTGTCGTAACATGAATCTAAGTATTTGAGTTTCTTTGGTGAACTGTTTTTTTATTTATACTTATACTCTCTTATAGCTACCTTTCTTCTTCTTCTTTTTTAAATGCAAGTTTAGTAGCTAAGAAAATAATCAAAATACGTCGGAAAATTTGCTGAAATGTGGCAAATTAATTAGATCAACACTTGAAGTTATTGTTGATAGAGAACAAGATTAAAGGCTAGTTAATTATATTTCCCCAGTGAATATAAGAAACCGTAACATACATGTACTTTGCTAAATCATCAAAACTTAAAATTAAACTTTTTTTGGGAGAGAGAGAATGAGCTTACTTGCATAGATAAGAAGTGTGTGTATAAATACAAGAATTAGAAGAAAACCAACCGGCCTCCTTTCCATAACTCCAAAAGAGAGAGAGAGAGAGAGAGAGAGGAGAGAGAGAGAGAAGAAGAAGAAGGAGGAGCAGGAGCAGGAGCAGGAGCAGGAACAAGTTTAGTTGGTTCTCTCCCGCTTTTTTTCACGAGAGGAGAAATTATAAAGTGCTTAGGATGGCAAAGTCGTAAATTATGGGTGTTTTGATTCTACACCTAAGAAATCTGACGGCTGTGGGTGGGTTAAGGGTTCAACTGCAGCCGTCGGATTCTAAAGAGGGAGCTTTACAGGACCTTCCTTGGAGTTGGGTTTGCCTTTTTTTTGGGTTTGCCTTTTTTTTTTTTTTTTGGGTGTTTTGGCTTTGGCTAACTCTTGCACACTAAGGGAAAAAAAAAAAATTATAAAGATTTTACATAGCAGGCCGGCCCTGGGCTCATGGATCCGACACGAACTTCCAAAATAGCATCCATATATAATATAAAAAAATTATAGTCGCCAAGAATTGAACTTATGAACTCCAATGTACAAGTTTAACATTATAGCCATTACATCACAACTATTTTGTGTTAAAATTGACCCATGGTACATACTAGTTCTATTTTAAATATCACCATGTTGTTGTCCAATTAGTCTTAGGATTCTGAGTGGTCATCCAGCCTGTCTTGGGTCAGGGCCGCCCATGTTATATGAAGTAAGGTAGGATAGTTTTAAATGAACTTGGAAGTATAAAACTATCAAATGGAATGTTTAACTCTCGTGATTTTTGTAAAGATAATCGAGCAAATTTGGCCTTTTAAGAGAGAGGAATGTACAATAAAAAAATTCAAATAAACCCACACAAAATTTTGTGATAAAAGTTTCATCATCGTCGTCGTTGTTGCAAATATCACACAGAATTGCTAAATACTAGATAAGAAAAACATATATCTAAAGTAAAAAAGGTACACCACTAGTATAATTATATATTATAATAATTTTGAATTGGAATTTAACGGCTTCATACTACTTTTAGTTTAGTTGTTCCTAAATACTTACTACTTCTCAATAGGTTTTAGCAATTAAAAGGAAAATCGAGGGATCAGACAAATTTTCCCTTCTTTCAGGCTTAAAAGAAGATTACTGCTACCTACCCAGCAAAAGTAAGGACAATAATGCATAATATAAGTAGCTTATGGCCATGGGAGACTTTTGAGAGCTGACAATCATCAAGACAATTTTACTACAAGTTTAGTAGGCTGATGTCGACTCTTGTATTGTTTCCTTTCACCACTTGTGTATGCAGCCATAGCCTCCCTTATTTATGCTTCAACAATATTATCACTTAATTAACACTCAACCCACCTTCATTCTTCGATGAAACATGATGGATACAAGTTTACTTTCAGACTTATATTATGTTTTTCTTAGTACTGCATTTGGTAAACCGTGAAATCTAGGTTGGTTAAGACTCGAACTGCATAGTATATACAATTCTGCAATTCGTCATCCAAAATTTTTGGATGATACCATCATCTCCCATTATGTAACATCTAACATGACATCTGAAAATTTTAACCCAAAAAATTAATACTAATGTTAATATTAATCTTAATATTAGTATTAATTTTAATGTTAAAATTTATCAGCTACCACATAATTGGAGATGACATCACCAAAAAAGTTGGGATTACGAATAACAATTTTGTAGTAAATATATAACATTTACCACAAATTGAGTCTAGTGTGACTAGTGCGGTTCGAACCAAATTTTCCCAGAAAAAATAAGTCTAGTCTAATTCATTTTAGTTGGACCTTGGTTTTCATAAATGACATTATTGCTGTAGGTCGTAAGAGACTATCAGCTCAGTCAATTTCTGGCCCTTGAGACATCCACATATAATTTCTGAACATTATACAGAACCATCAGCAATCAAAGACGTGCATTACAACAATTGGGACGAAATTCCACAGAGAAAGCTACAACCTGATCGTCCCAACAACAAATTTACGAATAGAGGATACATAATTGAGCTGAATTTATGGCAAACACCAAATTATTCATCCATCTAGCATTCAATAACACAAGTTGGGATGGGGAGTCTAATGGTCTGCATAAACTTACATGTCAATATATCACTTTCGAGTTATTTATGGCTCCATGAGCAATGATAAGAGCAACTTGAAATCTCGTTCTAAACCAATAAGCCACACATTGATTGTACCATACATATTGAACAACAAAAATTCACCCCCGGCAAAACAATACTTCGTGCAAGAGTTTAAATGAACTGCACGACTTGCAAAACCACATCAACAAATCACAAGGCTCTCCGGAAAAAAAAAAAAAAAAAAAAGGGTTGTAGTAAGAGATACATGAAGGATACACGAAAATTCCTCTCTACCCGCCAGAGTGAGATAGAGGATTAGTTACAAAATGGCCATCCTGGAAAGTGTGGACAAACTGCTGCGGCAGCGCATGTTCTCCCTACAAGAATTACAGCAGAAAGGACACTGTTAGTAGTAAAACAATGTGATAATTACTGCCAATAATATTTTATTTGACTTGTGATGCTAGGGGCCGAACTGGCCTGACCAATCCTGAACAATGAACCCAAATCAGGAAATTACCCAACGCACATGATTGGATCCAAGTCGATGAGACATACAGTAAAAATAAAAATTATGGATACCTAGTACTGGATAATGACATGGTCTTGTACCATAACTAACATGCAATGTAGTGCAAGGAAGGAAATGACAGTTCCACCAACAGTAAACTAAAGCTTGGCAAACCTAAAACATGGTGAACAACCATGAGAGCCTCCAAAGCGAAGTGTCAAAATCAAAAGAGAACCTTGGGCAGACCAGAACAGACCTCATAAGCTAACAATGGTGGCAAAATATACAAATTTGAAGCCAGATGTAGAGAATGTGTTAGTTTTTTTTTTCTTTCACAAAAATAATGTGTCAGTGATTAATGATGCAAATATGTGGTTTAAACACTCTAGTAGTGCATAAACATAATAAATATAAAAAAGTAACTTTTAGGTGAAAGGTAGAACAACAACAGTTTATCCACTACTTTTTTAGGCCAACTGTTTGAATTCTTTCTTCCAATCTAGTCTGTTGGGGGCCATTTCCATTCAACATTGTGGACCCTGTCCAAGTTCTTTTAGGTCAGACGCTTGTTCTAGCAGCCCCTTAAACTATATTCTATCATTGCTCTAAACTGGATATTTGGTCTCCATTACACAAGTCTGATGCGCCTCAAATTAGTTTCTCAATCTTATCCTCGACACACTAGTACCAACTACCCACAAAATACACCCATTTCTTATCTTTCAATGTATTACTTTTCATCCATCTTAGCATTCTCATTTCAGCTAGGGTTAATTTTTGTACTTTCGCAATTGCCAATATTCCCAATGTGCATAAAGCATGTCTATCTTGTAGTTATCTTATGTTATAAAAGTTGCCCTTCATCTTCATGGATAGCTACAAGCATTTTAATAGGTCTTTGATGAAGATAAAGATAGTGTTGAACCAAATACAGCTTATTATTACTTGCAACTTAAAGCATCTATAGTATTTAAAGTTAGTTTTATGAACCAAGTAATAATTGGGAAAAGCTTAAGAAATTGACAGAAGGCCTTTAGCACGCTAACCACGGACAAATCTAAATTGGCACTTAATTTTACCACTACCTAATCCCAACTCTTGAGGACCTCAAAGAACCATATGTCTAGGACAAAGTAATTGTCGGACAATGTCACTTTGGTACATGGCGGGACATGCACTTGGCCACTAGCCAACTTGAGCTGAATATGATATGACACCAGCAATACTTAGGGTAAAATATGAACCTTATGAGTACCTAATAATCAGATAACCACTCTCATTTTCAAAGTCAACCATGAGGCCCTATGTTTTCGTTTTACTCCTTTTATTTTCAAATTTATAACCTTCAATGCATTTTGAGTCACATGACGTCATGTAATCCCTTTTTGACCAACATAATCTTCTTGTATGTTTACAAACCTGTCAAAATTTGACAAAATAACACCATGGCTTGCAGATATGTAAAAGTTTAGCCAATAAAGTCGACCCCGCAGAACGAACCTTGCAAGCAGAATTAGAATGAAGATGAAGGGGATAGTTTACCTTCGATCAACGGATGGATCGATATGTCACTCCAAGAACACCAAATGAGGCGTTTCCAAATCATCCACACCCAAGGTTCACCTATGTGTAATCGTCTTGAGATTTTACCTCTCTTTTATGAATGGGCTTTGCTACATGGACCTTTCATATGTACAAGTCTTATGAACGTATGCCTAATGGGATCACTCACAAACCCATAATCATAAGATAGCACAAGTCCATATGTGAGCTATACTTGTGGGCTTCCGATTTATGAGCTTCATAAGGCCATTATGGTGAAAATAATTACAACCAATTTATGAAAGAGACTTAAGTCCATTATATGAGGGCATTGTTTGGCGCGACCATAAGACTTGTTGCTGGCATCTTGGACTCTCTCTCTCTCTCTCTCTCTCTCTCTCTCTCTCTATATATATATATATATATATATATATATATATATATATATATATATATTGGGGTGGGGTGGAGTTGGGAGTGGTGGTGGGGTGGGTGGGTGGGTGGGTGGGGGTGGGGGTGGGGGTGGGGAGGGGAGGGGAGGTTAAGGTTGCCTACCCCTAGACCATGAATAAGCGGAAGCCTTGTGGACTAGGACGTTCTTTTCTAAGCCCATTATATAGGCCTAAGAGGCATGTCAAAAGAGGCTGAACTTCAAACTATATATGCTCCTATGAAAATCCCATGTAAGAAATTCTATCAAGGCATCCAACGAATACATAAAAAGGAGGGAAGAAAAGAGAGACAAAGTTAAGGAAAGAAAGAGCTCTCTTCTTCTACCTCCTTTTATATTGTCTTTCTTGTAACAGAAGATGGGACCTCCTTCTGCAGGAAGAAGTAGGAAATCAAGGGGAGCCCAAGGTGAAGCTCGGGTGTGGACGGATCGAAAATGCTTCACTCCATGAACTCTTGGAGCGGTAACCTGATCTATACGGTGTCCGAAGGCAAACTCTCCCTCCCTCTTTGTTTCTAGTTTTTCTTGCATAATTTGATCGATGGGATTGGCAGTGAACAACTAAACTTTTATGCTTCCACAAGACATAGTTCATCGTGGCTCCTTGTAACGGCGAATTCGATTTAGATGTTAGGATTAGTGAGGACCTTTTTTAAGGGTTTAATAGCCCTACATCAGATAAATAGTTGGTGATATGTATATCTTTCTAATCAAATGCACCTAATAGCATCGAGCCCTTTATCTTATGAGAAATGATAGGGCACTATCATGGTTGTTTCCAAAAATATTGTAGGGATAATGGTAGTTCTTTAAAGTATTGTGAGTGGGGGATGGGTTATGTGTGTGTATGGTGGTGGCGGGGGAGGAAGTTTAATGCCACATGCACCTAATAGCATTGACCCTTTTATCTTATGAGAAATGATAGGGCACTATCATGGTTGTTTCCAAAAATATTGTTGGGAAAATGGTGGCTCTTTAATTATTGTGGGTGGGGGTGGGATATGTGTGTGGTGGTGGCGGGGAGGATGTTTAATGTCACATGGTGTTGTAAGTAGCGGAAATAATAAAATTATTCATCATGGACTCGGGACGAACCTTGCATAAAAATAGTATATTAATAGTTATCAGAACACAACACATAATACGAGAGATATGAGTGCGAATATGTCCATAATAAATTTCAAATTGCACCAAATTTTGAGATGATGTTGTAAACCCCCTGATTTTTCAGGATTTTTAAAAATAAATTTTCGCAATTTTTCTGGAATTTTTCGGTGATTTTTCACTAATTAAAATCTAGGTATTTTGGAATTAAATAAAATTAAGTGTTTTATTGAATATTAAAATATTATGAAAATAATATTTGTGGGTGTAAAATAAAATATTAGACATAGGATAACTTTTCTGGAATTTATTGGACCCCAAAACAATTTTTAAAAACTTAAAAACCCTGCTTTAATTAAAACCAAGTCAAACCGGGTTGAACCGGGCTGAACCCGGTCCAACCAAACCGGACCGGCCTGAACCGCCCCTAGACTCTCACGGGTCGGGTCCTACCCAACCCGACCCGGATCCGACCCGCTCACCCCTTACTCGCATCCCCGCAATTTCCGGCCGCCCCGCGCCTTGCCCGGCAACGTCTCCGCCCCGCCCGCGTCGTCCGGCCACGTCCCCGCCCCGCCCGGCCCACGACCCCCCTCCGCTCCGCCTCGCTCCCCTCTTCCTCTCCGCCCTATTAACCCCCCCCCCCATCACCGTCGTGCCCCTCTCCAGAACCACCCCAGCGACCACCGCCCTCGCCTCCAGCCATCGCCGCCGCCGCCCTCTGCCACCGGCCCCTCCTCCCCGGCCGACCTCGCCGGCAGCAGCAGCAGCGGCCGCCTCCGCCTGAGAGCCGCCTGTGCCGCCTCCAGCCCCGGGACGAGCAGACGAGCCGAGCCGCCACCGCCTCCGCCTTCCTCCGGCCGCAGCAGCTCCGGCGAGCCCGACGGAACCCTAACCCTAGCCCCGCGTCGTGTCGCCTCGCGGACACGAGAAATCCCAGTTTCTGCGGAGCCCTGTTCAGGTAGCCTTTTCTCTCTCCTCGCTGCCCCGTTTTCCGTTCCGTCTGTTGTGACGCGAACCCTGCGTGACCCTCTCGATACCCGTGCAACCCGCTCGGTGTGTCGCGTCCTGTGGCGATCACAAACTGCGATCCAAAATCAGGAAAAATAACGCCCTGTTTTATCCCGGAACTGAGTGCGCCCCGCCAAACGGGACGACTTGGTCGCGTGCGAACTTCACCGAAAGGTGCGCGCCGTTAATACGGACGCGTGGGATTTTGCGAAAGTTGATTTGGATGTGCGTGCACACCGAAATCAACGCGTATCCGTCGACAACGCCCCGTATCGGCCCCGTTCTGGAACTCGTTGTAACTTCGTGTACACACGTCGGATCGAAACGAAACTTGCGCCATCGGACTCGTAACAATACGCTGGTCCTGTGACCCAAGTTTGGTTCGATTCTGAGAACGTTGACAAAATCGCGTATCGTGGGCACCGCGACCCCACTTGACGGACGATTTTGTGACCGGCTCATCAGAATCCAATTCTGGAAATTTCGTTGGGTTCGTATTATCGTTCTGACTTGTTGACACTAAGTTTGACAATTTTGGAGAACATTGTCCCTAACACGTTTTTCGGTGTGAAGCGGGCCACATGTGGACCCCACTTTTAACCAAAAATTGTTATTTTTGTCCCTATGTCCAAATTGGACTCAAGGACAGGCAATTCTAGCTATTTTATATCTTCTGAGCATGATGGTAATGTTTGTTTCAGCATCCGGAGACGTTCCTGGAGATTTCACGAATACCAGAGCCGCAGTTGGAAACCGAACACCAGGCAAGTGTACCTTGCCAAAACTTGCAGTACCTGCTTTATATTGTTGTCTTGATTTATTCATATGTTGTACATGCTTAACCTAGGACCGTATGACATTACTTAGCGTCCGAATAATATTCGGGTGTCAACACTGCACGCAGAGTTGTGTAATGTCATCTAGACATGGATATCGAGACCCTATGTATTCTCGTGCTTGGATTATCAAGTACGACATACCTCAGGACACTTGACACTATTCATGAGACAGAATATTCCTGAGATATTCATGGTGATTCTGTATAGGTTACATGATTCATGACATAGATATTGCACGCTTAGCTATTATTGTGACTTGTTGCATTAGATATGATCCTGCGTGACATGGACATGAGACGTCGTGGACATGAGACGTGTGATTACATTGGGTGGGGAGAGAGACAGGCTACAGGTTGATTATATTATGACGGCGTCGTAGTCTCACTCCGAGCTAGACAACTGCATGATATCTCTGCTACCGGCTCCCCGACACCGAGCTTGTAGTGGTCTCAGCCTGAGTTCTATTGATGCTCTCATCTTGCATATCACTTAGCTGGTTATATAGTTTACCCTTTTGATTCATTATTGCTACACTGTATTATTTATGGCTTGAGTTATTTTGTACCTTGCTATGTCCCCTGAGGACCTGGATTCTGATTGTCCCCAGGATTAGCAGAGGAGATCTATCCCGAGGTGTACGGGACATGAGCATACATTGGAGCTGTACCAGAACCCGAGTACGAGACCGTGCCAGAGGACTTTTCCTGAGTATTGGCTTTATATACTCAGATATTTCTGTTTCTAGTTACTTTATTTCCTGTCTATTGCATTGATGTATCAGACTTATTCTCATGTTGTTCCCCGAGACACTTTTATTGAAACTGGTTAGATTATATTTATTTTGATTTATTCTGACATTTGATCTGTGATTATCTTCTGTGGATGAGATTAGAATAGATTGTGACTTGTATCATTGGACCTATTTATTGTTGTTACAGCTTAAGTACACCCTAATGAGTCCATTAAATTGGGTTTGCCCATTGGTGTGTGCTGCTGGCCATTGCCACGTGTCCAGTCACTCGGTATTTTGGGACTGGGGCGTGACAGATGTTGAGAGTATTATGGGGTGTGTAGTCCCACTTCTAGTAGAATAGTAGAGAGAGGGGTTAAATCCGAGCGCGACACATGTATGTTGAGTCGGGCTCATTTGCGTCGTAGCACAGGACATATTGATTAACGGGGAGTACGTTTCAATCGATCTTGATTAACGATCTAAGGCTGAGGCAAACTTATACAAGTCCCACCCATCAATAAAATTAAGCTAAGTATTAGACCAAGTTCCTATTTGGTATCAGAGCAAAATCTTTCCACCCTTCTCCAAATCCTAACCCTAACCCTCTCACAGCCCTCCCTCCCTTCCCCGTCGGCCCCTGCGACTGCCTGGCCACGTGTCGCAGAGCCGTCGGCCTGCCCCGCCGCCAGCAGACCCCGCTGGCCCCTGCGACCGCATGGTTGTTTCCAAAAATATTGTTGGGAAAATGGTGGCTCTTTAATTATTGTGGGTGGGGGTGGGATATGTGTGTATGGTGGTGGCGGGGGAGGATGTTTAATGTCACATGGTGTTGTAAGTAGCGGAAATAATAAAATTATTCATCATGGACTCGGGACGAACCTTGCATAAAAATAGTATATTAATAGTTATCAGAACACAACACATAATACGAGAGATAAGAGTGCGAATATGTCCATAATAAATTCCAAATTACACCAAATTTTGAGATGATGTTGAGAGTATTATGGAGTGTTTAGTCCCACATCTAGTAGAATAGTAGAGAGGGGTTAAATCCGAGCGTGACACATGTATGTTGAGTCGGGCTCATTTGCGTCGTAGCACATGACATATTGATTAACGGAGAGTACGTTTCAATCGATCTTGATTAACGATCTAAGGCTGAGGCAACCTTATACAAGTCCCACCCATCAATAAAATTAAGCCAAGTATTAGACCAAGTTCCTATTTGGTATCAGAGCAAAATTTTCCCACCCTTCTCCAAATCCTAACCCTAACCCTCTCACAGCCCTCCCTCCCTTCCCCGCCGGCCCCTGCGACCGCCTGGCCACGCGTCGTAGAGCCGTCGGCCTGCCCCGCCGCCAGCAGACCCCGCTGGCCCCCGCGACCGCATGGCCGCACACCGCAGCGCCGCCGGCTTGCCCCACCACCGCGGCTGCTGCTGCTGTCGTGGCTGTTGTTGTTGCTGTTGTTGTCGCGACTGCTGCTGTTGCCACTGCGAATCCGACGGCCCCCGACCCCGACGATCTTCTTCTTCGTCTTATCTCCTGCAAGTTGTAACTCGGTTTTGTCCATATGCAACTGCGATTGCACGGAAGACCGAAAAATTTAATTTTCTGATTATTGTTTTGTAGCAGTAAATTGTAATCGGAATATTAATTATATAATTGCTTATTGGATCAAAATATATCAGTAAGGAAACTCTTGTGTGAACTCCTGATATCGACTACAACTGGCGGCTCCTCCTCGTCAGGCCATGCGACCTCGGTCGAAGCCGTGCACGGAACGTAAGCAGCGACTCTCAGGAACACCGTTGTCCCTGAAGGAGAAACAGTAGACGTGGAGAAGACGACGATCAAAGGTGGAGACAATCTAGATCTTCCATTGTCCTGTTGATTTTGCTGATGGAAGAGGATAAAAAGAAGAAGATGGAGACGATCTACGGCAAGCTGACGGCCCAAGAGACGAAGGCTTTGGTGGACGATCTCTTCTCCACAAGGCTGACCGAGACTAGCTCCCGTGGTGCACACGCAGATGTGGATCATTCACCATACAAAATGGAAAAGTTGAAAAAACTGGAGATAAAGTTGGAGGGTACTACCAACTACTTGAAGTGGTTGCGTCAGGCGATGCGGACTCTGAAGGCAAGAGGCTTTGTGGGCTATGTGAATGGCCAAACCAAGATCACTCCTCACAGGAATTTGCTGTGTCGGAGATCGCCAATAATATTGTTGTTGGATGGTTGACAGTGTCGGGCAACGTGAAAGCAATGGAGGGTGCTGGTGATATTTGGATGACGCTGAGAGATATTTACTCAGGGTCGGACAACCCTATGAGAATTTTTCAACTACAAGATGAACTTGATAAGGTGGTTCAAGAAAATCATACCATCTCTGAGTATGCGGCTCTGCTGAAGAAGTATTTGTCAGATCTCGACCACTATGACCCCATTGGCGTGAAAGATAAGCAAATGGAACCGGCATTTGCAAAACATTATAAGTTCATGGAGTATGTTTCACGACAGAGGATGATGAAGTTCCTGAAGGGGCTCAACCCAGCATTCGAGCAGAGGAGGAATATTCTACTTGCTCAACCCAGGCTGCCATCACTGGAGGAGGGCACAACTGCTATAGCACAAGAAGAGACGACTGAAGCCGATGCCTAGCACCACTAGCTCTCGAGGGAGAAAATCAGCTTAGCAGCTTTTAACCCAAATTCTTCCGGAGGGGGAGGGTGTTACAACTGTGGAGATCCTGGACACTTCATCAGATTCTGTACGAAATCCCTGAGAGGCCAGTCCAGCGGCCGCGGACGCAGTAGTGGAGGGCGTAGGGGTGGCAGAGAAGGCTATGCTGGTGGCAGAAGTAATCATTCCAGAGGACACAAGGCAACCATGGAAGAAGAGGGAAGTGAGAGTCACTCATCCGATATGACACCTAGTGAGAGAAAAATGCTAGGGATATGGAGAAGCATAAAGCTTGGAACCAGCGACAGTCGAGCCAACACCTCTGGGACATCAACTCCAACCACCTCCGGGGATAACATCACTCACTATGCCCATACAAGCACAGGTATACCTGCTCATGCCCTGGCATCTATCCATAGACCAGGTTGGATAATTGACTCTGGGGCATCCCGCCATGTCACGGGTGCCCATGATGAGTTCCAAGATTACACTTACCTGACGACGCCTGAAAGCATTCAGACTGCTGATGGTACGGCTAGACCCATTATGGGTAAAGGCATAGTTGAATGCACCCCTTCCATAACCCTTACTGATGTCTTGCATGCTCCATCTTTTTCCGTTAATCTATTGTACATTAGTGTCATTGTTCTTCAACTTAATTTTGTTGTTTTCTTTGACATTTCTAAGATAATTTTTTAGGAGAAAGGAACGGGAAGACGGTTGGGGACTGGCACTTGGCATAAGGGACTATGGTACTTGGACAGGGGTGGGCTGGACGCAGCACTAGCGTCACTGGTGGAAGAAGCACAACCGGAGGAGCCACGAAGAACACTGGAAGTAGAATTATTACTTCAACATCAGCGCATGGGATACTCTTCATTCAGTCTACTGAGTCGGATGTATCCATCTATGTATCAAAAGGCTAATAAACAAAAGTTGGTTTGTGATGCTTGTGAGCTTGAAAAACATACCAGAAGCTCTTATGTGAGTTCTGGAAATAGAAGTTTAGCTGCTTTTGATATGATACACTCTGATGTGTGGGGACTTGTCCTACAACTGGAGTTAATGGTTTTAAATGGTTCGTCACCTTTATTGACTGTTACACTCGTATCACCTGAGTATACATAATGAAAAGTAAGAGTGATGTCTTTGCATGTTTTCAAGATTTTTATCGCAGGATTACAACACAGTACAGTGCTAAAGTAAAAAATTTGAGATCTGACAATGTAACAAAATACACCAACAAGGCTATTGAAGAGTACTTATCATCCCATGGAATACAACATCAGACTTCGTGTGCCTATACACCAGCACAGAATGGCGTAGTAGAGCGAAAGAACAAGCACTTGTTGGAAGTAGCACGGTCAATGATGTTTGCCATGAATATTCCTAAATACTTGTGGGGGCATGCCGTGTTGACGGCTGCATATCTCATCAACATGATGCCCTCTTAAGTGTTTGGATGGAAGATACCGGTTAAGATGCTTACAGGAGAGAATAAGTACATTGTTTCCCTAAAGGTATTTGGATGTGTATGTTTTGTGAAAGATAACAGACCTGCGGTAGAAAAGTTGGACCCTCGGACAATGAAATGCATCTTTGTTGGCTACTCAGGGACTCAGAAGGGATACTCTTGTTGGAGTTTGATGGAGCAAACGCTCTTTGTAAGCATGGACGTTACATTCAAAGAGATGGAACCATACTACCACAATGGTTCGGGTGAAGGTTCCGCATTTGGTGACACACCTAACACATGAGGTGTTATGAGTGAGAAAGATGGGCCCAAGCGTGATTGTCGGGTCAGTTCCATGTCCAATGATGAAAGTTGGTCCAAGGGAACAAGAGGGAGATAGCGAGGGTGAGGAAAGTGATGAGGATGCACATAATCAGGAGGAAGAAAGTGGTGACAATCAGGAAGAAGAAAGTGATGCTCCAATGCAGGGGGAAGAACAGACTACAGAACAATTTACGGAGCTCCAAGTCTACAGAAAGAGAAAGCAGCTGGATGCAAATGGGTCTTCACAGTAAAGGAGACGCCAGAAAGCAAGGTTGGTTGCAAAGGAATTCACTCAATCTTATGGCATCGACTACGATGAGACATTTGCTCCAGTGATAAAAATGAGCACTGTGAGAACCCTGGTCTCCCTTGCAGCAAACCATGGGTGGCAGCTGTATCTACAAGAGGAAGTATACATGGAGACCCCCCCCTCCCCCGGGGTTTTGCACGAAACAGTCGACGGGAAAGGTGTGTAAGCTAAAGAAATCACTGTATGGGCTCAAGCAATCTCCTCGAGCCTGGTTTGATAGATTCAGGAAGGCTGTCACAGGCATAGGGTACCGCCAGACCAATGCAGATCACACGATTTTCTTCCAGCATGCAAGAGGCCACATCACCATACTTGTAGTGTATGTGGATGATATAGTGATCACAGGTGATAATGAGGAGAAGATCACCCAGCTGAAGTCAAAACTCGCCTAAGAGTTTAAAGTGAAGAACTTGGGAATGATGAGATATTTTTTCGGGATCGAGGTGGCTCGAGGAAGAGATGGGATCGCCCTCTCTTAGAGGAAGTATGTACTAGACCTGCTCACAGAGACTGGTATGCTGGGATTTCGATTGGCAGTCACTCCAATCGATCAGAAAGATAAGTTGGGTGCAGAGGCAGGAGATCCTGTTGATTGTGTGAGATATCAGAAACTTGTAGGCAGATTGATTTATCTAGGCCACACTCGTCCTGATATCTCATTTGTTGTGAGTGTAGTGAGTTGCTACACGTATGATCCAAGGAAGGATCATATGGATTCAGTTTTTCGTATCCTGAGATATCTGAAGGGAACTCCTGAAAGAGGACTATAGTTCAAGAAAAATAGACATATGGGTGTTGAGGGGTACTGCAATGCAGATTGAGCAAGCTGTATGGACGACAGAAGGTCTACCTCAGGGTACTGTGTCTTTGTGGGGGGTAACATAATCTCATGGAGAAACAAGAAACAGTCTGTGGTAGCACGATCGACTGCTGAAGCAGAGTACAGAGTTATGGCTCTTTGAGTGTCAGAGTTGTTGTGGGTAAGAGCACTGCTGACAGAGTTGAAGTTGGACCAGGGAACACTATTGCGTCTTCTAAGTGACAGTCAAGCTGCAATAAGTATAGCTAACAATCCAGTCCAACATGACAGAACTAAGCACATCGAGATCGATCGGTTTTTCATCAAAGAGAAGCTAGAAAAAAGGATATTAAAGCTCGATCATGTTCGCTCAGAAGAACAAGTTGCAGATTGTCTGACTAAGGGCCTTAATTCATCGAGTCTTTCTAAACTATGTGACAAGATGGGGATAATTGATATCTATCGTCCATCTTGAGGGGGAGTGCTGAAAGTATTAGTGGGTGTTTAGTCCCACATCTAGTAGAATAGTAGAGAGAGGGATTAGCCTCTCCAATATATATGTAGTCCCACCCATCAATAAAATTAAGCCAAGTATTAAACCAAGTTTCTATTGATGTGCAACTCATTATGTTTGAGTAAGATTGAGTGGCATATACGAAGTTCAAACCAATTTGGTTGCTTGCACACATTTAATTTAGTACCCTTCATGAATATATTTGTATGGTCTGCCAAGTCATGAGTAACATCTAGTAGCATTCCATCACTCACTAATCGACTTGAATGAATAAATGTATCATAATGGACATGCACTGCAGTGACCATGCAGTCAGTTCCTCGTGTCCATAATGTCATAGATTAGTTTTCTGTCAAGTATAATATATTGCCAAACAAGAAGAATGAATCATTTTCATCTATATCTATTTAAGTTACTATTAAATAAAAATAAGCAGCACTTTTCCCAGTATTTCATTACGTCTCAGCTGAAACATCAAATTAATGATCTATTGACCATAAGACGTTCCACTCCGTTTAGTGGTATGACATGTCCTATATTCTATAAATCAAATCTCTCCAAATGCCAACAACCATATCCAATATTCATCTATCAACAATCTCGAAAAAACGAGATCAATTAGGTGAAATGGAAAACGTAATGTCGAGTGTAAAAGATAACTATGGTGCCCCAAGCATAAAGAACTAGAACACTACATAGGATGCTCAGACTTTATCATACTAAATCGACAACAATGAATATATAATAAAATAACATAATGATATAAATCATTTGTTGATACTTTCAACCAATGTCTACAAAAGATGATCCGCAATAAAAATAGGTTCACTATTGGGCATATAACACTAATATGGTTTGGGGGTTTCTATTTAACATGGAAACAAAAGTTTCTGTTCATTATCGTGGATTTAAGAAACTTTATTCACCATAATGTACCCAAGTAAATTTAACATGGAACACAAATTTATATTTGTTATAGCACCGTTGTTTCGTATTTTATTATATGGTAATAAATTTTAAATAATATTGTATGCAATGAAAGTACTATATCAGTTGGCAAAAGTTGTCGAACGAGCAGCATGACTTGTTTTAAGCTCTATACGCAAAATGGTTATGAATTAGACCAGGTCTGATACTATCAACCCAACGTAAAGCCTGCTCATAATCTTCAGTTAAAGAGGTATCAGTCCTTCCTTTTTCCCAACTGAAAACCCTAATTAAAGAATATCAAAAGGTGTGCCAACATCCAATCTTCTGTGAGGTTTATGAGATTTTCCAGTAATAAGTTTCGAGCCAAGAGAGTGTGTACTTTCATCTTGACCTGGAAAAACAAGAATTTAAAACGCCCAAAAATACATCAGTTTCAGCCAATTTTTATAACCACCTTGGTATTAGAATAATGGCACAAATGTACAATCCTACAACAACAATAAAGCCTTATCCCAAATTTTTGGGTTGGCAGTTTGAATCCTCTTTTTCCAAATCTGTAAAGGGCCATGTCCTCTCTAGCACTAACAAAACCATATTACAAAACCATATTCCTTCTTTTAATTGCACTAGGAAGGAAACGACGCAACGTGTCACTACAGATATAGAACCCTAGAAATAGAAATTGGATAAAGCTCAACAAGTGATTTTTGAATGGGAGAAACCATTTTCAGGAAAAGATCACCATAAGCTAATTTATATGAATACTAAACTTCAGTAGGAATGTTTCGTGTTGTTAAGATATTCCTAACACTATTTCCTCCATGATTGGGTATAACAATCACAAGATGGTAAGATGATATGTGCTTATATAACAACGAGCTGAGGATTGGGTACAGAAATGTGCGTGGATGAGCACTGAAGTGCTAGGAAAGTGAGGAAAACCTAAAATAGTCGTGCCAATTCAAAGTAATGGCCATCATCATCATCTTATGCCTTTTTACCTATCAAAATGGGATTAGTTGTGGAACACAGGACTAAATCCTACATAAAAGGAGCAAAATCTACGACCAGCTAACAACTTAGCTTCATCTATCTGACTAGTTACCAAATTCCTGGCACCAGGAAAATATGGGCAAGAGGGCAAGTACATAAAACCCTGAAATATAAAGAAGATGCTGAGCTGGTAATATTGTTTAGGCTCACGGAACAAGGAAATGACCCTCCAAATTCTTAAGGCCTCGTTTGGTTCGCGGAATCTGGACCTTTGGAAAGGAACATAATTTCTTTCCTTTGTTTGGATGCCAAGGGAAATGAGATGGAAAGAAAATTGATTCCCAAGAGAAAGAAAAATAGGGGGGAAATGATTTCCCCACTCCCCCCATGGATTCACTTTCCCCCACCCCCAATTATTCACTTTCCTTTCAAATTTTCCGGGCCTTCCCAAATACCGGAAAGAAAAATTAATGGGAATTACAATTTCTGAAAGGAAAGAGCAAAGAATTGATTTCCTTTCCTTCTCTTTATGCGAACCAAACGAGGCCAAAAGATTGTTGAAGGGGGGGCATGACTAGATTGATAAGCTATAAGCTAGGAAACACGGACGCTCCAAAAATCAGTCTCTTGTTTGTGTCGCATCGTGCAAGACACGACAAAGACACTCCAAAATACACTATGACAGTAAAATAAATGATGTGTGTGTGTAAGTCTATATTGGTCTAGTATCGTATTCATGTCTATGCAACATATGCTATAAGGAATTCGCATTCAGCCTGAGGCAGAATATCTGCCAAAGAGTCACGATGCAACATATTCCTAACTGTTTGTTGAAGTCATGACAGTCCTTTAGGCATTAATTAATTATTTTTGAGAAAAAAAATCAACTATTTGACATATAGAGGCAACATAAAGAGATTTTTGAAAGGATCCTTACCCAATCGGCATCAGGGCCGTCACCAGGAACCAGCACATTTATTTCACTTGATTTAGCCGTTGTGATAGAAGTCTGCAGTGATTCTTTACTTAGGTACAATTGGCAACCTGCGGTATTGTCAATTGATATTGTTGGTGCTGAACCCTACACATACATAACAACGATTAATAAAGGCAACAGTGTTAGCGAAGCAAAACAGAAAAATCAATCTTCTAATGATTGCATAAAGCTGAAGTGAATTTCTTGTGGAACCCGGTTTAAGCAGAGAAGTCAACTGGGAAAATCTAAACCATAGTCCCCGTTTACGGACCTCAGGATTTTAAATTCTTGAGTGTTACCTTGTAACAAAAGCTTTTTGAGTACGGGATAAACCACTCAAGCCATGCACTTAGCACAATTAATAGAGTGATGGTAAATACAAAATTTATAATAATAGAAGTATTAATAGTAGTTATAACAAACCCTCTAAGTTTGTCTAAATTATAAAGACGAGAAAGTAAAAATGATTAAATTTGCAGTAGGGAGTTGCATTAATCTCATAGTTTGCAATATCGGCTGATACCAATCCGATACGGCCGATACTGATACATTTTTGCATGTCCCGATCCGATATCGACTGATACCCGATACTGGCCGATACCGACATTAGGGGTCTTTTTCGGTCAATTCAGCAAAAAAAAATTGAATGAAAGAGACCAATTAGCAAGGATGTAAAAGCATAGTAAGGTTGGAAAAGCATATAAAAGAGAAAAATTATCTATCGCATGTAAATTAATTAATAAGGGTGACTACTATTTTATTCAATTTCAAAAATACTAAGAAATAATACTTAAAATACTTAAAATTATGCCTAAATATATAAAATATATTTTCTAAAATGTTAATAATTTACTAAAAGTTACTTGTTTTCGATACCAAAAAATCCGATACTCCGATCCGAAACCGCCGATACTACCGATACCGCCGATCCCGATACTCATAGGAATGGTCCGATACCGATTCCAATACTGATACTTTGAACATGTTAATCTGTGACATATTAAGCCAAAAGAGTGAAGGGACGACTGCCAAATTTGTAGCTATAATATATTTTAACAAATAATTGAAGACACCGACACCTCCGATTATATTGATACCTCCCCAAACTCTTTAAGTAATGATTTCAGTATATTGGTATCAAGGTTCACATTATTGACATCAGAATCAATTTTGGACCCATCTTATGGGGGTATATGAATCTCGACGATTCAGCAGTTTCATATTAGAGTTCCAAATTTCTTACTTTCGGAAAGCTAATAAACGATAAGGAATTATTTTTAAAAATTAAAAATCTGATACATTTAGGAATATTTTATGTATTGTTAGTTGTTCCCCGTTAACTTTGAATGCAATGATATTCAACATTGTCGAATTATTCATCTGCGATAGAAAAGGGTGGCAATTCATGCTCCACTTGCCAACCCGACCTATCAACCCCGCCATATTAAACAAGTTTGGGTCATCTTTAAACGGGTTCAGGCATGAACATGACCCTTCCTATAAGTATTGGGATCGACGGTATCGACAATATCGGTGGTTTCAGATCAGAGTATCGAAATTTTGGATATCGGAAAGCATATAACTATTAATAAAAAAATTAAAAATTAGAAAAAAGTATTTTGTACATGTAGGCATAATTTTAATTAGTTTGTTTTTTTTTAGTAGTTTTGAAATTTAATAGTCACCATTGCTGGTTGGTTTACCTGCGATAAATAAGTTCTCATCATTTATGTGATTTTACACCTTGTTGATTGGTCTTTTTTTGTTCATTTTCTCTACAAAATTGACCGGAAAAGAGATACCCAATGTCGATATCGGTCACTATTGGTATCGGATAGGGACATGCCAAATCGTATCGGCTAATACTGCAAACTATGTGAACGAGTCAACATATTTAACCTGATTAATAAATGGGCAAGGTTAAGCTTTTTATAATGACCCTTTTTGACCCATTTAGTAAAACCAATGTTATAAATTGCGCTAGGTGGATTCGGTGCGCCAAAGGACCGCCTAGCGCCTAGGCGGCCGCACAGGAAAAAAAAATTAAAAATTTGAATTTTTAGTTTTAAATTTTTTAAAAAAATTTTGAATTTTTTTTAATATTTAGATTTTTTTCCTGATATTTTGAATTTTTATTGCATTTCATTTAAATTTTTTTCTGAAATTTGATTTTTTTTTGGAATTTGAACTTTTTTTTGAATATTTTTTGCAATTTCAAATCTAAAATTTCAAATTTCAAAATTTTTAAATTTGAATTTTTAAATTTTTGCATTGACCGAACAGGCCGAACAGGGCCGAGCTGGCCCGCCTAGGCGCCGAACAGGTGCCTAGGAGGCCGAATTGGGGGTTTACGGTGCAGCGGACGGCCGCCTGGTACCTAGGCGCCGCCTAGTCCGATTTTTAGAACACTGAGTAAAACAAAACAAAACAAAACAAAATTGACCTTTGGCACATCAACATTGGACCTCCTAGCAACCCAAGTTAGGACAATGTCACTTTTTTCATTGTTGTAAAAGTCATTAAGCGCTAGTCGGGTGGACACCGGATGCCTAGCCCACCTAGTTCTAAGCGGTCCCAAAAAAAACCAAAAAACCTGCTAAAAATTGCAACAATTCTCTATATAATCCAAAAAACACCATAGTCGGGGTATCGGGTGGGTAATAGGCGGGCGTATAGATGCCGCCTAGAACCGATTTTTAGAATACAATTTTTCTTTCAAATAAATACTTGCGTCTTCCCTAGGTAAAAACAAAGTTGTCAGACTCAAAAAATGGAGAAAAGACTTATTGCTCTTTTAGAGGGAATCCAAGGTGTAAAATGTAGTCTTTTCCACTTTCCTACCTATATATAGATTCAAGATGCACTTCCTCTCCTTTTCTTCATCTGGATTTCTCATTTCATCTAGAAACCATGGCACCATAGAACTATAGAAGCAAGAAGAGTTCCTAAGAAGGGAAGGGATGGGGGGGGGGGGGGGGGTTGAATCTGGGTTAAAGAGTGTGAACGAGTTGGAAGAGATGGATGGCCTTCGAAATCTGAATCGACATTGTGATGTTTCTTTTGAGAGATGGATGGCCTTCAGAATCTGAGTCAACCTTGTGATGTATCATTTCGTTGTTGTAGACACGCCTCCCAACTTTTTGTCAGTTTGCCTCCTCATATTCCCCTTGACGAGAAGCCAACGAATATATATGTCGAAGCCGCCTACAATCTAAGCCATATATTAAATGGGTTAAACATGTCGGGTCAGGTTCGGTTTTACTCCAAGCAGGTCAAACATAAATAGGTCGGGTACGGGTTGTGCATTAACGGATCAACCCGAATCTGACCCGACCCGACCCAATTGCCACCCCTAGCAATAGATATTGTTGCTTATTACTTGCTTTTAGTGATTATTCCAACAATAGATAGTTAAGAATGTAATCATATTAAGTCGTACGAATGTTGTGAATTTATAGTGTACAACTTTGAAAAATGGTAAAGATATTGTATCCATAAGGATGTTGTTCGTCGACATGGTTGAATCATTGTGTCGATATTGTTTTCGTCGTACTTCTCTATTCTTTTTTAATTCTTTCTTGTTGAATTAACCAGGAGGAAGAAACGCAATTTCAGTATTGTCCGATATCGGTGGGGATACCGGATCAGGCATGCCAGAAACGATACGATGCAACACATACTTATCAGTATCGACAAATAATGTGAACCTTGATTGATTAAGAAACCGAATACTATATCTGACTTCCCATACGCACTAAGAGGAACTAAATCAAAATACACTAAAAAAAACTGAAATATATTTTTTTTTACTCGTTTTCATTTTGTGCTTAATGAAGCAACTTTGCAGTTAGCCGTTTCAACTACATGAGGAAATACCAATGAACAATATAAATTTACCTGGGATTGCACCTCAACTCCATTGCAGTTCACAATTTCACAAGCAGCTACAACATCCTGGTATAACATCAAAACAATGCAGCATTACCACATAGTACACTGTAATCATATTCTTTGAGCATTCATGAACATATACGTACTGTAAAAACAATTCCCATTTTGGTGCACTTATCAACGGTTATGTTGTTCACTTTCCCTGCACAATATGAATCCCATTGCTCCATCAAATGTTCAAGATTACAAAAACGTAAAAATGCAGACAGAAGTTGAAAGAAAAAGCTTGAGACTACCTCTGACTTGTAAAACAGAATCTTTGCATCCATAGATATATACAGACTGCCTTGCATCACAGTCATCAATAGTTAAGTTCTTCTTTCCTACCTGGTTTTCAACCACCCATCTGGCGGAAGACAGAAGAGTACAGATTGCATAAGTAAATTTTTATCCGCAAATCTTTCAAGAAAGGTGAGAAGATCTAAAGGAAATATCAAAATAACTTTATCCCTAAATGCCATCTTAGTTGAAGACATTCTCACTTGCGACCCATTTGAAGTTCCAATTTGGGGGGACCTCTTTTAGAAAAGGAAAAGGAACTGGTTGGAGATCCCTTTGCAGCTGCAGTAACAACACCACTCCTATCAGTTCTATTCTTCGTCTTCATGTCATTTGTCACCTTCTTCAGACCTGTAACAATCGCTTACTATTAAAAAGCAAAGCTCAAGTATTTTTTAGGTGCAAAATCTGGGTGCATACCTGCAGTCACAAGTTTGCCTGAACTAATTTCTTGGAAAACAGCAGACATCCCTTCCTTAGGTCGTGATGATGAAGTTTCTGAGGTGAAAAGAGATGATGAGGGAGGAGGCGGAGGAGCAGGGGCCCTTGCTGGGGGAGCTTTTGGAGTCGAAGAAGCAACACTTGAAGTAATCACACCACCAGTTGGTCCCCATACAGGACCCAAAGGGTAATTAGCCTTAACATAGTCCCGTAAACCAGGCACATAAAGTTCCTTCAAAGCTTTTGCCCACTCTACATGCTCCGGGTCCTTATTTCTATACTCCACAAGAATCTGAATTTAAAAAGTAAAAGAGTTCCCTTCAACAGAATAGACAAGTTCTTGAGACTAATATCTATCTTCCCTGAAATATGCAACATGCCTCTGAATCTATATTGCATATCTGGATGGATACGACCAATAGGAACACAAACAAGAGTCAAACTTCAGCATGTCTCTGAAGCTGTAATGCATCTGTCATGTCCAACATGGTTAAACATGATGCAGGTTTTGGGATGTCTGCGCTTCCCGACTTCAAAGTAAATATTCAACACCATTACTTTCAAAACCTTTATGGTTGATGTTATTCCATGGTTGATCGAGTAAAATGTTTTATTTAACTCAACGAGAGAGAATGTCCATGAGTGCACGAGGAAATTGTAACATTAAGACATGCACTTGGCAAGAGAGAAGAAATTGCACCAGAAGACCAGGGCGTGACAACCCCAAAATGATCAAGGTGGAGGGCGTGACTTCATCTTGAGTCCAGGTTCGGTGGGAATTGGAAGAGGGTGTTGGGTGGAAAGATTTCCCTCGAAGCCAAACTGAAGAGAGGATGACCCAAATAGTCCACCTTCAAATTGGAGGTATGGATTTGATTGGACTGGACATATGAGGTACAGTGGTACATCAAATAAGTGTAATAGAAAACAGAGTTTTGCATTAATTTTGGAAGATGGAAAAGATCCTAAAGAGAAGATATACTCTAATTAGAAAGGGTATAAAAAGATTCAATTGAGATAAAAATGAAAGAAAAGAGGGAAGCTTGGAAAGCTTGGGTATATAACAAGGAGAAAACAATCCATACCAAAACACGTCTAAATTTGCCGAAGCAACAGCCTATATAGGTAGGAATTTTGCAGGATAGCCTTCTATGATGTTAGAGTTACTGAAATGGACACCGCAGTTCAATTATAGACGACCCTTGATTACTGTAGTGGTAAATGGGAAATATGAAATGTTTCAGGCCATAGAGGAAGGGGGTTGATATATGATCAAAATGGAGAAAGCAAAACAACACATATTGAAGCGTATTAGATCTCTTTTTTCCCTGATTTGAACTAGATGCTTTATGTAGAGGCTTTAAACTAGTTGCATGCCAATTCTTAAGCCAAGTTTACTTATAAGTATATACTTTTCCATTTTTCCAGCACAGCATTGTAAAGTTTCCAACCTCAACAAATTATTCATGAAAGCAGAGTAGCTATGACAAATTGAGAGAACAAAAATTATTTTTATCCGCTGCAACTACAAATATTGTTCTTCCTTAGAGGTGTTAAGGGAGAAGATAGCTATGTTGCCAGACACAGATACGACATGGCATCACGGAAACTGCACCAATTTTGGTGTGTCCTAGTGTATTTTGGAGTGTCCGTAGAGTACCCGATACATGTCTGACACAAAACGACCACATTTTCCGAGTGCCCGTGTTTCCTAGGAAGATAGGAAACAATTAGGTACTACTGTATTTGATTCTCATACAGAATATGGATATTGATATCTGATGGAAGAGGATATGAATCTGGATAGAAAATGGAGACAGATCAGTTATTGCTAAACAATACGAAGATAATTAGGTCCAACATATAGTTTTAGAGGATTCATTCTTCTCTTCTATAATTTGGACATATAGTACAAACATATTTGCATCAATATTTTTAAACAGAGATGATGGATATAGAGGTGGTGCCAATTTAGGACAAAATGAGAGAAAACCATCATAGGTGGTTTGCACATTTGCAACAAAGAGTAATAGATGCTCCCATAAGGTAGAGCTATAATATAGTAGTTAATGGAGCTGCTAGGAGTACGACTAAGCAAGGCCTAGAAGAACATGGTTTGAAGTATTAAAGAGGGATATGGTTTATGTTTGTGCTACAAAAGACAACATGGCCCTTAACAGGGCCGAACGGAAGGACAAAATTCAAACAGCCGACCACAAATTTTGTGATAAAGGCTATTTTGTTGCTGTGGAGATAATGGATATGCATGATTGCTATGAATAGGATAGGATTTTTGCATCAATATCTTGCATGAATGCATGTGGAATAGGAATTACCACTACAAGAAGTTATCATTCCTTTCTGTTGTACAACCAAAACCATTCTATAACTAGAGCATGCGAGGCAGCAAGTACCTTATTGTTATAGAATTCAGCCATCTGCCAACTTTCTTCTACATGTGCGATTGGAAGACTCAAGCCTTGAATAAAACCATGTATTATGAGAAGGAAAAGGAAGAGGAAAAAACATTCTGGAGGAAGATTTATGTATCAGTTAAATATACATGTTTTCAGAAATATTTAGGGATTTGACTAACCACAATCTTTTCCTGAATAAGCAATCCAGGCCAAAGCTGAGAGACTGTCTGCAGTTGCCTTCAAATGGTTGAAGACATCAGATCGCTTTCCTTCAGTCAAACTGTTTGCTTTAACCATCACATCATTCAATGGCTTCAAAAATTCCGCTAGACCCACCATATCAGGCTTCTGCAATATTTTAATAATAGATCTACATAAGCAATCAAAAGAAGAAAAAAAGGAAGACCCTCAAGTTACTCATACTTGATGCAACATCCTAAGAACTGTCAACCACTCAAGCTAGAAAATGCAAATATTATATTTTAGTGGAGGTTACATAATAATATAATATGATGACATAATGCCAATTTTGGAATTTCTTACCCATAACTCAACAATATAGCTAGTTAAATCATTTAACTCTAGCTCTGACTGACATCAAAACAAAGTAGAAATCTTGCATTTCGAGGAACAACTCAAAATTATCTACAAATTGAATCACATTTTACAACAATAGTCAAATCCTACAAACCTTATTAAAAGGAACAAAGAAATACAGTGATTCTATGACACAAGTACATCTTTTAAGTTTCTAACAAAGAAACTCCACATTTCATCAGCCTCCCATGGATAAAACCTCATAAAAGTATACATATAACAGAACTGAGAAGAGATTTGGATGAGAAAGTTTTGCAACTGGCTCCATCTGGCACTCACTTAGCTCTTTCATTTAAATTGTGAAGTATATAAGCAATGAAAAGGAAGTGAAACAATCTCACTTTAAAATGCAACAAGAGAAGAAAACAAGGAGATCCTCGACTTACCCATACTTGAATCATTTACATATTGTTGACCAAGAATTTCCAATGAGAAATTGGAAATAGTATATTTACTCCTTAAATAATAGTATAATGCCAACTTCGAATTCTCCCACCCATAACTCAACAACTAGGAAGCATTTTTACAACGAAATGCTTGGCGTGTCCATATTGTGTCCATGGTCATATATTGTAAACATAACAATTGATGCAACAAAAACTGTAATACATACGTTAATTCAAAACACGTTCAATACAAAATAAACTTAGGGCACCCCAGATCGATGCCGTGTATGTGTCAGGTTATTGTGTTATGCATATTCGTCTCATAGCAACATAGCTCAACAACTATGTTGTACGAACACCTATGCAACACGACTTGGTAATGACACGGTGGATGGATATAGCACCTATTTTGGTGTGTACTACTGTATTTTGGAGTGTCCGAGGTGTGTGCAATTCGTGTATGACAAGACCCACATTTTTTGAGTGTTTGTGCTTCTTAGCACAACAACAAAGGTAAGTCATAGATAATTTGAAATTTTAACAAAATAATACATTTTAAAAAAGAGGAGGGATCGGGATTCCCGCATTTTGCATCCTCATTATTACAACCGTTGGATCTTTGTTTAAGTCATCTAATGTTAATCATTGATTTGAATTTTTCAAATCAACGGTTAAGATTAGATGACTTAAACAAGATTAAACGGCTGTGATCATGAAAAAAATTGGGAATACATAAGAGTGGAGATCCCGATCCATTCCGAAAAATGGTACTTACCGAAACTTAGTACCAAACTATATGTTAAAGAGTAGATTGGTTATCTTTGTTTTCTGCAATTATTACTTGATGTATTTTTCCTGATGTCATATGCTTTGTAGTTCTACAAATGTAAGGCCTTGAGCCATAATGAGAATTTTATCCCATTCTAGTCAATGTAGCCTCCAAGTTCAACACCATCATTCTTTTTTGGAATCAACACCATCATTCTTTTTTGGAATCACCTTTACAAAACTGTTGGTATATTAGAATATTCTTGGTATATTTTTTGGTATATTAGAATATTCTTGGTATATTTGTTGGGATACTAGAATATTCTACAGGGGCTTTAATGGGGTATTAATGTAAGATGAAGGGTTGTAAGGCTATAAATAGTCAAGAGATTATCGATAAAAAATATAACAATTAACAATTACTCCAAAATATTCTACATGGTATCAAAACCCAAACCCTAGCCACCACCTCCCAAACCCTAGCCGCCACCACCGTCACCGCCACCGCTGCCACACCGCCCGCCACCACGACTGCCGCACCGCCACCACCGCTGCCACACCACTCGCCCGCCACCACCGTCGTCGCATTTCTCTCACGGGTCGTTCCAGACGTTGACATCGAAGGCCTAGATCTGATGGGGAGAGACATGATCGGGTCTAGGAGAGGACGAAGAGGGCGACCGTTAATCGTGGGATGGGTATGAGATGATCGGAGAAGATGAGGATCGATGGAGGAGATCATCAAGAAGTTGGACTCTGCGGAGGTCGCAACATTGATGAAGCTGATGAAACTGTCGACTGGTGAGAGCGCGACACGAACATTGACGAAGTTGGAGCTTCCATCCATCGATCTAAAGCTTGATGGACCGGCCACCTACCTGAATTGGTCACAACGGGTGACTAGAACTCTCGCAGGAAAGAACCTAGAGGATTTCTTGTCAGGAGAGAAGACAGAGCCGGATGAGGGCTCGGCAGGACGCGACAAGTGGAAGGTCCACTCATATGGTGGTATACATTTGGCTCATCAATTCTTTAGTCCAGTCGATCGCCTCCACAGTGGATGGTCTTGAGATGGTGAAAGACGTGTGGGAGAAGTTGAGGAGAACCTACGATGGTGTGGAAAATAACTTGAGGATTTTCCAGATCAAGGAAGAGATCGACGACACCGTACAGGAAGAGAAGACGGTACAGGAGTATGCCACGGAGTTGGAGCACATGTGGTTGGATTATGATCACTTCTCAGATCGGACGAGCTGCGAAGACCCGAAGTGTAAGAAGAGACAGATATGTCTGCAGGAGAGGACGATGAAGTTTCTTAAGGGCCTGGCCGCAGTGTTTGCTCAGAGGACAACACTACTTCTAGCCCAACCAAAGATTCATACACTTGAGGAGGCTATCTCGGCCATGATCCAGGAGGTGACTCGTATCAAGCTACAGGCAGGGACAGGTGGTCCTCCTGAAGTGAAGACAGCATTATTGGTTGCCAATTCAGACGGCACAGGACCTGAAGGAGACCCCCGGCAATATTACAATTGCGGGAAGGTGGGCCATCTGAGGTATGCTTGCACCAAACCACCCAAGGAGGAAGATTCAGATGGCAGACATGGACAGTTTGGAGGACGTGGCCGTGGTCGTGGGGTCGACGGGGTGGTCGAGGAGGTTATCGGACGAACCTGCTGGTAGCAGAAGACGAGGAATGAGCTAATGGTGCCTATACTGAGGAGGATCAGGCACTACTGGGCATGCTGGAAGTACTCAAGAGAAAGCAGAGAGCGTCAAACGATGGAGACAGGAGGAGTGGGACTGAGGAGGCGTCCACCTCAGTCTTCGTCAGAGGCAATGCTGTCATGTATGCCCATGCATCGGAAGGTACTGATGACTCACTCGCCTCGCCCTTGCATCTGTCTTTCCTTAGATCGTCATACTGGATTGTCGATTCGGGTGCGTCTCGACACGTGACAAGGAATGCTAGTGATTTTCTTCCTACACTCACCTAGCATCTACAGACAGCATTCAAACAGCCGATGGTACTTTCCAGCCAGTGGTCGGTAAGGGTATTGTCGATTGTACATGTTCAGTAAGATTATCCAATGTTTTACATGCTCCTTTTTTTTCAGCCAGTTTTTTGTCCATTAGTTCTATAATCCTTCAACTAAAATGCATTGTCCCTTTTGATATTCCTAAAGTGATCTTCCAGGAGAAGAAGACGGGACGAAGACTTGGGACTGACACTTGGCATTATGGACTATAGTACCTAGATCGGGAAGGACTGGATTTGGCATTGGTGTCTGTGGCAGAAAGTGCAGGAATGAGAGGACCAAAGATGAGTGTCGAGGATACACTGATACTCCATCACAGGCGGTTGAGACACTCCTCTTTTGGTATTTTGAGTAGGTTTTATCCATCTATTTATAAGAAGGCAAATAAGAAAAAACTAGTATGTGATGCATGTGATTTAGGCAAACTTACTAGGAGCTCATATGTTGGTGCGGACCATAGGAGCTCTTCTGTTTTTGATATTATACATTCTGATGTCTAGAGGCCGTGCGCCACAACTACTATGAATGGTTACAAGTATTTCGTCTCTTTTATTGATTGTTCCTCTCGTGTCACCTGTCTGCATTTGATGAAGAATAAGAGTGAGGTCTTTGTCTGTTTCCGGAACTTTCATAACATGTCCAGACTCAGTACAGAGCAGTGGTGAAGGTACTAAGGTCTGATAATGGAACAGAGTATACCAACAAAGCTGATCATACTGTGTTCTTCCATCGGAGTGGAGGCCACATCACCATGCTTGCGGTGTATGTGGATGATATGATTATCACAGGAGATGATGAGCAGGAGATTGTCCGACTTAAGGGAAAGCTTGGCAAGGAGTTCAAGGTGAAGGACCTTAGCCTTCTTCGGTACTTTCTTGGGATAGAGATTGCTCGAGAAGCAGAGAGAATTGTTCTTTCTCAGATGAAGTATACGCTGGACCTTCTCACAGAGACAGGGATGTTGGGATGCAGACCTGCAGCGACGCCGATCAACCAGGGGTTCAAGTTGTGTGCTGAGGCTGAAAAACCAGTTGACCGAGACAGATACCAGAGACCGGTGGACAAGTTGATCTATTTGAGCCAGACACGTCCTGATATCTTCTTTGCAGTGAGTGTGGTGAGCCGCTACATGCATGACCCAAGGAAGGGTCATATGGACGCAGTATACCAGATTCTGAGATACTTGAAGGGTACCCCCAGAAAGGGGTTGATATTTAGGAAGAATGATCACTTGAGCATCGAGGGCTACTGTGACTCTGACTGGGTTAGCTGTACTGATGACAGATGGTCTACCTCGGACTATTGCATATTTGTAGGAGGCAACTTGGTCTCTAGGAGGAGTAAGAAGCAGTCGGTGGTAGCCAGGTCGACAGCTGAAGCGGAGTACAGAGCTACGGCCTTGGGAGTTGCAGAGCTGCTATGGCTGAAGAATATGCTGGTGGAGCTGAAGCTGGATCAAGGAGCCAATATGAAACTGTGGTGTGACAACCAGTCAGCCATCAGTATCGCCAACAATCCAGTGCAGCATGACAGGACCAAACACATCGAGATCGATAGGTTCTTCATCAAGGAGAAGTTGGACTGTGGACTACTGGAGCTAGGTCATGTTCCAACCAAGGAGCAGGTAGTAGACAGTATGGCCAAGGGACTTAGTTCTGTAGATATGATTAGAGGATGTGACAAGATGGGCTTAGTGAATATCTTTTGCCCATCTTGAGGAGGAGTGTTGGTATATTAGAATATTCTTGGTATATTTGTTGGTATATTAGAATATTCTTGGCATATTTGCTGGGATACTAGAATATTCTACATGAGATTTTAATGGGGTATTAATGTAAGATGAAGGGTTGTAAGGCTATAAATAGCCAAGAGATTATCAATAAAAATATAACAATTACTCCAAAATATTCTAAAAAAACGTACCGCGACTACAAAGTGATACTTCAAACATGAAATTTTCTCTAAAGAAAAGTAGTTTGGTGAAAAATTTCGGAAGTACCTTTCTTTTGAATATTTTTTATACATCATTTGAATAAAAAGATCCATAGATCATTTTTCAGTGACAGTTGTGAGTGATCCAAAAGTTGTCAACTTTACTAACCAATCTCGTGCATTTCACAGTCTAGGTCTATAGAGGACGCATATTTCGCAAAAAAATTGTCAAATTTATACTTCAATCTGCAGAAATATCACAACTTTCTCCACTCAAACCCTAGCCGAAACCCTAGCCGAGCCAAGAAGAGATCAGATTGGGAAATTTGACGGACCTGGCTGAGCCTGGCCCTGACCAAGAGCTCCTTCTCGGCGGCGAACGCCTCCTTGAGGATCTTGGTCGCCTCCAGGACCTTCCCGCCGATCTTGTAGGCAGCGGAGGAAACCCTAGCGAGCGAATTCTCCACCAGCTCGTCGAACGCCACTATCGACGGATCCGTCGGCAGATCGACGGCTTCGTCGCGCGACGACGACGGCGGCGAATTGGATCCGGCGGCGGAGAGCGACTCCAGCCGCGCCACCGCGGCTTCGAGCCGAGCAACGAGGTCTTTCTCCATAGGAAAGAAACCAGAGGAAAAAAAAATTTAAAGCTTCGATTTTTTATTTGTTGGAGCGAGTGAGTGGTGTTTGCTTCTGTGGTGCTTTATTTGTTTCGGGTGATCGGGATCGGGGGAGAGACTGGATTCAGTCGCGAATGGATAGGAGGGAATGTAGTTGGTTTGGAATTTCTAATTGGACACGTGGCGTGTGGTGGATGGAGATCTATTGTTCTGATGATGCGTGGGATCCGGGGTTTGACGGTGGGTGGGCCGAAAGTGAAAAGTCACGCTGTCCTCCAAGCAACTAATATCCGTTGTCGTTCTTTTCTTTATATTTTGGTACTTTATTTTTTGTTTTTTTGGGGATTTTATTGGATTTATGTGTTGTATATTACGGAGAATCTCTCTCACACTTGAGTCATTGTCAACTAGTTGGTACTACAGGATGTTTCTTCTCTTTCTTTTAGATTTTAAGAAATTTTCGTTTACAGCAATAAAGTTTAAGCCAATTGTGGCTAATCAGTCGCCAACTGAGTTGGCGAACGAACAGCAGCCAACGGACACAAAAAGAGACCGTCAACTCAGTTAGTAACAGATGGGTGGTAGAAAATTTGGCATCTTCGCCAACTCAGTTGACGAGAGAGTAGCCGTTGCAACGGCTAGTTAAAATGTTCGCCAACTCAGTTAGCGGGGAAGCTAGAATAGCCATTGTGCAACGTCTAGTGACCCGTTGCTCCCTCTATAAACGCATGTCATGTCATAGCTTCCACGCATCTCTCTCTCTCTCTCTCTCAAAGTCTTCTCTTAACCTCCAGCACCCTCTCGCTCTCTCTGCCTCTCATTTCAGCATGTAGCAAAGTTCTTCTTAGATTTTTTTTGCCAAAGTTCTCAACCGTCATGGATAGTAGCGTAAGAATAGTATGCTCGCACGGAGGTAAAATAAATGGGTTAGATTACGAAGAAGGAGAAACCCAAAATTTTTTAACTTATCTGAATACTAGTTTTGAAAATATACGTAATCTTATTATTGAACGTTGTTCTATTCATTACGAATTTATTCTAAAGTCTATTTTTGGTTCTAGATATTTTTTGATAGATGGTGAAGATGCATGAAATTATGTCCTTGAGATTAATTCACAATCATGGTATATAAGTATATATGTTATTCAAGTAGCACCAACATTAAATAATAGAATTAGCGAATATTTTTCTGAATACTAGCATGTTAGTTCGGGTGCTAGTTCTTCTCAACAAAACATTCTATTTTCTCAAGAAGATCATTCATCAGATGAATATAACCATGATGATGATAGTGATAATGACGACGGAAATAGCGATGATTTAATTAAAAAAATAGATTATGAGGTAGATGATGATTTTAATAATGCTATCACTTCTGAATTATTTATGAGAAAAATATTTTCTAGACGTTCTAAATTTAGAAGTTTTATAAGTAATTTAGCAATTAAATATAATTTTAGTTGTTCAGCTAGTGCTATGAATAATGCTCGTAGAATTTTATATACTTGTGATCAACCGAATTGTAATTGGAGAGTATATGTCAAATCCATTGGAAATGACGATATAGTTATAGTTAGTACATTACAAAGTCGTCATCCTTGTTTAGGGAGACTTACAACAGGACGTCATCGACTAGCTACCGCCGCATGGGTTAAGACCATGATAATTGACATTATTAGAGATAATCAGTCATATAGTACATCACAAATTGTTAAAGATATATATAGGAAGCATCATATACATATTACTTATTCCAAATCTTGGAGAGCCCGAGAGACGGCATTAGCTAAAATTAATGGTAGTTTTGTTCAGGCATATACTAGTCTCGTGGAGTATTATTTTAGAATTATTGAGACGAATCCAGGTAGTACATATATTTCTTAAAACTGTCGAAAATAATAGCTTTCAAATAATTTTTATTTGTTTTAAGGCAAATATTGACGGGATTTTAAGGGGTTGTTGTCACGTCCCAATACCGAAATACGGAGACGGACATGGCTAGCTTTCATGTACAAGGTATAGAACGTCGTACAGCAGTCACGACTGTAACTAGACAAGGGTCTACAAGCAAGTCACTTAGAGTCACATAGAACATCTAATATCTCAATCAGTCAAACAAGGATAGTAAACATAGAATATATATATATATATATATGACAAGGAAGTAAGGCGTCCCAAACTATCACGACCCGCACCCGAAAATTGGGCATGAGTCGTGGGTACGTCCAGCCTACGCCGCAGCATCGACGGTAGAACGTTGTAAAGGTCCACAATACTATCTAACAAACTCACGCAAGATATATATATACAACATGTCAATGTTAACTCAACTCCAAAGGAGGACGATGAATATATATATATATATATATATATATATATATATATATATATATATATATATATATATATATATATATATATATATATATATATATATATATATATATAAACAGAAAAGAAAACACAGTCATAATAATAAGTCTAGAGTCTAACAATAAACATAAATGGTCTCAATTGAATCAACATGCCATAGTCTA
Source organism: Iris macrosiphon (assembly GCA_036927795.1). Lineage (NCBI taxonomy): Eukaryota > Viridiplantae > Streptophyta > Magnoliopsida > Asparagales > Iridaceae > Iris > Iris macrosiphon. Next base: position 157,583,984 of record JAYESA010000015.1, read on the forward strand.
ATGCTGGAGACATATACAGTACAATAAATACTAGATTAGGGTCTGTTATAGCTAGGTGTGTCTCCTCCACAACTGGTACCGGATCGTCCTGGGCTAAGGGTGCTGCCTCAGCTAGCTCTCTGTCATGTGGACCGTAGTAGGTAGGACACCAGTCCTCTAAATAGCCGTTTAGAAAAATATATCCAGTCAGGATTGGAGCGAAATACAATACTTTGAAAGCAGTTTCATATACATAGTAAAGAATATATAATAGCAATAGAAAAGAATACAAGATGCACAGGTACTATGAAATGGAAAATACAGTTGAACTAGGCATATAATCACAAGGATAACTGAAAAAATAGATACAAGAAATATGAGGTGAACTGTAACAAGAGAACTAGCGATACTATCTAAGTGATTTAAAGTACAAGTTCATTATGTGATCGGTTTGGGTTGCACAAGTCTATACTATGGTAACTCAATTATACGTGTATCGTATAATTGGCATGCACACGGATACGCTAAATGTTTGATCACATAACCAACTCCTACTCTCCCGTCCCGACTAATATTCATGGATCAAATCATGACACGTTACGCACACGAATATAATATGAACACATGGAGCACACGAATAGATACGAGCACAAGGAATACCCGAAGCACACGATAAAGTATATGTGTAAGGAGTATCCGATGCACGCGTCAAATAAATAATATCTCCTGACTCGATCCATATAATACCATCCCGTGTAATCATGGTGTCAGAATCAAGTAAAACAGATCTAGAACATACATTATATACACTACCAAGTACTGAAAACTAACAGAGAATGTACTTGCCTGAGGTCCTGAGCAAATGGCACAAAACGGTGTCTGAACTGGTCACACAAACCTATATATGAAATATCATGTCGTTGGGTGTAATGAAGGGATAAACAAGTTTAAATAAGTTAAAATAGGATCTCTAGATCAAATTTAGGCTTATCTAGTCAAAACTAAGTTAAAATAGTCAATACCTTGCTAAACTAGGTTTCTTGGTCAATACTTTGAAGGTGTTAGCTAAACTAGCTAATGCCACTAAGGTATCTATATATACTATATAAAGTCTATAATATCTATATACATATACTATCTTAGTATCACACTTACCTCTAATACCTATATTACCTTGGTTTATAGATTGTTTCAACTCATTACCTTAGTTTAGCTATTATACCCATATCAATCCAATACCTTGTATCTCATAAACTATATATATACACCTAAGCTTCTCATATATCTTAATCTTCGATACCTGACACAACCCTACTCCACTTCTCACTGATACTCTTTATATCTATATACCCATATTTATACAACACTAGAACACTCACACCTATATCTAGACTACCCCACACTGACCAGGATACACTAGGTACCAACACTTCCAAGACACTTCAGAACACCTACAACACTCACTCCTCAATTATTCACATGTAACTGAAACACTCAAACCCAACTCTGACCTTGCTTACTGCCACTCCACTAAACCAACCTTCCCTATGCAGCACCGGTACACTAGGGCTACATTAGTGTATACTGATACCCTGCTGCTACTGCAGGAACTTACCTGCTCAAGTTTCCCCACCTCTCCATCATCCTTATTAATCACACATACCTTATGCATACAATCCTCTCATCACATAGTGGGCTGATGCCCACCTCCAACTGCTACAAGTTACAGTTGAAGTCCCAAGCACAGACACCACTATACCTCTAACCTGCACACTGCAATATGGACTACTGAATACTCTAATATTGCTGCCACAGCATCCGTTCTACTGCTACTGTGTATCCCTATGTCTCCCCACCTTGCAAACACACATTACTCACAGATTTTCCCCCAACCTATGCAATGCAAGAAAGTGCACTGCTCCCATGTTCTACTGAGTTCTTTGTATGGCCACTGCCTAGTGTGCTATGTATCTGTGCACAAGGCATGCACTAACCCCCCCTTGATACTATTTCCAATGATGTTACTGATACCAGTTCCCTCTAACACACACTCAACATGTCCTACACTTAATAATCATACACACACACACAAGATCATCTTACACTAATCATACCCCACAAACCACACACTGGCACAGGTAATTGTAATATGGCTTCAGTGTTGCCATTGTAACTGAGTTGCAACCCACCTCTTAAACTGGGTATCAATTTCCCTCACTAAGCCACTACAGTATGTTTTGCAGCAATTGATACTCTATTTCTACTCTGCCACTTACTCCCCCATCCATAACACCAATCCTAACTAATACTGCTTATGCTAACTTGCTGATGTGGTTACCTAAATGCTATTGCAATATTTCAGTCTTCCTCCTTGCTGCAACCTGACCCTCACAGACCAATTCTGATACACACCCATCAACCTTGAACACACACTTGCATACAACAAATACCCAAATACTAAAACAGACCCACAGGCATATGTGCACCACCTATTGCAGGGAACACAACTCCCTGACCTTGTAGCTACTGCAAATTGCACACAATGCATTGCAGGACCGAGCTCCACACTCCCTGTCACTTCATACAACACATACACCTATACACACACACACAAAAATACTGTGCATAGCACAGTGCACACATTGCACAGTGAGCACTGTGTACTCACACACAGAGTTTATTATGCACAACACAGTGTACACACTTTAATTTCATACACATTTATATATAGTTTACATATATACCTATAGCATATATTTATCCATGTGATACTAGACATAATGAACATAATATACCAAATGTTTATGAAATCAATACTCAAATAGACACACACCCACACCTTTATCATTCTAACAACCACTTGGTGTGCATCAAGCCACACATAGGTATCACAATATGATACTCATGTGATACTCACTCAAAACACTCCCAAACACAACCAAATCCTCATAACACATCTAAAATACCAATGAGCAATATAAAATAG